>CM031242.1:537017281-537629781 GCA_018340775.1 Taxus wallichiana var. yunnanensis | reverse complement strand
CATTAAGAGGAAAATGTGTAAAATCTATGTCAAGTGAAGCTGTGAAGATTTTAATTGAGTATACTCGGTTTCATCTACACTTTGGTGATGGAAGGTGCCAATACCTGTTTTCTCATTCAAAACAGCAAGTGTTTGATTGTTTTTGAAATTATTGGGGTGGGGGAATGAGAACGGGGACCGAGATAGAGTTCATATTCTTCCGTCTCGCTTTATCCCTATAGATTTTTATGGCCCACGGGAGAGCATTATAGGTATAGAGGGCCCCTACATATTCTAGAATCTTCGCATCCTAATATAATCCTCTCCCTCCATCTATTATATTTCACTATGTTGACTTTAGAATTAAAACTATAGATAGATCTAGTTGATGTTCAACTTTCATTCTTTAACATTTTTACACTAATTTTGAGTTATTTAGAGTAGGCTATAAACTTCTTATTTTGCAAGATATTGTATCTTTTATTACCATGGCATGCAATAATAGGTTTCTTTGAGAAAAATTAATTTAAAAATATGGCCAACTTTTGTATCTCTCCAAAATAATAAATAAAGTCTAATATTTTGATGTTATTATTAGGATACAAATATGAAAAAAATTGAATTAAAATCGCCTAGGAACAATTGAATTAGATAACATATATAATATTTAACATGAGATCATTACCAACAAATTAAACATCCCAAAAAAATCAATTATCTGATTGAAATGTTTGTCAACGATACAGACCTAATAAAAAAATGGTTGAATGGGAACACAACGCTCTTTATCACATGGATACCACCACCTCAATAACCCTTCGTGGATATAATTTTGAAAGAAATCTTTGACCAGCAAGTTGCTAGTTTTTATTGCCTTGCAATTTCTGTACCCCGCTGGAACGTGCTGGGAAGACAGCTCTCTTATGTTCATACAGCAGTACAGGAAGTATACAGACTTTCTTCTTTTAAATACAGAGGGAGATTATTGAAAAAGTAGAGATGGAGATGGAGGCCTATGCAGAGGTGGAGGTGGAGGTGGAGCATACTCGTTCCCAGCACTCATTTCCTCAACAAAAATCTGTTCCCAATGGCACGCATGGCGCCTATCATTCATCAACTATGCCCTCTGCATATCCTCCTCAGCCCAATGTTTCACCTGCATATCCTCCTCCGTCTCCGTCCCCTGCATATCCTCTTCAGCCTAATGTTTCGACTGCATATCCTCCTCAGCCCAATGTTTCAATTGCATATCCTCCTCCGTCTCCGTCTCTATCTCCGCCACCGCAACCTTGGAATTCAGGACTCTTTGATTGCCATCAAGATGACTCCAACTGTATTACTACTATTACTTGCTTACAATCTCAAATAAATGCTTTCATCTTTAATAAAGAGGATTGGGTGATGTAAAGTTTACAAGCTATATTGTAGACTTAAAACAAAGCACCTGGCATTGTGAATCTTAAAAGGATCTTTTCTAAAACAAATTATCCTATGGACCTAAAACAATGCACTCGGCATTGTGAATCTTAAAAGGATCATTTCTTTTTTAGTAACTTGTTTTGGTTTGTATTTGACAGGCGCAACGACTGCTGTTTCTCCTTGCATTACATTCGGTCAAATCGCAGAGATTGTGGATGAAGGCCAAACCAGTGAGTTCCTGTCTTTTACTCTCATAGCTGATCTTGCACTCTTAATTATTTTGTACAGAGTAATAGAACATGTAAATTACTTAGCAGAAATGATATTATATGTAGGTTATAAGTATGAAAATGGAAAGATATTATTGAAGCTTTTGGAAAAATTAAACCGGATAATGGCATACAATCATGGATTTTACTCTTGTAATTTTCTATCATTCAATATGCACTGTCCAATTTTCACTTAAAAAGTAATTATGGGGTTCAATGTGACATTCAATCCTCATTGATTTGGGATGCAACATAATTTGTCAGTAAGTTCTGTAGATCGGTAAGTTTAAATGGATTTGAATTTGAAATCTGTCGTTTCCAAGTATGCAGATTTAATCAATTGTCATTTAATTATCAGATATTTGGGTCATGGCAACGACTATTCTCTAAATAAAATGTACCATGCAGCATAGAAATTGTATTTTATATATATATATATATATATATAGGGGAAAGGATCCTCTAACCGAGCAGGTATCAAAACATGTACATCTGTTTTCATCATAGGTTGTTGACAAAAGCACCAATAGTTGTTCACTTTTTGGTTAATTACACTTTTTAACAGTTAATGAGAATGTGACACATAGGGCGCTCCTTGGTCCCTCTTTCAAATGCTTTATATTGATTTTCTTCATATTAAATCAATTAAAAACTACTTTTCCTCCAAAAGTCAAAATGATACTTCTCAAATAAAAATGTTGTCTTACAATTGATTCTTGCTTAAAGGTTACAAGAGTCCTAGGCACTAATTTGAGTTAACGCCCTTCTCATAATTTCAATTTATAATTTATTTACCATCAAGTAAATAAATAAAAGTTGTGTGCATTCTCGTTTTGAGATTTACATTACAAACATAATAAATCACAATTTCAGATACAATGTTATACAAAAAGAATAAAAATATCCTATAAAATTATCATAGAAAGACAAAAAAAAATAGAATGAAGAGAATTAATCGCATGAGGTGCTCATAGTGCAACAAGTACAATTTTTATAAAAGATTGCTTGTAGTTTTGAATCATCAATATCAAGTAGGAGATGGGATTCAAACGTGAACAAAGTACCATTTTTAGCAAAGGAATAAAAATGTTTATGTAGATCCCACGGTTTTGTGAAGTGTGACATTTAGATCATACCTACCAAATACTTCATAAAAAATAATAGATATTTTCTTTGATAAAATTAAGAATAAAGAATTGATTCTTTCCTTCAATTACACATACCTTTACCGACTACACTAGTGACAATATCTAAAATACACAAACCATTTTCTTGAAAAAATTACATGCCTACATGAAGTGGAGCTAAATAGGCACTAATACAAATAAAATTATATGAACTCAAAAATATTTCATATTTATTTTTATATATAAAAAAAGTTATTGTATCTTTTTATATATGTGCATGAAATTTATGTTACTATATAATAATATAAATAAATGGGTCAATTAATATCAAGGATCTTTATCAAAAATATTTTAATGTTAAATTTTAAAACTAGCCACAATAAAAGAAATATTTAGATTTAGGCACTCCTACCGTAGACAACTATCTAATTTACCTAGGGCTTAATCCCCGTTGCTCATCATCTAACAAATCGATTAAAAATTGCTCGTGAAAACACAAGCGCAATGTGGGTACATTTGTAAGTTATTCGGTCTATGATTTTAGATCTCTTAATAATAAGATTCAAACCTTGATTGCAATACAAATATGTATCCACTTAAATATTAAATGCATAGTTACCAAATACGGTGGATTTCATGAAAATTTCCGTATTTTTGCAATTTTTTCTAATCAACATATTTTTCAAGGTTTAAATAATTATAATATAGAAAATAAAAAAATTAAAAACACTAAAATATATATATATAACACACTACATAATACAAGTGAAGCACAAGCAAGGTAAGATATTAAGTAGTAAGAACTATAATTTGCTATGGACATACACAAGTTCTTCATAATTCGTAATTTATGTTTTAAATTATTAAAATTATCATATTTTTTAAATATATGATTTATCATATTTTTTCTTATAGACCATTTTTTCCATATTTAAGATCCACCATTTAATACTCTCCATACGAAAATTGTTACCTTGATTAAGCCTAAGGTAAAGTACTGATATTTTCAAGACTTTTATATATATATATATATATATATATAACTTTAGTTTCGTTATTAACATTCTTCCACATTTTAAATTAAGACGTATACTCGATTATATTTTTAATGTAATCCAACGCTAGCTCAAGAACGTTTGGCACTTACATTATATTGGTATCTTTCTTTTCTGGTTGCAGCTTGTGTTGTGGCTGGATTTATGTTCTCAATGATAGTTGTATTCCCATGGATATATACATTTTCATACAGAACGAGGCTGAGAAACAAATACAACCTACAGGAAGCTCCAATTATGGACTTTCTCGCTCATTTCCTATTTTTGCCATGTGCGTTGTGTCAAGAATACAGGGAGCTCAAGAGTCGAGGACTGCATCCAGGCCTTGGTACAATAAATTATGTTTTGTTTCACAATATTATTTCATAGTGTGCACATGTTGAAGTGAAATTAAGAATATTAAAGCAAGTTGTAAAAACGGTGCTGTGCAGGATGGGCTGGAAACCTGGAGAAACCATTGCCACAGGGTGGCATGAAAGCTCCACCGGCTCAACACATGTATAGATGAAGGTTGGAAACAACCAGATTTTTAATTGCAAGTTTTTTAAATTGAAGGTTGGAAACAACCAGTTTTTTAGGAGAAAGATTGTATTCATTAATGGTCGTACATAAATAATGAACATTTTGAAGGATATTTATTTCGTCAAATTTATCTTACAAAAGTTTTAGAATGACGATATATTTAATCGGATATCTTAATTATAAACTCTTTATATCGTATCAATGATTTGTGTCAACATGTATCTGTTTAAAGATTGAATGTATGCAAATATTGCTGTGATTCTGTGTAACAACAAAATGTATGCAAGTGACTTCTGATTAATTTCAAAAATACAGTCAGACAAAATAGTTGAAAAGTTGTTCAGCTGCATATGTTTCTCCAAGCACCTACATGGCTGAGATTTTGCTGTTTTCCACTTACTTTACCATTGTAAACATATGTGATGGATAAGCTTATCTATTCACATGTAGAATATATAGTTGCAAAGGAACCAACAGATATTCGAGGGGAAATAATGCACTCTTTGGGATATCTAAAATATATGTCGAAACAATGATACCAAGATAGTTTTGACTCACATTTCATCGACCAAAACTGAGTTGAATCCCGAGGGAAAAAAATTCAAGTGGAAGTTTGTGAAATCATCCCGTGTTAGATGTAAGTGGGTCGAGAGTTAATCTAGAAAAGAAGAAGAGAATATATAATGCATCTTGGATTCTTTCTTGGTTGGGTTTCTTCAAGTTAAATTCATTGTGCCTCTTGTGGAAACCTTGGAGCCTATGGAGTTGTGTGCAATATTTGAAGTCTTGTTGGTTTTCTTCAAGCTAAATTCATTGTGCCTTTTATAGAAACCTCAGAGCTTATGGAGTTGTGTGCAATATTTGAGCTCATAGATGATCATTGATAATATTGCGTTCCATGAATCAAATCATGCCAGTAAATCCAATGCATTATTTTTGGGTCTTCAAGTGGTTTTACACTATGGAATTAGAAACTTGGTGATTGAGGGTGAGTCCATAGCCATCTTGTTTTTAATTTGAACAATAATGATTCATATTGATAAAATATTAACACCCAAAACTTTAATATTGAGAATATGTTTTGTATAGATACTTTAGCATGTATGAAAGAATATTTGAACCCGATTTGATTATTGATAAATGTTTTGACTCGTGCAAGAGAGGTTTTAAGTATTGTTGGATATCCTGAAGTAGCCTAGACCATGTGAACATTAAGTATATATTCTCATAATAATCTTTAAGTAATCCACACACTATCCATTCATTGAGATAAACTTGAAAAAACTTATGGATAAAGTCTTTAAAAACGTCCATGACAATGCATGAAAATATTTGAAGCATGAAAAGAAATAGTTTAAAATATTATTATTTAGTTTTATATCTTTATGCAATTTATTTATTAAATAAAGTGGAGGAACATATATATTGTTTTTAGATTAAAATTATTATTATTTTTAAATATTAAACAAATGTTGAGTTAAAATTATCTAAAAATAATTTAATTAGATAATTGATTTCTAACATCAAGTATATATCTCCTCTTTGTCCTTTTGCAATAAGTTCACATTGATCGTCGATACAAACTTATTCTTGACTAATCTAGAACCCTCACATGACTTTATATTCATCTTCCCTAAATATCGATGCACTCCCTTAGTTTTGTAATAATTATTCAAGCATAAGTCCTTGAACTCCTTAATTAATTCTAAAATGCAGTTGTTGGCTAGATTTTCTCGCATAGCTAAAAACCTAGCGATCATGAGATAAATCTCCCTCATTTACCGGTGAGGCTCCCATGTAAGATTGTATCAGTTGTATTTCCTAATATATTTTTGTTGGTATTAATTTAACTATGTAGCTCATGAACCATAGCTAGACAGTTTTGCAGCAAGTAAGAAGTTGTAAGAGAAAGGAAATATCTATAAAAGAGGAAAATAATAGAAAGCAGGAAGAAAGGAAAGAAGATGTGCAACCCAATCGATAGTGCATAGAATTGATCGCATGCACATAGATAAAATAAATAGATATTTTAAATACAGAATTTAAATCAAAGCATAGTTTCAGATCCAGATATAGAATAACACAAAGTCTATGAATAGATCTAGAAAGAAATAAGAAGCAAAATGCACCGTTGACACAAAGTTCTCCGAAAATCTCTTCTTTATTCCTCTGCAATCGGGGTTTTAGCTCAAAGTCTAGAGCACAAGAATGTTGATTACAAATTCCAATCCCTTAACCCGTAGGTTCTTCCTCTACTTATAGTGTGTAGAGGGGAAATTACAAATGGGAAACTATGAATCGAACTAGAACATGAAGAAGTAGTAAAGTAAAGGGAACATTTGGTAATCATCTTCCTAGAATTCCTCTCTTAGTGACATGCATCAGGAGTTTAAGCCAAAATTGTGCACATCTGTCACCTATCTTAAATAATCTTTCCAAATAACTTAAAGTAATGGTTTTTCAACCAATAACTTTAATTTTACATTTTCATCCAGGAATATAAGAAATAGGAGAAGAAAGAAGATCTGCTAGTTGTAACACTTATACTTTCTTTTTGTTCTGATATTGAATATACTTGTTAAACATGTAATTCAACGTCTTCCCATCTGTTTTGGCAATATCATCTCTCTATTCTGAACTACAACAACCCTCTAGACAAAGCAGTAGTGTTAGCCTTCACCTTCTCCAAACCAGACCCATATCCCTCAAAATCTGCCTAAAGCTTTATGATTCTGCAAATTGAATCCATCGTGAAAGGCATGGTGGATTCTTCAACTTCTTTCCATACAACCGTAATAAATTCCTCATATGAAGAAATTAATTCATCCGGGATGCTATCCGGCACTTCTCCCATATTTCTCTCTAAAGAATGCATCTTTTTCAACATTAGCTTGAGGATCTCTATGCGGAAGGAAACTGAAATTTTTAACTACTTCCCCTTTTCCATCAATCCACCAGGTACAATTTGCTCGCCATTAGCATGTCCTCTAGCAATGAGTGTATCTTAGCTAAAGTATCCAGACGACTTTCAACAACTATGTTCTCATTTTCTATCTATGTCATCAATTCCTTTTTTGAGATATGCGCTCTTGTGCATGTTCTCCAATTCAGTTGGTATTCGTTCAATTGCTCTGAAGCTTGGTGAATGATTTGTTCCTTCCACTGGGCAATAGCTTTGACCTGGTCCCCTACATCTTCTACCTCCTACATCAGATGATTACTCACCTGCTCATGTGCTAGAATGGGCTGAGAGGAAGGTTTGACAACCTTAGCAATGATCTCACATAGCTGGAACACCTACTTTTGAAGCTTGGATCTCTCAACCTTCTCTTTTTCAAGCTTAAGGAATAAAGCATTCATTAGTGTCTGTGTATCCTTCTTTAATCCTTCTGTGGTAGTTTGACCTATTGGCACTTTGGTCACTACTATATCAGCTACCGTGAGCTCTCCCTTGTGCTTTCCTTCTGCTGGAACAGATAACTCAGTGAACTTCTATCTCGATTCCTCAATAATCAACCTAGAAGTCATTTTGGTAACTTTAGGTCTTCTATCTCTTCCACCCAAACTCAGGAGCAGTTGAAAGTCATGTTCCTCTAGGTTGATCTCCTCTCTAGCTTCGGGATTGTCTGCAAAGCTAACCATGATGAAAAGTTACTTATTGGGGAATGAGAAGTTACCAAGTGCACCACCATCTCATGCTCTAATTCTTCTCTATATGAATTTGCCAATGTGTTATGATTGCCACCATCTGAATTGTCCAAAGACAATGCTTTTTCAAACTTTGCCATCTATGCTTTCAACTACTCCGCATTGAGAAGTGAAGACCTGAGTGGTTGAGGAGAAAATACAAATGACGCTAGATTCAAAGGAGGAACAAAAATATTTCTTTGAGGTTCCGGGGCTGCCGAAGTGCTATGAGTTGATGCTTGAGAAGCTGGAACTAGCACGATAGTTGTAGATTTGGCCTTCTCCGAGTGTGAGACTTCTTGTGAACTTTAAGATTTTCGGCCTTCTACTACTTTCACCTTCGTGATTTCTTTTGCTAGAGTCTCCTGTGGTAAAGTTTCTGTGATCTGATTCATCAAAGCTTCATCCAGGCAATACCCCTTTGTCAACAACCAATTCAAAGTGTTAACTAGAACTGTGGAAGATCTTTCTTCAATCATCTAGAAGCCACCAATGTTTTCCTAAAGAGCAGCTCTATCCTCCCATCTGATGATACAAGTCAAGTATCACATGGCCATCATCTGCAAGATCTGCAGGTATCCATGCCAAACCATAATTAGATACTTGTTGCACCGATAACTGTTGAAGTCTTTCTTCCTGACTTCATACTCGTTTCTCGCATTTCATCCAGAAGTCTTCCAATGAAGGCACATGTGAGTATTCCTGGGAGATTGTCTTCCTTGCTACCCCATATGGGTCAAAGTTCATCTTGTTGGGAAGAACTCAGCTCATACTCAGAAAACATTTCAGCTTTGACACCTCTAGCTTTGTGGATGCTCTGGTAGCTATAATAACCCACTGTGACTAGAAAGAAACTCGAAGACTTGTGCCTCTTTGATTTTAATTCATGCATCTCCACGAGCTATCTACACAACTCCATGATGACCCACTTGTCATTTGGATACCTTGGCAACTTTACTGGTTCTCCCAAAAATCTGGTTACCCTGAGATAGGTGAAGTCTACAAATTGGATGAAAATGCAGCCATGTTGGGATACAACTTCCCAAGCTTCTTTACTTACCTTGTTAGTCTTCATATCACTATTTAATTTGTAAATGAATTCATAGAAGAACCCATCATTGACCGCTTTGTAATCTTTGTGGCATTCAAGAACTATCAACTGTGGGTAGCAATCAAAAATAGGATCTTTTCCAGTATGCCCTGTCTATCCATCTTGGAAAATATACCCTACGAGGCTGTTGCAAATACCAGGTATGAAGTCATTTTGAAGCTATACGTCTGCCTCACACTCCGAAGTTGCTCACCAATGTTGTCACTAATGATATCTACCCAATTGATTATCAAATCAGCTCTTTTTATCTCAATGGTCCTCACGAAAGCATACATCCATGAACGGAAGTTGTGAGTATTGGCTTCTCCACTTAACCTGCAAAGCAATTTAGTAATATCATCCACCTCCTGCACCAAATTGGATCGCAGAAGAGTCCTCGGGAACTTGGATGGAGACTTGGGCTTCTTCATATATTTGTTGTTCATTATGCCCACGCAATCTACTTTGTGTTTCTCCCATCTGTTGCCTGCATCTAGCATGCTAATTACAATCACCATCATTTGTGTCGAAATCTTCATAAAAGAATTAATAAACTATGCATCCATCCTGATTATTGTCTTTCCCGCAGCATCCCGGATTGTTTTGGAAAGAGGATGATATGACCTTGCACACTCCATAACAAATTCAGAAATTGAGTTGTGATTAGGAATGTTGATGCTTGAATAATTCCAATGTTTTTTATTTCTCGCATGAGAAATGTCTTTCCGGCCCTAGATCATCAATTATTTCGAGAGATGGGTTGGGGCCTATGTACGTGTCATTTATATCAGCAAATTTGGATGTTATTCATGATTACGTTGATCCTTCTCTTTCATCAGGCTTCATCATGTCCGGAGGAATCTTTGTCTAAGCAATATTTGTCTATGTTCTTTTTCTTTTAATCCTACAGAATTCTTTGCAACTAGATCGATTTGTGCAAATCTAGCAATTTCTTCATATTTGGAAGATATAATAAATGTAAGCGACATTGATTTGAACTCCCTTTCACTTGTATGAACACCTATAATGAATACCTATAATTATTTCAGACAAAGATGAAGTCCAAAGCATGAATACTTGATTTATGTCCCCAAAATCTGCATATGAAGCCTGCTGCCCTAAAATTTGAGGCTTTGCTTGCATGTAAAGTAAGCATAAATATTTTTAAATTCACCTAGGCACTTATAGTAATATGTAGATAATTATCATAGCATAAATCAAGCTATTCCAACCCTAGGTGCCAAACCTTGAAGCTTCCTAGCAATGAAAAACAACTTCTGATGCACAAATCCTCCTTTCCTTGGCGCCAAAACTGTCTGGGCTGCAATCCTTAGCAAAAATAATTAATTGCTTCTTCATTATGGCAGCCCATACTTATATAACCCTCAGCATTCTATTTCTAATAATTGTCCTTCCTATTCCTATAAATTTAATTAATAAATAATCATGTTTATTCACCTAAATTGGGTGCCAAATTATGCATGTTGTTCGGGTTGCCTTTAAATAAATTTATTTTATTTATTTTTAACATGCATCCTTCAATTGTATTTGGCTTGACTTCTTGCTTTTACTTTTCATCAATCCATGGCGCCAAAATTAGGTTAAAATCCATAAAGTGTAGCTTAAACTCATTCATTCCAAAAGTGTGACTTGCCTAGGAAAGGCTTTTTGTGCATGACTTCATCTTTTTTGGTCAAAAGTTTACATTCTGAGGCTGATTCCTTCTGGTGTTGCATCAGTAGATGATCTCCAGATGCTTCAGGAAATTAAACAGACTATACTGGACAAGGAACAGACCTAGGGGAATTTTACAGAGAAACTGTAGAGAAAACCAGGAGAAAAATGCAAAAGAAATAAATAAAAGTGAAAAACGTTGCCAGAAGTCACAGACAAGGCTCTAAATTCATTCCTAATGAAAACCCTATTGAGATGTGTGAATAATGGCATGTAAAACATCAACATGATTCTACTAGATCGTAATTTACTTTAAATGGAGCATCATTTATTTAATAAATAATTAAATAAAAATTTCCCACAGACAAAACTTGGTAGAGGGATAAAATGAGTTTGGGCATCTGGGTATTTGTCAAAATTGGCTCATATGATTCACTGGGAATATCTTAACATAATGCGAGACATCTTACGGCAATAAAAACACAAAAAGACCTGTTATTTTAAGAGAACGAATTTTTTTAAATGGGTAGTCTCATATTTGGGGTGAAATCTAGGGACACCACAGATGAATTCTAAATTGATGTTGTAGTCTTTGTTGTTTTCTATGCATTGACTTTCAATATCAATGTCAACTCTATTTGTATACAACAACTAGTGATAATACTCATCCTTACTACCTTTCCCAATTTATATTACTCTCTCTGTAGTAGTGGTTTCAAAATTCAAGTGATTAAATTCATTACTTAACCCTTTTTCTTCTTTAACTCTACGAAGGATATTTGATTCATCCCTTTTTCATATGTGCTCTTCCAAATGTATGCACATCACTCACCTTCATTTGCTTAAAACTCTCTCCTAGTTCATTAAAAAACTCTCTATGTAATATTTATCATTGTGGATCTTGAGCATTCTATCTTCCATATGTGCATATTTTTCAAGACATCTTATTTCATTATCTACAATATCTTGGGTAACTTTGGTTTCCTTGTGTTGACCATTATTGTTTGTTAAAATTCATCTTTACGTGTCATTGAATCTAAATATTTATTTCAATTTCATTTAATATGTATCATGGGCGTGCCTACATCTTTATAGTGCCATACTGATTCATGATTTAATAACCATAACCTAAAAGCAAAAACCTTCTTACGTTCGGAACCTCCTTGTATACTTGTATTTGTTCCCGATATACGTGTAGTGCCCACCCATTTCGCTCCCTTTGATGACATTGACTCCATGCTTTAACTTGTTTTGTGAGGCATACGATGCCAATTTACTATTGTTTTCATTATTGTTTGGTTTAGTAATGTTGTTATGGATGTTATTGAGATGAGATTTAGATGGATTATATCTTGATATATTATGGATGATTATCATTTTGGTTATTTATCTCATTATGGATAAAATTTGATTAATAAATTTGAATGGTTTAGCTTGAGCGTGAATTTTATTATCCGGATGTATATAGTATCGTTCTTGTATCGACCAGGCTCGATGACATGTGAATCAAGTGTGTGGGTTCAAGAGAACATGGGAATCAAGGTTTACACCTCCAAGATTGCACAATTGGTTGTGCTGGGTTGAATATTCACCTCTTGATTGATCGGTTTTACCTTCATTGCCTATGGATTTGATGGAAATGATAAATCCATCACCTTTTTGTATGATTTTTATCTTTCGTCTTGGTCACCTTGGTTTTTTGTCTTCTTAGTTTCATTTTGGTATTGATTATTTTAATCTCTTGTTTAAATCCATTTTTAAGGTTTAATGATTCCTACTTGTATTAGTGATGATTTTGTTATTTAATCATGTTTAAGGAGGTATGGGACCTCTTAAGCACGAGTTAGGTGGACCCACCACTTTTTCAATCCCGAATTTGGGCTAAAAGTGGAATTTGTAAGAGGTGTTTTACTTGTTGGGGGTCTCATTTACACTAAAATGGACCCCTTGGACCCTACCTATGGGTAGGGGACATTTTTCAAGGTTAAAAATGGTCTTTCCCTCCCATTTGAGCCTCTCTTGTCCACATCCTCATTAATGAACTTGTTTTATGAGCCACTTTGGAATTTAGAGGAGATTTTGTTTAGTTTTATTTTTAATTTTGTGAGATATTCCTCCATTAAGTCTTTTGTCTTATGTATGATGGAGACTTAGGGGTGTCTTGTTTTGAGAAGGAGATGGGTGACACATGTCACCCTCTCATTAGTGTGAATATTTTAGATTCTCCTTCTTATTCCTCCATTTTGGAGGGGGTAAGGACTTCTCACCTCATTTTTGCACTTGGAATTTTGGAGAACTTGGAGGAGCTAGGATCTTGGAGAGCTTGGCTTGCACTTGGAAGTTGGTTTGTTTGGCTTGTGAGGTAGGCCTCACACCTCTTGGTTTGGATTTATGTTGTTTAAGAAAATTATGGATTGGTATGTTTGTTTTGGTCTTAGGAATTTTCTTGTGTGTTGGTTGATGGATGTTTGATCTTTTTTTTTTTGTTTTCTCCATCCATCTCACTTGAAATGGATTTTGGAGTGTTGGGAAGAGGGAAGAACCCCTCTTGAGAAGCATGGAGCTTCTTGGTTGTGTTTTGGGTTATGGAAGAAATAAGGAGTGGGGTTCTTGAGACTTCTTGCAAAGTGATGAATTCAATTGGAATTGAAAATGTGATCAAATGGGAAATATTTCCCTCTTCCTCTCATGAGAAGCTTGGAGCTTCTTGTTGGTGTTGGTTTATGGTTTGGTGTTTGTTGGTGTGTATGAAAATCTTTTCTTTCCTCCCTTACCTTATGCATCTTGGAAGCATGACATAATTCTCTCACATGGGCTTAGAGGGAGGCTAACATGTCCTCCACTTATGGAGATGGCATATAATGTTGTCAATTGACTAGGTGGGCAATCAAGCCACCTCTTTTGTGTTTAGATATGGAGCATGACTCAACAGCCTTTGCATAGAGCCTTCACTCAAATTTTGGCATGTTGTTCCCATATTAGGGAGGCTTTTATAATTGCATTTTTAAGTTTTATCTTGTAAATTTTAGGGAAAGAAGGAATGTAAAATGGAATGCATTAGTTTGAGAAATTTCATTTCTATTGTCTTCACAAAAATTTGTTGGGATGAAGAGGTTGTGAGAATGGGTTAAAAATGGGGGACTTAGGGGTGGGGAAGAAGATGGGATGTATATATTTTTTTATCTTCTTGTAATCATTGTGTTGAATTAAGGAAGGTTGTAATTATCTATAAGAAATCATTCTTTTTTATCTTAGTTCTGTGGAATTTATGTGTTTTCACTCCTTTTTTGTGCTATGACACTCTCTAGATTTGGTGAAGGTTCATACATTGTAAGAGAAGTTTATTTCTTTCTAAAATTATCTAGATTTGTAAGTCATACTTCTTGTTGTGTGGATTTAAGTTAAGATGGAATGGACACATTAAAATTGTAGAATAAAATGGAATGTTGGATCTTGTATCAATTTGTAAGATTTCCTTCTAGTAAAAAAAAATAAGTAGTTTAATCAATGAAAATCTTGTTTTTAGTTGAGCCTCCTAAAGGAAAATAACATTGAGTTACATTTGATTTTTGGTTTTTTCAATACATGGTTGAAATTATGGTATTTTTGAAAGCCTTTATTCATTATTGTCTTATGAAATAAATGTTGTTTTGTGATTAAAGGATAACATGGGTCGTAAGTGAGTTATTGAGCTTAGTATGGATACTTTTGAATATATGTTCTAAAATTAAATTTGAAGTATTAGAATTCCTTTGATAAACTATAATAAATAATATTGATTCTACTTATTTGTGGATTGTATGGATGGGAAGAAAATGAAACGAATAGATATTATGAGTTACGTCTTAATGGATCTTTTCTTATTAATATAGGTCCGTCTTTTTCTTGAATTACAAAAATAAATAAATAAATATGGACTCTTAATTATCTACCTAGCTATATTACTCATTAGTTAATGTATGTGTGTGTGTGTTACATCCCTCATACAAATTTGTGGCCTCATGACTAACTAGATACTTGATTTTTGAATGGAATAAATTTGTATATATAGAGAGAGAGAGAGAGAATCATATACGTATATATACACTTCAATATTCCCCTTAAACTATTATCAAAGCATGTAATAGATTAAATGGAATAAAGGAAATAAATAAATCAAAATAAGATAACTAAATAACTCTTCTTTTGCCTCCATGGAAGCTCCCTACTAAACATGCAAAATAATAAAGAGGGAAATGAAACGAATGAAAATAAAAGAAAAAGTTTAAGGGAGCTAAAAGGACATTAGGGTTCCTAAATAATACCTAAGATTAATGGTAGGGATCCCATTCATCCTAGGGCTTCAATCAAACCTATATTTTTCCACTTTCCCAAGTGGAACATATAGGGTTTGCTTGTTATGTTGGATAAAAGGGATGGGTGAATAAAATTGAAATATAATTGTCTTCAAATGAATTATGGGTGTAAGGGCATGGGACCATTTGGGATGGGGCCAAATGGGACACATGCCCAACTTAATAATTTTATACCCTAGATACTCTAATCCCTACATCGTTTTACTATCCCATTGATGGGGAAAATACAATATTCTTATAACAACTAAACCCTAATAGACATTGGTGATTTAAGTACCAACTTGATTTAGCACAAATGATATTAGGATTAATCTTACTTAACGTTAATTATGTACACAATGGCATGGTTCCATCCTCTTACTTCTTGGTGAAGTTAACGACGAAGGGTTAATAGTTTATCTTTGTCTCTACCTTGTAACAATTAAATACTAGTCTTAGTGTACCTAATTAAATCTTAAAAACACTCGTGGCATAGATATAACAAGGATGATTTTTTTATCACCGTAAATTTCATTAATAGAACCCTTATGTTTTACACCCACACTTATCACCCTCCCCCTAAAGAAGTTAAGGTGTTGGCTTAATAAATATTAAAAGGATGGGCTGACCAATGTTTTTGTAATATAGCTCATGGGTAAGTGCATGAAGTTGGTGGACAATTTCGTGGACATAAAAACCCAAAATTCAGGAACCACGATCGCGGTTCCTAAATTTTAGGTTCGGAAATTACCAAACCTAAAACCGCAATCACGGAACTCTGAGACAAAAATTAGGATCCACGGGTCCTCATTTTCCCCATTTTTTATTTCAAACCGCGATTTCTCCTAGACATTTTCACTCAAGCTTTGAATACCACCTCAAAATTTCTCATCGATTCGAATCGCAATAGATTTAACCATGCCGCCAAGACGAGGAGGTAAGCCCCGATTTTAATCATTTTTTTTACATTTTCATGGGTTTTTTGAAGTGTTTGTTTATGTATACAATTTTCTTGTTTTTTCAGTTGGTCGACAAGCTCGAAATCGTGTAAACTGTCAAAACATTCCTCAAAACCCACCGAACATTCCTCAAAACCCTCCGAACATTCCTCAAAACCCTCCTACAAACATAGATCCGCCTCCTGTGGCTCCTTCTGTCCCCACTGAACTAGCATAGGAACACAAGATAATATCATTGGAAGAATTCGAGAAAATAAAATTGTCATTGAGAACCTTATTCAGACTATAAGACAAAATCATGCCATAAATCCATCCTCGCATGACTTTAGCCAACACATTGCAAACATTGATTGGCAAATTCAACTCTGCAACCACCAAATACATAGATGGAATACCTTTAGAGGTGATTGTAGGTGGTGGTATGCGGATAAATTATCCCATGCGGCCATAAAAGACAAAAAAATGGAAAAGACCTCATTTGTGCATTATTTACTGACATGAGAACCAATGCCCCCCGTAGAATTACTTGCAAATGGTTCCCAATCCATTAGTGCCACAATGACAGGATCAAAAACAATTTTTGGGACCGATGGTGGATGGTTTTTGATTATCCACCATGCAACAACAATGAGGTTCCTCTTTATTTTTTGAAGAAATTATATTGCGAGTTCGTGCTTAATGAGGTCCCGAATTATTTTGACTTTTTTAAATTTTTTGGTCGAGGAGGTGGCTCTGCACAGAGTAGACCTGGTGCACGCATAGGTCAACCAAGGATCCCCCATGCCCCAAAACCCCCACTGCCTTCAGTTATCCCTCCTATAGTGAAGGAGGTTGTGGAGAGACGACACGCATGCATTGAGGGAGCTCACTAACACTCGACCGAAGATAGTGACCAAATTGCATCCGGTCATGTTGGTGGAGGTGTCGGTTCTAGCGCACCACACCTTTGTGGATCATGTGGTGTTGTATGCACTGTGGGTGAGACATCATTTGTTGGTTCACATGATTTCTTTTCTATAGATGAGATGTTGGGGGATGTTTTTGGAACTGGTGCCACTGATATTGGTCTTTCACAGGTAAATTTCAAATAAATATAAATAATATATATATACAATAGTTTAATTCACATGTTTGAGATTTTAATATATATGTATTTGATTGTACGTCATGTACATACATGTAAAAAACTAATTTTTTATTTTATTTTAAATAGCAAGAGCCGGTGAAGGAAACATCCTAGTGTCGACATGCTAGCTACTGCGGTTGGCGTGTTTCAAACGTAAGTTTTGAAAGTTGTACAAACTTACATTTTTAATTTCATTTGATTGCACTAGATTATTATTATAATGTTTCACGTGTATGTTGTACATATTAATATGTTTGTCTTTTTTACGGGTCATCATCTGCTTCTGGAGAACTCGAGGCTACTGGCACGCCTCACATGAGTTTTACACAAGTTAGTTTCTCTTTACACTTTATTTCTAATTGTAGAAGTTCACGTGGATTACATGCTTTGGACCTCTATTATGTGGTGCACAGTCATGTAGATTTTAATATTGATTTGTACATGTTTTTGTATAGCTTATGACTACTGAGAGAGACTCCTCCATATATACGCAGACTATGGAGGTGATGTAGATACTGCCATAGCATTTGTAAATCCACTAAGGTACAATTTTTCAAATTTGTTAAATTTTGGAGGTTCATTATTTCTTATTACTTAAATCTACAATATCAAATTTTGTATGTATGTGAAATATTTAATTTGAAAATTAATTATTTGTATGTAGCTTACCCTCGTGAGTCTCTTTGTTGTCCCTGCGATGCGTCAACAACAAATTGATAGGGATCATAACATTGTGGTAAGATTTCACATGCATTTTAACTAAATTGTATAAGTTTCTAAATTTTGAATGTATTTTAAAATTTTGGGTGGTAAAAACTTGTTGTTTATGAATGTGTAGGTTAGGTTGCAGCTCGCTTAGAGACGCTAGACCACATGGATTAAATCTATAGTGGCATTTCCCTCCACTACATCCCAGTGTCGTGGACATGCTACTTCCAGCAAGGCAAAGAGAGGGAAGATGTTTTATGAGTAGATTCATAGTCCATCTAGATGTACATATATATATATATGGGCCATCTGGTCCTAGTGAACATGTTTCTTCATATAGTCCATTGTATATATATAGCCTTTTGCGACCGCATGTGGTCCTATATACATTATGACACACTTAGTTTGAGATGTACACATGTTATGAACTTACATATTTTCAGAGATGTGCATCTGGAGCACACTTTGTTTGATTCTTATATATCCATGTGTGTTGGTTTTCATAACGATATTACTGAACTATATGTTTGATTCGATTTCATTACATGTATGATATCCTTCTATGTATGTTTTCATAACCATTTATTAGTTCTAGATATGTATGTTTGATTTAAAATTAAAAAACCATGTCCCGGAGCACTACATGGTACAATTGTTAAGCAAACCTATTCCATTAAGCAAAACCATGCTAGGTGAACTACAAAAGGGCAATACATACAATTACTTTTTTTTAAAGCTAACACTCATCTGTTGCATAACAACTAATGCAAACATTGATATAAATAAGCGAGGTAGAGTTCATCTTGAACTATGGTACTTATGGTGCAACATTGAAGATTTTACAATTTTCCCGATTTTCAAGTTTTACAATTTTCATATTTCTAGAATTGAAGATTACACAGAGGTTTCAAAATTTTTTCTTTGTTATCAAAAATTATTATTTTTAGTAAGGCTCATATGCCAATTTAATAATAAATATAATCATGTCTTCTTGTATTTGGATTGAGATTAAAATTTTTATTATATTAGGTATTTTCATATGGTTTCCTGCTTCAAATTTCAAGTGTTTTCGATCTCCATAATTGCAAGGATCTAAAAAGGCAAGTTTTTTCTCTGAAATTTTAAATGGGATGCTATAAAAATTTAGGGTACCAGTGGAAAATATTTTTAGATCATCTTCAAGGAGTTCATGAGTAGAAGTTATGGGAAAAATTGCAGGAGAAATGGAGCAAAAATGAAGGAGATATGAGAAAAAATGTGGATTTTGCAATAGGGTTTCTTGAAAATTTAGTAGCATAACTAAATACTAGCATAATGAAGGAAAAGGAAATATTAAAAAGGGATAAAAAAATGGCTAAGTGTTTGTTTATACTCACCTCTTAACATTAACCTAGCTAACTCACCTTCTAAATCATCCTTGACCATTCTGGATTAACCCGGGTTACATGGCATGACAGGGTAGGGTTAAAAGTTTTGGTTTTCCCCATTTCCCTTACCACATTTATTAAGGGACAAAGGGACTTAAAGGGGTGATAATGTGTGAAGGGGTTAAGTATTCATGAGAGGGGGCAACATAATCAAGTTGGGGTGCTGAGGAATCATACCTAGTGAGAATGTTACAAGCCTTAAGTGACGAAAGGGAGAGATTTCATGTGGCACGGTGCATTCGATGTCCCCACGTCTCTTTGAAAAAGGATTAAATTTTGTGAGTAAGCCCTTATTAGTATTCTTAGGTTCCACCCATCATGAAGAATCCTCCTCTAATGAAGAATCAACTCATGTCTTCCTCCACGGAAGATCTTGAATGATGAGGCTTTTCCATAGACCATCTTGTTGAATCTGGAAACTACAAATGAAATTTTCTCATCTTCCAAGATGTTCACATGCTCCAATGTGTTGAGTCAATTCTCAGGAATGGCATGTATATTTCCACGTTGACTAAAATATTTTTCATAACTCTTCATAGGATTAGAGATATAACCTATGATCTCTACAAGGGCTTCTAAAGTATCACTATTGAAGGAAAGGGTCACAAATATTTTCCTGAACCAATTCTTGAAATTTGAATCCTGAAGATTCTTCATGGAATTATTCTCCCTGAGAGGAGTACCAAGCTCATGCATTCTTGTGCCAAGATATTCCAAAAAATTGATACATTCTCCTCATGGGATTCAAAATCATAAATGGCTTCTTTTAGAGCATCAAACCTCTAGGTGATGGTATGGGAAAAAATGTCATACAAGTTCTCTGAGTCAAATGAAAACACACTTGAGCTCACCAAGGAATGAGAATCAAAATTATTCATCTCACTAGCAAATGGGAGCTTATTTTCCCAATGTAATTTCTCTTTCTTGATCTCAACTCTATTCCTATTGATTTTCAAATATATGACCAAGAACAATCTAAACAAAGAGATAATCTCAAGAAATAGATCATTCCCTTTTTCAAGGATCATGCTCACCCAATGGTCACATGTCCTTCTTTGCAGTATGAATGCTTGATCTTGCTTGATGGACTGGGGGGTTAAAGTTTCAGATGGGAGACATTACTTCAATTTGAGGCAGAGATGATTAATCTCATGCAATAAATGATTGCACTTATGAATAAAAGGTCCTCACATGTTCCCTTAATTGTTTGATGATTTACTTATACTCCTAATTTTGTGTAGTGATTTGTGATGAAGAATCCTATTACAATGCAAAAATAATGAGCATGTACAAGCACATAGCTAGGGCAGCAGAGGATGGAGAGAGATCACCAAAACAACATAGCTCAAGAGAGAAAAGCAAGGAAAATGATGAAGCACCTAAGAGGACAGAGGAAAGTCTAAAGAGAACAAGAGAGATGGAAGGTAAACAAGTGACATTGAATGTTTTGAGTCCTAGGAAATGAACGGAGGTGAGGAGTGAGAATTCATGCCTCAGGACGTCATGGAGCCCAACCAAATGCACCGACATGTCTGCGAGTGGCCGTGTGAACGCTAGAGGAGGTGGTGTTTTGGTGTGCAACAAGGTCGTTGCTTCTGGGCTACTTCATTCGGGCGTAGTCCCTTAAGAGCCCTGAGACCAAAATAGCATTCAACTTCAACGCGTGACTAATCGGACTCCATGGCACCTAGAGACACCTCGTCGATCTAAACCTCGGTGTAGGGACCCTCTAAAATATCCTCTCTCAGATTTTTTCCTTCTCATATCGGTGCTCTCGCTGCCCTATTGTTTGCAAACGTGCGAAATAGTGCAGTTGGAGCCAGTGTAAAGTTGTCAAACGCTATATTTTGCAAATGGTGGGTCGTGGCACCAAACCAACTATGCCGACATGTCCGGGTGGCCAAGTGAACACTAGAGGAGGTGGTGTTTCAGTGCACGACAAGGTCGTTGCTTCTAGGCTACTTCGTTCGAGCGTAGTCCCTTAAGATCCCCGAGACTAAAAATTGTTCAACTTCGACGGTGACTACTCAAACTCTATGGCACCTAGAGACACATTGTTTGATCCGACACCTCGGTGTAGGGACCCTCTACAATAGCCTCTCTTGGTTTTTTTCCTTCTCATATCGGTGCTCTCTCTACGCCCTATTGTTTACAAACACGTGAAATAGTGCGGTTGGAGCCGTATAAGGTTGTCAAACGCTACATTTTGCAAACGGTGGGTCATGGCACAACCGACTACACCGACACATCCGGATCACTAGGTGAACACTAGAGGAGGTGGTGTTTTAGTGTGTGACAAGGTCGTTGCTTTCGGCTACTTCGTTCAGGCATAGTCCCTTAAGATCCCTAAGACCGAAATATCGTTCAACTTCGACGGTGACTACTCGGACTCAAGTGGCACCTAGAGATTCCTTGTCCGATCCAACACCTCAAAGCATAGGGACCCTCTACAATAGCCTCTCTCATTTTTTTCCTTCTCATATCGGTGCTCTCACTGCCCTATTGTTTCGTGAAACACGTGAAATAGTGCATTTGGAGCCAGTGTAAGGTTGTCAAACACCATATTTTGCAAATGGTGGGTCATGGCACCAAACCGATCTGTCTGACACATCCAGGTGGCTAGGTGAATTGTAGAGGAGGTGGTGTTTTGGTGCACAACAAGGTCATTGCTTCCGGGCTACTTCGTTCGGGCGTAGTCCTTTAAGAGCCCTGAGACCAAAATATCATTCAACTTCGACGGGTGACTACTCGGATTCTGTGGCACCTAGAGATGCCTCATCTGATCCGACACCTCGATGTAGGGACCCTCTACAATAGCCTCTCTTTGTTTTTTCCTTCTCATATCGGTGCTCTCGCAGCCCTATTGTTTGCAAACACACGAAATAGTGCAGTTGGAGCCAGTGTAAGGTTGTCAAATGCTATATTTTGCAAACGGTGGGTCGTGGCACCGAACCAATCGTCTTGCCGACACATCTAGGTGGCTAGGTACTATAGGAGGTGGTTTTTTAGTGCGCGACAAGGTCGTTGCTTCCAGGCTACTTCGTTCGGGTGTAGTCCCTTAAGAGCCCTGAGACCAAAATATCGTTCAACTTCAACGGTGACTACTCGGACTCCGTGGCACCTAGAGACGTCTTATCTAATCCAAGACCTTAGTGTAGGGACCCTCTACAATAGCCTCTCTCATTTTTTCCTTCTCATATCGGTGCTCTCGCCGCCCTATTGTTTGCAAACGCACAAAATAGTACACTGATTTGAGCCAATGTAAGGTCACAAACACTATATTTTGCAAACAGTGGGTCATGGCACCAAACCGACTACACCGACATGTCTAAGTAGCTAGGTGAACACTAGAGAAGGTGGTGTTTTGGTGTGTGACAATTTTGTTGCTTAGGACTTCTTCGTTCGGGCGTAGTCCCTTAAGAGCCCTAAGACCAAAATATCGTTCAACTTCGATGGGTGACTACTCGGACTCCGTGGCACCTAGAGATGCCTCATCTGATCCGACACCTCAGTGTAGGGACCCTCTACAATATCTCTCTCAATTTTTTCCTTCACATATCGGTGCTCTCGCTACCCTATTGTTTTTGCAAACATGGGAAATAGTGCGGTTTGAGCCGAGTGTAAGGTTGTCAAATGCTATATTTTGCAAGCGGTGGGTTGTGGCACCAAATCGATTGTGCCGACATGTCCAAGTGGCCAGGCGAATGCTAGAGGAGGTAGTGTTTTGGTGCACAACAAGTTTGTTGCCTCTAGGCTACTTCGTTCGGGCATAGTCCTTTAAGAGCCCTAAGACCAAAATATCATTCAACTTCGACGAGTGACTACTCGGACTCCGTGGCACCTAGAGATGCCTCATCTAATCCAACACCTTGGCATAGGGACCCTCTATAATAGCCTCTCTTAGTTTTTTCCTTCTCATATCGGTGCTCTCGCTGCCCTATTGTTTTGCAAACGTAGCGAAATAGTGCGGTTTGAGCAGTGTAAGGTTGTCAAACGCTATTTTTACAAACGGTGGGTCGTGGCACCGAACCGATGTGCCAACATGTCCAAGTGGCCAAGGTTAATGCTAGAGGAGGTGGTGTTTTGCACGCGACAAGGCCGTTGCTTCGGGCTACTTTGTTTGGGCGTAGTCCCTTAAGAGCCCTGAGACCAAAATATCATTCAACTTCGACGGGTGACTACTCGGACTCCGTGGCACCTAGAGATGCCTCGTCTAATCCAAAACCTTGGCGTAGGGACCCTCTACAATAGCCTCTCTTAGTTTTTCCTTCTCATATCGGTTCTCTTGTTGCCATGTTGTTTGCGAATGTGTGAAATAGTGCGGTTTGAGCCGGTGTAAGGTTTTCAAACGCTATATTTTACAAACGGTGGGTCGTGGCTCCAACCGACTATGCCAACACATACGAGTGGCCAAGTGAATGTTAGAGGAGGTGGTATTTTTGTGCATGACAAGGTCGTTTGCTTCGGGCTACTTTGCTCGGGCGTAGTCCCTTAAGAGCCCTAAGACCAAAATATCGTTCAACTTCGACAGGTGACTACTCGGACTCTGTGGCACCTACAGATGCCTCATCTAATCCAACACCTCGGAGTAAGGACCCTCTACAATAGCCTCTCTCTAGTTTTCCTTCTCATATCAGTGCTCTCGCTGCCCTATTGTTTGCAAACGCATGAAATAGTGTAGTTTGAGCCAGTGTAAGGTTGTCAAACGCTATATTTTGCAAATAGTGGGTCGTGGCACCGAACTAACTGCGCCAACATGTCTAGTGGCCAGGTGAACACTAGAGGAGGTGATGTTTTATTTTGCGACAAGGTCGTTGCTTCGGGCTACTTCATTCGGGCATAGTCCCTTAAGAGCCCTGAGACCAAAATATCGTTCAACTTCGATGGGTGACTACTCGGACTCTGTGGCACCTAGAGACATCTCATCTAATCCAACACCTCGGTGTAGGGACCCTCTACAATAGCCTCTCTTAGTTTTTTTCCTTCCCAGATTGGTGCTCTCGCTGCCCTATTGTTTGTAAATACGCGAAATAGTGTAGTTTGAGCCAGTGTAAGGTTGTCAAATGCTATATTTTGCAAACGGTGGGTTATGGCACGAAACCGATTATGCACATGTGTAAGTATGGTCTTGTAAACACTTGGGGAGGAGTCGTTTTCAAAATTTACAACTTTTTCAAACAATGAAAGCTTCTCTTAGCTTCGAGAATTTAAAATTCTCTACTAACAGTGCCAACCACGTGAAGGTGGAAGCTTTTCTGGCACCACTAACCTAAACATAAAAGTGTTAGTCAAAGAAATTTAAGTTTCAAATCAAAACCATATACTAGATATATACAAAATACACAAATTTAAAATAAAATATATGAACTTAAATCTAGATCTAACTAACAAATTTATATATATCAAAGAAATTATATATACCAGACATGAGCATTGTAAATTCATTCCAATGAACCATTAGGATCAGATCTACTCTGAATAGCAAACAAGATTGCTTCATGATCTGACTCTCGAACCTTCTAAAGAATCTTGTTATTAGGCCTTTCTCGATATCTATACAATCTGAATATTTGTCGCTAGAGCTAGATGTGAATATAAGAGTATTTTCTGTGTGTTTCAAAGTCTTCAAACACCCAAACAGAGGAGTTTTTAATGGATACCATCGAAGCCAAGTTCCAATAACTACCACTTGACCCTATAGGATACTCAATATCTTCGTCATCTATAATAGGAGAAGTCAACTTCTTTCTTTCCTCGATACAATGACATAATAAATAGTCTGTTCCTTCTTCATTGTCTTCTGTCGCAATAAATACAAACACATGTCCTACAAACAAACAAAGTTGAACAACTCAAATTTAAATTACATATCAAAATTTCAATGGACATAACTCAATACAAAAATTAAATAAATAACCATAAATACATTGTCGCACCAAAATTAGAATTTTTTCAAAGTCCTTGGATGTTGCAACTTCATCTGCAGAAACAAGTCGTAATGCTTGTGGAGGTTGATAACTAGGAAGCGGAGTTAGAGGCCTACAAATCCATCCATCCACCCATTCTTGTGAATCACACTCAACAATGACAAATTCGATACAAGATGCACAAAAACATGTCAACTTTCTTGTCCATACGGCCTACGAAGTAGCGTCTGAGCTACAAAATGAGTGCATATCACTGGACCCAGTGAGTGTCATATAATCCTCGTAGTTATCAATTTGTTGTTCCTCTATCAGTAAAAAATATCTGCGAACTATGGAATTTTCTTGAGAACCTCGAGCCATGTTGTCAATACACCATTCCACTATGCTCTTTGCATCTTTTAATTTAGCACCATCTTTGTACTTCAACTCTTCTCTTGCAAGAGCTCTTTTCACACATGCCCCTGCACCGTCATGCTCTCCTTTTCTATGTCCAGCCTCAGTGAAACTCCAAATATGTTGCACACCCATCAAGTGACGTGCATTTTCTCATCCAATAAAACATTCATGCATTCTTAAACTGAGACGTACAATTATCTGACCATATATAATGTTGTTTGAAGTGGATGTCCCTATCAGACAAGTTTCCATAAAATAACTAGAAACACTCTTGCACAAATTCAGTAGAATGAGTACGATCATCACTGATATAAAATTAATACTCTCTTTAAAAAAATTGATCATTCTTTGTACTCTCAGAAGAATGTAGAAATGTTATATGCACAAAAATGGCAACTTGTACTGAGTTGTAATATTGCAATTGAACCTCCATTTGTGGTTGTAATGTGTAATTCTCTGCAAAATTGACCACTGAAACAATAGTACCAATAGGAAATGTGTCCTTGCATAGCTTGAACTATTCATCCAACCATCAAGCTCTATGTGTATGCCTAGCATACTCATAAATAATTTCATCCTTAAATTTTCTCAAAAATTGGAAAACAGGCATTTGTTCTGTAACTAGCTCACACCGTTTAGACTCTTTTCCATCTTTCAACTGGTATGCAACTGATTTATATTTATCAAACGCAACTAAATTATGTCCTATTGTACCTTCAATTTTCTCATGGATGCAACTTTCCAATTTAGGTAATCTGCTACATGTACTACAACTTCTATCTAAACAATCTTGACTAGAAAAAAATTGTCCAACTTCTTTTCCACAAAAATATAGTAGCAATGAAATCCTGGAAGATATTGGTGGAACTTGAACATCACATTCCGATAACATAGTTTCAGAATGAAAAATAGAATGAATACGTAAAAATTTAGCATAATGCATCACAAATTCAACATGTTTCCCAACAACAAGTGGTGCGAGCGTGGTTGATTTTCACATAGAATGGTTTCAACATTTCAAAAAAACATTGACTAATTTTAATTTCTAGATTCTCTTGTTCAAACTTACGAAAAAATTGAGTTTGAGTCATATCTAAGAAATGCTTTGGATGTGGTTCATGATTAGTAGAACCAACTCTCTGTTTTATAACATCTCTTGTATTAGGTGAAACTCTAGTGTTATCATGCCAAAATTTAATAACAACTTCTCTTATAGCATCAGAATTATTTTTGTCCTTACGCGGTGCTCTAGCAGAAAATGCCCAAAAATCAGCGTTATTGAGTGATTGAAGGATATTACGTCTTTCAATTGCTTTCATTAGAGTTTTTCAATTAACTTGCAACATTCGACTTGTTTACGTAATCAAACGTTGTTTTTTATTGATTCACTTACAACACTAGTAGCAAGTACACGATGCACAATATTACTATCCCTAGTGCGTCTCTTGACACCAATAGTGTGATATGCATCATGAAGGTTTTCAACAATTGTAGAGGTTTGACCACGTATATTAGATGTTGTCAATCCTAAGGTGTTTAATGTAGGTCTCATTTTAATTAATTTCATCAAACTAACCAACAACTAACATCTTTAGGAATCATTTAAAATTTCAAAATGATTATCCCAAATTTCAGTGGCTTTTCTTCTGATTTGTCATTCAGAAAGTTTGTTAGACATTGGTTTCAAAATGTTTTCATCAATTTCAATAAAAAATTAGGTTTCTTACATAAAATCCTAGGAGGTGTTTTTGTCAAATTTTGTCTACAGTTTCAACATGAATTTCCTTATTCACATTTTCATTGTCTCCTTCAATTTCAACATTTACTACATCATGAGTATTTAATTATTCTTCAACATTGACAGTAAAAACATCTTCATCACGAGTATTTAATTCAACTTCAACATTGGCGTAGAAACATTACGGTTCTTCATTACTTACAATAGTTGGCGTTGAAGATGAACCTCTTCTTGATTCATGAAGATTCCACATTCGCTCAACATTTTGAATTTTGTTGGCCTCTAATTCATTTGGTGTTTTTTTACTTAATGACTTCCTTTTTTGACTTCGTTTCTTGTCTCTCGGTGATGTTTTTCTTAGGTAATAAGAAAACGTGCGAAAAAGACAAAATTTCACATGATAATTAAATACGGTAAGGTCGAGAGTAAAACTCACATGGTAATTCAAACATTGGGATGTGTGTAAATATGATTTATGAACATGAGCACACTTTATAAACCACGATCGTGGTTTATAAAACGCTTCGCGGTTTGTGTTAAAAACCTGTGATCACGGATCTATCTGCCGAACCTAAGCCTCGGGAAATCTTTGTTTTTCCCCAACCAAAGCTATGGAAGGTCATTATGAAGTGTAAAAGGTCAAAAAACCTCAAATTTTCTCTTCCAAAGACTTGAACCATGCTAAAAAACTAAAAACATTTCACAAAAATGGTGCCATCGTGTAGGGGAGACTGTTAGATTCGTATAAATATTGATTTTAAAATGAATAGAATAAGATAAATATCATTTTATAATTTTTTACTAACAATAGGTCTTTAAGACATTTTTTCCCATCAATTTTCATGTCTATGTTTAAGACTGTAACTTTTGTTTCACTTATCGAAATGTGATAAAAGTTATACCATCCCAAGCGTGGACAAATTCTATACACGTTAAATATATATATATGATTTCAATATTTTTTATATAGTTATGGTGGGTAAAAGAAAGCGCTCCATTTTCTAAATATTTTCATACCGCTTTCATGGAAAAAATCATTATAAAAAAATATTGCTCAAAAAATACAAAATAAAATCCATCCCAAGATAGACAATTACATCTAACGTTTCACCAAAGGAAAAAAAAATAACAAGATTTGGTCATCCAAAATGCGGGCAAACGGACTACAATCTTATAATTTTTTTCAAAAAAAAAAGCGAAGTCATATAATTTTAAGTGTTTAATATAGCTAAACTTGTCTGTTTTAAAAAATATATAGTATTTTAGAAACTAGATTTTGAATTCTACAATTCATATTTATATTTTTTTCTAATTTTGAGTGCACGTATTGCTAATAATCCCTACAAGATGAGATTTCGTTGTTTTTTACAATATGACATCCACGGATGACCCTATATTTGTCCATCAAATTCCTACACTTACCCTCATCGATGTTTCATTTACCCGCTTGGTGGCAGAGGTCTAAATAAACATGTCTAACCTTAATCACGCAAACAATAGAATTTTGATGCAAGTAATACTATAGCTAGTTCATTGCATCCTTAGTGAATTTTTAAATTGGAATAACATTTTTTTAATCTTGTTTAGTTCTTCATAGATGTTTCAAACAAAAATTGTTTCAATTTTTGCAAGGTATTCAGGTGGTTAATTTGGGTCGTGAATTTATGAGCACGGCAATACACATTTCCCATGTACACTAGTAAACCCTTATTGAAATTTCTCCTTTCAAACCTTATACATAAAATTTATTTGATCCACAACTAATCCTAAAAATTCGCCAAGTGATTAGTATAATAACCTACTATGAAAACCAAGGGTGTGGTGGAGTGTAATAGTATGAGATGATGATAAAAATAGCCAATCTTAAATTTAAAATTCATTTTACCATCATAAATCAATTTTTATTGTTTAGAAAATGTGATCAAAAAATTGTAACTTCTTGGGCACACAATATAATTTGGAGCCTATTTGTTTTTCTTAGAAATAGTTTTTGAGCCCAAGTGATTGATGTTTTTAGATTTGTGCCATTGTGACCATTCATAAAACGATTTGTGAAGGAGGTAATGAATTTTTTTGATTATTGTGCAACCCTAAAATGGGTGGAACAATCTAAAAATCCTAAGATAGGTGACGCCTTAATTTGATATTTATCATCATTTTTCAAATAAATATATTTAAGATAGAAAGAAGAGTGGTGGTGAAGTGTAAAAGTATGAGATGTCAATAAAAAATATCTTAGAAATTTATTGTCTAATATATTTTCAAGGGAAAGTTTCAACCTTACATTTGTGTTAATTCAATTGTCATTTTTTTCTTTGTGCTTATAGAAGATGATTGAAAATTTATGACATCTTGGCATACTATGGAGCATGAATTCTATATTTATTTCCATGAAATTTTATAAAACCCATCATAATTGTGTAGCTAGAATAAGGCCATATATATGTAATCAACCAAACAAAAATTAGTCATGTATGTGATAAATCCAAATCAAATGCCTCAAAATTGGCATCTTGCCAAAAAAACTTAAACTCATTTAAGATAATTGTACTAATTTTTCCATTATGCGTGTGCGTGTGTGCGTGTGCGTGTGCGTGTGCGTGTGCGTGTGCGTGTGCGCGTGCATGTGCATGTGCGTGTGTGTGTGCATGTGCGTGTGTGCATGCATGCGTGTGTGCATGCATGCGTGTTCTTGAAATAAATATTTAATAATTATAAATTCATGAATCTATTGTATAAAGAATATTTTTTTATTTTAAAATTCTCAATCCCATGAACAATAATATGTTCAGTCATTCAAATTTGGTCACTAGGCTCTCATGCATGTGGTATACAACGAAAACATACATTTGTCCATACATCCCATTGGAATGATTTTATTTTTTATTGTTATGTTGAGTTGAATTTTTCACTTTTTGTTAATAATCACTCGAATATAGGCAATGTAAGCATATGTTTTTATTCAACCTTGTCTCACAATAACTACCTTGATGTGGATTAACCCACATCTCAATCATTTTTAGTTATGGTAGAGTTGAAGTCTTTAGTGTAGTGTCTTATAAGTCATCATTGTCTTGTACACTTTTATCAATATGGGATTATCCCAATTAAAATTCCAATCATATATTTTATTTTATTTGTATTGAGTCAAAGTCTTTCACAAGAGCCCGTCTGGTTTACCCTAGTGGTGGGGAATGTGGGCTATATGTGGGAGGTCTCGGGGTCCATTCCCCGAGCTGGCCACCTCTATAGCTTGTCATTACTCGGCTGGCGGCGGCCAGTGGGTTAGGCGCATGATGGCGGAGGTGGTCTCTCGATGTGGTGCCAAGTCGGCTCGGTGTTCAATGCGACAGGGGTCGGGGTCGGCATGAATCCTGTGTTCAATGTGATGAGGCATGTCTGGCATTACGGCACGAGAGTTATCCCAAAAACCACTTTCTTTGATGGGGTGGGAGTGGTGCGGTCAAGTCACATGGTTGTGTGCTTTCCCACCCAGTTTCAAATCCCCCGAGGCACGATCCTCCTTGGAGGTGGTTTCACCGCTAGAGGCGGCATCTCTACTCATGCTGACACTAGTGATTACTCCTCACTGCTGACACTAGTGGCTGCTCCTCTCGTTGCCAACGCTGGTGGCTCCTCCTCTCTCGCGACACTTTGGTGGCTGCTCGCTCACTATTGTTGCTCCTCTCGCTGCGGTCGTGGCTACTCCTCTCGCTGTTGACACTTGTGGTTGCTCCGCTTGCTGCTGATCCTGGTGGCTGCTCCTCTCGCTGCCGATGCTGGTGGTTGTTCTAATAGTTGTCCCACTCATCTGCGGTCGTTGTCGACGGTCGCTGCATCTTCACTTCAGTTTCATGGTTGCTTCAATTGGGTTCCTAATAGTGGTCCCCTTCATTGTAACCAGGTTGTGGATCCTCTCAAAAATCCTCAAGTGTACAAGGATGTGGGTCCTTTCAAACACCCTCAATTTACCCTCAATCCAAAAAAAAAAGAAGTCTTTCACAAGAAATTTAATTAGAGAATTGACTTTTTGTGGGAAAGAGGTTAGAGGGTGAGAAGCCCAAAGTGGTGAATTATATTCACCATCATTCCCCCTATTAAAAAATGCTTATGTTGTTTATGTGGTAAGTGGGTCCCTTTTCCTTTTGATACTATAATAAAAATATGAGGAAAAATACCATTGTAGTTGGTTAATGAATAATGATGGAGGATATTTGGGCAATGCCTAAAATGACTATAAATATCACAAAAATATATGATATGATTGGAATGATTTTCAAAGCTATATACTTAATTAAATACACTTTAATAGGAATGAAATTATCTTTATGATGTGGATAGCACTAGCTCAATTTCTAATATATTGTTTTTGATTTCGGTCTCCTAGTACAAATACTTGTGATTGAACAAGCTACAAAATATATCAAGAGGGATGTCAATGTTTGATTTTACTAGTTTATTTTTTGATATGTTAGTTTTTTTATATGATGTCTTCTATATGATTTCATGTATCACACCTATCTATAAAGACGTATGTGATGACATATAAAAATAACCCATTTAAAGACACAAAACCTTGGGGTGAACCATTCATTAAGGATTATATTGAGTGAGTTAAATTGAAAATTGAAAATCCATGTTTTTCCAAGGTTATTAAATGTTTATAAGAAAGGACTTTGCATTCTCGCTAATATATAATTTTCTCCTTATATTTTATTTAAGAGTGTTCATCGGATGACCAAAATTATGTACAACAAGAAAAACTATTATTATGTGATTATAGAGTAAAAATTCCTTAATACATGCAAAAATTCCACACAAGAACAAGATATCGGGATGATACAACTACCATTACATACATATCTCTAATTGATGGGTTTTCAAAATTATATACAAGTTATATCATGTAGAATGTGCTTCCACATTAAGAAAGAAACTCTTGAAAATTTCCTATAATAGTTTATTTTCATGGTTTTCACTTCTATATATAGGAATATTATTAAATGTAATCAGGTCAAAGAGTTACAAAAAATTTAGTTTTGTGTTATATTTGAGATTGGCCGAATTTCAATCTTGATCCTTCTCATCCACATAGCCATAATTATGAAGAAAATGCACACTGTGACTATCACCAATGCAATGGGAATTCTATTTATCATTGCTTTAAACTCAAACATCTTATTCAAGATTTTATTGACAATAATGCAATTGAGCTCCTTGAGCCATCTATGTCTAAATTGGTCAATGATAATCAAAAGCTTAAAATATTCAATGACCCATTTCCAAAGCATGACAAGTAAGATATTGATTCTTCTACAAACCATACATATCATATTGTGCCTCCTCCTTCATTGGGGCCACTTGATTTTCTTATTTCTACTGCTGATATGCCACCGCCAGTCATCACATTCTCAGATCATGATTACCATGCTTAATTTTCTTCTGATTCACTGCATATTAATGCTTCCATTGGCTCCTATACATTCAAAAATACTTTATTCCATCCATCAGCCCTTTCTAATGCATGTTCCATAGCACTCCTATTAGTTATCAAATGTCCAACCTCCCTAATCACATTTCTAGTCCCTAATTCTTATGGTCGTGTCATTCTCCCAATTACTATTCGTCCCTTACCATATTTACATCATTCCTCATTGCATCTGAAATAAAGGTTTGTAACATGGTCTTATGTCTTCCTTGGCTCTGCGCAAACCAAGCTATCCCTTCCATGGTCCACTTATGTCTTAAATTCATTCATAACAACCAAGTTTTCATCATCAAAGGTATTCCACCATGCACATCATTACCTCAGCCTACTCTTTCCTCTAATTTCACACCAGTCATGCCATTTGAGCCTCCTACACCTTTCAAGTCCAAATCTATCTTTGTACCTATCTCTCCCATTCATACACAGTTTCCACAATGACCCCATCATCCTCACTAGTCCATTAGTCCACCTCCTCATCCTAAGTCCCCTACTCAAGCAGCCCACACCTACAGGTGTTATCCACCTCCTTTACCACATTGGTCTCATTCACATGCACATAGTTACTCTCCTACACCACCAATCTTAGACCATGGTCACATGGGGGCCTCGCTCCTCACTATCATTAGATAGCCTTCTATCCTTCACATACTTGGGGGGCATCGTATTTTATCCCCCTTCATCACTATCGGCTATCTCCGGTGTCTACTACTATACTTCATGTTACGCACTTCATGTCTATATTTCTAAGCTCTTATATCTTTGGTACACACATTGTACCATCATTACACGATGATGCACTCTAGTTCCACATTTCATACTTGATTGTTGAGGGTCCAATTTTTAAATGAACCTCACATCATCTACTCTTAGCTCCTTTTTATATGTTATGTGCTTCACGATAAATATTTTTAAGCATTCTCACATCTCTTGTATACACATTGTACTTTCATTTCCCTATGACGCACTCTAGTTCCATGGTTCATACTTGACTACCGAGGGAACATTCCTAAATGAACCTCATCTCGTGCACATACACCGAGGGGAAATTCTACTCCTATCATCTTCACATCTTGCATATCGCAACACACCATCACACGTACACAACATTTGCACATCTTAGTTGTATTGTCGCATGTTAGCTTATAATATCTACATGTTACACTTTGTTTCCTATGCTAGTTGGATTCTTAGTATGTCGTTATTTTTTCTATATACACATGCACATTCATTTGGTATCTTTAGGTGAATGTATGACCTTTACATATTCTTACACGATGCATGATTCTCGACACTTCTCTTTACCAGTCCCTCTGAGGCTCCTAGGGGGATCTACCTTTACTATTTTCATACTCTACACACCACAGGTCCTATTGTTAGATTATTTACTACTTCTTAATATCAAATTCCTTTTCACTACTATATACATGCTTTGACATACTACTTATCTTTCTAAAATTCTAACGGGTGATTCATGTGTATTATTTTCCTTACATGATCAATACAACCATGGTTATTTGTCATTTCTTATTAATATTATTTTCTATTGTTTACAGTATATTCCTGTGTTATGCTTGATCATTTTTTGTTAATGGTGGTTTCATCCCTGATTGTCTTGTGACATTGTGATAGATGTCTCATATATGAAACCCACTTTTCATTATCCATCTTGTTTTCCTAGTTGTTTGTTACATTATATTCTATTGCATGTTATCTCTTTTATACTAACACTTGTTACTAGTATCTTTTGTTTGCATGTGCCTTGGTTTCTACCATGCACATCCCCTACCCCCTGTAGGTATCCACTCTCATATATGCATATCAGCTTCCAGTCCTCTCCTTTGGGTCACATTCTCCTAAATTCATTGCATGCGCCCCATACAAGGGGCTTTTATTAGTTGAACATGTCACCCTTGCAATGAGCTCATAGCTCTAGAAAAGAACAACACAACACGAAATGGAACAAACACACGATTCAGAGTGGTCAGAATCGAATTAACTCATATACATAGAGTAGATATTATTTCCCAATACTAGATAGTAGCGGTGGGAGCTTTTGTCCCCCTTGGTTATTGTTTTTCATGGAAAACACAAATGGTTTCTCGATTCAACACATTTTCCGGTAGTTTACATTACAGTTCTCAAAGATCAAGCACTTACCTTTACTTACAAAATTCAATCAATCAGTTAAAATCTAGTTATAAAAGGTAACAATAGGTTACAACAAGTTACAAATCAGGGATGTTCCATTTGCAATGGCACTTATCCGGGAAGTGTCATTGATACTGAGAGAAAACCATACCTCTCTCCCCAACACTCTTCTCTTGGTATGAGATCACCCAAAAAATCATTCTTGGTGTGAGATCACCCAAAAAATTGCTCTTTGTGTGAGATCACCCAAAAACCTCACCATTGGCAACATCTCAAAAGCAAACAAGATAGTTTTCTACCTTATACTCTCTTCCACATCAGTGCACTCTTTTCTTTACATACTTTTTACTTACTTATACATACATTACTTTAATTTTTCATATACAAAAATTTGACAACTTTCTTTCTCTTCTTTTGTAGACTTGTCCCTATTTTCAAAACTAAGAAGCTCAAATCAGCAAGCCCAAGCTCCAAAACACACTACTACTACGCATATACTTCAACCCTAGTGTCTACTTGCTTCTCCTAGTTTCCACACTTCACATTGTGATCACTTCATGTTTCACATGTCCATTTAGCACACTATCGGCTACACTCTTCCCTTCTTTGGATTATAAGGTATGCATCTTTTATCTACTTTATGTTATCGAGTATTCACTTTAAAACATAAAGTGGGGGAAAATGTAGACACAAAATATATGCACTTGGGTACATTTATAGGTCTTAAATTATACTAATATATACATGATTCCTAAGAAAGAAAACTAGTGGTCAACAACTTATTTTTGGTCTTTTGATTTATATATTTCACTTTTATTGACCTTGCATATCTTATAGCCCTTCTGTAAATTTACTAATTTATCTTTTACGGCCTCAAACACTAACACCCAGTTAGGAAAGAAGTGCCCAGGCACTCCTGTCCTTCCTGGGCACTCCTGACCTTCTTTATCTTATTCTTCCCCTTTTGGGTCTCTTTTACTTCTTTGTCACATTTTTAAACTTTGGGTCATCCTTTCAGTTGTCAATTATGAAATTCAAACAAGGAAATCATATATATACTTAGTTATTTATCTCAAACAAGGGGCCAAGAACTAAGCATTATCTACTATCACCTAAGCTTGCATCAAGGCACGAGAGAATTTTCAAATGCATTCATCTAGCACACACATATAATGGAAAAGGGTTGCATAACTCTACATACACAACATAGAGAGGAAGCTCATTATATTCCATCTCACACATTTGTATACTTGGAGCAATCAAGATCTAGTCTCGATGATTTAATAAAAACCTAATTAAATATAATTGTAGAGTAACTGATATGATAAAATACAATAAGGATACAGATGTTAAGCACTTGAGAAATACAAAAATATAACTAAATAAGATAAATAAAGTACTTAGTTGATTCCTTTGTAACTGGAAATAATATGGGTTGTGTAAAAATCTTTGGAGGGGATGAAAACAATGTCACAACTACTCCTGTAAAATCTATAACTTGAGAATACTTTCGGGTAGGGGCGCTTTAGTCTTTGGACATAAGTGCCTAGGCATTGATGACCGATCTGAGCATTGGTGACTACACGAAGCTCGGAATCTACTTTTTTACCGTGTGTAGATAGGGTTTTCTCGCTAATTCTTGTTAGTCACATGTGATTTTTTCTTTGATCACAGAGGGTACCGTAACATGCAAAACAAACCCTAACTACCTACACAAGCTCACAAACACATCAAATTAGAATACAATATGTATAATTTGAAGTCGAACTAACCCTTTTAATCACCCGATGAGTGAACTTATGACCGAGTGTTGTACTACATTCCAAAATCCATGTAGTTATTTGTGCTTGTGTGTGAAATAGTGTCCTTAGGTTGCCCTTGCGCCAATGACACCAAGATAGTGGGTTATAGCTAGATAAGATGTAAATGTGTGATATGGAATACAACACTTCCCTTCTATGCAGTGTATGTAGCCTAAATATGCAATCTCTTTGATGATAGTGATAGTATGTAGATGTGATTGCCCCTTAGAATTGTTATCTAGAATAATAGTGTGTATGTTGTGTATATATATGGATATCTTGTTTGAATTTTGACACTAGTGATAAGAAATGTCGAATATGAGTTTGGGATAAGGATAAGAAAACTAAAAAGGATGACAAATGTCAAATGTGTGAAAAGAATAAATAGGCAGAAGCACCTAGAATGGACAGGAGTGCCTGGGTGCTAGTGTCAGAGTGGGTGCTAGTGTCCTAGGATAAATGATGACAGATGTGAAAAGATAGACAAATATGGATCCATGTGACCTAACCAAAACTAGGTACATAAATGATAGATGTGTGAGAGAAAAAGACAATAGAAACAATCAAAGTAAGTAGATGGACAAAGGATTGTGTCACCAGTGAATACTTTTCTTACTTAAGATCCATGCATATTAACAACATACTAACGACATAGTAAAATAGTAATATGTGCATGATTTTGTGTCTACATTTTCCCCCTTTATGTTATTTGAATGAAATTCAAGTAGTGTAAAGGAAGTAAGGAACATACATGTATAGAGTCTAGAGAATCCATGTTGCAAAGTATGCATAGAATGTAGAAACTTATAGCATGGAAAACCATGGATCAACTTTGACCCATGTGGTGTAAGTGGAGATAGAAAACCGTCATAAGGAGAACTTGGAGAAATAGTTGAAATGATTTGGATATTTTGGATATTTTAAATTGTTTCCAAAGGAGATTGAAGAGGTAGGGAGTGATCAATTCCCAACCCAATTTTGTTTGTAAATGGGAGGATTTGGGCGTCCTATAGCCATAGGAAAGAATGTTGGGGAGAGATGTCTATTTTTACTCTCCATTCATGTTACATCCCCAAAAGGTCTAATTGTTGGAGATAAATAAAGACCAAATTTAGTTCTCATTTAGCTCTTATTAGTTCCGATTAGTTATGATTTAGTTTCGATTGAAGAACACACATAGGAGCAGTAAAGGAAAGGAAATGACATCTTATTTCCCCCACTCCTACGGTAATGGGTGTTCCAATTTGAATAGTTTTGGATGGCTTCCAAGTTAGGTCATCTGGAAGTGATAATAATGTAATGGATCCCAAGTTAGGTCATCTGGGAGAGATAGTAAATGTGCTTATTTATTTGAGGCTGATTGATTGATGATGATAAATTTCTCACAATAATATTTGCTTAGTATATTACTCGTAGAGAGGTTTTTGATTTTCCCCTAGATTAGGTCATTTTGGGGAATAGATTTGAAGTAGTAGAAAGTATTGATTGTAATATAGAATGATTATACCTTTGTTCAAATGAGATCATAAAAATATGATAGTAATATGCTAGGAGTGTCGATTGATTGTATTGTATCCTAAGAGGGATTATAAGATGATCTTGATTATATGCCCCCATTTTCGGTGAAAGGGTGAGGGGCGGAGAAATGAGCACTAAGCCAAAAGCAAGACATATAAGATGTTAATAGTAATAGTTAATGAGATAGTGTTGTCAAAGTATGAGTAGATATTAATTCGTACATATTCTAGATGTGAATATGAGATGTTGAAATTTGGATGGTACAGTGCTAGAGGAAATTATGATCCATATGGTGCAAATGGCGAGATAAACAGATTTAGGAAGCTCAAGATATGAGAAAAATTTTGCAACATGTATTAGTTGTAAAAGTGGTTACAAATAGTGATTATAGTGTAGAAAATATGAGTTACTATATATAGTAATAGTGAAAAGGAATCGTATTTTCATTTGTAATACGATCAAGATAGATTTGGAGCTCTAAGATATGAGGATGCCACATGTTAGAGTAGAGAGTTTGACTAGATTTGAGAGAGTAGTGGTGGTTGTGGCTTTGCACATGATCGATTATTTGGTAAGTGATTATTTTTGGAAAATTTTGTCAAATATGGGTGTGTTAGAAAAAATTTGTGTTTTTGTATTTTTGATGATTTTAACCTAGGTGGAAGCGGCCAAGGCATTTATTTCCTTAGGGAAACTAAATCCTAATTGCAGTGCTAATGACCTACTTTTGGCGCTTTGTGACTGCTCCTAGGCACCGACGTCCCAGTAGGGTTTGGGCATTGTGTTGTGAAATGTTAATATTTTGATCAATTTGATGCTATGATAAGTGATATTTTGCAGTATGTATGGTGTACTAATGGAAGAATTTTTTTTTTTTTGTGCTTTATAGAGGGATATACACTCGAGATAGTTTCAGCAGTAATTTGTCATTTGAGTACTTTTCTTACTTTGGGCTTATTAGACGCTTGAGTGATATATGGACCTTGACAAATTTACCGACCTATGACACATTGTTAGATTGGGGAAGTACCCCATAATATGCCTATGTTGACTACTTTATGTGATAGATGGTGTGCAGATATGTGTACATTCTGGTTTCCTACTAGTGAGATGACGGTGACCCTAGAGGATGTATATAGGATATTACAATTGCCTATTGTAGGAGAGAGAGTACATGTGATGACTATAGTGGATTCCCATAGTTAGATGAGGGAAGCGAGGTGGTATTTTATAGGCACATGAGTACAGGAAGAGACTCATATTATTTAGAGCGATATTGAAATCTAGCATTCCGTGGTTGTGAAATTTACTACGGTGATATAGCGTTGTCAATGGTAGTGGAGGGTGGTGGAGTTGGGATATTGTATAAGATGCATGATATTTGTCACATGATAGAGGAGTATGGGACTAGATATACATGGGCACATGGTGTGTATTGGCCCACTTGTATAGAGATTTGTATATATTTACTCAGGAGGATCATGGGGGTGGACTAGGAGCCACAACTTTTACATGCACATATAGTCATATGAGCATATTGTGATATTGAGGTCACTCGGTGGGGCACAAGCCGAGTGGGCTGACCTGAGATATTTGTAGCGAAGGTGGGTGGGTACCCATAATAGGAGGATGGACACGACCACCTATAGGTCGATGATAGATCAGATGGGTCTTGGGGCCATTATATAGAGGCCATATAGAGATTATGGAGGTTGGTTGGAGGATGGTGTGGAGTTGCGGTGCATTCGATGCACCATGTGGTTAGAGGATCACTTTCCAGGGTGACAAATTTATTCTAGGGTGAGCAAGTATCGAGATAGTTTGGCATGGCCCAAGATGTGCCCTCGGAGCCATATATATGGTTGTGATATATTAGAGTGGCGAGATGATCAGGGGGTGAATTCGAGCCCGATGGAGAGCACAACTAGTGCATCCAGGTCTAGATGAGGTGGATGTGGCTATAGATCCTATACGGGTTAATGATGTGGGGTCCACCTAGGTATAGTAAGTGGTGGGTGGCACACACATGATGGGTGTTTTATTTCCAGTAGTAGTGGATGTGGCTAGTGGGTGGTAGTTGGAGGAGAAAATGATCGGACACCTACTCCTTATGTAGGTGATGCAAAAATGAAATGAGTGGGCAGAGTAAAGTGTTCCTAGTGATTTGTTAGTTGTGACTTTTTGATTATTTGTTATTTAAGATGAATGTGAAGATGTGTAATACCGAGGTGTTGTTGTATGATGCGGGTGATGCCTATTAGTCCCTAACCATGGACACCTCCATACGCACGTTGACTCCCGAATGTTCCCTCGAGATGTTCTCGTATAAGGAGGTATGCTAGATCGGGTTGATGTTATTTCAGGTGATCATGCCCATTTGTTTAAGCCAATAGCTATAGAAGCGATGACGTACATATATTTTTGTTGAGTGAGCTTGATGAGGCTTGTGCTTAAGTAGCGGAAAGAAAAGAAAGAGAGGCCATAGGAGGAAGAGGCATAGCTCAGGATATTTTTTCACGATATGTGGAACTACATGGTCAATATGTGAAGTAGAATGTGGAGTTTTTGTATTATAGAGTCGACTTAGAGAGTCATAGAGGCCGAGATAGGTAGCGTAGAGTGAGTGGTGAAGCATCTAGTTCTAGAGCTCCCACGATTATATATAGTGATAGCGATGATGATATATGATGTATTGATATGATGTATAGAGGTATGGGGCTTTCCCCCAAAGATTGTATTTGAAACTTATGATTTTTGATGATATATGTATAGATGGATGTTTATGTTGCATTTGTTATTGATGTGTGTTGTATACTATGTGATGATGATGAAATGTTTGTGGTATTTGGTTTGATTAGAGTCTATATGCATTGTTGGGATGACTAATTAGATAGATATTTGTTGATAGTTGAAATGTGCTATGATGTGGAAAGAGTAACCAAGTAATGGAGCTGAAATGGAATTTTATGTGAATAATAATGCATTGTATAACATGTGGTAAATAGAAAGAATGATAAATAAAAGTAGTAATAATGATGTGTTGATAAATGAATAATGATGAGGTGTGAAATAATGTTCGTAATTGCATGTGATGAGGATGAATGGGGAAGAAGAGTGATTCCCCCTAGTGTGAGAATGAGGTTCATTTATAAATGACCCTCAAAGCAATAAAAATGAACCATAAAACAAGAGTGCATCATCGGGAAATGGGTTTTTCATGTGCAAGGAGTGGTTATAAAAGATATGTCATGAAGCACAGCCGAAAGTATGGAATGGGAGGTTCATTGATGTAATATTCCCTCAACATTCAAGTGTGAACCATAGCACAAGAGTGCGTCATAGGGTAATGAGATGGAAAATGGATGTCATCTACCAAAGATTAAGAGGCCTATAAGGCATGCATGGAACATGTGAAGTAATAGCGAGTTTGTGGGTAAGTTCCAAATTAGATGTCGGATGGAATGGAACCAAGAATAAAAGGTATGGTGGGAGGAAGTGCAGAAGCGAGTGCTTAAGGAAGCCAATAAGGTACTGAAAAAATGTGAGAGGAATGAGAGGATGTGACCATAGGTGGATCAAATGGAGGACGTGGATGGATAATGACCTTATGAGCTTGGCGAATGACTACTTTAGATAAAGGTGAAGGAGACAAGTGAATAGTGGTGGTATCTCGCTTATGGGAATATGAGAGAGAGAGAGAGAGAGCTAGAGAAGAAAGTAATGACACATTTTCTTCTAATTGTTGTAATCGATCATGGAGAGCATAATAGTCATTAAAAAAAGGCCATTGATGTGATGGATGATCCATAAACCGGGTTAAATAGTTTTACACAATGGATACTGAAGTTCTCAATTCCTTTAAAAAACATAGAATTGGAAGTGGATTCTCAACTTTCCTTTAGTATTGAATAGAAAATTGGATTCTTTTTACTATTCTAGGAATGTAAAAAAATCTCACTTAGAAACCTCTGATGAATTCATTCCTGCTTAACTCTTTCATGTGTCATTTTGTAAATCTTCACAAGTTTGTTAACTGATGCATTCAAATCCATTTGCAACTGCATTTAACTAAACAATGAACAAACTGAAAATGAAAGACACAAAAGTTGATAATGGAGTTCATCCCATTTGGGACTACATCTCTGGGTTCGGAATAACAAACCATTTCCATTAAAAACCAATGTAAAAATTTCTTTTACAATTTACATCAGTATGGATATTTTAAAAAACTGAAATAGTACTTCACTGAGTGTGGAATTCATTGATCTCAAGATCAAGTTTTTGTTCCCAAAAACTCCAAGTACCTATAACTTTCTCCACCTTGTGGGTATTCAAAAAATCCCTGATATGGGTATGCAAATCAACTGTAAACTACATAGAAACCCATTAGAGTAATAATTCAAATCTGTAGAGGCCCTGGATCATTCCTGTAAACTATAATTTTACTTCCATAGTTGCTTAGCTTCATACAATAGAAGATTACAGATGTACATACAGGATAAACTGATCAATATATCTCTCTAACTATGTTGCAATAATAATTAAATTATGTAAATACAACATAAAATAGATGAACCTACAAATAGTACTAAAAATAAACTTTAAGAACCTCTGAAACCATTCAGAGAAGCGTCTCCACAAGTTCATAAAGAACCAGTTCATTATCTCTGTGCTCCTTCTCTCGAGTTCTCCATAAAAACCCTCACATTTTGCTTCCAAAAATAGGTCAAATGAACTCAAAATGGGAAAATAATCACATCACTAGAATCTGCTCTAAATTTCGACAAAATTCTAGAAGACATCAAGTCTCCATTCGGCCTCCAAGACCCTCAAAAATGGCCTTGAATCAAAACTGCATGTTATCCTTCTAAGATAGTCAAACTGTGACCCCATTTTAAATAAAATAATGCCACTTTTATAATTTTTCTTTTTCAAGCAATTGTGGCACAACGGTTGGTCGCTTGCATTGTTTATATGAAGGTCGGGGGTTCAAATCACACATCCATCTATACCCTTGGCGGTTGAGCATTATTTTTCTTTTTCCGAAAACTTACAATGCATGTATTTATATACACTTAAGTGTATACTTAGGATTAAATTTAATCCCTCATAATTCTCCACAAATCTGTGGTCTTCACATACCCACATGAGTGAATGTAGCATTTTAAAATAGATGGGATTATTTAAATTCCCACATAATCCTCCTTAAATCCATGGTTTACCAAATTCCACGTGAGGTGGATGCATTTAGAGGTGGGTAATATCCCACATTAGGTGGAGGAAGACTAAGTTTAGGCTTTATTAAAGCCTTTCCCACGCATTTGTAGTGGTCATGGGACCACTTGAGGCTTACCGCCCCTCCTCCTTCCCACGTGGATGCTTGGGTTTAGATGGACATGCATGGTAGATAATGTTGACTCGCCAACCGTGGATAAATACCGAGCAATGAGGAAAATAACTCAATCTGAGTTGGCTTGGATATCTCAAATTACATTGGCAATTGCATGACATAGTTACAAAGGTTAATATGAAATTCGACCATGTAAATATGATGTGGAAAATAATATAATTAAATATGGAAAAGATATAAAATGACTTGACAAATATAAACCACTTTTCAATCCCGATAGGCTAATTAGGAAAATTCGATTTGTGGTGGCTTGAGGACCCACCACATAGTCGGTAATATCATAGTCCCCATGCGGCGGTCGGGCTCCCTTTTTTACAAGAGTTGAGCCTCTTGTTCGACACACTATAATTTTTCGTTGTCGAAGACCGGTGGATAAATAAAACTTCAATTTTTCCAACGTATATTTTTTCCACTTTTCAATCCCGATAGGCTAATTAGGAAAATTCGATTTGTGGTGGCTTGAGGACCCACCACATAGATGGTAATATCATAGTCCTCACACGGTCGGGAACATGTTTTTTGTTACAAGAGTTGAGCCTCTTGTTCGACACACTATAATTTTTCGTTGTCTAAGAACCGGTGGATAAACCAAACTTCAATTTTTCCAACGTATCTTTTTTCCACGTGTTGTAATGTGATTGGTCCACTGTGTTGACTAGGGTTGACCATCTGTTGACTCAAATTTGACTAGCCACCAAATGTGCATACGGACTCCGTTTTCCATGTTTTTATAGTCATTGGAAAGATCTCGAAAGTCTCTACTCCACTCGCATGGTTTATGGAGGATTGGGAAACTTTTCAAAATGGTCTTTGAATCAATGGAAATTTCAAAAGGATGGTCATGTTGGCATTGTAAGCGGTGAGGTGGATGATGCTAAGTAGAAGGTAAATGGATCATTCACTTATCAAGTAAAGTTCGTAAAAAATCATGTGGTATTGCATTATGTGATAAGTGCAATGGTTCATGAGTAGGGGATGAATAAGATTTAGGTGAATGTCAACGTGGTGGAGGGGAAGGGATATGCTTGTGTGGAGGTGAAGATGGGGATCATGCAAGAGGTGCATTAGATAGAAGAAGGGAAGACTTAAAAGGCATATAAGGGTAGAATAAGTTATTAATACATTATTAAGTAATGAGGTCATTTTTAGATCAATAACTTAATATCACATAATAGTAAATTATTCACATATATCATATAATAACTTTACCTTTGATGGAGAAATTAAGCCACAAGAAAACAAATTGCATTTCTAAATCAATAGGCTGAAATAATAATTGATGCATACAAGAACTAAAGCGTAAAATGTAATCTATAATGGGTTCATTCTTTCCTTAATGCAAAGAAGGCAAGCATTCATATGTAACTTTAGGACCATTGTTAGAAATAAATTGTCTAAGAAAAGCATCCTCCATATCATAATAAGTACTAATGGATCCATAAGGCAAATGAGTATACCATTGGAGAGCATGATCAACAAGACTATGAAGAAATTCTTTTGAGTAACAAGCAATCATTGGAATAAGCAGACATGGCTAAACAATAATGCTTGAGATGTAAATAAGGATTGTTAGTACCATCGAAATAGGAGAAAGTAGGCATGATGAATTCTTTTGGGAAAGCGGAATTGTGAATCTTTTTAGGGATATGATTTCCATGCAGAGAATTATTGTCAATGGAAGCATAATAGGCTTTACTTTTGAGGGTGAGTGTATGAACTTGAGATTGCAAAGTGCCAACAACATGCATGAGGGATAGAATATCATGTGAAGGAATGGTTGGTGAGGTGAGAGGCATATTTAGGGGTTGGATCTTTCCATTGTGAGTGATCATGGGAACATGAGAAGGAGTGGATGTGGAAGGAGGAGAAGGGTGGAAGAGGAGGAGAGGAACATTGTGGCTCTATGGGAATGCTAGATATAGGCTTAGGAGACACGGTAAAAGGTTTGCTAATGGTAGGAGTGGAATCATCATGAGCAACAACTTTGAAGTAGAAGAAAGAAGAGTACTAAATTCACATTCAGTAGTCTTAAGAGAAGTAATATCATCACTAACATTTTCATGATCAGAAGCATAATTGACATCATTATCTGTCATTTTTTAACAAGCAAGTATTTCATTAAGACTATCATCAACATACATAGAAATGGTAGGAGTATTAATTACATATTTATCATTGCAATCATTGGAAGCATTTTTAGAAGTAGAAAGAGTAGGAGATATAGTTTTACATTCATCTTGACTACTAATAGAAGTGACATCATGCACATTTACATTTTCAACATTAGAAGTAGAATTATTGATATCCATATCATCACAAGAAATAACATGATCAAGCAAATAATTTATAGTAATATTATCATGTGTTATAAGAGAAGGATAAGAAGATGTAGTGGCATGGGTGACTATGGAAGATGAGGGAGAACATAAAGAAACTCTTGGGTCGGGGAGACTATGTAAATTTTAGGAGTGTTAAGGCCAACAGGAAGGGTATTTTGGAAAGCAAGAAGTTTTTATAGGAAGGAGGAATCACATTGAGGATTGTGATAGAGGTCATGAAATTTAAATTCTAAAAAAGCATTGTCAAAAATAGGTTGCGAGCATGTATCGGGCATATTATGCTTGGGATATGAGCACCTCTTCTTAGCCATGTGGTTTTTTTGGATCCTAGGGAAATTGGGTTTAACAAATGATTTAATAAAACCTAATTAAATATAATTATAGACTAACTAAAATGATAAAATACAATAAAGATACAAATGTTATGCACTTGAGAAATACAAAACTATAAGTAAATAGGAGAAATAAATTACTTAGCTAATTCTGTGTGATCTGGAAATGATTTGGGTTGTGTAAAGTATTAGATGGGATGCAAACAAAGTGTCGCAACTACTCCTGTAAAATTTGGAACTTAAGAATAATGTTGGGCAAGGGTGTCTAGTGTCTTTGGACGGGGCACCTAGGCGCGATGACTATTCTTGGGCACCGGTGATTGTGCGAATCTTAGAATCTACTTTTTCATGTATCGTTAGGGTTTCTTTGCTAATTCTGTCATATGCCTGCTATTCTCTCTTTGATCACCGAGGGTACTTGTAACCTGCAAAATAAACCCTAGATATCTTCACAAGTCACAAACACATCAAATTGGAATGAAATATGAAAAATGTGAAGTCAAGACTGACCCGACGGTCACCCGATGAGTGAACTTATGACTGAGTGTTGCACTACATTCTAGACTCCATGTAGTTCTTTGTGCTTGTGTGTGAAATAGTGTCCTTAGGTTCCCTTGCACCAATAATGCCAAGATAGAAGGACATAGCTATATAATATGTAAATGTGTGATATGGAATTCAATACTTCCCCTTCCTATGCAATGTATGCAGCCCAAAAATGCAATCCCTTTGATGGTAGTGATAATATGTAGATGTGATTGCCCCTTTAGAATTGTCATCCAAAATAATAGTGTGTATGTTGTGTATATATATGGATCTCTTGTTTAAATTTTGAAACTAGTGACATGAAATGTCAACTATGAGCTCGAGATAAAGATAAGAAAACTAAAAAGGATGACCAAAATTTGAAAAAATGAAAAATAGGGCAAAAGCACCCGAGAATGGATAGGATCATTTGGGTGCTTGTGTTGACGGTAGGTGTTGGTGTCCGGGATAAATGACAATAGATGTGAAAAGATAGATAGACAGGGATCCCTATGACCTAACCAAAAGCTGGGTATATAAATAACAGATGTGAGAGAGAGAGACAATAGAAATAATCAAAATAAGTAGATGGATAAATGATTATGTCCCCAAGGAATACTTTTATTACTTAAGATCCATGCAGATAAAAACATACGATGACATAGTAAAATACTAATATGTGCTTGATAGTGTGTCTACAGCTGCTATCAGGGTGCAACTTGCACAAGGGCATCATAAGGAATCATTACACACACAAACACAAAGAACTACGTGGAGTCTAAGATGTGCAGAACTCGTTCGTAAGATCACTGTTAGTGTAAAATCACAGCACCCTGAATGTCTACAACTCGATGGGTTGAGACTCTCAGTGTGATTGCATAACATGGAGCATCTCTCAAAGTGTGGGACTTTGAAATCGAGAGAGCTCTCTGGATGAAGGTCAGTTCCTATTCCTCTGTTCAGGTGCACACATAAAATTTGTAGAGGATCTATTCTAAAATCTATTCTAACTTTCCAAGGAGACAGGGTTAAGAAGATGCAAGAAATTAAACCTAAACTAATAGAGGTGATGCACCAAAGGAATGCTAAAACCGGCTTTGCTATCAAACACAAACCATTAAAATGTAATACAACCACCATGCACAGATAACCAATATTGCAATGAAAGATCAGATAAAGGCAATGAACACAAGAGAGGGTTGAAATCATCCAAAGACATGTATTATTGCTTCACAAATTGATACAGAACATTACAATGGCAAGAGGCAAAAAAATTGCATTACAGTATCAATAGAAGGTTTGAACTCCACAAATTTGTCTACAGACCAGAGAAGAAGGGAGGGTGCAAAACCAAAATGTCCAACCCTTTACAATGAGCCAAGCTCTTACCTTTATAGATGCAGCGAAGAGAGGAGAAGAAAAGAGGCGGGAAACCCTGATTTGAAGCTCAGCTACTAGCCATCAATTCCCCCAAGCAAATCCACCCACAATCTGTCAAGTCTGTCTCTCTATGTTTGTTTTGGCGTGTCGAAGAAGGAAGAACGGTGGATCAAATCAAATTTGATCTGGTTGTTGAAGCAATCGGATCATATATTAATGGCATGAAGACATTTTTCTATTTTTTACCCACCTAACCTTCTCAAAATTAGGGTTTCATGCCTCCATGGTGCATAGAGGAGGTCGAGATCTTTCCAATGGTGCCAAATTTGTTGAATTTTGAGCATTGGATCGAAAGTTATGTTCATTTGAATATTTAAATCAGATCCATACAAAAATGGTGGAAAACCAATTTTGCAAAACGGGTCCATGGGCCCGAAATTCACTTTGTGCCTTTTGCACAAAAATTATAAAAATGCAAAAATGCCCTACATCCCCGCAAGCCCGCAATTCACTTTTGCTAAAAAATCATCGGGCCCGCCGATCCACATTTTCTATTTGGGCAAAAAGTCTTCCCTAGGCACAGCATCGGCTCATTTTGCTAAGAAAGAATCCTTCCAAGGCCCACCTCCCGCATGTAATTTAGGCTTGACACGTGGCTTCTCTGGGCGTTGGTAGGGGTGTGGCTCACTTTTATACTTTACGCCTTTTGAAACAAAAGCTAAAAAATTCAAACTACATCTCGGCGACCCGCCTTCAGGTTGAACTTGAAACATGGCCACGTGGAGAGCTAACACATGTTTGGGGACCGCTTTTTGGATTTTTCTTTTGAAGTTGCACTGAAGAGACACATGGCTCTTTCTGTGTCTTTTCTTTGTTCCTTTATGTTTTGGTTAAGTCCCTTTTGTTTGGTGGGGCCATACATCTGACCCGGGACACGTGGAGGCTCAACACATACTTTGGACCTACTTCCAAATTTTATCCTTTGAATTAGCACGGAGATGACACATGGAGGCCTCTACCATCCCTTCCATACTTAGTCGATTTAAGCGGTGATTCTATCCCCTTTTGAATTTTAGACATGTGGAAGATCTGTGCTCGCTTGAGACTCGCCCTTGGGCCACCCCTTTTGAATTTGTGTCATTGAGGCACGTGGCACCCTCCGTTGACTCTCCCCCATCTTGAATTTTCAACTATCGACTCTGTCCCCTTTTTGTACCTGGGACACATGGAAGGCCAGTGCTAGTTTGGGAGACCCACTTTTAGATTTACCTTTGAATATGCATCGTGCTGACATGTAGCACCTTCCGTGAGTCTGTGATACTTCACCGATTCGGGTTGATGCCTTTCTTGAACCCTAAACACATGGAATCCTCGCACTCATTTGAGTTATCCACTTTGGGTCGCACTTTTGAATTTGCACTGATGAGACACATGGAGACTTCGGCCGGTTTTTTATACTTAGTCAATTTAAGGGTCGGCTATGTCCCCTTTTTCAAACACGGGACACATGGAGGCTTGGCGCTTGTTGGAGTCTCCACCTTGGGCTCTCACTTTTGAAATTGTATCAAGCTAACACGTGGTTCTTTGCTCATTTGGACTTTTCAATGGCCCAATCTATCCCTTTTGGGCCTAGGACACATGGAAGCTCTGCGCATGTTTAGGGTCTCCATTTTGATGTGCCCTTTTGGAATTGCACCAATCTAACATGTGACACCTTCCGTGAGTCTATTGTTTGGTTGTGAGTCAACTCGTATGTGGCTAAGTCTCGAAAACTTCGAGCCTTTCTAACGTTCATCCTCTTGTGAGCCTCTTGTTTCCTCGACACTTTGTTTGATCGAGTCACCAAACCTCGCTTCTCCATTGTCGAGTCTTGCCTTCCCCTTAATTGTTGGATTTGAATGTGAGTTTGTAGGATAGAGCCGAACCTTCGATTTTCTTACATGCGCAGGGTCATATTTGATCAATTTTTCTAGGGGGAAAATTGAGATAACAATTTGGTGACTCACGGGGACATCTGCCTACTAGATGAAGTAGCCAGTAGCCTTGAAGCATCCATTGGACATGGAATCACCTGATAAACACAAATATGATCCCTGAATGGATTGCACACAAGCAAGAAAACACCACAACACACACTATGTACAAAAAACTAAAAATCATACATATCCCAAGTGGAACATGGAGAGTGTGCAAGGCACTTGTTTTGTTAAAAAAACCCACTCCTATTCCTACACTAACCAAAGAGAAAAGGGAATCAAACAAATCCTGCAACTGGCAGGGAGAAGTAACTTCCCTTTCTCAAAAGGGGCAGCCATGCAAATGATTTGACACTGAATATGGCTGCTTGTATGAGTGAAAAACTGACTATAAGTTGATCCTCCACCAAAATCATCAAGGTATCAAGCTGGAAAAAACAAATACCTCTTTTCATTATTTAGCATTTGGATTGAAGAGGCATTGCAGCTGACCCTTGGTACTTTGATACTCATCCTCATGCCCTAGAGTGGGCATGACTAGTTTTGGCTTCTCACTTGGCTCCAATGAAGCCAAGTACACTCAGGATTGGGCATGGTCTAGTCCTTTTAATGTACCCATGGTTCGAAATCGACTCCAAGAGTGGAGTCTTCTTGCGGACCTTCTTGGGTGGATGGTGTGAGAGGTATGATGGTATCATCTTGCTCTTTTCCTTCCTCTATAGCAGGTTTGGCTTTTGGAAGATCAAAATCTTCCAAATTTTATTCAAGAGGCATGTTGCAAACTACAGGTTGTGCTTGCACATTCTCTTCCATGACATCAAGTTCTTGTGGTTGAAGGATGAATGATGGGGGAGAAAATATTACAATTTCAACTGGCTCCTCCTTATCAAAACATTCTTTTGAGTCTGAGAGGAAATTAAACGTTGTATTGTCCTGTTGTAGCAAGGTCTCTCCCTCTTGCATGGTGATCTTAAAATCTTCATTATTTTCACCATATGAAGCTTCATCTTCAAACATGAAGCTAGTGAGTTCAAACTCTTCCAAAAAATCATACTTTTGGAGAGGTTGAATGGGAGAGAGGTCTGTAATCTCTTGTGTAACTAGCTCATGATCCAGTGCCTCTGAATCTATCTTGGCCACCTCCATATGCTCCTCTTCAACTGGACTTGGAGTTGATTGTTCTTCTTCCTTCATGGATTCATCAATCAAATCAGACCCTTCAAATGAAAAAAAAATCTTCAATGATGCTTTCTTCATCAAGTGGCTTTAACTCTAATTTGATCTCTTTCAGTTGTTCCTCTTCAATGGGAGTTGGATCTGGTTGTTCTTCCCTCACTTGTTCTACAACTTGGATCATATCAGCATCTTCTTCAGACAAAGTTCCATTATGGACACTGCATTCAGATAAAATGGATTGCTGATCTTCTCCTTCTTGTTCTTGTTCTTCTTCTTCTTCTTGTAAACTTAGCCTTAGCCACCATTGGCTCTTCAACCTTGACCTCCTCTGTTGGCTTAACCATTAAGGGGATCTTTGTAATCCCAAATTTGGCAACCCAACTCTTCAGATTTTCTATCATTTATTCTCTATTGGGTTCCTCTTCTTGTTGTTCTCCTTGACTGGTCTTTTGAGTATCTTCCCAACATGGACTTGGGAAAGCAAGAGGAGTGGTAGGTTGGGGTTCAACTAGTTTTTGCTATTGTTTTTGGTGGGGAGGGAAGTGGAACTTCTTGTTTGTTTGGAGGGAATGACTGCTTGGAAGGGAAAAGGGTAGAAGAATTAAGATGAGATGGAAGATTAGGAGATGGAGAAGAGAAATCAACACTTGGGGCAGCAAATGAGGGGCTTGACTCTTGACACTGCTGAAATGATAAAGCTTGAGAAAGAGAAAATGAAGGACAAGGAGTTGGTGATTGACTTACCCATTGACAAGGTTTTCTGTACTTTTCTCATATGCCTCAATATCCTCAATCCACTGTGCAAGTAGAGGTAGCATTTCAGCCATGAAGTCAATCTTCTCCTGAGGGCTGTAATGTCTTGGCATAGGGCCGGCCCATGGACAAGGTGCCCTATAGCCAATTCTGAATGCTTTCATTTGAGTTGTGGCCCTTGATTGTACCATGTGAGCCTCCATCCCTTGAATATTCTCCAGCAGATCAGCATTTTCCATGTAATTATTATCATCATATGCGTACCCTTGTTCTTGATAAGCTCCATAGCCAAACTAGATCTGACACTACTCATATGGGTAAGCATAATGGTTTTAGATCTCATCATAATGCTGATCTGGAGGGGTCGTGAAATACATTGGAGGTGGACTGCATTGTTGCTACTACAAGTGTGAATTAAGATTGAACTGAAGTCATGATTACACAACTTCATGGAAATAGAAGCAAATGAAAGAGATGGAAGAAAAATGGGTGAAAATGGATGTGTGAAGGTCTGCAACTTCAAATATGGGTTGTTGACCAGATGGAGTCACCAGATGTGCTTGCATATGCCTCAAAAGGATGAATCTCACCAAGAACACATCAACTTGATGAAATGAAGTGGTAAGGTGCTTGAGACCGTCCCCTTTGGGTGTGCCAAAATTGTTAGTGCAAAATCACAACACCCCTGAATGTCTGCAACTTGATGGGTTGAGACTCTTAGTGTGATTTCATAACATGGAGCATCTCTCAAAGTGTGGGACTTTGAAATCGAGAGAGCTCTTCGGATGAAGGCCAATTCCTATTCCTCTATTCAGGTGCACACATAAAATTTGCAGAGGATCTATTCTAAAATCTATTCTAACTTGCCAAGGAGACAGGGTTAAGAAGATGCAAGAAATTAAACCTAAACTAACAGAGGTGATGCACCAAAGGAATGTTGAACATCGGCTTTTCTATCAAACACAGACCATTAAAATGTAATACAACCACCATGCATAGATAACCAATATTGCAATGAAAGATCAGATAAAGGCAATGAACACAAGAGAGGGTTGAAATCATCCACAGACATGTATTATTGCTTCACAAATTGATACAGAACATTACAATGGCAAGAGGTAAAAAAACTTGCATTACAGTCTCAATAGAAGGTTCAAACTCCATGAATTCATCTACAGACTAGAGAAGAAGGGAGGGTGCAAAACCAAAATGTCCAACCCTTTACAATGAGCCAAGCTCTTACCTTTATAGATGAAGTGAAGAGAGGAGAAGAAAAGAGGTGGGAAACTGGTTTGAAGCTTAGCTACTAGCCATCAATGCCCCTACAAATCCACCCACAATCTATCAAGTCTACCTCTCTATGTCTGCTTTTTGGCGTGTTGAAGAAGGAAGAACGGTGGATCAAATCAAATTTGATCTAGTTGTTGAAGCAATCGGATCATATATTAATGGAATGAAGACGTTTTACTATTTTTTACCCACCTAACCTTATTTAAATTAGTTTTTAAGGTCTCCATGGCGTAGATTAGGTCGAGATCTTTCCAATGGTGCCAAATTTGTTGAATTTCGAGAACTGGATCAAAATTTATGTTCATTTGAATATTTAAATCGGATCCATACAAAAATGGTAGAAAACCAATTTTGCAAAATGGGTCTCAGTGGGCCCGAAATTCACTTTGCGCCTTTTGCACAAAAATTACAGAAATGTAAAAATGCCCCATAGCCCCGTAAGCCCACAATTCACTTTTGCCAAAAAAACCATCTTTAGGCTCGTCGGTCCGCATTTTCTATTTGGGTGAAAAAGTCTTCCCCATGCCCCATCGGCCCACTTTTGGCAAAGAATCCTTCCAAGGCCCACCTCCCCATATGTAATTTACACTTGACACGTGGCTTCTCTAGGCGTCGGCATAGGTACGAGATCACTTTTATACTTTTACCTTTTTGAAATAAAAGCCAAAAATTCAAACTACCTACGGCGACCTACCTTCCCGCTTGACTTGAAACATGGCCACATGTAGAGCTAGTGCGCGTTTGGGGACCGCTTTTGGATTTTTCTTTTGAAGTTGCATCGAAGAGACACGTGGTTCTTTCCATGGATTTTCTCTATTCCTTTGTGTTTTGTTTAAGTCCCTTATGTTTGGCAGGGCCATACGTATAACCCGGGACACGTAGAGGCTCAACACATACTTTGGACCTCGCTCTGATTTTACCCTTTGAATCAAAGCACAGAGATGACATGTGGAGGTTATTTCCGTCCATTCCATACTTAGTAGATTTAAGTGGCTAGCTCTTTCCTCTTTTGACTTTTGGACAAGTTGAAGCTCCATGCTCACTTGAGACTGGCCCTTGGGTCGCCCTTTTGAATTTGCGTCGTTGAGGCATGTGGCACCCTCCACTGACTCGCCCCATCTTGACTTTTCAACTGTTGACTCTATCCCCTTTTCAGACCTAGGACATATGGAAGGCTAGCACTAGTTTGGGAGACCCACTTTTAGATTTACCTTTGAAGATGCACCAAGCTAACACGTGGCACCTTCCGCAAGTCTGCAATACTTAGCCGATTTAGGTCGATGCCTTTCTCGAACCCTAGACACGTGGAATCCTCACTTTCATTTGAGTTCTCTCGCTTTGGGTTGCGCCTTTGAATTTGCGTTGATGAGACACGTGGAGACTTCCACCGGTTCTTTATACTTAGTCAATTTAAGGACCTTCTCTCTGTCCCCTTTTTCAAACCTGGGACATGTGGAGGCTTGGCGCTTGTTTGAGTCTTCACCTTGGGCTCTCACTTTTGAAATTACGCCGAGATGACACGTGGTTCTTTCTACTCATTTGGACTTTTCAACGGCTGACTCTGTCCCTTTTTGGGCCTAGGACACATGGAAGCTATGTGCATGTTTGGGGTCTCCATTTTAATGTACCCTTTTGGATTTGCACCAAGCTAAAGTGTGGCACCTTCCGCGAGTCTGTTGTTCGGCTACGAGTCGACTTGTATGTGGCTAAGTCCGAAAACTTCAAACCTTTCGAATTTTTTTCCTCTTGTGATCCTCTGGTTTCCTCGACATTGTTTGATCCTTTTCCAACCCTTCTTCTCCATTGTTGAGTCTTTCCTTCCCCTTGATTGTTGGATTTGAATGTGAGCTCTCAGGATAGATCCGACCCTTCTGATTTTCTTCTATGCAAGGTCATATTTGATCATTTTTTCCAGGGGAAAAATTTGAGATAACAATCACTCTTTGGGTGACCACCGGGGTCAGTCTAACTCCCCATTACGCATCTTCTTTATTAGGTTTTATGTGTTTTGTGGGTATGTGCATTTATTTATCTATTTTAAAGGTACAACTAGCAACATTGGAGTGAAAATAGAGCAATAAAAGAGGATCAACAACAAAGCTATTCCAACCTATAAAATATCATAATATGCGCATCCGAGTGGACACTAGAACCCAAATCCATCACTAACACTCTAACGCTCCTATCCTCATGTGGGTTCTTCTGTCTTGTGTAGCTCTAAGTTCTAGAACCCTCGGTGAGTCTTGATGACATTTTTCTCACCTGTTCTAGCAATTTCTCAATCCATATCACTCTTAGCTTTCACGTAATCATCTAAGTCACCATCCCTCTCTCATTTTCTTAGGTTTTCATATTTTTTCATGCTTATTTCTTGTGTCTTATTATAATTCATTACTTGATATCATTAATGAAATTATATTTAATTCAATTTAGATTTTTAGACATCTAAAATGTTGACATGATTAATTACAATTAATTTGTCCCACAAATATCCCAACATCATCCATATAATAATTAATCGCAAGATTAATTATTATTATTATTTAATCCATTTTATCATTTTTATCCTTTATCACTATTTAGCATTCCATCATTGATCCTTTTAAATCATTATCACATCCTATTTTATCATTAATCACTTTAATTTATATTATCCTATTGTAATCCTTCATTAACATTTTCTATGAATTTAATATTCCTACACCCACCTACTCTACACATCCCTACACCTATCCTTTCCATGTAACCTCACCCCTAATCATCATTTATTAACCTAATCTAATCCTAATCCTAATCACATCCTCACCTCTAAATCTAGAGGCTTCTATTTCTAGAAGCCTCTCTAAATTTACCTCTTTCATATTTAAAAATTCAAATATCTCCCTCCCTCCATTGAATTTTTAATTTAATGGAAACCTCTCTCAAATTATAGAAATATCCATTCTAGAATTCTCCATTCTTCTCATGCATTCTCCACCATTGATCTAAATCCAACATGGCTTCATCTTAGCCATTTAATCCTCCACCCAAAAACTATAAATTGTTCTCTCCTCCTCCAAGAGAACTAGTTAGCAAGTGAGAAATACCAATCAATCCATTCATATATATTTAATCCATCAATTTATCTTCATCAATCAAGAAAAAGCATCATTCATCAAAGGGGAGGTGTTACCCAAATAATCCCACTAATATGAAGCATAATCAATCAATCAAGAGAACATACAAATCAACAAGGGAGGAGGCTTTAAATATTGTAGGTAAATAGAGGTAGTATACTCGTCATCCCTTCTCATCTTGTTCAATCTGAGGTAGATTAATAGTTGTGTTAGTTTAAGAAATTAGTTAGTTCAATTCTTACTTTTGCATTTGCATACTAACACAATCTTTGTCTACATTTTGGCGCCCACCATGGGGCTTACTCCCCAAAATTTTGATTTCTTTTGGTATCATTTCATATTATAAATAAACTATCCAAATTTGAGAAATTTTTGTTGAGTATTGCCCTTGAAATTTCAAAATTTTTGATAGTCTTCTGTTTCAGTGCTTTTGACTTGAAACAACGCTTTTATAAACCCCATGGCACTTTTGTTCAAACTTTAAAACCCCATAATTTCCATTTTTGACAAAGTAGCGCATTTGTAGATAAAGTAGAGCTTTTTTATATTGGATTTTTGTAGATATAGTGGTAGTTTTTTTGTATATCAACGCCTTTGTAAAGACTTTAAAATTTCATTTCTGCTAACCCTGACTATTTCTATTTTGGTGCTTCGAGCATCTATTGGTGATTTTGTCAAGAAATTAATGCTTTTTTTTCCTGTTTTAGAACTTTTGAGTAGATTAGTGCTTTTGTTCTAAAATAGCACTTTTGTTCTTGCTTTGGCGCATTTGACCTGAAATAGTGTGTTCGTTTTGTTAATTAGCACTTTTATTTTAGTATAATTTTGATTTGATAAGTAATCAATCTAATCACATTTTTCAGTGTTTTGGTGGTGATTTATAGAGTTTAACATTATTTTTGTAGGAATATTACGCATATAAGGGGAAACTCCACCCATTTTAATACTCTTTTTTTTCCCTAACATTTATGGTTGCATGACCTTAATTAATCAAAAAACTAATAACCATCCATTTTTTAGGCTCGAACGGTCCAAGAATATTGGGGTTATAAATAAAAATAATAATAATCATTTGTTTTTCAAGTCCTCTTTTCTAAGTCCCCCATCATATAAATTTTATCGTTATTTTTTACTTTTTGTGTTTGTCGTATTTGTGTTACATGTCGCTATATTTTTACCAAAAGAAGACAATGTGTATGCTTTCCTCTCGTGTACTAGGATGATCATGAGGATCAAAAGTGGCTATTCTTCCCTTACCTTTTTATTTTTTTAGGGGGTAACGTGAAGTGGAAGTGACATCCATGCACTTACCATGGTCCTAGGGGTATCATTATTGTGAGCTTCACCTCCGTGCACGTAGACACACGTCATGTACTAGCGGGGTATATAAATTCTTGGAAAACTATCATTATTGGATAAGAAATTGTTTGTTTTAAGAGAATTTTGAATCCAAATCCCATCACCATCCTTAATCAAAATCCTAATCCAAATCTGATCTCCCACACATATTATCAAACCATTGCCTTTGATCTAGCCTCCACATCCGCCCCAAACCGACATCCAAACCCGTACCTCTTTTCTAAATCTATCAACCAAGACATCGAAGTCAAACATCTGATTTTGATAATTAATTCCCACTCACTATCCAAAACCTTAATAAACAAATCTCAAATCGCACATCCTAACTCAATCAAACTCATCCTCATCATTCGATTCAACCATCCCTGTTGATCCCAACATCCCGAAAACCATCCAACAACTTAATCAAAAATATTTGATCTCCAATCTTCAATCAACTAATCACATCCTAAACCACCATCTCCTAACCAACCCCATCCACAACCTCCTTTTCCTAAGATCCCTACCCCTCACCCCATTGACTTCCTCTTTACGGAACCCAAATCATCTCAATACAAACCTTTACCTAATCAACATAAACCCCTATCCCCACAATCCAACTTCATCGACTTTGACGACCTCAATAAATTTGACCTAGACCAAGAGGACCTTCTTTATGTCCTTGCTAATCTAGGCACCCATCTCAAGCCCACACAACCATCCCAAACCCCAACCTCCAAATCCCCTATCAATCATCATGACCTACACCTTCATCCCATCAAAACTCATACAAATAATCCACCATCATCCAAAACCTCAACTCCTAAATCCAATCATTATAAAACTTATCATCGAGTCCCATTCACGTATCCAAAATAATCACAAAAACTTAATCCTAAATCAATATCACCCACATCTCATCTTATTCCTCCATCCTCATCATCTTCATCACCCCAATCCAATCCTATAGACTTTCACCAAGATAGTCCCACAATCTCTAATCCACCATCAAATGTAGCCTTTAAGCCTATTTCATCCCCTCCATCACCTAAACCCAATACTATCATATCCACTAATCCTATTTCATCTCCACCATCCCCCAATCCTAAAACATCTAACGTGACTCCTAAGGAAAAATTACCTTCATCTACTTCATCCCCTAAATTGACTAAATCTAATGTGGTTCCTACACCACACCCATCTCCCAAATCTCCTTCAACATCACCCAAATCTAATGTGACCCCCATATCATGTCCATCTCCTTCATCTAAATCTACCCCATCTCCTTCATCTACATCTACTAATCCCAAACAATCTAATCCTAAGCCAAAACCATCCACCTCAAAACCACATACTCCAACCCATCCAAAATCACCCAAAACTACTTCAGCCTCCAAGCCCAAACCATCCACTTCAGCCCCCAAGCCTAATCCATCCCCTTCATCTTCTAAACCACACCAATTCAATCCAAATCAACTAGAACATCTCATCAACCACCTAATCTTGCACCATTACTTCCTACTCCTCCAAACCATTTAACCCAAGCCACTTCACTCCTTTAGGAGAATCTTTGACCACCATATCCCATCATCTAAAAACTTCAACATGATTATCTATCCCCAACTCAAATCATGTAATAAAACCTTCCCAAACCATCTCTCGTATCAAGTATCACTATTATTGTGACTTACATCACACCCATGGACATTCGACCAATTCATTGCATGCAATTTAGGTCTTATGTTCAAAATCTCATTAACCAAGGAGTTCTTATTCTTGTACCTCTTTATCCACCACTTTTCCATCCCAATCCTATCCCTAACCATCGTCCATCGTCCAAAACCCACTTGACATCCAAACATCGCCAGCCATCCAAATCTCATCATACATCCAAACATCCTCACCAACCAAAAACCAAAACAAATCTCACCCCCATCCTTTGTTAAATTCGGCCTCTTAGCGGATGACAAAACTATAACCCCAGTCTCATGATGACCACATGGAATCATCTTCCCCACCCACCTTATATCATATAGACAAGAATATGTTTACTAATATGAAACATTGAGGTAAAGGCTTAGGCATCCATGAACAAGGTATTCGCAAACCCATCTCCCTTCCTAAAAATCTAGGATGTTTAGGCTTAGGGTATAAACCTAACACCAACAAAATCCCTCCCACTAACCCATAACAAACCATTTCTACCACTCCTCCGATTTATCCCCCATCCTAACCACCTAATCAATCCTAAATCATGTAATCTCCCTCCACATACCAAACATCTAAAAATGGATTGAACACATAATTCATCACTTGTGCACAAATGTTCTTTCCTTCCCACCCATCCTCCTTCCATCCAACATCCAAATCCATTCACATCTAATCCCTTCTTATCATCACATTCATTCGTATCCTCTTCTATTCCATTCATTTGAACACTTGATCAGCTTGCTCCCACATGTTGTAACCTAATAGTACCTACTACAATCATGTGACCTTGGTCTATCACTACCTCCAACAAGCACAATTATCATCCTAAACATCCACACACTTAATCTACTTGTGGTGAATACCCTTAGGTGTATCTTTTAACACTCTACCCAATGTCATCTCCACATTCATTTCCATTCCCCCACCACCGCACTAGTGATTCTTAACCCCTTGAGAGTTCTCAAGAGATTGGAACCTCTTTATGCAAAAAATACAAAAATACAAAAATCAAAAAGCAAAAAGATCAAAAAATAATATCAAAATTAAAAATATCCAATAAAATCCACCTCAAGACTCTCTCGATGGGTGTTTCCAGCAACTCTACCAGGGATATGGATGCATGTTTGGTAGTAGAATAATGTTGTGACAAGAATCAAATGTATCCCCGTCGAGGCTATGGACTTCTAGTTAGAAGTAGAGAAATGCACGACTTAACCTTCCATTCACCCTTCATCCACCTATTTGACTTAATCACACCCTATACATTGTCTAGTGTTTCTTCACATACTACCCATTAATTCTTAAGTTCAAGTGGTAATTAACCCTCACAATCACACACACTTTGATCTCATAGAGACATAGTGCTCGCATGTTTCCAAGTATTGTTTAGACCTTGGTCACACTTTTTCTAGTCTACTCTTGCCTTGCAACATGTGCAATCGGGATCATATTTTTTTCATGTTATTTTCCTTCCATCCATCACATCCACATCCTTTTTCCCTTAGATCAAACATCCATGGGCAGACGATGATCTTTTAATTTTTCATCCAATCCTCCTCATGTCCCTTTTCAATTGTCATCATCATGACTAGGGAAACCTTACTACCATCCACTAGGGCATCATCCATTTTAGATACCCCTCACTTCCCATCCTACCCTAGACATGGGAAAAATCAAATTCATTCAATCATCCACATAGGCTACCCCACTTTACACTTGAGAGCACACCACATTTATCCCTTAATCCATTGTTGATTTGTGGAGCTAAGTTTCCTCACAAAAGGCATGTTTTACAAACTTACAAAGTTTACACAAGAATTAGCATCAATCACATGGGAGGAACTAGCATCTGTCATGGAAGTGGCATCGGTTAGGAAACTAGCATCGTTAGGGAACCGACACCGGTTACCTATGCATTTATGTTTTTATTTTAGACATGAGATTAGATCTAACATTTGATTTAAAGGTGATCTAAAGGTTGTAAATGCATAGCTAAGATGCCCTAAGTTTGTATAAGCTTATATAAGCTAGAAAGCTAGGGTTAGAAGGTTATAATTGCATGTAATTGATTATTATTGCATGTGGAATCCTTAGTTGAGAGGATGAAGAAGAAGAGAAAGAAAAAGGTTACATGAAGATAGAGCTTCCATGGAGAGAAGTTGGATAGAAGGAAATGGTAGGTACATCTGAATGGTGAGAAGAGTGTAATGTCTTCTATTGTATTTCCTTTGTATTATTTTGTCTCAATGTAATGGCTTACAAAGTATGCAAACCATATATGGTTTCTTCTTGTAGATCTATAGGTTGTTGTGAGATCTTGTATTGTAAATGCATGAGATCATTTTTGTATTGATGATTCATGAGATCTAATATTGTAGCTTATTGGATAGCTAGTGCGTAGGTGATAGTATCGAGATATTGTAAAGGAGGTTGTCTTCTTGTTTGCACGGAGTTGATGCAATGATGGAGGAGAGACTAAGTTCTTGGTGCACAATTATGGTTGCACATTGGTAGACCCATTTGAGAGGTATTCTTTGAAAATTCATAGGAGAGCTTGGTTGCGGTTCAAATATGCGGTAGTTCCTGGTTATGTGAGATCTCCTAGTGGTTTGGAGGCATGGTTTTAGTGCACTCATGTAGATCCGTTTAGAGATCTAGAGGAGGAGATACTCTTGGAGAGATGATTTGTACTCTTGTTTATTATATATATGAGATATCTATCTTTGGTGGATGTAGCCCACATTGGGTGAACCACGGTACATGTTGTGTTATGTGTGTGTACTTTGTTTTGATTTTGATTATTCTAGTTTATACTTCCATTGTTGTATATTTTGGAGAATTGTCTAGTTTCGTATTTGTATTATTTGATTTGTTATTGAATCATAGCACTATTCCATGCTTAGGATTCCCAACAAATGGTATCAGAGTGATGGATTTAGTTTTTAGAGAAAGGTTTTGCGTCAAGGTTTTGTTAGTGGTGTTACTGACAGTTGTATGAGAGTAGGGTTTTGTTTTTCCGATGTGAAAATTGCATGGAGAGATTTAATATCAAGTGGGAGATGGAAATGAAAGTTTCCTAGAAAATGATAGTGACTAAGTGATTGAGGTTGGTCTCTATAACACTAAGTTTGTACTACGTTTTTTGTAGAAAAAGAGGTCATGAAAGGTTTTAGTGTCCATTTTGGAAGATCGAGTTTCTTGCATAGTGTATATAGGTATAAATAGAGTAGATCACTTCAATTTTTGAATCAGAAAGAGGACAGAGTTGGATCAATGAGTCCAATAAGACTTGGGTCAAATTCATGTATCTCTATATGGTTCATGTTTTATTTCTTTTGTTTGAAGCAACATGTATTATGTTTGCAGTGTGTGCACAAGTAAAATATGCACCATAGATATTTGGTGAGTTTGACTTTATTTCTGGGATGTGTTGGAATCTTGAGGACAAGGGTATCTAGTCTAAGGATGAGATCCTCAATGAAAAGTCATGTTTAGAAAGAGAGTTCACGAGCAACGGAAGATGTTGAGTACACATGGATGAAAAGAAGGTGGTTTAGCCTACTTCAAAAGAAGTCCAAACTTCTATGATGTAGAAGTATTCTTTGATAAGAAGGGAATCAATTTTATATTTTCTTTCATCTATTTTATTTCTCATTGATATATATTGGAGATTTTGAGCTTCGTGATGAGTGGCAGTGCAGGAGTTCATGTTGAGTGGGAGCAAGCCATGGTTGTTGGCATTACAGGTTGGACACATATGCATGTGTGGAGTGAGAGGAGAATGCTACTATTCAGAATGGCATGAGGCACAAGTTGTTTTGGAGGACAGTCATGGTTTCGCATGTATTTTTTGTTTAGTGTATGATGACATCTTTTCTATTTTAGTTTATAGTGTTTGGATGTCCTTATGGGATGACATTTGATGATTGTTTGGCTGGGTTAAGAAGAGAGAGCAATGTTTTAGATTTTTAAGGGTGGAAGAAGGAAATATTTTTTGTTGGTTACAGTGTGACAAAGAAGGTGTGTATTTACAATTTATTTATGTTTGCCTTGTTTGCTTTCATCTTGGATGGTTGTGCAAGTATGTTGATGACATTTTTGTTGGTATTTGCACTAGTCATTAGTAGCATGGTTAGCATGGTTGTTTTTGTTGACATTAATGAGCACAGGATTCATATGTGGCTTTGGAGTTAGTTAGTGAGAGACTTGGAGCTTCTAGAGATCTTGATGATATGGATGGATGTATATGGTGAGTTTATACATGTGGATAGATTATGTTTTGTGATTCTATGATGATGTAAATATTTTTTTTGCACATGGATTCCTATGAGCATGGTTTAGATGCCCTTGAGCATGAGTAGGGGATGTTTGTATTTCCTCTTATTACTATGTTACTCCATGATAGATATGTTTTCTACAGATGGTTGTCTTGGACATGCAAGTTGTTTATGTAGGGTTAGATTTACATAATGCAAAGTGTTTAGATTCTTTGAGTTATGTAGGTGTTGTGGATTGATCACCCACTAGTTGCATGTAGAACTCATTTGGGTTATCTTGACCAGGATCTTGTTTTTCTTATGCATATTCTAGTTTGACTTGTCTTTGGTTAGTTGCATTGGTAGTTGTATGGAGACATGGATATATGGTTGGAGAACATGGTTGGTTTTATATGTATGGTTATGGTTACAATTGAAGTTCAATATTTTAGTTTGAGTGAGAGCTCTTGTAGGTGTGTTAGGCATGGTGGCTTGGTTGCATGAGAGGCTTTGTGTTATGATTTAGTGGGAGCTTGATGTATGGATAGCTCGTGTATCACGGATTAGTAGTAGCTTTATGAAGGTATATGGTAAGTCACGAGTTTTTTTATCTTCTTGGTTTTAGAAGACTGTTTAATCTTCCTGATTTTTTAAATAATTGTTGAAGTAAAGAATAATTGGTCTTCACGGTATGTTGAGGACGATAATTTATAAGTACAAGTTCAAGATATTTATCTCCAAGTGGGAGATTGTTGAGTTGTGGAGATAAATTACTTCACAAAAGGCATGTTTTACAAACTTGCAGGTTTACACGATGTCGGTATAGGTCAAGGAACCAACATCGGTCGGGGAAACTAGTATCGATCAGGGAACCGGCACCGGTTACCTGTGTGCTTATGTTTTATTTTATTTTAGACGTGGGATTAGATCCAACCTTTGATTTAAAGGTGATCTAAAGGTTGTAAATGTATAGCTAAGATGCCCTAAGTTTGTATAAGCTTATATAAGCTAGAAAGCTAGGGTTATAAGGTTAGAATTGCATGTAATTGATTATTATTACATGTGGAATCCTTGGTTGAGAGGATGAAGAAGAAGAGAAAGAAAAAATTTACATGAAGATAGCACTTCCACGAGAGATAAGTTGGATAGAAAGAAATGGCGAGTTACATCTGAATGGTGAGAAGAGTGTAATGCCTTATACTGTATTTCCTTTGTATTGTTTTGTCTCAATGTAATGGCTTGCATAGTATGTAAAGCACATATGGTTTCTTTTTGTAGATCCACAGATTGTTATGAGATCTTGTATTGTAGATACATGAGATCATGTTGTATTGATGATCCATAAAGATCTATTATTATAGTTCATTGGATAGCTTGTGGGGTACGTGATAGTATCCGGATATTGTAGAGGAGGTTGTCTTCTTGTTTGCATAGGTTGATACAATGATGGAGGAGAGACTTACTTTTGGTGCATAATTATGGTTGCATATTGGTACACCCATTTGAGATGTCGTATTTGTAGATTCACATGAGAGCTTGGTTGTAGTTCGAGATATGCAGTAGTTCCTAGTTATGTAAGATATGTTGGTGGTTTGAAGGCACATCATTGTAGTGCACTCATGTAGATCCATTTAGATATCTAGATGAGGAGATACTCTTGGAGAGATGATTTGTACTCTTTTTATTATATATATGAGATCGTTATCTTTGGTGGATGTAGCCTACATTGGGTGAACCACGGTACATGTTGTGTTATGTGTGTAATTTTTTTTTTATTTGGATTATTCTAGTTTATACTTCCACTGCTGTAGATTTTGGGGAATTGTCTAGTTCTGTATTTGCATGATTTGGTTTGTTATTGAATCATAGCACTATTCCACAGTTGGGATTCCCAAAAACTAGTATCAAATCTATGGATTTAGTTTTCATAGAAAGGGTTTGTTTCAGGGTTTTATTAGTGGTATTACTGACAATTGTATGAGAGCATGGTTTTGTTTTTCCGATGTGTAAATCGCAAGGAGATATTTAATCTCAAGTGGGATTTGGAAATGAAAGGTTCTTTAGAAAATGATAATGGCTAGCATTAGTATGTTATATCGATGTTGGTTAGTACTATTCCTTATCCGGTATTGGCAGGTTGACTGTGGTCGGTTATTTGGACACCACCGGTGTCGGTGACCTATTTAAACAGAAAATCACATATCTGAAGAATTTTGAGAAGATGCAGTGAATGTGTCTTGATTGTTGAGGTGTCCCTGGTTCTTAGAGGCACTAGCATGTTGGTTAGATTGTAAATCTGGATTATAGAGGTATGGTTTTTTTATCTTGGTATTGAAGTGCTTTTATGTTTTAGTTACATATACATGTTTGGGATTACATAGCTGAGTAAGAGATAGAGGAGAAGTTATGCATCCTTTGTGCGAGTTAGGTGCAAGGGCTTCATTAGAGAACTTAATATAACAAACATAGAATGAAGATGGGGCTTCCATTAGAGAGGTAAGTACTTCGGTTGAAGATGTGGTTGAGTGTCTTGGTGCTAGTAAGGTGATGTATTTCATCTTGGTGTAATTTTATTGCATGTATTATTGTTGTAAATTTGTTATGCTAAATTTGGGTTCTTCTTGAAATGACTAGCTCAAAGACAACTATCACTTTGGTCGAGTAGGCACTTGGTTTGGTGTACTATGCCAATTTGTGGCATTGTGGTAGTTCTAGCAAAGACCAACGTCGGTCGGTGAACTAACGTCAATGACAGAGGAACTGCATCTTGGTCAGCACCGAGGTCGGTCTCTATGACACTAAGTTTGTATTGGGATTTTTACATCGAAGAGGGCATGAAAGGTTTTAATGTCTAGTTTGGAGGATCAGGTTTCTTACATAGTGTATACAGGTAGAAATGGAGTAGATCACTTCAATGTTTGAATCAGAAAGAGGATAGAGTTGGCTTAGTGATTCCAATGAGACTTGGGTCAAATTTAGGTATCTCTATACGGTTCATGTTTTATTTCTTTTGTTTGAAGAAACTGGTATTATGTTTGGATTGTGTGCACAAGTAAAATATGCACCATGGATATTTGGTGAGTTTGAATTTTATTTCCAGGATGTGTTGGAATCTTGAGGACAAGGGTATCTAGTCTAAGGATGAGATCCTCAATGAAAAGTCATGTTTAGACACAGTTGCAAGTAACGGAAGATGTTGAGTACACATGGATGAAAAGAAGGTGGTTTAGCCTACTTCACAAGAAGTCCAAACTTCTATGATGTAGAAGTATTCTTTGATAAGAAGGGAATCAGTTTTATATTTTCTTTCATCTATTTTATTTCTCATTGATATATATTGGAGATTTTGAGCTTGGTGATGAGTGGTAGTGCGGGGAGTTCATGTTGAGTGGGAGCAAGCCATGGTTGTTGGCATTACAAGTTGGACACATATGCATGTGTGGAGTGAGAGGAGAATGCTACTATTCAGAATGGCATGAGGCACAAGTTGTTTTGGAGGACAATCATGGTTTTGCAGGTATTTTGTGTTTAGTGCATGATGACATCACTTCTAGTTTTATTTTATAGTTCATGGATGTCCTTATGGGATGGCAGTTGATGGTTGTTCAGTTGGGTTAAGAAGAGAGATAAATGTTTTAGATTTTGAAGGGTGAAAGAAGGAAAATATGTTTGTTATAGGTTACAGGTGTGACAATAGTGTGTATTTACAATTTATTGATGTTTCCCTTGTTTTTTTTTCATCTTGGATGGTTTTATAAAGTATGTTTGATTACATTTTGTTGGTATTTTCACTAGTCATTAGTAGCATGGTTAGCATGGTTTTTTTTTTTGACATTGATGAGCACAAGATTAATATGTGGCTTTGGAGTTAGTGTGTGAGATATTTGGAGCTTAAGCGAGCTTGGTTATATGGATGTATGTATATGGTGAGTTTATACATTGGATAGATTATGTTTTGTGACTCTATGATGATGCGGATATTTTTTTACACATGGATTCTTATGAGCATGGTTTAGATGACCTTAAGCACGAGTAGGGGATGTTTGCATTTCCTCTTATTATTATGTTACTCCATGATAGATATGTTTTCTAGAGATGATTGTCTTGGACATGAAATTTGTTTATGCGGGGTTGGATTCTGAATGCATTGTTTGGATTCATTGAGTTATGTAGGTGTTGTGGATTGATCACTTACTAGTTGAATGTAAAACTCATTTGGGTTGTCTTGACCTAGGATCTTTTTTTTTCTTATGCATATTCCAGTTTGACTTGTCTTTGGTCAGTTGCATTGGTGGTTACATGGAGACATGGATAGATGGTTGGAGAACATGGTTGGTTTTATAGGTATGGATATGGTTGTAATTGAAGCTCAGTATTTCAGTTTGAGTGGGAGCTCTTACAAGTGTGTTAGTCATGGTGGCTTGGTGTTATGATTTAGTGGGAGCTTGATGTATGGATAGCTCGTGTATCATGGATCAGTAGTAGCTTCATGCAGGTATATGGTAAGTCACGGGTTTGTTATCTTCTTGGTTTTAGAAGATGGTTTAATCTTCATGATTTTTGAGAGAATTTTTGAAGTAAAGAATAGTTGGTCTTCACGGTATGTAGAGGATGGTAATGTACAAGTACATGTTCAAGCAATTTATCTCCAAGTGGGATATTGTTGATTTGTGGATATAAATTGCTTCACAAAAGGCATTTTTACAAACTTGTGGGTTTACACAAGAATCGACATCGGTCAAGGAACCGGAATCGGTCACTTGGGAGGAACCAAGCATCAATCAGGGAACCATCATCTATCAAGGATCTTCCATCAGTCAAGAAACCAACATCGGTCAAGGAACCGACACTAGTTACTTGTGCGATTATGTATTTTATTTTAGATGTGGGATTAGATCTAAGATTTGATTTAAAGGTGATCTAAAGGTTGTAAATGCATAGATGAGATTCCCTAAGTTTTTATAATCTTATATAAGCTAGAAATCTATGGTTAGAAGGTTAGAATTGCATGTAATATATTATTATTACATGTGGAATCCTTGGTTAAGAGGATGAAGAAGAAGAGAAAGAAAAAGGTTACATGAAGACAGAGCTTCCATGGAGAGAAGGTGGGCAAAAGGAAATGGAATGTACATCTAAATGTGTAGAAGAGTTTAATGTATTCTATTTTATTTCCTTTATATTATTTTGTCTCAATGTAATGGCTTGCATAGTATGTAAAGAACATATGGTTTCTTCTTGTAGATCCATAGGTTATTGTCGAGATCTTGTATTGTAGATCCATGAGATCATGTTGTATTGTTGATCCATAGATATCTAGTATTGTAGTTCATTAGATAGCTTGTGGAGTACGTGATAGTATCTAGATATTGTAGAGGAGGTTGTCTTCTTGTTTGCACGAGAGTTGATGCAATGATGGAGGAGAGATTGAGTTCTTGGTGCACAGTTATGGTTGCACATTGGTAGACCCATTTGACATGTCTTGTTTGAAAATTCACGGGAGATCTTGGTTACTGTTCACATATGTAGTAGTTCTTGGTTATGTGCGATCTGTTGGTGGTTTAGAGGCGCGGTTATAGTGCACTCAAGTAGATCCGTTTAGAGATATAGAGGAGGAGATACTCTTGGATAGATGATTTGTACTCTTGTTTATTATATATATGAGATCTCTATCTTTGGTGGACGTAGCCCACATTGGGTGAACCATGGTACATGTTGTGTTATGTATGTGTACTTTGTTTTGATTTTTATTATTCTAGTTTATACTTCCACTTTGTTGTATATTTTGGGGAATTGTCTAGTTTCGTATTTGTATGATTTGGTTTGTTATCAAATCATAGCACTATTCCCAGTCAGGATTCCCAACATCCATCTCACCTATACCAGTGGGGCATATCTTATCATCTTCCATATCTTCCATATTATCCTATACCACATCCCTCATCCTATCTATCTCCCATCCCACATCCCATATAATCCTAACCTATCAACCAATCCCTATCCTATCCAACCTATCCAATTTCCCTCAATCCTTCCCTTTCATATTACTTAACATGATTTGGGACTTGTAGGATAAATTTGTATCCCACCTTACATCTCTTCCCATCCCCCCATGAGATATTGTATCCTAAATCCTTTCATCTTCCCTATCCTCAACCATTCCCTCCTATCCCCCATCCAAAATCTCAACATCCAACATCAAATAATCTAAACATCCAAATCTTTAAAAAATAAAAAATCTAAAAATCAAAAGAATTCAAAATCCAAAATACAAAAATATAATGTGTGTGTTTTTTCTTATGTGTGTTTTCTTTCTTGTTTACATTTGCATTTTAGCCAACTATATGAGGCCCCTTTTTTTTCTTTTTCTTTTATACAGTCCAATCATATGAGGACCATATTTTTGCATTAATATGTACAATGATATGAGGAAATATTTTTGTATTAATATGTCTAATGATATGAGGACAAGGGCATTTGGAAATTCAATCATCATGGTCTTTATACCTTGATTCATTTTACTCTATACCACATTAATCACATTTCTAATGATGATAACAGTGGGCATTTTATGGTAGCACAACCCATTTTATCATCATATTTTATGTTTATCATCATCCACACCTAATCTTCATCATCATCTAACTAAATATCTAACCATCCTCCTATCCAATCAATCCATCCATCTTGCATCCAAAATCCAAAATCCTCACCCCTTGACTAGGGCAGCTCAACATCTAACATATTCAACTCAAACATCCTTGAATATTCAAATCCTACCATCCTCATATCTAAATATTCAATTATAACCCCTTGATAGGAGCATCTTATCATCAAAACATTCAAACCTAACCCCTTGGTAGGGCATATTCTAATCCAAAAATACTAAATCTTCACCCTTGTCATACATCGTGTACTGGGGCATCCAAAATAAAAAATTTAATATCTTCTAATCCTATAATCCTCATCTTTCTAATCCTCAAATATTCTTATCTTCTAATCCTCATCTTCTAATCCTCGTCTTATAATCCTCATCCTTCTAAATCTTATCATCCTCTAATCCTCGTCCTCAAATCCTCTAATATTCTAATCCTCTAAATCCTCAATCTTCTCATCCTCTAATCCTCATCTAAATCCTAAAATCTTCTAATCCTCTAATCCTAATCCTCTGAATCCTCAAATATTATCATCCTCTAATCCTCTCTCACTTACTAACTTGGGCCTCTCCTCTTTCCGAGTGGTTACCCACCTCATTCCTCCCCGCCTAACTCCTCGAGGGGGCATCATAACACTATCATATTTTTATTTTTCTTTGAACGGTCATTGTTACGCAATAACCATTCAAAGAGGGGGAAAATATAAACATCTAAAATGTCAACATGATTAATTACAATTAATATGTCCTACAAATATCCCAACATCATCCATATAATAATTAATCACAAGATTAATTATTATTATTTAATCCATTTTATCATTTTTACCCTTTATCATTATTTATCATTGATCCTTTTAAATCATTATCACATTCCATTTTATCATTAATTGGTTTTATTCCTATTATCCTATTTTAATCCTTCATTAATATTTTCTAGGAATTTAATATTCCTACACCCACCTACCCACCTACTTTACACATACCTACACCTAGTCTTTCCATGTAACCTCTCATCCCTAATCATAATTTATTAACCTAATATAATCCTAATCCTAATCACATCCTCACCTCTAAATCTAGAGGCTTTTATTTCTAGAAGCCTCTCTAAATTTCCCTCTTTCATATTTAAAAATTCAAATATCTCCTTCCCTCCATTGAATTTTTAATTCAATGGAAACCTCTCTCAAATTCTAGAAATCTCCATTCTAGAATTCTCCATTCTTCTCATGAATTCTCCACCATTGATCTAAATCTGACATGGCTCCATCTTATCAATTGAATCCTCCACCCACAAACTATAAATTTATCTCTCCTCCTCCATGACATCCAAGTCACAAATTCATATCGAATTTCTCCCATTTTTATCACTCAATCAATCTATCATTCATCTTTTATCCATTTATAATCAATTTATCATCATCTTTATCAAGAAATCATCAAGAAAGCAAGGGGAGGTGATGTCTAAGTCTCTCCAAACAAATTTGAAGCAAGCAACTACAATACAACATCTTGAGCACATCAAACAAATCAAAGGGAGCTCTACTTTGGTAAGTGAATGTATTGCGCTTTACCCCTTTCCATCTAGCTCAATTGGAGGTAGATAATAGTAGTGTTAGGTTTAGTATTGATTTGGTTTTATAATCATCTTATTTTTGTATACCAACACTTTTTTTCTATAAGATTAAATCATGTTTTTACTACACATGTCTTTAGCTTGCTTAAGTGTCATCGGGATAGATGGGAGTTACACTTCTCCACTTCCTATTTATGCACCTCTAATAAAGTTATTTTTCATGCATTTAATATACAAGCTATTTTTGGCTCATGTTCGATTCCTCTTTATTGCAACATTACTCTTTATATGCATTCATATTTTATCAATGCTTAAGCTTGATCCACATTCTCCCATGGTATCATAACTACTTCTAGTAATTGAAATCCATTGTTTTGTTGTGTTATTATGTTGGAAACTTGAGTTTTTTTATCTTGTTTATTTGGATCCTTTGTCTTTGAGTATGTTCTTCTCCCACATCTTTGGATGATTTAGAGATTTAGAAAAGAAGAAAGGAAAATCCTTGTATAAGCATATTTTGCAAGAAAAACTTCATTATGTGTATTTTATGGAGAAGCAGACTACACCATTGATTCTGTATTATTCCAAAACCCTAGGATCTAGAGTAAACTTGAGTATGTTATAAATAAATCCAAATCTATCTACTTTTTGAGTCATTTTTGGTCATTTATGAGCTATTTGGTGGTATTTCATACTATGTCAAGGCTTGATTTTTATGGGTTCTATAGAAAAATAATGGGTGTTTTTTTGTTTGATAGATCTAGTGGATGAATTCATTTTAGATATTAGTTGTTTTATATGCCCAAAAGTGGTTTTGGTATATGCACCTATGCTTGAAAACCATATCGTTGCTCCCATTATAGATGTGTAAGGAGTTGATGTAGTTTGCATATTCATATTAGTGAGGATGTTGTTGTGATTACTATATTCCATGTGTACATGGCGGTAGAACCCTATGTGGTTGTACCTATTTTCGAGATAGTTCAAGGAAGTAGTAACATTGTTGATTTCTACAGAACAAAGTTCCTAGTCATATCCTCTTAACACATGGTGTTTATCCCGGCCGCGCCTAATCCAAAGGGTCTTAACTCAAGATATGTAATATTTTTTCAAGGCACAAAAGCAAGTGTTGAAATTTGTAATCTCAAGGGATGCGAAAAAAAAAAAAATTAAGGCACAAGATCAAGTGTTGAATTTTGGAAGTCAAAAAAACTTTTACAAGCCATTAATTTCTATTGGTAACTCCTTTTGAAGTGTCATTTTTTCTGAGAGTGTAGATTTTTCGGGCTCTTTGTATTGGTGGTACATTAATTTCCTTATTTAACTTGTGTGGGACACTTTTAGGTGTTGACATTTTTATAGGAACTAAATTATAAAGTGTCAACCTTGGGGTTATTCTTGTCTATTTTGGGGGTTGTCTTATGTTCCCTTCTACACTTTCATTTTTACAACCTATTTTTCTACATTATGGATCAAAATGTGGTTTCACTTCCCAAACCATTTAACTATCTTGATTTGTAACTGAAAATGAAAATCTTCTTAAGGAGTAAGGGTTTACACTAGATCACAATGGGTCTTGAAACTAAACCAACATAATATGCAACTAAAGATGGGTGGTTTAACTAATGTGATGAGGCCTACAATCTATTATTTTTGTGTATATCTCATGACTTTATTTTTCAAATAGAATCTTCTATCACACCTAATTGCATTTAGGAATTGGAGAATGATCTCATCAGTTTGAGTATAGACAACTTTGACATTATCTAACACTTATTCACAAAATTCAAATCACTTAGATTGAAATTGAAACAATGTGGAATAGACAAAAATTATGAGTATTTAATTCTTTCTATTCTTACTAAATTGGGTCCTGACTATTTAATTTTTGTTTCCACCTTCCATGACACTAGGAGTGCCTTTGGAGCTAAATTGCCTCCTTAACTAGGGAGTAATAAAATCTTATACATATGGGTACTTTGAATTCTTCTAACGCACATTCCCTATTTGCTAAATAGGAAAAATACAAGGCTTCAAATAAAAGGACAAGGAACAAACCAAGAATAGCAATGAAAAAAATAAGAATAAAAAACTTGCCACATCTAAGGCAATAAATGAGACCTCTTCTAAATCCAAACCTAAGAAAGAGAGGGTCAAATGTGCCTATTATAGAAAATATATACATAATGAACATAAGTGTGTGCATGAATAGATTTATCACCGAACACACATTCCACATAAGAACAATAGCGGGGTTCCCGGTTCAAACACATAAAGTTCACCATTTTAGGAGATTACAAATGAAAAATACAATAGTAAAGGAAAATATAAGGGAAAATAACTTGTAAAAGTTCCAATCTTATCCTACCACATGGTCTCTTAGCTAAGGTGCTTCACACCACTGGATTCATAATAGGTTAGCTTCACTTCCTTAGAGCCATGTTTTATGCTTGACTAATTTTATGGGTGATCAAACTTATGTTGAGGTGTATATGAGAGGATATATTGAAATAGGTGATATAACATTTTAGGATGTTATTTTTTTTACCTTCTATAGTCACTAATCATACACTTACTATGTGCATCTAGCCTCTAAATACTTCATTTATATACATGATTCCTAAGTAAGAGAACTAGTCATTAACAACACTTGTTTTGCTTTAATATTTCTTTTATCTTTCTTATTGTGTTACTTATCTTTTTTGGACTTACACCTTACAATTTTTTATACTAACCGACATCCTACTCAATCATGATTCAACTATTTTATCTTTCTAGCACCCTGTACAAAACCTCCCATTATGGACAGGAGTGCCTAGGTGCTATTGTCTCCTCTAGGCACTTTTTTCATCCTCACTTTCTTTAAATTTTTAGATGTTACATCTTTCATGTCTTTGTTTATTACCTTGGGTTAGCCTTTCACTTGTTAATGACAAAAATTAAGCAAAGGAATCATATATACATGTCTTATTTAACCTCATTAGGGAGGCAAGAATTCAAGAGGTATATACATCTACAAGGAGATAATATTTTCGATATATTACATCAAGGAATGAATTTTGGGACTACATACTTCACTTCATAGGAGGGTCTATTCTGAATTCCGTCTTGCACATTTTACATTAGGAAAAAGTATTTGTAGCTCTGTTATTCTTTGTCGCAACTAACACTAAGGCATCCTAGCTCGAGGGACACTATTCCAATCACACACATACATTAGAACCACATTGAGTCTAAAATTTAGTACATCATTTAGTGATAATCACATTGGGGTGATTATCGAGGTCATTATGACTCAAGAATGTGCATATTTTAATTTTATCTAATGTGTGCTTGAGTATTGTGCAAAGCTAAGGTTTTTGCGAGTGCAGGTGTATGTGAGCTAAAGTGTAGCAAAACTAACACAACCTACATCGAAATAAAGGCAATAAGAAGTGACATAGGAAGAACTAGAATTATAACTATCCTATATACACCAACACACAAAATAAACTCTAGCACCCAAATGACCATATCCCATCCCGAGGCACTCATGTCCCTAAGATCATCACATTCCAGAATCGGACACGAGCTTTATAGTCAGAATCTACCTTTCCATCTTATTCATCAGCCCAAAATCAGTCAAGACCTATAGTTACAAGTTGAGCTACCTTTATCTCCTACCTTTCACTCTTTCATGTACTTCTTTAGCTATATCTTTCTTGAATATTGTTATATTTATCTAATCAACATTGTCATTACATTAGATTTAAATTTTATTAAATCATTTGGTGAACATGATCTCTTGCATGTCCACTATCGGATCTCTCCTTCATGGCCCATACCATGGTATCTTTGTTTCATTTACTTCAATGACACCCATCATGTAGAGATACTCTTACACAACTATTGAAGCAAGTCCATCTCCCTGATCATACAACACCCTCCCAAGTGAATTTCATTTTGGGTTATATTTCATCTCCTTCTACTAGTAATGATGACACCTACCATAAGGCTATCTTATACTCTATTCAATCTTTGCACCATGCCTTTCAAGATCAACTTCAAGCCATGAATGCTACAATTACATCTCTCAAGGCTGAAATCCACCACCTCAAAGATACTTCCAATGCACATATTCATTCTATTTTTATGCCTCATGATGTTCCCAATACCAAGCCTATACAATCTGATCTAGGTGCTACATGTGCTCATATAAGTGAGGGTAAAGTCCTCGAACATAAAACATCTCTTTCATTTAATCAAAGCATGTTAAACAACATAATACCTATAGACACAAAATCATGCACTTTGGGTAATTATCTAGTCCTGATTACATACTAAAATTCATATGATTCCTAAGTAAGAATGGTACTAATTAACCCATGTCTTTGGCCACCTTTCTTTTCTTTCTATTATTACTTTCAGTCTTACACCCTTACTTGCTTATTCTTCATTTTTACCCTTCGGTAGTTGTCATCCTGAACACCAGCACCCATCCAAGACTCCGGTGTCGGTGCCCTCATTCCCTATGGGCGCCCTATCCTCTTTATAATTTATTCACAATTTTTGGGTCCTTTCTGTCCATTTGAGCATCTTATCTTTTTGGGAGTCGGCCTTTTCGGGGTTAATTACGAAATTCAAGAAAGGAAATAATATAAATATAAATTTACATGATCATAATAAAGGACCAAGAACTAAGCATCTACTAGCACCACCTAAGGTTGCATCCATCAAGGCATCTAAGAGCTCCATTACATCCATCTAACTCCATCACAAGGTACACAAGGGCTGGTTTTCGCATTGTTTGAGATCACAAGAACTGAGAGGGGGGTGACTCAGTGCAGATTAAAACTTTTCACTTAATGCCAATTTGAAACTCTTTAATGATGTGCAGCATTAAACTATGAGCATTCAATCAAACATATATCATGCACAAAAATGCTAAACATAGAGCTTTACCGTGGGAAACCCTTTTGAGAGAAAACCCACCAAAATTTTTGCTTATATTACACAAATCAAGGACTCATAAGAATATAAAACATCTTACAAGATTTTTTTAGTGAGACACCAATCCCACGAGGAGCTCCAACCCCTACACCTCTGTTGATATTATGCACAAAAAGGACTCAAGTGAATATTACGCGTCACAAGATATTTCTTTTGCAGGCACCTACCTACAAGGAAGTTACAACTCCCTGAATGTGCTAAGCTACAACTTAGACTTGGTTTATATACATTTTGATCATGTAGTTACAAAAATTGTTAATACAATGAATTATGATCACTTTCCTAACTCTGTCTGTGTTCTTCTTTTCACTCTCTTTTTCTCATCTGATTTGATCATATTTGCTCAATCAATCTACCACTCTTGATGTTTCTCTCATCTGATAAATCAGTGCATCATTGATCTGCTCTCCTCTTTCCTCTCTTTTCTCTTTTGTAGCTCTTTCTTAGCTAGATTACATCGTATTCTTTCTCCTATTGCTCTACCTTAGCTCGAATACCTATTTTCTTACTTGAGAAACAATCAAAATAGTTCCAAGTTTGAACTATATTCACAATCGACCCAAATCTTCACTTCGAGTTACGTGTCGTGTACCTTCCTGCTTGGTCACCTAAAAATCGACTCATTAAATGAATATAGCTAATACCAAAATTTGTTCCTTCTAAGTTTGGCTTGATTACACATTTTTCAAATGTACCACTAGAAGCTATTTATTAGCCGTTTTCCAAAAATATATTTTCCCATATTTTTACAATTTACAACGTGATCAGAGATGAGTGAGTCGTTTCCTTCTAAAAATTTCATTTTTCTTTAAACTCAGGATCACATAGAAAATTTCAACTACATTGCCACAAGGTCAATGAGTATTAAATGTTGGCAGCTGAAATAGTGGATTTATTTGTTCTTCATGGAGTTCATTCGTGCACTTGGTCACAATTACCGACAATCGAATCACCATCGATTTTGGAAAACCAAAATCTTACTTGTTCATGTTTAAATGAATTTCATTAACTTTAACTCTTTTCAGTCCATATTCTCTCATTTCACAGCTTTCCTTAGCTCCTATGACTTTCTCCTTTGTATCACGGCTCTTTTCTTTACTCGAAAACATTTCCCCTTACTTGGCGGCTTTTTAGTTATCCATGGATCTTCTATGCTTCTCATGGAATTCACAATGTCTTGCAGCTATCCTCCTTATATTTTTCCTTTCCATGGCTTTGTTCCACATCCACAACTCTATCTCTTCTTCTTGTAGATTTTGCAGTCTTCCGCGGCTATCTTCCGTCCTTAGTGACTTATTTAGTTCTTCTGATTTTATGTTTGTCAACGGTTTTACTTGTTACTCGCTTACTCTCATGGCTTTGCCTTCACCTTTGTGGTTCTTCCTTTGCATTCTTAGCTTCACTTTTCTTACTCATAGCTCGGCCTTTGACTCCATGAAGCTTCATGACTTCATCCTTTTATGCGCGACAACTTCTTACCTTTCGTGGTTTCTTCTAGTGTTCCATGTCTTTGTGCGGACTTCGGTGGCTACTCCAAGTCTTTGGCGGCTATCTCTAGACTTTGGTGGATATCTCCTCATGTCTCGTGGCATACACAAACATTGACTAAGTCCCTTAGCACTTATCCTTAGTCATCCTAAGCCTCTATGAGATGACACTACCAATCAACCTTCATCTTTTTAGCTTGCTCACTTTACCAATTCACTCTTTTTCCATCAATGTAACTTGACATCAGTTGATTCATCTTGACATCAATGACAACACATATGACTCATGACAAAGGTCCAACAATTCACACTTCATAGGAGGGAAGTTCATTTTATTCCATACACACATTTACTACATTCTACATGTAGTTACTTTCTTGTTATCCATGTGTGACATACATAAGAGTAACCTAGGGAAAAATTAAGAAAACACTCACAGAGAACTACATTGGGTCTAAGATGTAGTATAATGCTTAGTTGGAAGTCAACAATTGTGGCGGATGAGGAAAATATAACCCCTCATTTCACATATTTATTTTTTATGATTTGATGTTTATTTGAGGGTTTTGCAGGTCCATTCTTCATTGCAGGTTTCAGGCGATTCCAGTGACCATTGTGTGAATCCATAGCTAAAAAATGAGAGCATCAACAGACATCTTGCAACCATGAGAATTCAGGTTTTTAATCATTTATGCAGACCCGAAGCCTAGAATAAGTACTCAAGTGCCTGTGATGCCCTGTCCCTCTCCAGGTGCCCCTATCCGGCTGTTCCTCCAGTTTTGCAATTTTCTAAGCTCTAGTGCAACGGTTAGTTCTTTACATTTCTATGTCTTCCAACTCGTGCACTTTCTAGAACTCAACGAATCAACTAAGGCATCTTACCCTTCTTTGCACATTAGGGTTTCATTATTTATTGCTTAGTTTGCTTTGGTATATTTATGTATTTCATTACATCATTTATTTACTACTACTATAACATCAGATTAGGCATAATATTTCATATTTTGCATAATCAGTACCCTATTTACACTCCTCAATCTTGATTACTTACTTTTTACCCAATCATTATTATCCTCATTGTAAGATTAAAAATCCAAAGGTCAACCTTTCTACAATTATTATGGCATTAATGGACATTGTGACAATGATTTCTATGCTTTACAATGATAAATCCTAAAGCTTAAGCATAAAGGCTTTATTTCATTCTCTAAGAAACATGTTGCTACACATCCATCTCAAGTTTCCACATCTCAATGGGTTCCTTAATCTAGTTCATCTATGACTCATGATCATACTTCTACATCGAATGTCTCAAGTTATTTCATACTAAATGAATCATCACTCACCTCTAAGCCATTGTCTATCACAACACCAACAATATCAATTGATCCACCACAAGCTCCATTTAAGGCTGACACAACAAAGGAATCTACACACATCTCTACTCCTTCACCTTACATTGAGATATATTATGCAAACACAAGTATCAATGACTTACTCAATAGATCTATGGATCTCCATATGCATGGGCACCTATAAGATAAATCCTAAATATAATTTTAAACAATATTTTGAGACAACATAAATAGCACTAATTCATCCCTACTACTTGAATCTGATGATAACAATGAATCTAATGATAAGCACCTTCTTGAGCATTTTCCACATCTTGATCTTATCGATGAAAAATACAAGACTATTTCACAAAAATCATTATAAATTTCTCATCATCTAGCTACAAACTATAAAGCTGCAAAAAAATCCAAATATAACATCCCAATTTAATCACCTTGTCTTTTTAACACCATCCAAACCTCATGTTCACATATGTTCATCTTCTTTAGTAGATCATGGGCCCTTTCCTAGTACTCTCATTGCATAGATCATTTTGGCATTCACACTTGGGGCATCCTAACTCCCTCATACCACCCAAGGACACACTCTTGTTCATAGTTCATACTTGACTGTTGAGGGAATCCTTACCTACATGAACCTCAATTTTCATTAACACACACACACACACTTTGGTGCATCATTATTCCTCCCTTCTAGTTGTTCTCTTTCACATATTTGCAATTAAAATCCAAAAACATGTTTTCTTAGATCCATATTGTATGTACTCTTACTTCTTTATACTACTATATGTTGCACCTTTTTATCATGTTATTATGGTTCATAGTATGCTTTATCATTTTTCATACACACATGTATGTTCACATGGTATCTTGAGGTGAATGCAAGTCACTTACAAGTTGTTACACAATGTATGATGTTTGCCATGTACATTACTAGTCCCTTTGAGGATCTTGGGGAGATATACCTTTTCCCGTTATTATCGAGTTCTATCATTACAATATTTCACATTTTCCTTCTTATATTCAGATATTACATTATGGCATATTATTTATCTTTCCTAACATGCTAACAATTGCTTCATGTCTATCATTCTCTTTATAGGACTCCTAATCATGGTTTTCTGATTTTCTTATACCTTGTTTACTATTGTTTGTGGGCTATGCCCTATGTTTGTTTGTTTCCTTCTTTGCACAAACTGTGATAGCTTCAATTATCTTATGACATCCTGAGTGGTGTCCCATGTATGCAACCAACTCCTCATTATGTCATTGTTTTTAGTTTTTCTATATGCTTTTACTTGTTTCTATTTTTGTGTGCATTATTTGTTTCTAGCGACACTTGTATGTTAGCATGTTCCAATTATTTTATTTTTTCCATGGTAACTACCATGTGTAATCCTTATTCCCCATGCAGGAATCCCTATATCATATATATATATATATATATATATATATATATATATATATATATATTTCATCCTTCTTCGTTTGGGATCCGTTCACTTTTGTTCATCTCATGCACCCCAAAAGAGTGGGGAAAACATCGGGTGAACCTTTTCACCCTCCCAATAGTTACAAAAATTAGTTACATAATCACAAACAACATGAAGAAAATATAAATCAATTACAAAACAAGGCCAAAAATTGACTTGGCCACAAAACTAAGCACAGACAGAATCACCTGAAGTACAAACAAGAGTGATCGGTGCTCTTTGTCCCACCTTGGTGCTCTGTCCCCGATCGGGGATCAATTTCAATTAAAAATTTTCCCTAAACTTCCCTAACCTATGACAATGTAGTAGGTCCTTCAGAGAGCTTTCCGATGACTATAAGAACGTGAAAACGTACACTTTGAGCTCCGATTACGTCGATCAAATGTTGCTCAACAAAAGGTCAACACTGGTCAACATGTCGATATGTGGACCAATAGTACTGTGACACATGGAAAAAAGGGACATTGGAAAAATTGAACATTTTTTTTTATTCACCGGTCTTCATAAGCGTAAATTTTATATTACTTTGTAATTATTCACCATGAATTTCCATATGTGGTTCCAAGTCACATATGTTTTAGATTAACTTAGTTTATTATCATCTTTACTCAAGTATTATTTCAACATTTATCTTAGATCCCACATTATTTGGCATATATACTTAACCGACTTAACCAATTAACCATTGATTTCATACTATTTCGACGAACTATATATGTCGGTGAGATCCTTGGGACAGTTCACATTGATGGATAAACCGTGATTCAAACAAACCACCAACCAAGAAAATAATATCTTGGTCATCTATGCAAAGCATTCAAAAGGGATCATGTATTTCCTAATCTACATGAATGGTGGGACGTTAGAGGCTATTTACAAACTTTTGTTTTATTTCCCTCGGAAAATGTGGGATAATATCCCACAGAGATAAAAACAAACATTGCTTTATTTGGTAAAGTCAAACACTTTTCAAGGATTGAACTTGCATGAACTGTTCTAAAAGGATAAGAATCCTTACCAACCCGCCACCTTCTTAGTAGTGATATGAAACAAGCTCATTTTTATTTAAAGAGACAGGTTGCAGGACTGTGATATAGGCAAAATAGGGGCAATTGAAGAAAAAATGAATTTTGGAGCACTTTTTCTCACATCTAGGTCTCGAGTTATATATGAAAGTTTCTCAAAAATTTGATACGATCACGACGGTGTGATCATTTTCCCATTTTGGAGAATTTATGATATATTTTTTTGTTGAAGTCACACTAAGGCATAGAACTAAAGGGAGACACAACTGCAAGTGGATCAGGAAAGTAAAGGACAGGTTTTGAGCTCCATTAAATTCCTCAGAAGGTTTGATAACACTTATTTGAAGATTTTGATTCATTATTAGTTAAATGTAAAGGTTATTGTGTTTATATTATTAATGGATCAATTCACCATGAACCCGCGGACATAGGAATTCTAAACCCGTAAAAAAGTTGGTGTTGTTTTCGACTTTTATTTTTAGTTTTGATTTCTTTGATTAATTAAGTTCATAATATGAATATGGAGGAACCATTAATCAACATTGCATAATTCAAAGAAATCAAGTAAATCAAAAGCATGATTTTGGGATGTGATCAAAAATGAAATTTTGAGTAAATTGTAAACTTAATTTCAATTCTAAATCAGATTTTAATCAATATTTTGGATTATTAAGGCCTTTTGTTGATTAAAATTGAAGATCCTTTGAAATGGTCAAAAGTGAAAAAGTAAAACACCCGTTTTGGATAAATTTTTATATCAAAGCGGTTAGATAGCCAGAATAGCTTCTGATTGTGTGTGGAAACTTTTTATTTCAGTTTGCATATTGGTTTGATTTTAGAATTTGTAGACATTTTGGGGCTTACTTCTTTTGTGCAGTGTAGTTGTGTGGAAGTAAATTTGTGTTTGTAGGAACAAGGAAAACATGGGAAATCTATCTAAGCAAGAGAAGCTTGATGAGCTTGGAGACATTAACCGCCAAATCCCAAAAGAAAACTCTTTCCTGAGAGATCATTTCTATTCTTTAGAAGAGGAAATAGTGTGGTTAAAATCCAAGCCAAAATCCTCTACAACTAAGAAAGAGGAATATGTTAACAAGATGCTTGCACAAAGAAATAATTTGATGGTTTTTGTTAAAGAATTGCAGGAAGAAATATGGACTAAGGATGCCCTCTTGGAAAAGCAAAAAAGGTGATCAAGAAGAAAATTCCTTCAAAAATAGATGCGGAGTACTATGACAGATTGCATTGTAAGTTGTTCACATTTTAATTCTTCCTCTCATTTAGTTTCATACATTCCTTTGGGTCAGTTTGAAAAACATACTAAGGGAATTATGTCTACGTTAATGGTTAAGATGGGATTTAACGGAAAGGGCCTTGGTAAAAATGGATAAGGTGATGCTAACCCCATACAAGTAGAGGATCAGCCTCTGTTTATAGGTTTGGGTTATTCTAGTGAGCAAACAAAAATTTGAGAAAGTTTCAAAGCGGTGAAGGAAGACAAGCTTCAACGACCAAGTATCCACACCACTAGAATTGCAGGATTTCACCATCAAGAGGAATAATGAAAGGCGTAAGAAAACAGGTAAATAAGGTAATGAAATTCCACCTCCTTCCACTTACACTAAAAATATCACTAAGGGGAAATTAAATCCTAAAACTTCTAAAACACTCTTTCAGTCTGAATAATATATCTTTGGTAGATAGAAGTATGATTTTCCTTTCACATTTTGTGAAAGTATTAATCATTATGTAGCATATTTTGGAAGAGGAAAAATATGTTAAAGAATTTAATGCCTTTTGTGAATGATAATTCAAGTGTTAAAGACCAATCTCACCCTGGTAAGGTGAGAAATGGCAAAAAGGTTACCTCTCCTAAACAAAGGAATCATTCTCCTAGACAGATCCGGGAGATGAAAAAATGGGTAAGACTCCTAAAAATAGGGAAATTAAATTTTGTTCCCATTGTAAAAGGAATGGTCATGATGTTAAGATGTGTTGGTATGTTCCTTCAATGCAACATTGGAAAGTTGTTAAAAGGGAAAATAATGTCAAACCAACAGTTGTTGATCTAACTCATGTAGATGCTCATTTTGGTACTAAGGAAAAACCACCTAAAAATAAAAATCCAAGTAATTGGATGGGTAAAACATTCCTCAATTTTATGTTTACATTGCAATAACTGTTGATAGTATGCAAACATTTTCATAGCAATATTTTAGGGATTCTATGTTTGATGAAAGAATTTATTCCTATGTTAATATTCATCTTTATAAATTTTGGAAAGCAATAGTAAGGAAGATTTGAGTGATAAGTTCATCATACTCGTATTGTCTTCTCATATTTTGGTTGGAAATTCCATTTCTGACAGCAGTATGCAAGGATATGGGCATCATCAGAATGTCTAATTTTGAAACTTGCAGTTTTATAATGTTGTCATTTGTGCAAATTTATGGATATGCTTATAAGACCCATTTGGGCACTGTTTGATATTGTAATAAATAGACAAACTTGTTGTATCCACATATGTTATTTGCACTAATTTTTAAAACCCTCATTATTGGGAAAATTTGATTTTTGTAACTATCAGATGTGGTTGCAATTAGGGTGTAAATTTATTACACTAACAAATTGGTTTGCAAAGTTACACCAGGTGATCATTTTTGTAGATTATGGCAGTTCACCGATTTGGGTAAGCATACAATTTTTTATCTATCCTTTTACAATTCATTATATAGATAGAATTGGTAGATTCACGTGGATTCGGGTTTTGACTATAGCTATTTTGGGGTATTGATAGTCTAATTTATTTTGGATAGTGAATATTTGTAGTGTTGTTGCAGTTTTAGATGGACAGTGAGCACTAGTCTAATTGTGGGTAGTTTAGATGTTTGGCATACACATCATGTGTTATGTAATTGTAATTTTTGTAATCGATCATATCACAAAGTGACAGGTTGAACACTAGCTTATTTGGGTGTTATTATCGGTCATTTATTTTTTATGGCATTACGGTGGGTTTGATAGTTCACGGATCGTGTGCACTTGCGAGTTGAAAAGGTTACATCATTTCAATTGAACACTAGCTTAATTGGGTGTTATTATCGATCGGTTATGTAATTAGCTAATCAACTATTTTCATTTTATTAACCTATAATTCTATTTCGAGTTATTTTATGTGTTTTTGTGATGCAGGAAAAGATAACATGTTTTGTGGGTTGATAAATAGCTTTTTGTGGAGAAAAATCCTTCTCAGTGGGGAGGAGTGATCAGGGGATCAATTTTAGTGACAAATGTTCCCTAAAATTTCGTATACCATGACAGTGTAGTAGAGCCTTTAGAGATCTTTCCGATTACTATAGGAACATGAAAAATGGACACTTTGAGCTCCAGTTACGCCCGGCCAAATTTCAGTCAATAAAAAGGTCAACACTGGTCAACATAGCGATATGTAGACCAATAGTATTGTGACACATGGCAAAAGGGGCGTTGGAAAAATTAAACGTTGGTTTTTATTTATCGGCATATTTATAGGGTTGGCGGCGACCGGCGGGGTTGTCAATGACTCTGTGGCAAGTCATTGATTTGGGTAGTGGAATGATGCCCAGCTCAAGGAAAAATGAGCCTAAAGAGGGTAGATTAGGGTTTCGGGTGATAAAGAGAAGCTAGGGTTGCAGATAGCGGAGATAAAAGGGTAGGTGAAAGGTGGAAAAATTAAATAAAGGAAAAGGGGAGATAAAATTATTAAATAAGGGCCTATGGAGGATAAAAAGGAGCATTTAGGGAGGATAAATGAATTAGATGAATATTTAGGATTAATTAATGGTGATTAGGGATGTTTAGGGAAGATAAATTAAGAATGGGATTAGGGTGGGATTAAGGATAGAGAATAATTATTAAAGGCATAAACTAAATTTAGGAGTGAAAGAGGGATATTTTAATGGGAAGAGAGGTATGTATTTCAAAAATGATGAGGATGGGGGGTGAACGTGGGATGAGGGACAAGGATACCAAAAATTGGTGTCTACATTTTCCCCTTTTTGTCAAGTAGTTTGTATTGGGAAATACATGAGCTAAAAATGAGAAGGGATAGAAGATGATGATGATTGAGGTGTTCTCCCTCAAACTAGGGATTGATGATATGAAGAGGAATCGATCACGAGTTTGAAATAGATAGATGAAGAGATAAAAGGGTGGAATATGTGAGAAAAAGAGAGGATATCATAAAATAATATGCCCCAAGTAAAGAAACGTAACACAAAAAAACAAAATATGGTGGTGATTTTGGAATCACTTCGGTAGGGAACAAAGTACGGCCTCAATGGAGATGACAACAATGTCTTATAGACCTATGAGTCAAAAAAACCATTGTGATATAGAGGGAGTTCGATGGGAATTCCACTCAAATGGATGTGTAGGCCATGGTACCGATGGGTGGAAAGAAGACATCAAATATGCACAAATAAATGCGAAGATGGTTGGGACAAGGGTCGTAACAAAATATGGTGGTGATTTTGGAATCACTTGTAAGGAACAAAGTACGACCTCAATGGAGATGATGACAATGTCTTACAAACTTGTGAGTCAAAAAAACCATTGCGATATGGAGGGAGTTCAATGGGAATTCCACTCAAATGGATATGCGAGGCCATGGTACCAATGGGTGGAAAGCGGACATCAAATATGCACAAATAAATGTGAAGATGGTTGGGACAAGGGTCGCAAACAAAATTTGGGGCATATAAGGGGAACAGTCGATATAAGTCCGAGTGGGATGAAAATAAGGAATGGCCACAATAGCATAATTACAATGAAAGATGATTCCTAAGAGGGACATGAAGGTGATCACAAAATGAGCGAGTTGGATGCATTGGTGAGATTGAGATGAGCACTAGGGGACAAATAAAAGCATGTTATGGACAACACACAACTCAAAAGTGGAGAAAATGGAATTTTAAAAAGAATAATTAAGTGAAAAGGGTGGTAAAGAAGCATTAAGGGTTAGGTTGATTCTGCAATTTGGAAAGGGTCGGCGATGACTAGGGATAAGTTAACGGTGACTAGGCCGAGTCGAGTCACGATCGACGATCGGGGTCGATGGCTTGTATAAGTGGAGGAGATGGCCAACAGATGGCACTACCGAGTACTATGTCACTAGTCTATTATAAGGCATTAGGAGTAGAGGCATGCTATTATGAGTTCACCGTGACATCGAGGTTGTCATACATGCCGAGATATGTGGCGTACTTAGCAAGCATGGAACTCAATGTGACCAATGTCATATGGTAGCATAGCTAGTGTAGCACATGAGATGAGGTAAGACTAAGACCCAAATGTAGGAGGAGATGGTCAAAGAGATATGTTGACACACCGCCCTGAGGGTGGCGGGGTTTGATACTAAGATTATCCAATGTGTAATTCACTAATTAGGTGTACATTGTATGATAGATTTTGATGACATATTTTGATGTAAATATATTGAGATAGATCCCATACGGGCATGTCATGGCTGTATGGACATGTTTTGATGAGGATGTGTGTGTGTGTGTGTGTGATTTTTTCGTGGTTTATCATTATTTATGTGATGTTTTATGTGATGGATATGGATTACTTTATTATATCATGGATGTGATTTTTAGATGTTAGATGTGATGTATATTTGATGATGTGATGTTTTAATTTCATGATATGAATGATGTGATGTCTTCATTTCAGGATATGTGATGTATTGATTTTGATGAGAACATGGTGATATGACATGATTGATTGGATGAGATTTATGTTAGAGTAGCATGATAGAAATGTTTATGATGTGGTAGGTATGAGATGACATGATTTGGACTAGAGTAGAAATGATGGATTTATATGTTGATGTGCGGATATGATGGTAGGAATGATATATTGAGATATAGTTAGTTGATGATATATATGATTTTAGATTTTGTTAAGAGAGAGATGTGAGAAAGAGATGAGACAATATTAGCCAAATTTAGAGAGGAAAGATAAGAGTGTAATTGGATAGGAGGTGACATTCAATGGGATGACCAAAATGTGAGAAAGTACACATCATTACTAGATAGGAGCATACATGGAAAAATATTCTTTTGAACAAGATTGGAGGTAAACGTGAAAGAGAACAACACAAAACATTGCACTTGTGACCATTAACAGGTGTTAACACAACTAACGATAGTTAACCACACCTAAGGTCATGAGGAAAATATGGAGTGTATGCTCATAAAACCTACTGTAGACATGACAAAGGGAGTAAGATGGAGCTTATATGTGGGAAAATAGGTTCTCCTTGGATGACAGTCCTAGGTCTATGCCCCAATTTGAGCTATATGGTGCAAATTGATCAATGCGGGAAGTTTGTTGTAGATGGGAAAGCTGATCGATGTGGGAAGCTTTCCATGGATGTTTTATTTTTATATTTGACTTTTGGTTTTGAGATTTGGAAGGTTGATCAATGTGGGAAGCCTTCTACTGCCATGATATACAATAGTAGCCATCCTTCGAGGGAGTGGTCTACATTAGGATTTTTACTTTGGATATTTTTGATTTTTGAGATGGCAGGATATATGATATGCATGATAGTTTTCCTTCAAGGACCATTCTATACTTCTTTTAAAAAGCTTTATATGTAAGGGATTAGTCTATTTTTGGATATGATAAATTTTTGATAGGAGCATCCAAAATTTTTGAGTTTTTAGGATAGAGTTGGGGATAGCCAAGTAAACCACTTGGGGAGGGGATGATAATATGTATAAGAAACACCTTATGGACCCTTAGCATGGTTCTAGTAAGAATATAATCTGGTGACGGATATAATGATTGTGGGGTTCCCACCTAGAAGGAGCAATGTGTCCATAAGGAACATGTTATGAGATTAGTTGTGGTTCCCATATTAAAGGTCATAAATAGGAAAGTGACGGTAGACCACACAATTCCAAATCATTATGATGAGATATGGAGGATATTAATGAAGGAAGCAAGATCTTAGGAAATGACTAGGACTATGTCGAAAGATATGTTAATATTAGAATGGTCGCAAGTGCAAGGTGTTGAGAGATTATGTTTCTATTTTACCATCAAGAGATTTTGAATGAGAGGATCTAGACCCATACTTATGTGTGATGATGTATGGTTCAATCCAATTGGGTGAAAACTTTGCAAGTTGACACCTTTCTAGAGTAGTGACATTCTAATTTTCTTTAAGGACAAGGTCATTGATGTTAAATTCATATTCCTTGATATGTTTGTTATAAGCATGTTTGATACACTCTTGGTAGACATGATGATGTTGAAAAGTGAGAATATAATGTTGGTTTAGCAACTTGAGTTGTGTTAGACACTCTTGATGATAATATTCATCATAAATAAATTCACGAAGAGACATGCCTAAGGATAGGATTTGGACTTCGAGGGGAAGAACCGATTTAGATTCGTAGACTAAATAGAAGGGAGTAGTGCTGTAGAGGTGCAGATGTTATTCCGATAAGCCAAAAGAGTGAAAGTAATATGAAGGTGTCAATTATGACTTGATTTATCAATAGTCTTGGTAAGGATATTACAAAGATTTTTGTTATTTGCTTTGGCTCAAATTGCTTAGCTTGAGGATAATAAGGGGATGAGAAGCTGAGATTAATATTGAATGAGTCACAAAAAAATCTTGAGGTCTTTATTTTTTAAGGACTTTATTTTACCCGTAATGATTTTATGAGGGACTTCAAGCTGAAAATGATGTCTTTGATAAAAAAATTGACAATCGATTAGCTTTAGTTAATGTGAGTGGAATGCCTTCCACCCATTTGGTGAAGTACTTAGTTACACTAATGATAGAATGATGGCATTGGTAAGAACATGGATTGATGAGGCCAATGAGGTTGATTCCCCACTATGAGAAATGCCAAAGATATTGATATGATTGTAAGGCCTGACTAGGGATGCGAGATAAGATTGGAATGTTGGTGGCATTTGATGCATTTCTTGACATATCCACAACAATCTTTATTGATTAAAGGAAAATAATAGACCATGTGAATGACGTGTTTAGATGGTGTATAAGTCAATGGATTCCATAAGGAATTTGACGACATTCTTATATTTTTGAAGGACTATATTTTTTCATTGATAGATGTTTTTGACACGATTGACGATGAGTTGATAGTCATCATAGATGTCAAGGATTTGGATGTTGATCATGAAAGTGGTTTTGAGACCAAAGATGAGATTCATACCCAACCATGTTGTTAGTGCATTATAAGTTGAGATTATAAGTAATAGGGATAGGGGTATCCCAAGGATGAATGAGGATGATGTCAAGCACCTCCCCATTGTTGACACTTACATCCGTACAAGAAAAGTGTCATTTTGAGAGGAGAAAACTCATGATACATGGTGAAGATGGAATCGTTTGGAAATTTTTCATGAGGAGGATGATTGTAAAAATAAGGGCCTTGGCTAGCTGATCATCGATGGCCTAACCCTTAATGGATTTTTAAGATATGAACTTTAGGTCAAACTCAATCATGAGCATGAGCCATTGAATAATGTGATCACTATGATAAGGCTTAGAATGCATGGCTTTGAGGATGTTAAATTTGGTGATGACATAAGTTTTATGATTAAGGATATGATGAAGAATCTTACTTGGTGGTAAGAAAAAGAGTGCAACACATATTTTTAGCTTCAAGTGAAGCTTGAGTCTTATAATCATGAAGGGTGCATATAATGTAATAGACAACTTGTTCCCTACCCTTCTCATCGTGATGTGCCAACATAACACCTAAAGCATGATTGTTGGTGGACATATATAGATATATAAAGGATCCCCTTCACACACAGTGTAAGCATAGGTAGACATAGATGATATTACTTAAGATCATTAAAGGATTTTTGGCAATTTTCATCCCAATGAAAGTCAATATCTTTGTGAAGAAGATGATGGAAAGTTTGGAAATGATTAGAAATTTGAAAGATGAAATAGAGAAATGATTAAAGTAGACCTTGGATACTATGAATCTAATTTAAATTAGAAGGATATGACATCTCTAGGATGGATTTGGTTTTAGTGGGATCAACTTGAATACCCCTTATATAAATGATGAAGTCGAGGAGCTTACCGGTTAAGACTCGAAAACTAACTTGGTGGGATTAAGATGAAGGAAGAAGTGAATAAGACACTTAAACTAATTCAAGGATGGAAAGGTGGTCGCGTCGATGCTTATATTTACCCAAGAGATGATCGACATAGTCTTCTACAAAGTATGGATGAGATCATGAAATATGTAGGTCATAAAGACACCGATAATTGGCTCTGGAATTTTTCAAAGTGAAGGGCATGACATGATAATGAAATTCCCCAAGGAGTGATGAAAGAATTATTATATTGGTCCTCGGGTGTGATAAAGATCTTATTATACACAGAGAACCCTTCCATATGAGAAATCATCTCATGGCCTATGGTGAGGTGTAAAAGTTGATCAATGTTGGGAAGAGGAAAGCCATCTTTAAGGAAAGAGAGATTTAAACCTCGAAATTCGGTGCAAATACAAAGATTTCAGAGGCTTTAGCAATGGGTACAATGTTGGAAACCCACTTTGCATATATTCAATAGGGATGATGAAATTGGATGAAAAAGGAATTGTAACTCCTCTATGACAAGCAGAGAAATGTGGAAATACATGTGGCAAAGCTTTTGCTAAACTAGATTAGGGTTAAGAAAAGTAACGATGTTATGGAAAATAATGTAAGGATCATGTCTCGACATTTCAGCGTACGCCCATGCAAAGGCTTAACTTTGTCTAGAAAGGAATGCGGTGAAAGACTCGAGCTTCGTGGATCAAGGTATTTTCCCACTTTTAGGATGTGAGGCTCTTGCGAAGTCCCTATGCTAATTTCTATGGTGGATTCGTTGAAGAGGGTAGATGTGTTTGGAGTAAGGTCTTGTGAAGATAAGAATCTTCATCCCTCATATAGGAGAGGATAGATTCGTCATCGGTGCATTGAATAATTTCAATGGTAGGGGAATCTTCCTCAACCATATTAGGAAACTAGAGAGGGAGGAACCTAGTTTCACCTTCACAAATATAAGTGAGTGGTCCCAAAGTGACTGTGGATATAAAAAAATCTAGAGGAATTAGACACGGTGTCATCTATATCTATAGGATTATTGGGTGGAGAAGAAGGAGAACCGATGTCCATGAGAGATGGGGATGAAGAAGGTGTGAGAGAGTTGATAGTTTGTTCTTTAAACCCTAGTCCAAACTTTTCGTGGGGTTTACAAGATTTATCGATGGTGAGGTCATGCATGCCTTATTCATAGCACCCCATTCCAAACCATTTCCATACACAATGATATAGGTAAGTGTAGGTGACGGATTTGTTATAAATAAATTCAAAGTCATTGGTATAAGGCTTGGTATGAGGTTGAGCATTAATGTGATAAGAATGGTGACTAAGGCCACCATAGATGAGATTGGTTTGAAGATGAGGTGGTCAAAAGAGATGAATTCCCAAAATCCAATTGATACATTAGACATTTTTAGGTCTACCATGTCGATGAGGTGTGGGAAAAAATTGAGGGTGAGAAGGTGATACTCCCCTAACAAGAGATGATCCATTACTTTGTCTAAAGAGTCATCATTGGGAAGCTTGGATGTAGAGATGGATGAGCTGGTGTATGTTTTATAAGATTTTTATTTTGGGATAAGCACGTCATTGGGTCGGTAATTCATGTGACATGTTTTAAATGGAGGAGTATCTACTATGAGAGTTAGGATTTTCCCCTCGTGTTCATACATGATGTAGTGATGAAGGGTGGAAGGGACAAAACACATAGTGTCAATCCATGTTCATCTAAGTAAGATGTTGTATTGAAACTCCCCTTCTATGATATAGAAGACCTCATAGATTATTTTATTACCAATGTGGATAGGCAAAATGATCTGTGCCCAAGGCATGAGCAAGGGCATCATTGATGGCATGAAGGATGTTGGGAGATTGAGAGACAACAATGTTGGATGAATGTATCATTGATACACATGGTGATGGAAAGAGGGGGTTCATGCTCTCTAAGTGATATGTCCAGAGAATCTGGGGTTTTCAAAAGATATGGTGGCGAGAGGTTGCGAGAACTCTAACAAGATCCGCAAAAGGTGAGTCTCATTACTATGGGTATGGATACACTTTGTACTAGCTTATAGAGTGGCATCTTGACTAGGGGCTGATGAAGTTGTTTCACAACAATTTTTTCAATAGTAAGCAAGCCTTGGGGTAGCTAAGATATATAATATATTTTTTGATGAATAATGGGGACTAGGATCACTAGAGGGAGCGGTGACAACAACCTTTATTTTTATGGAGAAGGTGCTAGGTGCTTGAAAATCATGGGGATGAGAATGAGTGGAAATCTAAATCGCATTGATAAAGAGAGGAGGACCTTATTTGGGTGAAGTAATGATCGTAGGATGAATCAAAACAAAATTTCTAAATGAATGATGATATTTAGAAGTATTAGTAGATGAATATTGGGGTATAGAAGTGGGATTGGTCATGGATGAACTAGTAGAGGGAAGAGGGAGATCCTCTTCGATGAGAAGATTATCTTCTTTAATGATATTATGGATGATAGTTTGTAGGGCCTTGTAATGTTCAATATCATGTCTCTGGGGGTATGATGATAGGAACAAATGACACTAGAATTAAACCATGATGGTTTTTGCACATGTGAGTCAAAGGAGTTGATGGGAGGAAGCATAATTGCAAATGCTTGTATTATACATTGAAGGATCTCTATGTAATAACTAATGGAAGTGTTTGGAGATGAAGCAGTGTGGATCATAGATGACTTAGACTTATGGGTATTGGAGGAATGTAAGAGAGTAACTTTACTTTTATGAGGTTTGACGGGCACCTTTTTTTTAGATTGATATGTGTAAGAGGAAGTGGATGTTTGTGATCAAAGAGGTGGATTGGATGATTTAGATTGGATTTTTATGATTAAATATTTGGATGGTTTGGATTTCGTTTTTACAATTGGGGGTACGGATGGTTTTGAATGCAAACTTGGTTTGGAAGGATGATTATATTGTTTTGATTTAGATTTTTTTATGATAGGGTCTTGGATGAAGGGCTTGGTCCTAAGATGGATGGAGGTGCCCCTAAAAGTGATGATGTGTCATTATATTTCTTAGGAGGTTATACTTAGGAGTAGGGAGCTCCAAATTTTTGTGTGGATGGGTGAGGTATTTTTGAATGAGAATGCCAAGGTTTTTAGAATTTGTCTATGAGGATTTACCTTTGGTAGGAATGACAACAATTTCAATTAGAGGATCTTCAAAGGTAGAACCAAGTAATGTAGATTGTGTTGTAGATGTGGAAATTGAAGATGGAAGTGGTTTTTGTATAATATGTTTGATGAGATCAAAAGGGGTTGTAGATTCCTTAGGTATAGGGTTTTTTTGGTGGAGGGGTGATTGGACTTGTGGATGGGACAAGAGTATCATTTGTAGTCATATTAAGTGTGGGTACTTGAGTATTATATGTCTTAGGGGATGGTAAACTTGTGCATATGGGTTCAGATGTTGATGTAGGTATGATCATAGTAGTAAACATGGTTGTAGAGATAGGTATGGATGCAAGGATGTGTGATGAGGGTGGTAAGATAGATGTAGGGGGAGATGTGGATGAGGAATTAAATTTGATAGATGTGGATACGGTAGATATAGGTGGGAAAAGTGAGATTTAAATTGGTATGGGTGTAATAGTTGCAGATGTAGTTGATGTAGCTACGATAGATGTAGAGATAGGTGTAGATGGTGAAGTTATGGGTGCGGGAATAGCATCTGAATTAGATATGGGTGTAATGGATGAAGAGACAATGGGTGTAGGTGATGATAGCGACTCTTGGTTTATAGTATTGATCATGTGGGAATTAGGTGTCCTGAGATGTGGGAGGTGTGGTTTGATTGGTTGGTGAGTGATTAGGAAATGATTTTTGAAGATGTCAAGGGTTTAGTTGTTTGATATCATAAGCACCGAGTGGGGGTGAATCGGTGTAGATCAATTTAACCACCTTTAAATACTTCTTAAATACAAATAGAACTCAAACCATGAACCCATTAAAGTACAATCAAGGAGACAAGTACACAAGATACCAAATTTATAGTGGGAAAACCATAGAGGGAGAAAACCCACTTGAAATAAGGGATTTTTATTAAGAACACCCATTCTTAACATACAATGATTTTCAGTTTGGTTGAGCACCCACTCAACCTAAGAAGCACCCACTTCACAGTCCTTCTAGCACCTTTGGAAGGTTGCCAAGAACCCACTTAGCTGGTTTAGCAAGCTACAACTTGTAAAAGCATCAACCCCTTTACTCTAAGCACCCACTTAGAAGAATTCAATGACAATGTTCAATTTGATCATTTAGTTTCTTGTTGCTTCATCAATGAGATCATGATGCCTTCTTGGATCACTTCTTTCATTTGTTCATATTACACCTTAGTCTCCGGTTTTGTTATTGTCTCTCAGTTAATTGAACATTCTAGTGCTCTTATAGATGTCTACAAACACTTACCATCATCCTTATTATTGAATTTGACTTTGGGATTTGTCTGTCTACATCATTTCTCTTCCCCTGTTATTTGATAAGCATTCACCTAGTAGACCTTATTCAAATTTTTCATGTCTTTGACCTTGTTGCATGTCTTTCATTTGTTGTGCATAGGCAAAAAGTATTTTATCATCACTATCATCGATATTGCTAGTCTCTCTTGTTTTCGATTCATACCTTCTATCTCAACACATTCTTGTTTTCCTTGACTCTTCATCTATATCACTTTGTCATTTCTTTCATGTGTATTTATTTTCTAGGAAACTTACCTCTCTATGTCTTTTGATCACAAATTTATATATATTATCCATACACTATTATATCTCTTTTCGCCTCATATTCCTTCAAGGAGTTCAAACAAAAACTATATGGACTCACCTTTTCAACTTCTTGTTCAACTTCATTTATCTCTTTGTGAACAACTCTTCACATTCTCCTAAGACCTTGACTTGAGATATTCACTAGTGGATAAGAAATAAAATTGGCTTCCAAGAAATTAATGCCTTTTATCCTTCTTGACTCTTAGAATTATTCATCTTCCCTTAAGAGATTCACAATCCTTTGATTAATTTTAAGAACATAAAAACTTGATCTTTTAGTCTTCATATTTTGAACTCATGACTGATTCACCAAGAGCATGCAACTCTTATTGATGTCTCATCTTCCATAATTCACCTTTCAACTTGATCACCAAAGTTCATACATTTTTTGTATGCAAGAGATGAGAAAATTTTGTAATAAGAGCAGTGCACCTCCATTTGAGTCTAAACTGTATTGTTAGAGAAAATGGTTTACTTTTCTCACTCATTGAGACTTATTATACTTCAATGACTTTCTGATTTCAAGAGGCTTTGGGATATTTTTCTTGTAACAAGAAATGTTACACTTCACCTTTACATATACAAACACTATCATTGTTATCGGATGGTGAATGTTTCTTGCACCTAGCACAAATCAAGACTCAACCAAGTTCATTCAACATTCCATTTCATTGATTTAACTATGAAATCTCTATAAATTTCAAGCAATTTCATGAAGGAAGGAGAAAAGATGGTTTTCTCATCGTAAATGAAGAAACAAACTTCTGCGACAAAAATATTCTTGAACACTCAACAATTCTCCAAATTTTCTTTTGTAAACATTTTCTAGAGTCATTACAGAGATTATTTCCAAAATTTTGAATATTGGATGGTGGAGTCTTCTTATTCGAACAAAACCTCTTTATAGAAACCCTAGTTCAGGGTATAAATCAATCAAAACACGTGAGCATCAAAATGAATAATTCTTCCTCTATAACCAATGAAAATGAAGAATTTAAAAAGTTGTGGGTGAAAGAAGCTTAACTCTATCTTGTCTAACCATGTTTTATGGCAATAAAAGCTCTTATATTTCTCTTATGATTTACTATTAAGATGCAAAGAAGAGGAAGTGACTACACAATCACACAATTGAGAAAAAAACCTTAATAAAGAACCCTAAAAATATTCTCCAAAAGAAATGGGTGCCTTGACTTGATCTCCAATAGTTATGAGAGGTTTGAAACATTCCAATTTTTCCTTAGAAACCACTAAAATAGTGCATAGATGAAGAAGGTGGTTGTATTATTCATTATTGGGCAATAAGACTTAAGATGGATCATGAAAAACTCTTACACTACATTGAGAAGGCCAGCAAACATGATATATATGAATCCTTTAAGAGGATTTTAAGACTACTATGAGACTGTTCTCATTTGCTTTTCTTGGTAAGATACCATCAACACATTTCCAAACCTTCAAACATTGAAACTCATTAGTATGTTCTTGATTGTATGGCTAGGAGAAGTATATGAGCACAAAAACTTGATTTGAGATCTAGAATAGATTTGAAAATTCATGAACCATATTAGATCCTCGTCAAGATTTTATACTTCCTCAAGAAAATTTTACTTCATCCTTGCTATGGAGAGAAACTATCTTACTTACGAGTCGGTGAAATATATGACTGTCATACATGATACTATTAGTTAAGAACAAGGGCATCTTTCTTTTGAGTCAAGTAGAGCATAATAAAGGATATAGAGAGATCAACATGAGGTTTGAGTCCAATTATCCCTTTTTACACCTAATGAATCGAAACCTTTGCTTGGACACTAGAAGAACACGCTCAATGGGGATGTTGGTGGAATTATGAAGGGGTTAGTCATAAAAAGTGATGGGGTTAGCATATAGGAGATCTTGGAATTCCACACACCCATGAGGAATGGCGGGAGGTCTAAATGTCCCCAAAGTGGAAATGGATGGAGTTATGGTCGATGTAGATGGGATCAAGTGGTGATAAAGGAAAGGGTTGGTTTCGACATGAGTATTAGATGGGATAGCTTGAGACTCTTGAAGAGAGGGAATGGAGATGATAGGTTGAGTAACCACAAAAGAGGTGACCAAAGGGGTGGAAGTAATGATAGAGAGGGATGAAGTTTGTTGAGAAGCGATGGTAGAAGTGGGAATGTTGTTGGATGACATGGTTTGTTCCATTTTTCTTGCTTGGGAACATGTAATAATGGGCATGAAACAAGAAATAAAAACTAAAACTATGTTGATTATTAGTTACTTCAAACAAGTCATGCAATAGTATTTTAGTTATCTTGATTATTAGAAACACGTGTAAGAGAAAAATAAAAATGGGCTTAAAGGGATCTTAGGAGATGGCCAAACTATGGATGGTTTTGGGTAGTTTTGGAAGAAGTCCTTGATATACCGAAGGTACATGAGGAAAACATTTGTGATGACTATCGGTCAAGGCACGATATTAAGGCCTACCCCCACATGTCACGCACCGCATCGATAAGGGTGTTGGGTGCTTAGAAAATATCTTGGTATCCAAAAAAATTATAATGCACTCATAACACAATGGAAACTTTCCTATTGAGTGATGAAATCCCAATAGTTCCACCTAGAAGGAGATGTTTAAGATGTGTAGTTTTGATGCGTGTGTTTTAGATGTGTGTGATGAAAGTGTATGCAAAGGATTAACCCCCTACTTAGACTAGATTACCAAGTAAATATGAAGGTTATTTTTAGATCCCAAAATTAAGTGTTTTATTCGATGAAGACACTCAGACAAAGAAGGAAAAATATGCAAAGGGAGAAAATAGAGAAAAATGAGGAATACCTAGATAACTCAATTTCCTTTTTATTTATTTTATTTTTAAAGCAAGTATCGTGTTGTTGATCCAAACAAGCACTCTACCAAGAAAGAAAATAAAATATCCTACCTACAAGGTTAATAGGAAATAAATAGAATAAAATGGAAATGAAAGATAATGAAAAGACTCACCAAAGAAAGGTGGGTCCCACTTAGTATGCTAGGATCTTTGACCAAATTTCCTCATTCATGTTTGAGTTATAGAAATAGTAATAAAGACAATGAGTGACTCCATTATTAGAGGGTTTAAGGTACCTCCAAATGAGATGATGATGAATGCGGGTGCAAAAGAGAGATCCTCCTCACAACAAGTTTGGTAAAGCTGCACAACAAATAGAACTCAAAAAAAGGCTTGGTAGATAGATGGGTGGGTTTCCTAAAAATTCTGGTCCCGAGAAGTGAAAACTTCCTAGGATGGATGTCAACCCACTTTTGATAAAATATATAGATAAATGATTGATAAATTGTATGTAACAAATAAGCTGAACTAAAGCAAAACACGAAATGTACTATATAGAGTAAATATGCATATCTGATCTAAGTAAATGCAAACCAAATCAAACCTGGGTGGTTCAATGATGACCCAAGGTTACAAAGAATAGTTGAGGATGACTAGGGAAACAAATGAAGAAAATGCATAAGATCGGACTGAAATACTTGTTGAAGCCTAACCAAGAACCGATCTAAACCGGGGATGATGTTGAGCTATTGTGAGAAGACTGGATTTGATGAAAACAAAAAGGATGCAAGAAAATTAATGAAATATGGGAATTTCTGGCGGGGTCGACAATTACTAGATTTGATGAAGTCAAGATCTGAATTTGCAAGTGTGTAGAAATGGCAAGATTAGTGGATGCGAGAATGTTGTGGGATCGAAAGGGGGTTACTTAGAAAATTGAATGATAGAAAATCAACAAATGAGAACTAGGTTTATAGAGACCGAGGGTAGGTTTGACAAAGTGACTGGGAGTGATCTAGTGTTTAATGGGAAAAGATAAGTAAGAATGGTGATCTGCATGTGGAAATGAGGATAAGAAAATGTAGAACTAGGACTCTAGGATGAATGTTGAACACTGTAAGATATATGATAAGAAAAAAGTGATGAAATGGAAATGGTGGATCCAAGAATGCAAGAGGAAAATGGACTCCAAATATCCAAGATGGAAGGACAAGATCTCTAAGGTAGCTCTAAGGTGGTGATAATAGTTATAAGGAAGAGCAAGAAATGAAGGAAATATTACAAGAAATCTCAAACTCTCCCAAGTTGCATCCTAGGGAAAAAAAAGGGTTATGGGCATATTTATATGGTCAATGATGACCCAGATGGGTCACCGCGATGGAATGATGCCCAAATTGAGGAAAAACTATCCTAAAGAGGGAAGAATAGGTTTTCCGGTGATAAGCCTGAGCTAGGGTTGCCTAGGGTAGGTGAAAGGTGAAAAACATTAAATAAAGTCAAAGGGGATATAAAATTATTAAATAAAGGTCTAGGGAGGATACAAAGGATCATTTAGGAAGGGTAAATGAATTAGATGAAGATTTAGGATTAATTAATGGTGATTAGGAATGTTTAGGGAAGATAAATTAAGGATGAGATTAGGATGGGATTAAGGATATAAATAATGATAAAAGGGATAAATTTAATTTAGGAGGGAAAGGGGGATTTAAATGGGAAGAGAGGTATGTATGTAGGAAATGATGATGATGGGAGAAAACACTAGATGAGGGCAAGGGATACCAAAATTGGTGTCTACAATGATACATTTATCAAATAAAACATGTAGAGAGTGCAAATCCCTTATTACAAACAAAGGGGTCAAAAAGATGAGGAAAAGGAACTCAATTTTTTATCAACACAACAGAGGAGAAGATCTCTAACATCAAAACACAACTATTTACAAAATGCAATGGAACAACTTAATGGGAGTGTTCAGTTAAATCCCATTTCTTGGGATTCACAATACCTCTCCATCAAGACTGGTCAACTCAAAAGAGTTGGCCTCTTTGCAAGAAATGATAATATATAGCCCATTCCAAAGTGTATTAAACTTAGAGTGCCACCTTGGTTTAGCTCTATACGTATCTCACTTAAGGACCAAATCTCCTACTTTGAAAATAGAGCGTTTTAGCTTTCTTGTCAAACCCTTTGCTTGGTTGAACTTTGGTGCTTTTCTAACCTATCCATCACAGATTGCCTCATTTCTTTGAGTTAAAACAACTCTACCATTTTGATTTTTCTTTGATTTACATTCTCGAAATTCTAATTGTTGAGCTATCTCTAATGAAGGTAACTCAAGTGATATAGGAGTTTAGCTTCTTTTCCATATACAAAGACAAATGGTGAATTTCAATTACTCTCTTTGGAGTGATTCTATTAGCCCAAAGAGAAGTTTTTAATTTAGTGTTCCATTGTCTTTTATTAATTTGCATGGTCCTCTTCATGATTTTGATCAGGTTCTTATTAGTTGATTCCACCAAACCATTACCTTATGGGTAATAATTAGAATAATTCTTCAAGTAAGATAATTTAGATCCCAAAAATGCCTTAGCATTATCAGAAATGATAGTTTGAGGAACCCCAAACCTTATTGCAATGTCCTCCAAGAAATCAAGGATGACCGATTAAGTATCTTCGTTGAGTGTTATGGTCTCGGTCCACCTGGTGAAGTAATTTGTTGATGTCAAGACCCATCTATGATCCACGATGGATGTAGGATTAATCATGCCTATGAAATCTAGCTCCCATTTAGAAAAGGGTTTGTCCACCTTAATAGGATGAATGGGAATGAATGTTAGTCTTTTATTTCTGTGAAGAAGGCACACTCTTTACATTTTCTAACCCATTTATATTCATCTACAAACAAATTGGGCTAAAAATATCTCGCTCTAAGGATTTTCATTGTTGTGGCCTTGGCTGAGAAATGCCCACTAGAGGATCCATCATGAAATTCGCCAAGACTTTATTTATTTGTTCTTCCTTAATGCACCTTAACAAGACACCATCCAAATTCCTTTTAAAAATAATTCCATTAATTAAAACATAAGGAATTGATTGTAACTTGAGGTGTCTTCTCTTTGTCTTACTCAAACCAAGAGGATAGACACTAGTTGTTATAAATGTCTTCATATCATCCATCCAACTACCATAGATGGGTTGAGTTCCTTCATCATGCGGGTCACCTATATTGTGTGGGTTTTCCTATTGAGTGTATTCCATGTCATGTTGACCTTTCGTTGTTTTTTATTGTTCTTCCTCTATGAAGAAATAAGTTTCTTCATGATTTCCCTAAGCATATATATCAAGTTTCTCACATAATTATCTTCCTCTCGCCAATTTCATGGTGTTGATGGTGACATCAAACCCCATTATTTTGGCTACCCATCCCACTCTTTTTTCACTAATTTCCACCCCATAATGAAATCTCTCACACTAGGATTTGAGACTAAAACTTTTATGTGGTTAGTGGCTAAGAGAGGATTAAATTTATTGAGAGCACGCAAGATGGAGAAATCTTGATTTTTTGAATAATTTTCTTCCTCTCACCAATTTTTGGCCTTGATGTTGACATTGAACCCCATTATTTTGGGTTCCCATCTTGCTCTTTTTCACTTTGATTTCCACCCCCATAATGAAATCTCTCACACTAGGATGTGAGACTAAAAATTTAATGCAGTTGTTAGATAAGAGAGGATTAACTTTATTGAGAGCACGCATGATGGAAAAATCTTGATTTTACAAATAATTATACTTGAGTTTGAATTATTTCAGTATTTGACTAAAGAAAGCCACAATATTCTTGATAGCTTCATTATTCTTCTACATAAGATTTGTGACTATACTAAGATATGTGTTATAAGCATAAAGGATGAAATCATTTTTGAAATATGGATTAATGAGTGTTGGCGCTTGAGCTATCACAACTTTGAATTTATTAAAACTTTATTTTCCTTCTGCGGTCCATTTGAAAGCAACATATTTCCTCAACATCAGGGTGATAGGCCTGACTAGTCCTATAAAGTTAGGGATAAATATCCTAACAAAATTGATCTTTCCAAGGAACGAATGGAGACCCTTATTGTGAGTTGGAAATGAAAGGGAAAGGGTAGCAGAGACTCTTTCTAGGTTGATTACAATTCCATCTTTTGAGACAACATAACCCAATAATTTACCCTTTGGGGCTGTAGAATTTCACTTCTTTGGATTCAATGATACTCCAAAATATATGCACCTTTCAAACACTTTCTCCAAATGTTGCATATGTTGTTTTCCATATTTATATAAAACAATGATGTCATCTAGATACATTAGAACAAACTAATTGATGAGTTCGTAAACGTAATATCCATTGCCTTACGAAATGTTGTGACCACATTTGATAAACCAACATGCATCTTCTAATATGTGTGTGTGTGTGTTCCCCATTTAGTTGTAAATGCATTTTTGAATTAATCCTCCTCTTTGATCTTGATCTGATTGAATCTTGAATAATCATCAAGCATAGGAAATCTCTCGAGATCAAGCCACTATTTGAAGAATTTGTTCCATAGAAGGAAAAGGGTGATGGTATTTTAATGAATCCTTATTTAGGTCCCTGAAATCCACACAGAGCCTTATCTCTCCATTCTTCTTTCTGATGGAACCAAATTTTCTAGCCAAGATGAGTATTTGATAGGAAATATTATTTTTGACTCAATGAGTTTAGATAACTCATTCCTCATTAAGGACTTGATCTTGGGGATGAAAATCCTTTGTTTTTGTCTTACTGGCTTAGCATCAAGATCCGATCAATAGCATGTTTAGTAATGTTGGGTTCAAACCCTTTTATATGCTCATAACTCTATGATAATACATCATGCAATTTATAACAAAGAGAAATAAAATTGTATTCCTCTTCAATACTACATACCTTTCCCAAAAAAATATCTTTTCCTTCCACAATGGTGACTAATTTGCAATCTTCTTGACCCATAGACATGCTTATGTTTCCCATTTTGATCTCATCATCAGAATTAAATATACCTTTAAGGGTGATTAATCATATGGGAAGCTTGTTTTCCCTCAGTTGAATGATCTGTTCACCATAGTTTTCTTGCAAAGTGGGTTGCAAGTTGGAAGATAATTTTGCTTCATTTTGAATGAACTAAATAATTTGCTCATCATTCTCAAAAAATTTCCAATTGATATCATTATCCAGAATAGATGGTCTTACAACTATCTTGACATGTTGTTCCTATTGGATAATACCTTCTATAGGAGAAAACTAATAGCCAATGGTAGTCATTTGATATGCTTCCTTGTTTTTCTTCCACGACACCACTTGAAGATTGAAATATTCAAAGCTTTCTATACTATCCCAATATTAGTGCCTATAAAATCATATAATCTTATTATTATCTACACACATGCCTTTGACTTTGTGAATGACCAACTCAATGTCCCTAAAGACTTGCAAAGCTATGATTTATCTCTTTTCCGCAATCAGCAAACCGTGAACCAATGCCTCATACTTTGTTACATTGTTTGAGAATAAAACTTGTAGTCTACGTGGGAAAATAAAATTTTCTTAACCAATGAAGAAACAACAACTATACCTTCCCCAACTTCATTTATGCTTCTTGAACCATCAAATTATAAATTCCATAGACCGAGAAGAATTACTTTATTTTTCCATGTCCGACATGGGGGTAGTGAATTTTTCTTTATGGATACAATAAGTACGTAAACAAATTTGTATAGTTGTATCATAAGGATTAAATTCATAGTGATCCTTTTCCCATTCATCTAACATAAGGTATGAAACTGAATTTGATGAATGTATTGTTTCTACAGTTCAATATCATTTGTTTCTTCTTGGATCATACAATTATCATTAACATGACCTGGAATTATGAACTTTTAAATGATAAGATGAAATAGGTTCATCCTTAATTATAAATATAGTTCCATACCTTGTTTTTAGAAATATATGAGACCAATATGAAGAAATATATCCACCCATCTTAGTAGTGAAATATCTAGAAAGGCAAAGGGTGAATAGAGGTGGCAAGTCAATCACATAAATGTCTTGTATTATGGTCAAACTTGGGCAAGTGTGAAAGGTTGATTCAAGGTATTTTACTATACCCAAGACTTTCATTTTTGATCCATCAAGTTGTAGAACACCCTTAGAAGTTGGATTGTACTCAATCCCCAAAATGTCTATTATTTTCTTTGGCATGACTGAAGTATTAGCACCCAAATCTATCATGTAATTATGAACAAGGTGCTTTCCAATTATGAGATACATGTAGAAAGGAGGAGGCTTGACAATTGAACTTACATGTTCCTCCTTTGGTTGAAAAATGATGATAGTGGAGTCTACTCTGTGCATGGTGGGTTCCAGAGGAGGAAGATACTTCAATGCCTTTTGTAAAAATCCCTTTAAGATGGGATAGATAAGGCATCCCACATTGTGACATTGAGATTTGTTTTCTTCATTTGCTCCACAATGTTGAAGGGAATACCTGTAAAATTTTGTAATGAAGGGGTAGGATGTTCTTTGTTTCTTTGCTCTACCCATGGATGCTCTTTGATTAGCAGAATTGGAATGCTTCGTGGATCTTTTTCATTCTACCACTTTTGAGTAACCCATGGAAAAATGGATGGGGACAGATTTTCACTTAAATCCACAAACTAATTAAAAATTTTACGTAGAACTGAGGAAACATGAAGAGGGTATCTCATGTCCATATTCCACTTTTTTATATCTTGAATGATCCGCCACATGAATTTTTATCCTTTCTGAGCTTCCTGCAACTTGATTAATTACACAAAAAATTTCAAGTCTGAAAAACATAAAGTTAGGTTTAGGAGAAAACTCTTGAACTTGATTTGCATTACTTGTAGAATTGGTCACGGTTTGTTTTTGTTGGTAGTATGAGGTTTGAACCATGATATATTTTTCCCATAAGGATCTCGTTCTAACCTCACATGTGTATTGATTATGGGTTTGATCACATGGATAACACCACTCAAAGCCTTCTGCCATGTTATTCTAGACTAGAACAATGGCTTTGCTTAAGTTAGGAGCAATCAGAGGCTGTGGATTAACATTTGGCGGTTTTCTTGGAGGATAATTTTAAGGAAACATTTTATAAGGATATTAAAATCCTTGTTATGGATAACCTTGAGGAGGGTTAGGATAAGTTTTAGGAGCTTGAGATTGATGTCTCTTGAGAGAGACAATCTCATTTGTTTTATTTTTAAGCCGGACATTAACACTTTAATTTTATTCTTATTTTACAAAGGAACCAAATGTGGAAGCAGAGGATGAAACAAATGTTTGAGGAATATAAGAAGCAAAAAGTTGGGAATTGTGTGGTAATTCAAGAAAAATGGGAATATGCAATCTAGGGATAACTTTACTACTTGAATTAGAGAATTTTCAGCCCTAAAGATACATACCCAAACCTCAAAAAATAAGTTAAAGAGCATTTAACCTATTTTCAGAAAGATTCAGTGTTATCTAAGGCTAGAGAGGACTAAAACATAACCATGTAAAAAAAGATGAATGTAAAATGATCTAATGGCATATATCATGGTAGAAATTGAAACATATATATGAGAGTTAAATAAAAGCATATAATAAGGAAATAAAGATTAAGAGTATTGTGAATCCTTTTGTGCACATAAACAAGAACCCTTTAATTATAGAGAAAAAACAATACATAAGGCTGATAATGACACATATTATAGTGCTTCTTTACAAAAGCCTTGTTAAGGATGATAAACACAAACTACTAAAACTAAAAAAATCCTCTAGAGAGCTTTCTGAAAAACTTCTCTCTCTATATCTCCCTCCTTTTTATTGGTTCAAGGACTCTCTTATATAGACCCTATGGCTCATGCTCCAATGTGTCTGTCATCATGATCTCCACCATTTGCATTTAGTTCTTCATCTTCCTGATCTTTGACCCATGTGGTAGATCTCAACTACTCACTTTGGGACTCGGGATTGCATTCAATCCACCGAATGTGAGTCCTTTCACTTCTTTGGTAGGCTCTATGGATGGTGATAACTTATTTGAGTGACACATGGAGGCGCACACACTAATTTGGGGCTGCCTTCTATTTTCTCCCTTTGGAGTTGTGCCTAGGTGACATGTGGGCTCTGTGGGCTCATCTCCTTTTCTTTTGAATTTTTCAGCCCATTTGGGCTATGTTGTTGTGCCTTCACCATGTGGAGGACATGTGTTGATTTGAAGATCCCTATCTCTCTTTGTGCTTTCTTTCCAACATGCACCGAAGAGACACGTGGATACCCTCCACACTTGGCTCCATACTTAACCAAAATCATGCTGCTCCAAAGGAAAAAAGACCAAAAAAAAAAAGGGCCGAGGATGAAAAAAACCAAGAGATCCCTGCAGATGTAGAAATTATTCTACAGTTATGGTGATTCACTGAGGGACTTCATGCCTATCATGGAAGAATCTGAAATCCTTCCCTAACTCAAAATAAAAAAATGTGGCTCAAAAGATGCCACTCAGAGCTGCTTCAAAGCATCCTGGTACCCGATCCATTCCTCCTCTATTGGGTATGTTCTTCTTTGTAGCCTGGAAGGCTCTATCCAGCTTGATAATCTCCTTGTGTGAGAGGGTTTGAAGATCTTGCACCATTGTGTGCAAGTGGAACTCTAGTTTCACTATCAGATTTAGAATGATCTCCACCTCAGCCACACTTGATTCCTCTTTTAAAGACTAGAAAATAGTCTTGTCTTGTTCTTTTTGTTGTGAGTAGTTATTGGATTTGGTCCTCTAAAAGGACCATGGAGTCATTAGGAAAGGGAGAGGGAAGCCCAATTGTACCAACTCCTCAATGCGCTGCTACTTCCATTTCCTTGATTCCGAGCTTGAGCTGGGTGAGGAGATTTTGACACTTAAGTGTGGCCTTGTTGCAACTCAAGATCTCATTGATTTTGGCCATTGCCATCACCTATCCTATCTGCAAACCCCCCCTTATAGGGTAGAAGATCGAGGAATCGTATAATTTTGGACCAATTCTTGTGCTTTAGGAACCTTGGTGGAGAGATGACATTGCTGATGGTGGATGTGGAGGACTCCACATTGGCACACAAGCCCTGTGCATCAGATATAAATGAGTGCGGGTGACAGGTTCTTTTTCATAGTGGAAATTATTTTGTAGCAGAGGCATATAGCCCCTACACTAATGTGATGATTCCTCCCTTTTGTGGTTTCTTGGTGAGTTTTTGGGTCAAATATTTGACCGTGTCCTCCGATGACTGGTATTTTTTTACAGGCTCCCCTTCTCAGCCTCTTTGGTGTGTAACTTCTCTAAAGCATGGAAACATCCTTTTTCCTTGCTTCAAGCTCCCATTGAAGTGAACCGACCGAGGTCCTAGAGGTTGAAATCTTGGCTTTAATTGAATCAATCTCCTATTGTAGTGAAATGGCCATAGCCTTAGAGGCTGCTAACTCGGCCTCTAATTTCTTGACTTCTTCCTCGGAAGCTGCAAGAGTTTCCTTGAAGCCACCTCATTCAACTCCTTGTGGAGTTGCTCCAACTCTTTGTTTTTACCTTTGATTTTGAGTTGAGGTGACCAACAATGCCCTCATTTGTCGAGGCTAGCCTCCACTTTCTTCAGCTTATTTGCTAACCTTTAGGTAATCCATAGTGATAATAATAGTTGACTGGTTCATCAATTTGACCTTATCTTGAGGCCAAAATTGAGTCAAGTCTACTACCATGCCATGACATTGATAGTGTAATCATCTAGTTGCATCTATTCCATAGGTTTGGAGACATTAGGAATCATTTACACAATAGTGAGGGAGCTCTGTTGATGGTCATATAATGACCACATGTGCTTCATTTCTCCACTGCCATCTCCTTGTTCTTTTTCTTCTCCTTTCTCCTACTGTGAGGCTACTTTGGCGAATCAACCTAATTTACAAACTCTACAGGGGAAGGAACAAGCCCCCATGAATGGGAACCCTGGTGATATGTTATATGGATGGAATGGTAGTGGGGATAAGGGATGGGATGTTACAAGAGCCAAAGAGAAGGGCGTCAGGACCTTGGGAGAGAAGGAAGGAATGGTGATAGGTGGTGGAGGAATAAGAGAGGAGTTGGGGAGTGGATGGGTTGAGTCGGGGTGACTAGAATAGAGACATCCCTAGTTGAAGAAATGAAAGGGAGGAGGAGGAGGAGGGAGGGTGAGTGCCAGGAGGTGAAGAAAATGGAGGAACTAGAATAGAGAGGAAGGGGCGGAGGAAGATGGTACCTCAGATGATCTCTTCTTCTTTCTTGGTGGGCTAGGAGGGTTGGTGATCTCAGTGGTGGTGATGGAGGGGATGACCAATGGATTGTGTAGAAATGGGACCCTGGTTTGGGTCTGACACACGATTGCTTTCCTATTTCCAAACCCTGAGGACCTAGTGTCACTGAGTCATGGGCATATTACTTGATGGAGCCTGTTGGGAGACTAAGGGAAAGGCTATGGTGGTGTTTTCTATTGGAGAGGAGCCATGGATTCTACCTACCTATCATGGGGTTGTGTTATGGGGCTTATGACATATTCCTTCCATCTGAATTGGTCTCATGCTCGGCTTCCCACAATTCTTCCCATTTCTCATCAAGTGGACACCTCCTCAAAATTTTGGGTAGTTTTCCCAATTCTCTTCCTATATTTCCAAAAGGCATCAATATTTTCCATGCCCCAGTCTCTACCTTTAGGGTCATCCTCAAACCCTTTCCCATAGTAATAGAGGGGTCATGACTGTATAAGAGACCGATAAAAAGACTCCCATGTTGGGGTTGGGATATCTTTTAATTCAACAAAAATATCAGGAGTCTCTTCCTTAGGAGACCTCCTATCTTCAAAGAAATTTCTCGCTCATGCTTTGCATGAGCCTAAGACCTTTTTGGGCCATGGTGGCAAATTTTCCCATCGGGGTCATATCTCCATCTATCCTGGATCAAGGTGAAACCATAGTGGACCAAATTCTATGTGAGGATATGCCCCACCTTGTGCTTCATCACAAGTAATGCCTCCTTTACTCCAGGGAGTTCAAACAATGTTTTCTTCTTGTGGGTAGAGTTGAACTCTTCATCTAGGCTCTCTAGTTAGTTTCTGGCTATCTCCAAGGCCACCACCCATGTTGTGAGGACTCTGGGGAGCATGAAGGGTTTCTTTGAAACCCATGCACTCTTATCATTGAATGTGTTGCCCCAAAAAAGTAGTCACAGGGGTGTAGCTTGTCTTTGAGGATGGCTTGAGGTTGAGTGACTCATTCTATTATCAACCCCATCCTAGTCCAACTCAGGAAGAAGTGGCACAACAAAACATCTTGTGAAACTCATATGCATCGAAGAAGAGGATAACACATGGGTCCATGTTGATACTGGTATAATACTTGGAGGGTTGATTTTTATATCCCAGTTGATAGAGGCATATACTGGCTAAAGTATGCTTGTTACTGGGAAAAAATGAGGTGGAACAAGTATGAGGAATACTTGAAGGTGGAGTTGATGTGGAAATGGGCCAGTTGGTGGAAAATAGTTTGTGAAATGACTTCAGAGAATTCAAACTTGTATGCTTTCTCTTTTCCCACCACCCTCATTCTAAAAAGGGCTCCCATCTACTAGTCATGGACCTCTCTATCTAAATCTTGACCAAAAATAAAGGTCAACATAGAGCAGGCATCATGTGCATTTGGTGTGAACATTTTCAATGGAATTGGAAATTCTGAAAATTTAGGGCTGCTCGAATCATCTTGCTACAATTCCTTTTGGAGGAAAATGGTCTTATTTTGGCATGAAGACTAGATTTCTTAAAGCTTGGCCATGCCATAAAAGTTGGCACTTGGGTCATATGGTAGGGCCAACATCTCTCCTTGATGGCTTGTGGTGATTATTTCCACCTGCATATCCTTTCATTGATGGTATAATGTGGTGAGGTTGAAAAATGCACACACACATATGTATGTATGAGCTCTGGATATGGGTGCATGAGGGGCACCATGTATTGAGCCAATGTGGTGGTCCAAATCCTAGAGCTGAAGGACCCATCATCTCTATGGTTGTGGAAATGGCAGTGTGGGCTCCATCTCTGAGGGCATTTCGTCTTCTTGTTCAAGATAGGGTCAAAAATGTCATCTGTATAGTCGGTAACCAATGAAGTGTCTCTATAGTATGTACCCTTTTCAAGGTAAACCAGTTTGGATGCTGAGTGTGTGGTGGTGAGCATCCTGCATAAGACTTTGATTGAGAGGCTGAACTAGAGGCTATCATGGTTATTTTGAGGCTAAAGGAGACTTTGGTTCTTTCTGCTGGTGGTTCAGAGATTTGGGAAAGAGACTCTTTAGCATGTGGAATGAAAATTGGGTAACCCACTACCTACCTTAAATAGCCTCCATGATTTTTGTGAATTAATGGCTCTGCACACACAACCGGTCATGTCTTGTAATGGACTCCTAGGATGAATGACCTCCAATGCCAAATTTCATGTCTCCCAAGATATTTTCCATTACTTCCTCAATCCTTTTCAATAAGTACTCCAAAAAAGTTCATTGGATCATAACTTTGGGGAAACAAAGGAAGGTACACCCTTCCCAAAAATTTCAAAAAGGGGCACGAGTCTCTCAGAGAGACATGTGTCCAAGGACACTTATTGGAAGGAAAAAATTGTGAAACAAAAGAGACAAAAGAAGAAACTATACACATGATACACTATACAATATCTCAAAAAGATTTAATGAAAGGGTTTAAGATGGATTCCATTTACGGAATCACCAAGGGTTCACCTTTCATGGTCTTAAGTTTGAAAGCATTATGTTACTTGCATGTGGTGATTTTGAATGGACCAATCCAGAGGGGTCAAACTTCCCATGATTCTAGGCTTGGTAGCTCTCGCATCCCATTTTAGTACCAAAGTGCCAACTCAAAGATCAAGGCTTTGAAGTTTTATGGTTGAACCAGGTTTTGACAACTATTGATGGCTGATCATAGACTCATGAGCTGACTCCCACTTCTCTTGTAGTTATATCAATTTTGTGAGCCTCACCTACATTTCTCCATGTTCCTGATCTCTACCTACTTTAATAATTGTAATGTTGGGAGTTCTACCATGATAGGCATCACCTTGTGCTCTTACCATAGACTAACTCATATGGTGAAGTCTTCAAAATCTATTTTGGTGTGATCGATCAGCCCATAAGGTTGTCTTGATGTGTTCATGCCATGACCTCTTGTGCTCATCCCCCATTCTTTTTATGAGCCTTATCATATTTTTGTTTGTGGACTCTACCAAACCATTACCCTATGGGTAGTAGTTGGAAGATGTTTTAAGTAAATTCCATGCCTCATGGAAAATTCAAGATACTTTAGCACCTAAAAACTTTAGCATTATCTGATATAATTATATGTGGGGTCCAAAATGATTGGTGATGTCACGAGAAGCTCCAGGATCATATTCTCGGTAGCTTCTTTCAGTGGCACTACTACTTCCACCCATCTAGTAAAATAATCAGTGGTTGTTAGGATCCACTTATGGCATACTTGATACTGGGTTTACCATCCTGATGAAATCCAGACCCCATTGCATGAATGGTTCTTCAATAAGAATTGGATTAAGGGGTAATGTGACATTTCTCCTAAAACTGTGTAATACTGGCAAGTTTTGCACTTGTTCACCATCTGATAACAATCAAAAAACAAGTTGGGCCAAAAGTATATCCTTACTTGCAGGATTTTATGGCCATAGTTTTGGCCAAGAAATGGCCTCCTGAGCTACCATGATGTAACTCATGTAAGACCCTTTTAGTTTCCTCTTTCTCCAGGAATCTAAGTAGAATCTCATCAAAGTTCCTTTTGAAAAGGATATTGTCAATTATGATGAACTCGGATCCTTGTCGGTAATACCTTCTCTTTTTGAGAGGAAGGTGACTGGATACTCACCTATTTGCATGAAATGTATTCTATCAGATACCCAACCTTTGTGTTCATTTTCTTGAATCTGTAACACCATCTTAGATTCATCATCAATTGGTGTCATTAAGTCCTGGGTGAGATATTGGCACATGCCTTTTCCCCTTACTAACTTTGTGGGTTTAATCTCAACATCATACTCCAAAATCTTGGTGATCTAGTTAGCTCTCTTATCAGTTATTTCACCTTCTGTAATATATTCCTTGACACTGGAGTGTGCCACCAAGATCATGATTTTTTTGTTGGTCACAAGATGCCTAAATTTCTTAGTCCTTTAACAATGGCATAAGCTTGCTTCTACAAAGTTATACCTGGTTTTGTAGTCATGGAGAGTCTTTGAAAAGAAGGCTATTGGATGCTCCTCTCCTTGTGAATCTCCCTTCGTGTTAGCACAAAGGCTACACTTGTGTTCACTTCCATATACATACATGATGAAAATTTAGTGAAATATGGATTGTGTAACACTGGGGTAGATGCAATGGATTTCTTGATTGACTCAAAGGCTTTTCGGCCTTGGTGGTCCATTTGAAATTTAGGTCTTTTTTAGCATCAAAGTGATTGGGTGGATCATTCCAAGCAAAGTCTGAAATGAACCTACTAATGAAGTTAATTTCCTAGAAATATTGAATTGCCTTCTTATTGACTGATAGGGACAACTCCAGAATAGCTCCGATCCTTTCTGGGTCAATAGAGATTCCATATTTTGAGATGATATGCCCCAGAGTTTTCCTTGTGGGACCCCAAAAACACACTTTTTAGGATTAAGAGAGATCCCAAATTCTGACATTTTTTGAATACAACCTCTAGTGCATCAAAATGATCCTCTCCTTTTTTAGTGAACACCGTGAGATCATCCAAGTATATCAGAATCACTTTGTTGATAAGCTCTCCAAATGCAACATCCATGGCTCTCTGGAAGGTTGACCCAACATTGGTGAGTCCAAATGGCATCTTTGCATATGTGAAGGTTCCCCACTTCATTGTGAAGGTGGTCTTATGTTGATCTTCTTCCATGAGCCATATTTGATTATAGCCCAAAAAACCATCCAGTAGAGAAAACCTTTCTGAACCTACCACCATTTGTAATATTTTCTCCATGGAAGGCAAGGGGTAGTGATCCTTAAGAGATACCTTATTTAGATCTTTGAAATCCACACAGAGTCTGATTCACCATTTTTCTTCCTCACAGGCACTAGGTTAGACACCCATGTGGAATGCTTGATTGGAAAGATTATTTTGGCTTCTAAGAGCTTCCTGAGCTCCTCATCCATGAGAGATTCTATTTTTGGGTTCATCGGCCTCTACTTTTGATGCACATGCTTTGTTCCTTTCTCCAAATCAATGGTATGTTGAATGATATATTTTTATAACCATGTAGGTCATCATAAGTCTAGGCCACCACCTTATCATATTTATGGCATAAAGCCACAAGCCTTTCTCTTTCTTTGGGTGACTAGTTTCCCTACTTTTAGCTTCCTTCATGAGCTACTTCTATTTCAAGCATAATCTTCTTTGACCACAGTGAACTTTCTCCTATCTGTGTTAGCATCATTGGTATAAAAGAGATTCTCCAATGTTATCAGCCCTCTTGGAAGCTTGTTCATTCTAAGTTGAATAACTTGATCTCCATATGCTTCTTCAATTTTTGGTTGGAGTTGGTCTGTGAATTCTTCAGATTTTTATAGGAAAAGCAATATTTGTTGGTCACTCTCAAAGACTTTCCAATGGTCTATATTGTTAGGTATAGATGGGTGGATGATCAACTTTACTGCATCCTTGTTCTCAGTAGATATTTGGTGGGATCAAATTGTGATCCGATATGAGCCATCCTATCTGCCTCTATGTTTAGTCCTGAGGGATAACCTTGATATCAAAGGCTTCAAAGTCTTCAATAAGATCCCATACCCTATGTCGGTAGGACCTCATTCTTGGGTTCTTTTCACAGCAGTGTTCTGACTCTGTGTTACACTAACTCAGAGTCTCCAAAGACTCTTAGTTTCTTTATACCTTCCTTGTGTGCCAAGGTCAAACCATGCACTAAGGCTTCATACTCCACTTCATTTTTGGTGCAAGTGAATTGGAAAAAAATGCTTGGAGTATCTTTCTTCCACTTGGTGGAGCTAAGAAGATACTGGCTCTAGAGCCATTTCTGCTTCTAGCACCATCAAAGTGTAGAGTCCATATCTGTGGATCCTTTGTGGGATTATTTTCACTTTTATTATCCTCTTTCATGATCTTTGGAATGTTGGTGTTTTTTCAAAAATCACATAAGTGCCCAATCCTAGTGGAGTCAAAATTTCCAAAGGGATCCCCTGGTGATAGGTCAACCAGATAGTTTCACTTTGATGGTCACCCTCTTCTATGTATGACTCTTCTTCTCTGGTGATCATGGTGTGTGAGGCTTCAAAACCTAAGGCTACCTGATCTATTATATGCTCTTCCATGAGAGGCTCTAATAACACCTTCATTTTGGACCCATACTTAGTCCGTAGAATAAGATGTGACCAATCAAGAGACATATAGCCCCCAATTTTTTTGTGAAGTCACGGGATAGACATAGTCGAAGATTGGTGGTACATCAATCACCACTATGTCTCTGGAACTATTATGTTTGGGAAGGAATAGAGTTGTAATGGGAGACCTCTGATGACTCGATGGTTTGCATTGATTTTCCATCCATTGCATGACTCCTTTCCTCAAGGGTTCATATTTGATTCCCAAGGCATCCATTATTGCTTTAGGCATCATTATTGTGCTTGTACCATAATCTATCATGGAATTATGTAATAACTTCTTACCAATAATAAGAGTCATAAAGAAGGGTTGGGGTCTTGGTTTTCTTCCTTCCCCTTTCTGATTCATCATCATTGAACTCTTTCGAGAGCTTGAGATGCTCGAGTTGTTCTTTACCCTTTCTGGTCGTGCTCGAGCCGCTATTGGATTTTAATGCCTCTTGCAACAATTCCTTTTGTTCTGGAATGCCCAAGATATCCCACAAGGATACATTGGTTGGTGCTTTCTTGAGTTTCTCTACTACGTTCATGGGCCCGAGTGATTGTACCTTGGGGACTTGTTGATATTTTGGCCTTTTTCACCACTTGGATAGAAGGTATTTTGATTTGAGTTATTTTTGGGATCTCTTGTTCTAGCTGTGGGTGAAGGAGAAATGAATGTCGAGGCCCTCTTCCTACTTCATTCATTGTTGTAGGAACTGGACTTGTGGCTTCCATCATTCACCTCTTGAACAAGTGTTGTAATTTGATTGTACTTGGATTTGAAGTAGATACTTCATTTGTGAATACAAACTCCTCTCCTTTGATCCAAGAGAAAAGTGTGTGCTCAGGAGAAAATCTACTTCTTGTTCCAGGGACATTCCTTGCATCTACGCAATAAGGGCCACATTCTGGATTCCTAGGACTGGTATGGTCCACCTTCATTGACCTGAAACCCTCCATTTCCTTTTCTCTACTACCTTTTGTTGTAGATTCCCTTGAGGGAAATCTCTTGGCATATGAGGGGTATTGCAAGGAAAGCACCAAGCATTGGGGTCTTTCTGCCAGATTTTTCTGTCCTAGAATCATTTCTCTCCCCTTATTAGGTGGGAGAGTCTAGAGAGTGGTGTCGGGACTGGGAAAATTTGGTTAGAAGGTTGGGCCGGAAGTGGTCTCTGGGAATTTTGATATTGCAGAGAGTAAGTGGGATTATTTCCTTGGTAGCCTTGATAATTTTTCTAGGGTAAGCACCTTGATTCCTCTTGAGGTTAACTATCTCATTGGAGAAGCTCCTAAGGATATTTTTCATTTCTTCTATCTCTGGGGAAGATGATGATCTTTTGTGGGGGGAAGAAACTCCTTGAGGGGATGGGTAACTATATATGGATGTAGGAGTTTGGGTCGAGCCTAGAGGTCTGTGCTTGGGAAGGGGGCTATCTCTGGATATACTTGGAAAAGGAACCTTGGGGGAAGTTTACCAACATCTATCAAATTGTTCTCATCCTGGACCACAATATCATATGCTTGTGGAAAAGAATCTCCTCCCAACGACTGAATCATGATAGAGATATTTGAGTTCAAATATTTTAAATAGAAAACAATAGCCATACCTATAGGTGGTGGCTAGCTAGAACTGGAATTCTTTTCCATGTCTTATGGAATCTGGTATTGAAGTTGGTCATAGGCTCTTACGGAGCCTTTTTGATGTTGATCAGTTGTTGAAGAAGTGAAGATCTATCTCCTTTTCACATAGAACCTCAAAAAATATGTTTCCAAGCTCATCCCAGGTACCAATAGAATTAGGAGTTAAGGATCTGTACCAATCAAGAGATTTTCCTTTGAATGAGGCCCAGAAGTCTCAAGGCTATATCTTTCTCATGATGAAATGTACTACACATATCTCTGTGACATCTTGGAGATGTTCCTCCAGAGTCTTAAAGTCTTCACCACTGAACTTGGGTAGGTAGTGCATTTCATTGCATTTTTGGAATAGGGTTCCATGTTTACCGAGATGTACTAGTGTAATAAGTGGACTCCCTTGATTCCATGGGATGAACTACCTTAGAGGCTGAGGCTATTGATGGGCCATTCTGATAGGTCTGAGGACTCTAGTAGATTGTGAGAAGGGCCTAGGTGGAGGTGTTGAAAGAGTTTGGTTCGGAGGAGATGGAGATCTAGATCTGCCTTCCTCTTCTTCCTTGACCAGGGATAGCTACAAGTACTCAAATATGCCTTCTTCTCTTACTCTTGACCATTTTGTATCCTTCTCATGAATCAAAATACTCTGGGATATCCTTGTGGCTCTTTTCCCACTGAAATAAGCACTCATGTGCCTCTTGATCAAGCTTTAGATTAGTCCCACAGGCGTGTGCTGCCAAGAAAACTGTTGATGATTATCTTTGTAGATGAACCATCAAAGTCATGGGAAATCTTAGAGACGTGGGACTTGGCCCCTAAGATAACCTCCAAATTTATAGAAGTTGGATCTTCTCTTCAAGTGTTGAGATAAGGGTTAGAAAGGAAACTAAATAACTACAAATCCTAATCTAAGGTGATGCACAAGATTTACCATAAAGCACAGAGATACATACCCAAACCACAACAAAATAAGTTAAAGAGATCATTGAGCATGATTAACCTATTTTTAGAAAGATTCAATATTATCTAAGGCTAGAGAGAACTAAAACATAACCATGCAAATGAGCAAGATGAATGTAAAAGAATCTAAGGGTGTATAACATGGTAGAAACTGAAACATATATATAAGAGTTAAATAAAAGCATACAGAAGGAAATAAAGATTCAGAGTATTGTGAATCCTTTGTGCATAGAACAAGAACCCTTTAATTATAGAGAAAACAATACATAAGGCCGATAATGACACAAATTATAGTGCTTCTTTACAACAAATCCTTGTTAAGGCTGATAAACACAAACTACTAAAACTAAAAATCCTCTGGAGCTTGTGAATCAATTTCTCCTCTATATCCCTCTTTATTGGTTCAAGGACTCTCTTATATAGATCTATGGCTCATGCTCCAATGTGTCTATCATCATGATCTTCACCATCTGCATTTAGTTCTTCATCTCCTGATCTTTGACCCATGTGGTAGATCTCAAATTCTTGCTTTAGGACTCGGGATTGCATTCAATTCCAAATGTGAGTCCTTTCTCTTCTTTGGTAGGCTTTGTGGATGGTGATAACTTCTTTGAGTGACACGTGGAGATTTGGGGTTTTCATTCATTTTTTCCCATTGGAGTTTGCACTGGGTGACACATGGGGCTCTATGGGCTCATCTCCTTCTCTTTTGACTTTTCATCCCATTCTAGACTATGTTGTTGTGCCTTCACCACGTGGAGGTTGTGCGATTTGAAAATCCCATCTCTTTTTGTTTCCTCCAACATGTGTCAAAGAGACATGTGGATACCCTCCGTGCTTGGCTCCATACTTAACCAAAATGAGTCTATAAGAAGAAACACATGAAGAAAGAGAGGAAGAAGAAATGCACAAGTATATAGAAAGAGAGTAGGAAGAATGACTTTTATAAGAGGAGGAAGAACAAGAGGAGCCAAATTCATTCAAATAAAGGTTATTCGGGGCCTTAGAAGGAAATAGTGAAGGATTAAATGTTAAATTTTAAGAAAATGGGGATTCTAAAACCATTCGATCTAATAGATTGGTTGAATAGTATGGAAAATATTTGTGAAAGGAATGATATAGTAGTGGAAAAGAAGGTGAAATTTACATGCACCAAATTCAAGGGTCATGCTAGAATAATAGTGGGATTATTTATGAAAATGAAGGAAAATGGATGGTAGAAAAAATATCAATACATGTAGTAATATGGAGAAGAAGATGAGAGATAAATTCATCCCTAGTATGGATTATGCACAAAACTTTATAGAATATTTTAGAATATGAGGAAAAGGAGTACAATATGCAAGACTACACATGAATTTTACAAACTACCAATTTTAATAAGCATGATGAAATATAGGGATAGATAGATGAAATTTTTATATGGTTTAAGGTTTTATACTCAAATTCAATCAAGCATGGCACACACATAGAACTAAATACATGGAAGATACACATAAACTAGTTTTAAAGGAAAAAGATAAGAAAAGTAGGAAAGCATTTAAGAGATTATTTGGGTTGAAGAGAAGAACATCATCACCACTAAGCGGACAAGGTGGATTTAATCCTACTAAATGACAATCATCCTATTGAGTGGAGAAACAAGAAGATACCAAATAAAGGTTTCAAAAATAACAAAAAGAAGAGTATTTTAGAGATGAAATGGTTATGTGATCCAAAAATAGATCAAGGATATCCCAATTCTATGTATTCTCTATATTTGATACTTTCTCTATAAGATCTTAGCTCATTATGTCTTCACGAGATGGTCTACTCAGGATGCGAGTGATCCGAACACCTTCGAATGATGTTTTTAGGCCATTTGATGTTCTGATTAGGGGAATTCAGTCGAGCGGCTATGTGACCAACTAGATGGTTATGAAAGCTGTCGGTTTGTATTCAATGGTGGTTTCGTAATCGCCATGTGATTAACTTCTAGTTTGTGTTTAGCAACGATCTTATGTAATCGCAGTCCATAAACATGAGATCTCAACATTGAAAATGTTTGAGCTTCCCAATCAGTTCATTTTGCCTCTCCATGCCTCCCTAAGCTGAGCATCTATAAATACAAGCATTTCCAAGGATTCAAGCAAGTGTTTTGGGTGAAATCAAAGTGTGAGAAAATTTGGAGAGTTGGTTTCTTTTCTTGTTTGTTCATGGTGAAGAGTTCTTATTGTTTTGAGAGATTGAGAGCAAGTAGATACAATTAGAAGGAGTTTCATCTTTCTTGAAGGCCAAATTGGTAGTAAGTTGTATCATTTTGAGATTACATAGTGAAGGGGAGATAATTTTCTCACCCATTGAATTTTTCCCACATCAGGTTTCTCCAAGATAAATCTCTTATTCTTGTCTCTTCTCCTTTCAATTTTCAGCTTAATTGTGGTTGATATTACACACTTAACTGGTTTTACAAAGAACTCATAAATTTCATTCATATTCACGAGCATAGTGATCTATTTATTGTTAAGATAGGCAGTTTACGGATCATATTGGTATCATAGTAGTTAAGATTTTAGTCTTTTGTGTGGTTAACTTGTGTTGAGATTACAGTTAGATGCCCCTTACCCAAAAGGGAAAATAAATTGGTGAAGTTAGCCTTATTCCTTTTGAAATGGAGATTTCTACAAGGAAGTTTAAGTAAGGAATTTAAGAGATGGCTTGAAGAGATGATGCAGAGGATAGCAGTGAAGAGTGTTTCTACAAGTTGGAGGCTAATGTGGTAAGTCATGTCCAAAGATGTGGGCAGTATCTCCTTTTCCATTGGGAAGTTGGATTCCATCATGGGACTACTCAGAGAAACTCGGTGTTTCACATGAGGCAGGAGAATCGTGAAGAATTGGTTCGTGAAGAAGAATCGTCCTATACCTCCTCTATTCAAAGCGGAGGCCAAGATCTAAATTGAGCCTTATGATGGAGACATGAATGTTGAGAAGCTAGAATATTGGCTAGCTAAACTAGAGGTATATTTTATTTTGCATCAAATTAATGAAAGTCAGAAGATTTCCTTTGCTTGGTTAAAATTAACCAAACATGCTTTAACTTGGTTTGAGAGTTATGTTCATACGTTGGTTGTTAAGAAGCTTTATTTTATTACTAAGTGGGATGTTTTTAAGAAGAAAATCCAAAATAAGTTTTATCCTATTTGTTATGAGGAAGAGGGGTCTATGTATTGGCAATATCTCAGGAAGAAACAAGGACAGATTGTGCGGGAGTATATCGGTGAGTTCGAAAGAAAGCTATTCAAATGGGAAAATATGTAGCACATCGGGACCTATTGATGAAGTATATTGGTGGAATTCATAGCCACTTGAGGAGACCCATCCTCTTATCCAAGTCGGCAGATGTATATGAGGCTTGTACGCAAGTTTGATACTTAGATATGGAAAAGAATAAGAGTTCATCTACCTCTCAGCATGCTTCCAACAAAAAAGGTGATACCAAGCGAGAAGGACAAAGGAAAAGGAAAGGGTAAGATAAATGCTACTTCTATTTCTAAAAAGGATACTAAAATTCATTGCGAGCATTGTGATGTTGACACTCATTCAAAGGAAAAATGTTATAAGCTCCACCCATAATTACATCCCTTTAATAATAAGAAGAATAGGAAGAAGGCCATGACTTTCCTCCAAGGAGAGGAAGTATTTTGCGGTGAAGTGTTGGATGAGACGATGTTTTGTGCCTCCATCCATAGAGAGGTATGTTTAGGTAGTAACAATGTGTTTTAGGAAAATGAACAAATGAAGCTTTTTCATTTAAAGATTCAAGTAATGGCGAGGTGGATGCTTTTTGATACATGTTCTCAAGCTAATTTAATTAGTAAAGAGTTAGTGGACAAGTTGAAGTTGGAAACTTACAATCACCCAAGTCCATATTCTTTAGGTTGGGTAAAGAAAGGTGTAGACATCAAGGTAACGAAGTAGTGTAAGATTAATTTTGGTATTGACAAAAATTTATTGATGAGGTTACTATGGATGTTATTCCCCTTGATGTGTGTGGTGTAGTTTTGGCAGCCCATATCTGTATGTCAGTGATACTATCTTTGTAAGGAGATCTAATCAGTACCACTTGGTAAAGGATGGTAAGAGCTACATCATTTCAGCCTATTTAAGAGACTCGAAGAGATATTTGGTAAGTGCCAACACATAGAAGCTCATTAATGCTAGTGGTAAATTTTCATTACTTATGTTGAGGGATATGCCAGATGATGAGGTTGTTACATCTAAAACCATTGGTAGCATGTTTTCTAATAAAGAGCAGACACGAGATATCGAGTTGGTTCAGCGGTTCGAGAGAGGTCTTTCGGGAACTTACAAGGTTGCCCGGGTTAGGGAAATTGAGCATGAGATCCATTTACTACCTGATAGTATGCTTCTAAACTTGGGATTGTATAGGAAATATTTGAAAGATTCAATGAGGTAAAACAATAGTTACAATATTTGATTGAACAAGGTATAATCCGTCCTAGCACTTCTCCATGTGGTTCTCCTATTATTTTAGTACCTAAGAAAGATGGTTCATGGAGAATGTGTATTGATTATAGGGCTTTAAATAAAATATGAGGGTGTTGTCTAGTATGTATGTGGATAATAATGAGGATCCACTCATGCCAAGTGTACCAAAGACACCATGAGGAGATCCCCCATGTATGGTTGCATTGAATAATGAGTAGGAGGCATTTGTTGTGACCATTATTGCATGGGTTATACATAAATTGACTTGTTTATACTCTACATTGTATCTTGGACCATTGGTTATGTACTTCGGGAAAGGAAGACACTTTCCAATTATCGAATTCATTTTGCAGTGGAAATGAGGTCTCCTGATGGACCAATTTGACTGTTTGAACACCAAGTTTGGCATTTATCTATGTAGGGGAGGGGTGATATCCCATAATGAGTTGTTTGGTCACTATTTCTCTGTTGGAGTGTGTTATTTGGCCTTAGCAGAGTAGAAAAATGCCACTTTAGAGAAGGGTATCAATGGACACTTTTAACCTATCTAATGATTCATAAATGGTTTTGATTCGATCATTGCTTTGATCAAACCATGTTATGAGGTTGTCATTCGGTCACAAGTAAGATGTTATGGAATCAAATTATATACTTTTGATGGATTATTTAAAAATCATGGGTAAAGACCTTGTTATCTAGTGAATGTTATGTTGTTATAGCTAAAAGGCTCCACTAGAGGGCCTTGAGAGGTTTATGATTTGATCAATCTCTTTGATCCTTACATTGGAAGAAACATTTAGTGTTTGGATAGAATAGACATGCCAAAGAGAGGAATTTTTCAGAATAGTTATCATCCCAACCAAACAAAGAGGGTAATTATTGGGCATTCATATGAGCATAGTAAACCTTGAGGCCTAAAATAGGCTGGTATAGTCTTAAACCAACATAATTAGTGGGTTTATAAATACTTGAGAATAATTGGAGAAGGTAGAATGATAGAAAGGGAATAAAATTGAAATAAGAAGAAAATATTCCATCACATCGAGTTCACTAGATTTGTACACACCAAAAATCATAGGTTCCTTTTGTGTGCATTTGACCTCTCGTGAGTGTGGGTAAAGGTATTCTATGTAAAAGATGATGAGGTGACTTCTAGCTAGGGATATGGATTATGTGGAGATGATAAAGGAGGGGGTGGTAATAGAAACAATTCGAAAGAGAGATTCTACCTGTACTCTCAAGAAAGAAAAGCTTTCTCATCGAGGATGGATATAATTCTATGGAATTGATCATGGTTTATGGTACTTTGAAGAATGATGGTGGCATAGAGTGCTAAGTCTATGTCCTGGTCAATGAAATAAGGGATGTTTAGCTGCTACGCTACTTGGGTAAAATAGTCACTAGAGGTGAGTCTTCCTTAATAATGTAAGGTCATATAGAAGAAGGTAATGGATAATGGATGAGCTTAGGGAAACCCAAATTTATAACAGGAATAAGTGTGTCGATGAGGTTTCGAGATATGGTTGTCTTATGGGGATTCATCATCAATGAAAACTAGCTATGGAATGATCTTTACGGTAGATATTGAGGAGAAAAATACTTCTCTCCTAAGCTCAATAGAATTTCATCCTAGATTTTTTAGGTTTAAGTGGGTTAGATACACAAGGAAAGTGTCCAACCCTTCCTGGGAATATCGTGTGGTGATTTTTATGATCAGAAGGAAAAACACAATGAGCCTATGATGGTAGGATTTCTCAAAGTGGTGCGAGACTAGGGTGGATCCTTGAGGATGTCTTATAAGCATGTTTAGGTTAAAGTATCACTTTTCCTTTGGATAAAATATCTTACTTCTTTGAATTGTAATGATTCATGTACTTGAAATGACATGTTTGTGTGTTATGTTTATTTTCAAGGTTGAGCGTGTGTTTCTAAACTTGTTTGAATTCAAAATCAGCCTTATGTGTGTACTCAAAATTAATTCTTAAGGTATTGTTCATGTTTGTTTGACTGAAAGTTTGTTAAGTTTGTTTAAAGAATGTTTGCATGTGGTATTAAGAAATCAAGTTCTCATCGGAAATGTGGCATTGGAAGCCAAAATCATAGTGTCTTACATTTATTTTGTTGACAAATTGACCAATTTACCTCACTTATCTCTATGGTTATTTGGAAGAAAAATATTTTTGGTATTTTTGGGGGTTTTGAAATGTAATGAACATGTGAAAGAGATAAATAAAAACAATGAATTAAATTTTTTAATCAAAATTAACACCTCTAGAATAAAATGAAATGAAAGTAGAAATGCTTGTAAGAAAACTGATGTGTTCAAATTTTAAAACATAAGTTGTCTAGTTAAGAGTTCCTAGGTTTAAATTGTTTTGAAAGGGTGACAATTATGCAATCTAAGATCTTAATTTTAAATTGGACCTATGTAGACACTTAATCACACACTTTGAGTATCTGTGTATTCACGATTGCATACTACTATTCATATGATTCCTAAGTAAGAAAATTACTAATTAACCCATGTCTTTGGCCATCTTTTCTTGCTTTATGTTATCATTTTTGATCTTACACTCTTTCTAGCCCAGTATTTCCTTTTACATCTCATAATTTCTCATCCTGGACATCGGTGCCCAGCGAAGACACGGTGCAGCTGCCAAGCGCCACTATCCCCTCTAGGCACCCCTAACCTCTTTGTACTTTGTTCACATATTTTGGGTCCTTTCTAGCCATTTGAGCATCTTATATTTTTGTAGTCAGCCTTTTCGGGGTTAATTACGAAATTCAAGTAAGGAATCATATAAATATAAATTTATGTGATCATAATAAAAGACCAAGCACTAAGAATTAGCTATCACCACCTAAGGTTGCATTCAAAGGCCATTATCAAGAGAATTCAAGCATCCATAAAGGTCAAGGGACTGCATTCTTTTCATACACTTCGAGAGGAGGGAAGTTTATTCTTTCATGCACACATCTATTTACATTTCTTACATCTAGCTAATTTTCTCTCTATCAAGTGTGAGACACACAAGATCCACCTAGAGAAAAATTCCACACACGCACACACACACATTGAACTACATTGGGTCTAAAATATAGTGAAGTGATTAGTTGTAAGTTCACTTGTTTGACAAATGAGGACAATCCGACCCCTCATTTGTACTATTTTATTTTGTGGGATTTGATGCACTTTTGATGGTTTTGTAGTTCATTTCTTTATTATAGGTTATCAATGACATCGATGATCATTGTGCAACATATTAGTGATAAGAACCGAGGGATGGAAAACATATCACGACCCTGGGAAGGAGGTTTCTAAATGGTTTGAGTATTCACAAACACCTAGAGTAGGTATGTGGCACCCGCAAGCACCCCTGACCCTTTTCAGGTACCCCAATCCTAGAAAATCTTCCAGTCACACATTTTTCTGAGGCTTTGTGTGACACTTCTCTCTCTTTTTCATCAATTCATCACTTGACAAAGATAGTACGTAATTAATTGTGAATTATCTAAGTCTTCTTATCTCCTCTTTTCAACTAGGGTTTCATATTTTCTAGCTTAATTTTCTTAGGTCATTTCTATACTTCATTGCATATTTATTTACAACGTTGTTACATATTTAGATTAGGCATTTTATTCATTTATCAATAATTTTTCTTAATCATTTTGGTGAACCCGACTCAATCGAACCCTCTTGGGTAGTCATTATTTTTCCTCATTAGACGCTTACCATCATGAACATTTCCATCCATACTTATTTGTAAAATCATCCTGATTGTATCAATAAGCTCAAATCATATTTAGCTACCACTTATATTCATCCTCACACATCACCTGAGTATGTATATCATAAGTTTACTTCTGCTCTATCTCTTAATGAAGATCAAATAACTTTCACATCATATGAGTTACCTTCTCAAGCAATGTTAGAGCATGACCCCTCTATATATTCAAGTTTTGATCAATAATTTCATGGTTAAATGTACCTTAGTTGAAAATGGCTCTCCTTGTCATTGTTGGTCCATGTAAACTCACTATTCCATGCCACATAATGCCCAACAACCTCAATTATAATATTCTTCTTGGGTGGCCTTGGATCCATGCTATGCATGCGGTCCCTTCCACTCTTCATACACATCTTAAATTTCATTATCAAGGAGTTTTTATGATGTTATAGTTGATCCATCCCCTTTTGCATATTGCCATTCTATTGAGAAATCCAATGATACTCCTTTTTCTTCTACTTCTACTCAGGATTTTTCTAAATATGGTCTAGGATATGAATATTTTCATCACTATGGTTTTTATGATAAGGGCTTAGGCCCCCAAGGACAAGGAGTCATAGAACCTTGGGATCTTCCCACATAATCTAACAAATTTGGTTTGGGATATCATCCTCCACCTCTCCCTCCTTCGGAAGCTTATATTGCCTTGCATACTTCTTCACTTCCTCTTATACATCTAGAACTCATCAATTGTTCTACTTCTACTACTTGGGATAATTTAGACACTTTTTCTACTGATGATTCTCTTCTAGAATACATGGGAATTTACGATCAATTCCCTTATTTTCACCATAAGAGGTGTTCTCCATCATCTCTCAATGCTATTACTTACTTTGGAGAGTCTGATACACCTGCCGATAGTGGTGATCCTCTTGATACTACTCTATTGACCCATACATTGAGGATAGATCAGCTCTTCTCAATGAAGAGATCATTCAATGTAACCTTGGTGCATCAGACAACCCATGAATAATTTTTTTAGTTTCTTGTCTCACGCCTAATGAGAAAAAATATATCAAACAACTTCTTCACGAATTCTCTAACATTTTTCGTATGGTACTACGGTGATATATCAGGTATTGATCTATTTGTTGTCATGCATAACATCATTCTTAACCCTAGTGCAAAACCTATCCAACAGAAAATCCATAAAATGCACCCAAAAGTTGCACTCCTAGTCAAAGAAGAAATCCAAAAACTACTAGATGTTGGTTTTATTCACGTTGTTGATTATCTGAATGGGTATCTAACATTGTACCGTTATGAAGTCAGATAAGAGGACTAAAATGTAAATATGAAACCCTAAGAAAGAGAGTGGGATAAGAGGACTTAGCTAATTTTTGAGTACGCAGAAAGTGATTTGAGCAGGAGAGAGGTGATGAACAGGATGAAAACATAGTCATTATTGATCTTTGTAAATTATGGCGTTCAAGAACAAGGCTAGACACAAACTCCCAAGAGTCTAGATAGGGGCACCGGGTGCTAGTGACTATGCGAGGAGCTCAAGATTTGGTTTCTATTATATCACAAGAGTGTCACAATTATTCTTTGTTGATCGCTTTGTTGTTTGCACTATGATCGTCGAAGGTACTTGTAACTTGTAAAAGAGATGTTCACCTGCACAATCCCACAAACCACATCAAACCTAAAAATAATTATGTAAAATGGGGATTTGAATTGACCGGTGGTCACCTTGAGAGTGAAATTGTGACCGAGTTTTGCACTACATATTATACTCCATGTAGCTCTTGTGAGTGTGTGTAAAATTGTTCCCTATGATGCCTTTGTGCAAGTGGACTTGATAGTGGGTTGTAGCTAGAATGTAGAAATGTAATAGAATATGTGGATGGAATAAAATGAACTTCCCCTTCCTATGTTGTGTATACTGATTTATTCGTAAAGCACGTGTCCCTTGAATGGATGCTTTGGATTGCTTTAGGTTCCTTTCGAATGTAAGCTTAGGTGATGATAGTAATGTTTAGTGTTTGGTCTTTTATTTTGAACACATGACTATGTATTTATATGATTCCCTTATTTGAATTTCGTAATTGAAAATTGGAAGGCTAACCCATTAGTGAAAAAGATGCCCCGGAAGATAAAAGAGACCCAAAAGGAGCGAGTAAGGTGATAAAGGGTTGGGGCGCCCCTAAGGGGACATGAGTGCACTGAGCGCTTTTGTCTGAATGGGCTCTGGTGTTTGAAGCCATGAAAGATAAACAAGTAAATTTTGATGGGTTATAGGTGTGCAAGACCAAAGAGAAAGTAAGAAATAAATAAAAGAGGCCAAAGACAATTGTCAACCACTAGTTTTATTTCTTAGGAATCATATAAATGCTAGCATGCTTTTAAGACCTATAAATGTACCCAAGTGCGTGATTTTGTATCTACACTTATGAATTGGTCCATCGACTCCTCCTCTGAATATATTGAAGTGTCCCATCGATCAACATTTACAAGTGTTATCTATTTTGCAAAATCATCCCATAGATCCCTTTACTTAAACATCTAGGGTGGCCTATTGGTCAACATATCCAAGTCCTTTTCTATTTCAATTTCCTATGCCACTTAGAAGACCTCCTATTGTGATATTTTATCCTCTTTTCGAGATTTCATCCCTTTCTTCTCTCACTGCATGGTCTCTCAAGGGGGAATCTTCCTATCAATCTTATTATTCCTCCTTCCTCCCATCATGTTTACTACTTTATTTGAAAGGGCGTCACATTCATGACACCTTGCTATAGAGGGAAAAATATAGACATCGTAAATCCATCACATTAGATGTATTCTAAAGGAACTCAAACCATACTAACCTCCTTCGTTTATTAATAAACAACCCTTCATTAAGCAACTAATTTTCTCCTCTGGATTACAAATTAACAACCTTTCATTAATTAAAATAATATTGATTAATTAATTAATAACTTATTATTATTTAATTAATTTTCCCCATTGTTTATTTAATTAATGACCCTTCATTAATTAAATATCACTTCAAATCACCTTTTTATCGATCAATTTCCTCTAAATTCCTCATAAAATGGATTCTACAAACTAATCTAGGCATATTAATTAATCCCCAATTGATTAATTAAGCCCCCTTTCTTCCCATCTAATTCCCATGGAATATTAATCCCACTTAATTACTCATAATCCTAATTAACTAAGCCTAATCTTATATCTCCATTATCCCACATTCCCAAGATTTGCAATTTTTGTAAAAAGGAAAGCTATAAAAACAACCCTCTACTCCCTTTCCAAAACACACCTAATTCTCATCCTAAGCATTTTTACTTGTGGAAATCTCAAGGAAAAAAGCAAGGATAAACACACTTTTGTTGAAGAAAAAGGAGGGGATCTAAACATGGCTAACATCATTTTGAATGGTCCACTTGCTTCACCAAAACCCTCCCTTAACAACCTTATCGTGGCTAATCTTATCTTGCATTTGGTTCATAAAGGATATCCACAAATTTGAGGCAAATCTAACTTCCACAGGAGAGGTTTGATCTTTTATTTTTTCAAGTTCTTTTTTCTCTTCCCCGTAAATAGTCTCATCTTAATGTATTTATCTTCTTAAAATGTTTAATCTTGGACAAAGTTTGTAGGTGTAAATTTCATCCATGATTTAGATTAAACTTCATTTTAATGTAGAGTGCAAAGCTGTATAATGTAACTATATAGTTTTCAAAATGACCTTTTGTGTAAATTTTATCCATATTTTAGTATAAACTACATTTTAATTAGAGTTATTCATACAATTATATTTAAAGAGTACAAAACTATATAATATAAGGTCATAGTTTGTACATAGAGCTTTTGTGTAAAAGTTTAGCTCCAACCCGCTAAATAGTCAACACAATACCCAAAAATTCATGCCTTTACTTTTTATTCCAAGTAAAATAATTCACAAATTGTGTAAGGTCATGCATACTATTGTATGATTGTGCAATCATTTTTCTTATAAATCTAACTATTTTGGTGATACAAGATTGCAAGTGAACCTTGATACTTTTGCACCAATACGTTAAAATATTTAGATGGTTTGTTGGTGTGAGTTATCATATGTGTCCTCCTCACATATTGGAGGGTCATCTCACATGGGTTAGGTTTAGGGTTTGCTATTGAGTCATGCACTAGGGTTACTCAACACCCTATATGTACCTTTTCACTATTCATTTATGAGCATGCCAAGACACTTCGTTGTCTTTCCTCTATGTGCAAGCTTTATTTTTGTTGAGCAAGTTCTTCCATTATTGATCGATTCTTCCTTGCGATTACGTTGGAGCTATCATAATTCCATTGGAGTGCAACTACTTCGTGGTGCATCATTTCCGATTTGATTCTCACAAACTCTTTTCATGGTATCAGAGCTGAGATCGGGTAAACGTGCACTCATTTTTTTAGTTGTGATTACTCTTGTTGTTTCGTTTTTTTACTCCACGTGCAAGTTTTTCTATCTTTATTTTCTGGTATTTTCTAACGTATTTAACTTCTTGCTCTTGGAAAGTTTTTTGTGTCCTTCGTGCATGTGCAGGTATTCCTGAAGCTTTCATTTAAACTACCTACGACCAAATTTGAAAATCAGTTAAAATAGAAGTTTATTTTTTCTACGGTTTTTTAAATCATTTATTAAAAAAATTAGATCTATGTTTTTCGTTTCTCTGTGTTGTTTGCATGTCCCTTTACAGAATACAGGGTTCTCATATATCTTTCAGTGGTTATTTGCTAAAACAGAGGAGATTCAAAAAAAAACTCATGATTTAAGGCAACACGTGGGTGTGTTTGTTGTTTGCGGCTTTTTTTTGCTAGCTAGGCGAACCTCTGGTTTCTGCATTGTTTGTTGGTCGTGGATCCTTTCTTTGGCCGTGTATCCTCCCACACCGAGCTCATGGCTGCCCCCTCTACCTTGCGTGGCCGATCGCTTGTGTGGCCGTTCCCTCTGTTCACCTCCCTTTGTGATCTCCGCCTGTCGTGAGTCTCCCCTCTCCACTCCCAACGGTTGTTCCCTCTCCTCCCGCGCACTTGCCCTCAACCTCCAAACTGCGTTTCTTTCCACACACAAAAAAAAGCAAACAAACAAAAATAAAAGGTACGCTTATTAGAAAAATTTATATAAATATGAATCGTAGCATTGGAATCTAGTTTCTAAAATACTAATTTTTTTAAAAACGGACAAGTTTAGCTATATTAAACACTTAAAATTATATGACTTGGTTTTTTTTTTTTTAAAAAACTTATAAGATTGTAGTCCGTTTGCCCGCATTTTGGATGACCAAATCTTGTTTTTTTTTTTTCCTTTGGTGAAACGTTAGATGTAGTTGTCTATCTTGGGATGGATTTTATTTTGTATTTTTTTGAGCAATATTTTTTTTTTTAATGATTTTTTCCATGAAAGTGGTCTGAAAATATTTAGAAAATGGAGCGCTTTCCATTTTCCCGCCATAACTATATCAAAAATATCGAAATCAAAATTTTTTTTAACGTGTATAGAATTTGTCCATGCTTGGGATGGTATAAGTTTTATCACATTTTGATAAGCGAAACAAAAGTTACAGTCTTAAACGTAGACATGAACATTCACGGAAAAAATGTCTTAAAGACCTATTGTTAGTAAAAATTATAAAATGATATTTATCTTATTCTATTCACTTTAAAATCAATATTTCTACGAAGCTAATAGTCTCCCCTACGCGATGGCACCATTTTTGTGAAATGTTTTCAGTTTTTTAGCATGGTTCAAGTCTTTGGAAGAGCAAATTTGAGGTTTTTTGACCTTTTACACTTCATAATGACCTTCCATAGCTTTGGTTGGGGAAAACAAAGATTTCCCGAGGCTTAGGTTCGGCAGATAGATCCGCGATCGTGGTTTATAAAGCGCGATCATTGGTTTTTTTAACACAAACCGCGAGTGCTTTATAAACCACATGATCGCGGTTTATAAAGCGCGCTCAGGTTCATAAATCATATTTACACACATCCCAATGTCTGAATTACCATGTGATTTTTACTCTCTGACCTTACCATATGAATTACTATGAAATTTTATCTTTTTTTGCACGTTTTTCTTATCACCGGAAGCAAAACATCATGGGAGACAAGAAACGAAGTCAAAAAAGGAAGTCATTAAGTAAAAAAACACCAAACGAATTAGAGGCCAACAAAATTCAAAATGTTGAGCGAATGCGGAATCTTCGTGAATCAAGAAGAGGTTCATCTTCAACCCCAACTATTGTAAGCAATGAAGAACCAGGTAATGTTTCTACTGTCAATGTTGAAGTTGAATTAAATACTCGTGATGAAGATGTTTTTACCATCAATGTTGAAGAAGAATTAAATACTCATGATGTAGCAAATGTTGAAATTGAAGGAGACAATGAAAATGTGAATAAGGAAATTCATGTTGAAACTGTAGACAAGCAAAATTTGACAAAAACACCTCCTAGGATTTTACGTAAGAAACCTAATTTTTTTATTGAAATTGATGAAAACATTTTGAAACCAATGTCTGACAAACTTTTTGAATGACAAATCAGAAGAAAAGCCACTAAAATTTGGGATAATCATTTTGAAATTTTAAATGATTCCCAAAGATGTCAGTTGTTGGTTAGTTTGATGAAATTGATTAAAATGAGACCTACATTAAACACCTTAGGATTGACAACATCTAATATACGTGGTCAAACCTCTACAATTGTTGAAAACCTTCATGATGCATATCACATTGTTGGTGTCAAGAGACGCACTAGGGATAGTAATATTGTGCGTCGTGTACTTGCTACTAGTGTTGTAAGTGAATCAATAAAAAACAATGTTTGATTACGCAAACAAGTCGAATGTTGCAAGTTAATCGAAAAACTCTAATGAAAGCAATTGAAAGACGTAATATCCTTCAATCACTCAATAACGCCGATTTTTGGGCATTTTTTGCTAGAGCACCGCGTAAGGACAAAAATAATTCTGATGCTATAAGAGAAGTTGTTATTAAATTTTGGCATGATAACACTAGAGTTTCACCTAATACAAGAGATGTTATAAAACGGAGAGTTGGTTCTACTAATCGTGAACCACATCCAAAGCATTTCTTAGATATGACTCAAACTCAATTTTTTCGTAAGTTTGAACAAGAGAATCTAGAAATTAAAATTAGTCAACATTTTTTTGAAATGTTGAAACCATTCTATGTGAAAATCAACCACGCTCGCACACCACTTGTCATTGTAGGCAACATGTTGAATTTTATGATGCATTATGCTAAATTTTTACGTATTCATTCTATTTTTCATTCTGAAACTATGTTATCAGAATGTGGTGTTCAAGTTCCACCAATATCTTCCAGGGATTTCATTCCTACTATATTTTGTGAAAAAGAAGTTGGACAATTTTTTTATAGTCGTGGATTGTTTAGATGGAAGTCAGTAGTACATGCATGGATTACCTAAATTGGAAAGTTACATCCATGAGAAAATCAAGGTACAATAGACATAATTTAGTTGAGTTTGATAAATATAAATCAGTTGCATACCAGTTGAAAGATGGAAAAGAGTCTAAACGGTGTGAGCTAGTTACAGAACAAATGCTTGTTTTCAATTTTTGAGAAAATTTAAGGATGAAATTGTTTATGAGTATGCTAGGCATACACATAGAGCTCGATGGTTGGATGAATAGTTCAAGCTATGCAAGGACACATTTCCTATTGGTACTATTGTTTCAGTGGTCGATTTTTGTAGAGAATTACACATTGCAACCACAAATGGAGGTTCAATCGCAATATTACAACTCAGTACAAGTTGCCATTTTTGTGCATATAACATTTCTACATTCTCCCTAAGAAGAAGAGAGAATGATCAATTTTTTTAAGAGAGTACCACTTTTATATCAGTGATGATCATACTCATTCTACTGAATTTGTGCAAGGGTGTTTCAGTTATTTTATGGAAACTTGTCTGATAGGGACATCCACTTCAAACAACATTATATATGGTCAGATAATTACACGTCTCAGTTTAAGAATGCATGAATGTTTTATTGGATGAGAAGAATGCACATCAAGATGGGTGTGCAACATATTTGGAGTTTCACTGAGGCTGGACATGGAAAAGGAGAGCATGACGGTGTAGGGCATGTGTGAAAAGAGCTCTGCAAGAAGAGTCAAGTACAAAGATGGTGCTAAATTAAAAGATGCAAAGAGCATAGTGGAATGGTGTATTGACAACATGGCCCGAGGTTCTCAAGAAAATTCCACAGTTTCACAGATATTTTTGGTTGATAGAGGAACAACAAATTGCTAACTACGAGGATTGTATGACACTCACTGGGTCCAGTGATATGCACTCATTTTGTAGCTCAGACGCTACTTCATGGGCCGTATGGACAAGAAATTTGACATGTTTTTTGTGCATCTTGTATCGAATTTGTCACTACTGAGTGTGATTCACAAGAATGGGTGGATGGATGGATTTGTAGGCCTCTAACTCCGCTTCCTAGTTATCAACCTCCACAAGCATTACGACTTGTTTCTGCAGATGAAGTTGCAACATCCAAGGACTTTGATGAAATTTTGATTTTGGTGCGACAAGGTATTTATGGTTATTTATTTAATTTTTGTATTGAGTTATGTCCATTGAAATTTTAATATGTAATTTAAATTTGAGTTGTTCAACCTTTGTTTTTTTGTAGGACATGTGTTTCAAAGTTATCATGATAAGAAGACAATGAAGAAGGAACAGACTATTTCTTATGTCGTTGCATCGAGGAAAGAAAGAAGTTGACTTCTCCTATTATAGATGGCGAAGATATTGAGTATCCTACAGGGTCAGTGGTAGTTATTGGAACTTGGCTTCGATGGTATCCATTAAAAACTCCTCCTCTTTGGGTGTTTCAAGACTTTGAGACACACAGAAAATACTCTTATATTCGCATCTAGTTCTAGTGACAAATATTCAATTGTATAGATATCGAGGAAGGCCTAATAACAAGATTCTTTGGAAGGTTCGAGAGTCAGATCATGAAGCAATCTTGTCTGCTATTCAGAGTAGATCCGATCCTGATGGTTCATTGGAATGAATTTACAATGCTCATGTCTAGTATATATAATTTCTTTGATATATATATAAATTTTTTTAGTTAGATCTAGATTTAAGTTCATATATTTTATTTTAAATTTGTGTATTTTGTATATATCTAGTATATGGTTTTGATTTGAAACTTAAATTTCTTTGACTAACACTTTTATGTTCAGGTTAGTGGTGCATAAAAGCTTCCACCTTCACGTGGTTGGCATTGTTAGTAGAGAATTTTAAATTCTCAAGCTAAGAGAAATTGCTTTGAAAAAGTTTAAATTTTGAAAAAGTTGTAAATTTGAAAAAAAAAAGTTGTAAATTTTGAAAATTTTGAAAATCCTCCTCCCAAGTGTTTACAAGACCATACCTATGTGTGTGCACAATCGGTTTGGTGCCATGACCCACCGTTTGCAAAATATAGCATTTGACAACCTTACACTGGCTCAAACTGCACTATTTCACGTTTGCAAACAATAGGGCAGCGAGAGCACCGATCTGGGAAGAAAAAACTGAGAGAGAGGCTATTGTAGAGGGTCCCTACACAAGGTGTCGGATCAGACGAGACGTCTCTAGGTGCCATGAGTCCGAGTAATCACCCGTCGAAGTTGAACGATATTTTGGTCTCAGGGCTCTTAAGGGACTACGCCCGAACGAAGTAGCCCGGAAGCAACGACCTTGTCGCACCAAAACACCACCTCCTCTAGCATTCACCTAGCCACCTGACATGTGTCAAAGTAAGTAGTCTGGTTTGGTGCCATGACCCACCGTTTTAAAATATAGCATTTGACAACCTTACACTGGCTCAAACTGCACTATTTCACATTTGCAAACAATAGGGCAGCGAGAGCACCGATATGAGAAGGAAAAAACTGAGAGAGGCTATTGTAGAGGGTCCCTACACCGAGGTTCGGATCAGATGAGACATCTCTAGGTGCCATGGAGTCCGAGTAGTCACCCGTCGAAGTTGAACGATATTTTGGTCTCAGGGCTCTTAAGGGACTACGCCCGAACGAAGTAGCCCGGAAGCAACGACCTTGTCGCACACCAAAACACCACCTCCTCTAGTGTTCACCTAGCCACCTGGACATGTTCATGCGCAGTCGTTTTGGTGCCATGACCCACCATTTGCAAAATATAGCGTTTGACAACCTTACATTGGCTCAAACTGCACTATTTCACGTGTTTGCAAACAATAGGGCAAGAGAGCACCGATATGAGAAGAAAAAATTGAGAGAGGCTATTGTAGAGGGTCCCTATGCCGAGGTTTTAGATTAGACGAGGCATCTCTAGGTGCCACGGAGTCCGAGTAGTCACCCGTCGAAGTTGAACGATATTTTGGTCTCAGGGCTCTTAAGGGACTACGCCCGAACGAAGTAGCCCGAAGCAACGACCTTGTCGCGCACCAAAACACCACCTCCTCTAGCATTCACCTAGCCACCCAGATGTGTCGCAGCATATTCGGTTTGGTGCCACGACCCACCATTTGCAAAATATAGCATTTGACAACCTTACACTGGCTCAAACTGCACTATTTCACACGTTTGCATAAAACAATAGGCAGCGAGAGCACCGATCTAGGAAGGAAAAAAAGAGAGAGGCTATTGTAGAGGGTCCCTACACCGAGGTTTGGATTAGATGAGGCATCTCTAGGTGCCATGGAGTCCGAGTAGTCACCCGTCGAAGTTGAACGATATTTTGGTCTCAGGGCTCTTAAGGGACTACGCCCGAACGAAGTAGCCCGGAAGCAACGACCTTGTCGCACACCAAAACACCACCTCCTCTAGCATTCACCTAGCCACCCGATGTTGTCAGCATAGTCGGTTGGTGCCATGACCCACCGTTTGCAAAATATAGCATTTGACAACCTTACACACTCGGCTCAAACGCACTATTTCACGCGCGTTTCACAAAACAATAAAGGGCAGCGAGAGCACCGATATGAGAAGGAAAAAACTGAGAGAGGATATTGTAGAGGGTCCCTACACCGAGGTTTGGATTAGATGAGGCATCTCTAGGTGCCACGGAGTCCGAGTAGTCACCCGTCGAAGTTGAACGATATTTTGGTCTCAGGGCTCTTAAGGGACTACGCCCGAACGAAGTAGCCCTAAGCAACGACCTTGTCACGCACCAAAACACCACCTCCTCTAGCATTCACCTAGCCACCTGACATGTGTCGGCATAGTCAGTTTGGTGCCATGACCCACCATTTGCAAAATATAGCATTTGACAACCTTACACTGGCTCAAACTGCACTATTTCACACGTTTGCAAACAATAGGGCAGCGAGAGCACCGAATATGAGAAGGAAAAAACCGAGAGAGGCTATTGTAGAGGGTCCCTACACCGAGGTGTAGATTAGATGAGGCATCTCTAGGTGCCATGGAGTCCGAGTAGTCACCCGTCGAAGTTGAACGATATTTTGGTCTCAGGGCTCTTAAGGGACTACGCCCGAACGAAGTAGCCCGAAGCAACGACCTTGTCACACACCAAAACACCACCTCCTCTAGCATTCACCTAGCCACCCAGATGTGTTTCAACATAGTTGGTTTGGTGCCACGACCCACCGTTTGCAAAATATAGCATTTGACAACCTTACACTGGCTCAACGCACTATTTCACACGTTTGCAAACAATAGGGCAGCGAGAGCACCGATATGAGAAGGAAAAAATTGAGAGAGGCTATTGTAGAGGGTCCCTACACCGAGGTTTTAGATCAGATGAGGCATCTCTAGGTGCCATGAGTCCGAGTAGTCACCCGTCAAAGTTGAACGATATTTTGGTCTCAGGGCTCTTAAGGGACTACGCCCGAACGAAGTAGCCTGAAGCAACGACCTTGTCACGCACCAAAACACCACCTCCTCTAGCATTCACCTAGCCACCCAGATGTTTCAAATAGTTTAGTTGTTTGGTGCCATGACCCACCGTTTGAAAAATATAGCATTTGACAACCTTACACTCGGCTCCAACCACACTATTTCATGTTTCAAAACAATAGGCAAAGCGAGAGCACCGATATGAGAAGGAAAAACCGAGAGAGGCTATTGTAGAGGGTCCCTACACCAAGGTTCGATTAGATGAGGCTCTCTAGTGTGCCATGGAGTCCGAGTAGTCACCGTCGAAGTTGAACGATATTTTGGTCTCATGGCTCTTAAGGGACTACGCCCGAACGAAGTAGCCTAAGCAACGACTTTGTCGCACACCAAAACAACACCTCCTCTAGCATTCACCTAGCCACCCACATGTCCCACAGCATTTGGTGCACACCTGATTTGGTGCCATGATGTCCCGAGGCATGACACTCTCACTCCTCACCTCCGTTCATTTCCTAGGACTCAAAACATTCAATGTCACTTGTTTACCTTCCATCTCTCTTGTTCTCTTTGGACTTGCCTTTGTCCTCTTAGGTGCTTCATCACTGTCCTTGATTTTCTCTCTTGAGCTATGTTGTTGTGGTGATCTCTCTCCATCCTCTTGCCTAACTATGTGCTTACATGCTCATTATGTTTGCATTGTAAATGGTCATGCTCTTGGCTACCTTGAAACTTTTTACATACTTTTCATCCCTTAATGGGGTATCTCTAATACCCTAATTATCATGCTTTGAAGATTCACAAGAATAAAGCATTCCCTTGTTATTCTAATAGTGGATTAAGTATTTGAATATAGGTCAAGAATACTAAATGGAGTTGAAATTAAATGAGCCATAATTGCTAGTGAAGCAAGAACTAGTGAAAAGTGGTGAGTAAAGGTAAGTCATGTTAAAGGAATGAAATGCATTTATTCATTGTTTCTAATAGTATGGTGAGAATGTGAACATATGAATAAGATTATCAATAAAATGCTAAGGCAAGTAGCTTCAAGTTTGCATATTTGGATGGAATTTTAGAAGGAGAGTGAAGTGGCCAATCAAGTCACTTATGAAGCATGCTAAAAGAAGTGAAGGAAACAAATAAGTGAGAGCCTATGAAGGAATAAGAGGAAAATAGTTTCCATGCATGAGAAACATGAAGAAGAGATTTAAGAATTCTCATAATGGAGAACATAGCATGAAAGAAGAATAATGGAGGAGAAAGGAAGTGCAAAATGAAATGCTTAGAGAATAAATAGGTATGAGATTCTTGTACAACATTTAGGTTCTTCATTGAGGCTTTCACATCTCAGTTTGTAGAGGTTTCCCTTTCATCTTCAAAGGTCATCAATCATGTGGAGGAAATGACACCCAATGAATATGAAATGACAAGAGTCTCTCTATGGCAAGCCACTCATGAGGGTGATGCTCACCTTTTCAAGGATTCTTCATCACAGATCACTACACAGAATTAGGAGTATAAGTAAATCATCAAACAATTAAGGGAACATGTGAGGACCTTTTATTCATAAGTGCAATCATTTATTGCATGAGATTAATCATCTCTACCTCAAATTGAAGCAATGTCTCCCATCTGAAACTTCAACCCCCCAGTCCATCAAGCAAGATCAAGCATTCATACTGCAAAGAAGGACATGTGACCATTGGGTGAGCATGATCCTTGAAAAAGGGAATGATCTATTTCCTGAGATTATCTCTTTGTTTAGATTGTTCTTGGTCATATATTTGAAAATCAATAGGAATAGAGTTGAGATCAAGAAAGAGAAATTCCATTGGGAAAATAATCTCCCATTTATGAGTGAGATGAATAATTTTGATTCTCATTCCTGGTGAGCTGTGTGTGTTTTCATCTGACTCAGAGAACTTGTATGACATTTTGTCCCATACCATCACCTAGAGGTTTGATGCTCTAAAAGAAGCCATTTCTGATTTTGAATCCCATGAGGAGAATGTATCAAAAATTTTGGAAGATCTTGGCACAAGAATGCATGAGCTTGGTACTCCTCTCAGGGAGAATAATTCCATGAAGAATCTTCAAGATTCAAATTTCAAGAATTGGTTCAGGAAAATATTTGTGACCCTTTCCTTCAATAGTGATACTTTAGAAGCCCTTGTAGAGATCATAGGTTATATCTCTAATCCTATGAAGAGTTATGAAAAATATTTTAGTCAATGTGGAAATATCAATGCCATTCCTGAGAATTGACTCAACACATTGGAGCATGTGAACATCTTGGAAGATGAGAAAGTTTCATTTGTAGTTTCCAGATTCAACAAGATGGTCTATGGAAAAGCCTCATCATTCAAGATCTTCCGTGGAGGAAGACATGAGTTGATTCTTCATTAGAGGAGGATTCTTCATGATGGGTGGAACCTAAGAATACTAATAAGGGCTTACTGTCAAATTTTTACCCTTTTCAAAGGGACGTGGGGGACATCAGAATGCACCACCACATGAAATCTCTCCCTTTCGTCACTTAAGGCTTGTAACATTCTCACTAGGTATGATTCCTCAGCACCCCAACTTGATTATGTTGCCCCCTCTCATGAATACTTAACCCCTTCACACATTATCACCCCTTTAAGTCCCTTTGTCCCTTAATAAATGTGGTAAGGGAAATGGGGAAAACCAAAACCCATTTAGAAACTTTTAACCCTACCCTGTCATGCCATGTAACCCGGGTTAATCCAGAATGGTCAAGGATGAGTTAGAAGGTGAGTTAGCTAGGTTAATGTTAAGAGGTGAGTATAAACAAACACTTAGCCATTTTTTTAATCCCTTTTTAATATTTCCTTTTCCTTCATTGCTGCTAGTATTTAGTTATGCTACTAAATTTTCAAGAAACCCTATTGCAAAAATCACATTTTTGCTCATATCTCCTTCATTTTTGCTCCATTTCCCCTGCAATTTTGCCCGTAACTTCTACTCATGAACTCCTTGAAGATGATCTAAAAATATTTTCCATTGGTACCCTAAATTTTTATAGCATCCCATTTAAAATTTTTAGAGAAAAACTTGCCTTTTTAGATCCTCGCAATTTGGAGATCGAAAACACTTGAAATTAAAGCAGAAACCATATGAAAATACCTAATCTAATGAAAAAATTCATCTCAATCCAAATACAAGAAGACATGATTATATTTATTATTAAATTGGCATATGAGCCTTACTAAAAATAATAAGTTTTGATAACAAAGAAAAAAATTGAAACCTCTGTGTAATCTTCAATTCTAGAAATATGAAAATTGTAAAACTTGAAAATCGGGAAAATTGTAAAATCTTCAATGTTGCACCATAAGTAACATTATATTCATATAGTTCAAGATGAACTCTACCTCACTTATTTCTATCAATGTTCACATTAGTTGATATGCAACAGATGAGTGTTAGCTTTAAAAAAAAAAGTAATTGTACGTATTGCCCTTTTGTAGTTCACCTAGCATGGTTTTGCTTAATGGAATAGGTTTGCTTAACAATTGTACCATGTAGTGCTCCGGGACATGGTTTTTTAATTTTAAATCAAACATACATATCTAGAACTAATAAATGGTTATGAAAACATACATAGAAGGATATCATACATGCAATGAAATCGAATCAAACATATAGTTCAATAATATCGTTATGAAAACCAACACACATGGATATATAAGAATCAAACAAAGTGTGCTCCAGACGCACGTCTCTAAAAATATGTAAGTTCATAACATGTGTACATCTCAAACTAAGTGTGTCATAATGTATATAGGACCACATGCGGTCGCAAAAGGCTATATATATACAATGGACTATATGAAGAAACATGTTCACTAGGACCAGATGGCCCATATATATATCTATGTACATCCAGGTGGACTATGAATCTACTCATGAAACATCTTCCCTCTCTTCGCCCTGCTAGAAGTAGCACGTCCATGACCTGGGGATGTAGTGGAGGGAGATGCCACTACGGATTTCATCCGTGTGGTCCTAGTGTCTCTAAGCAGCCTGCAACCTAACCTGCACATTCATAAACAACAAGTTTTTAACACCCAAAATTTTAAAATACATTCAAAATTTAGAAACTTGTACAATTTAGTTAAAATGCATGTGAAATCTTACCGCAATGTCATGATCCCTATCAATTTGTTGTTGACGCATCGCAGGGACAACAATAGACTCACGAGGGGTAAGCTACATACAAATAATTAATTTTCAAATTAAATATTTCACATACATACAAAATTTGATATTGTAGATTTAAGTAATAAGAAATAATGAACCTCCAAAATTTAACAAATTTGAAAAATTGTACCTCAGTTAGTGGATCTGCAGATGCTATGGCAGTATCTACAAAGCAGCCTCCACAGTCTGCATATATGGAGGAGTCTCTCTAGCAGTCATAAGCTATACAAAAACATGTACAAATCAATATTAAAATCTACATGACTGTGCACCACATAACAGAGGTCCAAAGCATGTAATCCACGTGAACTTCCACAATTAGAAACAAAGTGTAAAGAGAAACTAACCTACGTAAAACTCATGTGAGGCGTGCCAATAGCCTCAGTTCCCAGAGCAGATGATGACCCGCCAAGCTCCTGTGTATAAAAGACAAACATATTAATATGTACAACATACACGTGAAACATTATAATAATAATCTAGTGCAATCAAATGAAATTAAAAATGTAAGTTTGTACAACTTGAAACTTACATTTGAAACATGCCCAACTGTAGCAATAGCTAGCATGTCGACGCCTGGATGTTTCCTTCACCGGCTCTTGCTATTTAAAATAAAATAAAAATTAGTTTTTTACATGTATGTACATGACGTACAATCAAATACATATATATTAAAATCTCAAACATGTGAATTAAACTATTGTATATATATATATATATATATATATATATATATTTATATTTATTTGAAATTTACCTGTGAAAGACCAATATCAGTGGCACCAGTTCCAAAAACATCCCCAACATCTCATCTATAGAAAAGAAATCATGTGAACCAAGCAAATGATGTCTCGCCCATAAGTGCATACGGCACCACATGATCCACAGTGGTGTGGTGCGCTAGAACTGGCACCTCCACCAACATCACCAGATGCAATCTGGTCACTATGTTGGGTCGAGTGTCGTGAGCTCCTCAATGCATGCAAGTGTGTCAATCTCCACAACCTCCTTCACCGTAGGAGGGATAAATCAAGAAAGGGGGGGTTTTGGGGCATGGGGGATCCTTGGTTGACCTATGTGCACCAGTCTACTGCAGTGCAGAGCCACCTCTCGACCAAAAAAAGTAGAAAAGTCAAAATAATTGGGACCTCATTAAGCACACGAACTCGCAATATAATTTCTTCAAAAAATAAAGAGGAACCTCATTTTTGTTGCATGGTGGATAATCAAAAACCATCCACCATCGGTCCCAAAAATTGTTTCTGATTCGGGCATCATGGCACCAATGGATCGGGAACCATTTTGCAAGTAAGTAATCATGGGGGCATTGGTTCTCGTGGTCAAGAATAATGCACAAATGAGGTCTTTTCCAATTTTTTTGTCTTTTACGGCCGCATGGGATAATTTATCCACATACCACCACCTACAATCACCTCTAAAGGTATTCCATCTATGTATTTGGTTGGTTACAGAGTCGACTTCGCCAATCAATGTTTGCAATGTGTTGGCTAAAGTCATGCGGGATGGATTTGTGGCATGATTTTGTCTTATAGTCTGAATAAGGTTCTCAATGACAATTTTATTTTCTTGGATTCTTCCAATGATATTATCTTGTGTTCCTGTTGGTTCAATGGGGATGAAGGAGCCACAGGAGGTGGATCTATGTTTGGAGGAGGGTTTTGAGGAATGTTTGAGGGTTTTGAGGAATGTTTGAGTGGGTTTTGAGGAATGTTTTGATGGTTTGCATGATTTGAGCTTTCACCAACCAACTGACAAAACAAGAAAATTGTATACATAAACAAACATTTCAAAAAACCCATGAAAATGCAAAAAAAAAACCTAAAATGCAAAAAAATGATTAAAATCAGGGGCTTACCTCCTCGTCTTGGTGGCATGGTTGAATCTATCATGATCCACAAGTCCGATGAGAAATTTTGAGGTGGTATTCAAAGCTCATCGCGGTTCTAACCCAAAACGGTTTTAGGTTGGACAATTCGTGGACATAAAAACTGAAATTCAGAACCGCGATCGTGCAGTTCCTAAATTTTCAGGTTTTTATGTCCACGGAATTGTCCACCAACTTCATTTGTTGCACTCCACAAAACATGTTGTGGTCTCCTCTCTTCCGCGTTATTACGCTGATTGATTGCAAGACGAGTTACCAAGTGTTTCAAACCACACTCACGGACCCAATTGTAATCAACGCACTAAAATATAAAGTGTCGAAATCAACGGGGTTGTTATATTGTCCTAGGTGGTTGTGTTTCGTTTCTGCATTTCTTTCTCTCTCTCTTCACTATGGATGCACTTTCAATTCCTTTTGCTTACGTCATTCAAATTTTTGAATGGAGATCAAAAATAATAATGAAACTAGGGGTAAAGGGTTATTCCACATCACCATGGGAGGCGAGACCGAACCAAATGACGAACCTGAAAAATCTAAGTGGTTAAACCGTAGTGATGAAGCTTTAGGTCTTCTTTGCATGTCTATTTCTCCTGACTTGCTCTTCCACATTGAGGCGTCTGAAACACCTAAATCTGTGTGGAAAATGTTGGATGCAATGTTTGGACAACTAGATGACATGAGAGCGCATGAGTTAGAAAACGAACTACTAGGGTTAAATCCTAGTGACTTTGAAAACCTACAAGCTTTCTTCTTGAAATTTTTCCACATTAGATTGTTGTTAAAAGGATGTCAAGTAGAGAAGAAATATTCTCAACTGATCTTGTCGATTCTCTCTAAGCTAGGTCCCGAATATTTTGTCTTCGTGTCAACTTTCTACGCTACAAAATCTACTTTGGGCAATACTTGGATTATGCCCTCCTTTGATTGTTTTTCGTCCCAACTCATTCAAGAATAAGACAAACTCATTCAAATGGGGTCTCTCAAGTCCAAGTCACATGCCCTTGTAGCAAGTACTAGCAAGGGAAAGAAGACTGAAAAGAAGAAAGAAACAAAGGATCAACCTAAGAAAGAAACCAAGATCAAACCTAAAAATGACACAAACACTTCAACTTTTGAGCCTAAGGCATAGAAAAGCAAGTTTTTTTGTTCCTATTGCAAGAAGTTTGGTCACGACGAGCAACACTATTTTTGGAAATAGATTGATCACTTATCTCATTTACTTGAGAAGAATAAAATAAGTGTTCCTGAATCCATAAAACAAAGTGCTCTAAAGGTCGAGTCTTCTGCTACAAAAGGTGCTAAAAATGATAAGAAGAAAGGAAAGGCCCTTGTAGCAGAGTTGCTCCTTCATCGACATGGATTATAGATTCCGGTGCCTCACACCACATGGGTTCTTTGTATGTTGATTTTTCCAACATCGAACCTTGTGGAATGTCCCAAATCATGATGGGTAATGACACGACAGTGTCAGTTTCCGGTAGTGGATCGGTAGAGATGGATGGGGGAACATTTAACCAAGTGTTGAGTGTTCTTGGTCTCTCTACCAATCTCCTATCGGTTTACCAAATTACTCACCTTGGTGAAGGAATGTGAGTGGAATTTGGTCCTAACTCGGTGATTATTCGTGAGCTTAACAATGACACTATAGTGGCTGAGGGAAAGGTTGATCACCGTTCACGGTTATATACCTTTTCCCACTTTACTTCTGATTCTACGCCCACTGCCTTGTTCACTCATGCAAATGAGGTTAGTAAGCTATGGCATGAGCATTTCGAGACATCTAAATTATTGCTACCTTGAACAATTGAGCCAAAACAAAATGGTCAACGGTTGCCCCATGTCAAGTTTTCTAAGGGTCTTTGTGAGGGTTGTACCCTTGGAAAGCATCCTGAAAAGAACTTTGACAAAGGAAAATCTGGAGAGCCACTCGTCCTTTAGATCTTGTTCACAGCGATGTTTCTAGTCCATTTCCTTCTCCTTTGTTTACTAGAGCTCTTTATGTGCTAACCTTCATTGATGACTATTCGCGATATACTTGGGTATATTTTCTTAAGCTTAAGTCTTAAGTCTTTGAACATTTTCAGGACTTTAAGGCTCTTGCTAAGAAACAAGTGGAACATTCTATCAAGGTTCTTCAAATCGACAATGGAGGTGAATATGTAAACAATATGTTCATGGATTTCAGCCTTACGAAGGGATCTCTTTTCAAAGATACTGATTGCTTATAGCCCTTCGCAGAATGGAGTCGCAGAAAAGAAAGAACCGTACTCTTAAGAATATGGCCACTTATATGATTCACTCAAAGTCTCTTCCTCCGTAGTATTGGGCCAAAGCAATGAATTGTGAAAATTACATTCAGAACCATGTTCCACACAAGGCAATAAGAGGGATGACACCCTTTGAAGCCTAGTTTGGATGCAAGCCTAATGTTGAGCACTTTTGAGTGTTCGGATCCAAGGCTATGGCTTGGATTGCTAAGAAGAAACGCAAGGCTTTTAGTTTCCAGGCCCCATTGACACATCTTTCTTAGTTGTTTAGGAGTGTCTTCTCTTTCTATTTGACTCATCATAGCCGCTACCCCAACTTTGATGAAGGGGGTGTTGGTGTGAGTTATCCTATGTGTCCTCCTCACATATTGGAGGGTCATCTCACATGGGTTAGGTTTAGGGTTTGCTATTGAGTCATGCACTAGGGTTACTCAGCACCCTATATGTACCTTTTCACTATTCATTTATGAGCATGCCAAGACACTCTGTTGTCTTTCCTCTATGTGCAAGCTTTGTTTCTGTTGAGCAAGTTCTTCCATTATTGATTGATTCTTCCTTGCGATTACACTGGAGCTATCACGATTCCGTTGGAGTGCAACTACTTCGTGGTGCATCGTTTCCGATTCGATTCTCGCAAACTCTTTTCATGTTTAATGGATTAATTTGATCTAAAATGGTTTAAGTGAGTTTGATATGAAATATGGGATATACTACTTCCATTTGAATTCAACTATCAAATTGTAGATGAAAAAATTGATTTTTATTAATATTATACTAGGACAGAAATATTAAATACATCTATTTGAAAAATGTTAACAAATATCAATCTTAAGATCTCTATGTTGGATTTTTCACATGCTGATAATGTAATATTTTCTCCAAAAAAATCTAGTTAATTAGTAACAATTGACATTTATATAGTTGCGCCACTATGTTGGGCTCGAAAAAATATTTCTAGTGACAAAAATGGAGTCTAAAATCCACCATATAGCCCATATTTTTTAATCAATTTCTCCCAATAAGAAGAAAAACTTCTAAATGGTGGTGAAATAGTCATCAAATTTAATGTTAAAACTTCCACATTATGGTCAAATTTAAGGCTAACTATTTATTGTTAATAAATTGTAAATATTATAAGTCTCAACATAACTCTCTTAGCTTTTCCTTATAAAATCATAGAGCTAGTGTGTGTGGTAATCATTGTGGAGGAGAGGTTCACTTTGTAATATTTTTGTGAGGAGGGTCATTAGCCCTTCCTCAAATCTATGCTTGATATTACAATAGTAATTCTACCTTGATCATTTATGTGTTGATATTACTTTTATGTTTCATAGGTATGCACATGCAATTGTGAGTGATAGTCTTCATGGTATTGCAACAATCTTGGAACCTATCAATAATTTGTAACATTGTGTTAGAGTATTGAATTTTTTTGGATATGTTCCAATAATGTTCTAATAACCTCGATATTATCACCCACATTTGCATGTGCATACCTTTGAAACTTGAAAGTGATATAAACACAAATATAATCAAGATAGAGTGACTACTCTAATATTGAGCACAAATGTGAGGGAGGGAGAATGACCCTCCTCACAAAAATATTATAATGAACCTATACTCCACTAAGATATCCACTCACACTAACTCTATGCTCTTCTAAAGAAAATATAAGAGGCCATGGTTAGGGTTTGGAGAGTAATTAGTTTGTAAAACAAGTCTTTGAAAATATTATTAACATTGGAAGTCAAACAAATCAATAAATTGATTAATACTCTTCTCTATTAATAGATGTGGATAAGTGTTCATAAATGGGTGAATTATCCATATATTGAATTACAAATAATATTACAAGTACATATTATTTAATCATACAATAGTATGCAAAAATTAAATAGACTAACATCCCAATTTAAGATGTGTTGTGTAAAGGAGAGGATAAAGTAAGCTATACTAACCAAAATAAACTTAAAATAATAAATGTAATGTGTGTACCAAAACCCCACCTTGAAAGTAACTTAGAGAAAGTAAGTGAGGAAAAACCTCAAATATGGGTCCCGATAATTTGGCCATGTTAGCTACCCATAAACAATAAGTATAAACAACATAATGCATGAAATAATGACTAGATTCAATGTAAAATTGTACAACAACCTCACCAACAAGTATTAATATAAATATGCATGAAAATGATGACTAAAATTTGTGCATAACTACACACTAACATCAAATCAAAGTCACAAGTGCATAAAAATGATCGGTGTGTTAAAATCATAGGCACAAAGGTATAGAAATGATCAATATATCACAACTCACGAGCACAACTATATAGAAATGACCATTATATCAAAACTTGGAAGCACAAAGATATGGAGATGACCACTAGTTCACAACTCAAAGGTATTCTAATCATATACATATCCATACACACCCCTCATAATGATGAAAAAGGTGAGATAGTATAAGAAGTGAGCATCGCTCAAAGAACCTTGAAGCATAAGTTGACCACGAAGAACGTAAGAGATCTAAAGGAGAATAACTGTGAAGAAAAAATATTAACACTACATGCGGTGATGGTACATGCATTGAAGTAGCGATCCAAACATACTAAATATTTGGAAGTGAAAGGAACAATAACCAGATCATACCAAGCCAAGAACACAAATGCTAATCAAACACCACGATCAATAAGATGAAAGCAATTCGCCAGAATAGCTTTACATAAAACCTTTGCAAACAAATGAGCAGCAATATCATATATTATAATGGAACTCAATGCAATACAATGAGAATGGACCTTGCTTGAATAGGCAAGGAATAACAATCTAAGAACTAATCAAGGTCATAGATCAAGCCATAAATCAAGGAAATAACTAGTCATCAAAGAACTAGTCAAGACCATAGATTTAGGAGAGAACTAGACATCAAGGATCTAGTCAATACCATAGATCAAGGAAAGAACTAGTCAATACCATAGATCAAGGAAAGAACTATACCTAACAACTAGATAATATCTCCTAATATCTAAATAAGATAAAATAAATATCCACACACATAAGTGGGTGAGGATAAATACAATAAAGGTAAATAAAGTACCTAGGTGAACATGAGCTAAGGTAAATACCTACTCTAATAAGAAGGTACTGCAAGCATCTGTTGAGGCTAAGAGATATGTGAAAGGACATATCCAATAGTAAAGGATTCCTAACTCGTAGCAAACACCAAATATGACTCAAGTAGCATTGAATATGTGTCAAAGAATACCAAATAGTATAAAGGTCTTTATGGAAGCCATCTTATCATACCGGAATACATGGGTGTCAATTTGATATAACCACTAAGTAGACTAAAAATGATGTTGAATACTATGATCTTTCTAAAACTTTAGGAGTGTATCATGAAATTAATTTACAATATGTTGACGATATTCCCCATATAAATAACTTTATGAAAAATAAAAATGAGGGGAAATACTTAAGCATTGAACAATATATCTCACAAGTCAATAAATGAGTGGAAAGAATCCAGTCCACATGGTATCAAGTAAGTTCATACAAAGTTGTTTCAAGAAGCACATAATTATATGATCATCATTGAATGTACTTGAGAACACACTATCCTCAATATGAGTCTTAAAAAAGGTGATAATGGGTTCCTATTAATATGCGAGGTATAGCAAAATAACTACAACTATGCAACAATCAATTCCTCCTCAAGAAAATATACAATTTAAAAAATCCATGAGAAATTATTTTAGATGTGAAAGTTATCACAAATTTAAGGATCAACTATCTAGGTGGTATCTAAACATACTATGAATAATAAAAAAATAGCCAAAATATATAAAATCTATACACAACTACAAATATATTGAAAAAAATGGCACTTTTTCATGAAATGAATCTTATATTAAATTAACATGTATTGTGATACAAGACCATTCACAAAAAATAAGGTGATATGGAAGCTAGCCTCAAAGAAACCAACCAATCTAGACCACAAAAGGGCCTAGGAGCAAAACCACTAGGTGGAGCTAAGGCAAAATGATCGATTACATAAAAAAGAATAGAGAGTAGAAAACTTAAGCCATTGTTGCAAACTATTTCCCGACCTATGACAGATCTTGGTCATGCTAGTCAGGGCCCGACATGTATTTTCAGGAGTTGGGTGGGTTCTAACCAAAACCACTTGTGTTCTCTCCTTCTTCAATATCCTTTGCCTATGCACGAGACGAGAGAGATGGCTAAGGAAATATAAGGGATTTTTTCATGAGGCGGCACATGATCCACCCATCATGAAAACCAAAAAGGGGCAGCCTATATGGTAATGGGGAGCTCTATCTCTAAGTCTATAGCGACACCATGACAATGTAGCGCCCCACCTAACAGGTGATTGGTATGGGGATTGACATGCACAATCGCACTTGAAGATTGACGTTGCGAGCAACTCTTGTGAAAACCACCCCACCGTTGTTGACCACTACTACAGCCATAATGCATAAAATGGTGAGTCGGTGATAATGAAACACAAGCCACATTATATGGGGTGCCGCTCCATTGGTGCAGGAGAGATTGGAGATGCTCCACCTCATGAGAAACCTTGTTTGTTTGGAATTGAATTTTTAATAACACATTGAATATAGCCATGACCTTGTTATAAATAAAAAAGTGTTGATCCATAGTAGAGTTAAAAAAATACATGTATTTATTTCTTTTTATATCCAAAACAAAATTTCTCTTTTTAAAGTGTACTAGATTTGGGTAAAATTTTGTGGCATCCTAAGATTATCCCCAAGTAGAATGTGCTACCATGAGAAATTCTCTAGCTGAAATGGTTGGAAAAAGGAATGGATCCAATTCCAAGCATTTTGAGCCTTGGAAAATAATGATAAAAGGAACATTAACATTTCTAAATGTCCACAAAATAGGCATATCGGGTTGGCTGGACTAATCGATTCCCAATTGACAGGACTGGTGTAAAATAATTCATGTAAAGTGAGAAATTTTTAGATCTAAACAACCCACCCATAAAGTGTAGAATATTTGATGCCATGTTGAGGTCGTAGATTCGGTTCCCCATTGAGAATTAAGCTTATCCACCATAGGGAGGTGGGGTGAGAGCCACTCGTAGCCTTTTTTGTGTAATTTTGGAATGGATTATCCATGTACCATTTCCAATATTTACACCAAGGTCTGGTAAAAATAACATAAAATTTATGTGACATGTGCATCGGAACAACAAAAATGATTTCTTTCATAGCTTATTTGTCATGATGGGCTAGCTTGAATTTGGATTTGATGAGATTCCAAGGCACCCAAAATTGTAGTTTGCAATAAAAATCTTAAATAGTGCATACCCCCACCTATAGAGCTTGAGTGTAGGTATCCAAGGAACCTCAACTAGACAACTATCTTGACACTGACGGATAAGGAGAGACCACCATTAGGACTAATCATTGAAAGAGAGACCATCACGTAATACATTGCCATTCCACATAAGAAAAGGCTTGACTATTTCCCAAGATTTCCAAATGTTTTGATGATAAAGTAGCCCAATATTTTAACAGGGACCAAGAGAGTGAGAATGTTGACAAAGCCCAATCCTTTCCAAGATGCACACCGATAGGGTGAAACTTCAAAAATGTAATGATGGATAAACAATTTTCAGGATTCTTGCCCTTTAATGGCTCAAACTATCCACTTAACACAAACGGCATACCCCTATCAATGGATGTCTATAAGCCCCATTCCTCTAGCTTCATTTGGAAAATGTAACGCCTAAATCATATATCTTACATTGGATATATATATCCGACTTGTGGCTATCATAATTGTTAGTGCAAATTCACAAGCACCCCCGGATGTTGATCAGATTTCTAGGGTGATCGTACTAGCATCCAGTGTGATTGCACAACATGGAATCCTTTCTCCCTGTGTGGGACTTGCAAAAATGAGAAAGGAATCTCCAGAGAAGGTGGTTCTATTCCTCTGTTCAGATGCACACGAAAATGCAGAGGGTTTACTAAAAATCTAATCTAACTTGCCAAGGAGACAGGGTAAGAAGATGCATAAAAATAAACCTAAGCTAACAGAGGTGATGCACCGAGGAATGAAGAACACCTATCTTGCCAATAAACACAAACCATTAAAATGTGATGCAAGATCATGCACAGATAACAAAGTTTGCAGTGAAAGATCAGGAGGATACAAATGAACACAGAGAGGGTTGAGAATCATCCACAGAAATGCATTACTTGATCCAAAGATTGATACAATACACTGTAAAATGCCAAGAGGCAAAGTTGCATTACAGTTTTAAATGGGAGGTTCGAACTCCACAAATTCGCTGCCAAAGAGAAGAAGGGGGGCAAAGCAAGAATGTTCGACCTTTAGAAAAATGCCCCTCCTTACAATTTATAGGAAGAAAGTGAGAGGGAAGAGAGAGGAAATCTAGATCTACCCCAACCACTTCTAGGTTGCATTTAACTCATCTCATTATGGCGGCGGTGAGAACCCTAGCAAAAGCGGCAGAAATTGTATTTTGCATTTAAGTAGTTGTTAAACGTCATTTCGGCCATTACCATGCGCCAGAGACATTTCTTGATTTTCTCTCTCCAAACTGAACCAAAATGCAAGATTGACCTTGGAATCGCTTATAGAATTTCACTAGCTTTCCATTGATATAAAGAACGCGAAAATCGAGCTCTGGATCGAAAGTTATGGTGATCTCGAAGATTTAGGGCAAAAAAAAAAGCAGCCAAAAGGATCGGGGGGAAAATATTTGAATTTTTTCGTGCTCGCCACTTGGATGACACGTGTCGCTCACGATTCATCCACGGGTTCATCCTCGAAAATTCCTTTTGGGCCCTTAAACTTGGACACATGGCACTATTTTATTGGCTCGGGCACTGAGGGTGCATTTTACTCTTGGCCAAACACCAAGAACTTTTCAACCTTCCCGACACGTGGCACATGGTCATTCGTCCGCGGGCCTCCTTGTCTCTTTGCAGCCATCTCGCCTTTTCGCATCCCACGTGTCCCTCGCGTACCTTTGGCCCGGATGTCCCAAATGAAAATCTCCTGCTTCGGCCGATTCGGGCTTCCTTGTTCCTGTTTGAGGTGAAGACACGTGGCGAGATTTGATTCGTTGGCGGCTCTTTCGGATTTTCGCGTCCCTCACGTACCTTTGGCCCAGATGTCCCAACTCATTGTCATGCGGGACAAATACATCGAACCGCCCGAAATGGGTGACTTTGCGCCAAATCGGGCCGGCGATCCGCCCGCGCGTACTTTGCCCTAGATGTCCCAAATCATGCGAAACAAGACTTAGGCAATTTTCTTCATTTTTTTTCGGCCGGTTCAGCCTTTTTGCGCCCGCAAGCGTCCCGATGTCCCAACTGTCCCAAGTGCTGGCGGCTCGTCCCGCGGCTTTTGGCTGATTCGTGCCTTGACATCCCAATCATTTGTCCCAAATGCGCCTAGGACAAGACTTAGCCGATTTTTCTCGTATTTTGGCCCCAAGCTTGCAGCTTTTGCAATTTTTTCACATTTTTAAAACTTCTTTGGGTTTTCTTCTTGGACGGAGAGTTAGAAAGAAGCGAGGGGACCCCAGAAACATGATTTTTGCCTTGAATCAATATACTTTCTCAGGATTGAATAATCTGATGCATGTTATCAAAATTACCTTGAGGGGTGAATTTTGGATAACAATTTGGTGACTTCAAGGGTCATCTCACTGCTAGATGAATGATCGTGCTGAAGTAATCCATTGGGCATGGAGTCATGAGTAGTAGCTGAAAATTGATCTCGAACTTTGAAAAATTCCTCTCGAACCGCTTGAATCCCACCAGGACATGGAGTTGTTCTCACCAAAATGCCACCAAAACGAATCATGCAAAAAGAGCGAAACCAAAGAAAGCACCAAAAACTATGTACAAACCTGAAAATCATACATGCTCGACATGGAACATGTAGAGTGTGCACAAGCACTTCTTCTGCTGAAAGCAAACCTACCTACTCTATTCTAACTGGAAGCAAAGGTGGGCTAAACAAACCCTGCAACTGGTTGTGCAAAATAGCTTCCTTTCTTCAAAATTGGCAGCCATGCAAATGATTTGGAGCTGATTATGGCTGATTGGATGAGTGGAAAATCAACAAGAAGCTGGTCTTCTACCCAAATTAGCAAGGTGTCAACTAAAAACAAATCCAATACCTCTTTTAGTTGCTCTGCATTTGGATTGAAGAGGTATGACAGCTGATCCTTGGAAATTTTGCAGCTCATCCTCATGCTCAAAAGCAAACATGACTAGTTGTGACTTCTCCTTTGGCTCCAATGAAGCCAAATACACGATTGGGCAAGGTCAGATCCATTTGATATGCCCATAGCTCGATTTTCAACTCCAAAATGGAGTCTTCTTGTAGACCCTCCTGAATGGATGGTGTGGAAGCAATGGCGAAATTCCTCTGCCCTTTCTCTTCCTCCAATGAAGGACATGAAAGATTAAAATCTTCCAATCTTGGTTCCAAAGAGCTGCTATAAGATGCAGGCTGCTGCAAATGAATGTTCTCCTTCATGACAGCAGACTCAAGTGTTTGGAATGTGGATGATGAAAGAGAGAATGGTGGAAACTCAACCGGCTCTTCTCCATCAAAATAGTCCTCCAAATCTAACAGATAAACTGCCTCATTGCTGTCCTGCTGCAAATGTTCAACCTCTCCCATGGTGTTCTCTTGATCTGCAACTTGATCACCATGGTTTCTTTCATCCTCCAACATTGAGTTTGAGAGATCAAACTCTTCTTCAGTACTAGAACTTGAGAGAGATGAAGTAGAAAGAAGAACTGAAGGTTCTTCTATAGCCTGCTTTGTGCTCAAAGCCCTTGGATCTGCACTTTTCTCCTCCACAACTAGAATGTGCTCCTCTTCTTTTAGATCTGGAGCAGCTTCTCCTTTCTCTACTACTCGAAGACAATCTTGCTCTTGATAGAACTCTTCCTCTAGCACGAAGTTTGTCAAGTCAAACTCTTCAATCTGCTTGCTCTAGAGGACAAGTTGGGGCTGCAAGATCTTCTTCTGAGCTTTCTTCCTTTATGGCTGATTGTGCAACTTGAATTGAATCAGCATTCCCTTCAAATAGAGTGCCAACATGGACACTACTTTCTGAGAAAACTGACTGCTGATCTGCTTCTTCTTTTTGCTCTTCTTCTGCTGCCACAAAATCAGTCCTGACCACCATGGTTTCAACCTTAGCCTCTTCTTTAGGCTTAACCATCAAGGGGATCTTTGCTATCCCAAATTTGGCAGCCCAAACCCTCAAGTTGTCTGTCATTTCTTTTCTATTGGGCTCCTCTTCTTGCTGTCCTCCATGGCCGATTTTTGCAATTTCTTCTTCCCCACATGGAATTGGGAATGCAAGAGGAGGGATGGGTTGTAACTCAATTGATTTGGCAATTTTTTGTGGTGGTAGAGGAGGTGAAACCTCTTTTTCTTTGGAAGAGGGGTATTTCTTTTAGCTCTTGTGGAGGGGATGACTGTTTGGAAGGAAAAAGGAAAGAAGAATTGAGGTGTGGTGGAAGACTGAGAGGTGGAGACATGGGATCAACATTTGGGACAGCAGATGGGGAGTTAGAATTTGCAATTCCAAATGAGATGATGTTGCTTGAGTAATGGGAAGAGAAAAACCAGATGATGGTGTAGAACTTACCCATTGACAAGGTTGTTCAACAACAAGTGTATAGGCCTCTATTTCTCTTTGTCCATTGTGCAAGTTGGGGCAGCATCTTCATCATGAAGTCAGATTCTCCCGAGGGCTCAAGTGTCTTGGAAAAGGGCCTCCCCATGGACAAGGAGTCCTACAACCAATTTTGAAAGCTCTCATTTGAGTGTTGCTCTGATCGCACCATTTGTACCTCCATCTTTAGGATTTTCTCCAACAGACCAGCATCTTGCATCTGATTGTCTTCATTATATGCATACTCTTGCTCTTGGAAATCTCCATAGCCAAACTAATTTTGGCATTACTGCTCATATGGGTATGCATGCTGATTTTGAATTTGTTCAAAATGCTGATTTGGAGGATTTAAAAAACATGTTGGAGGTGGGAAACATTGCTTGCTGTTGTAAATGTGAGTTCCATGATGGAAATGAAGTCATGATTGCACAACTTCATGGAATGGAAAAGAATGAAAGGGATGGAAAGAAGGATGGATGGGAATGGATGAAAAATAGGTTTGCAACTTCAGAAATGGGTTGCTGATCAGATGGAGTCACCAGATGTGTTTGCAAGTGCCTCCAAAGGCTGAAATCTTCACAGGAACACACCAACCTGCAAAAGATGAAGTGGAAGACCTCTAAGGTCCCACCGGGCATGCCAGAACTGTTAGTGCGAATTCACAGCACCCCTGGATGTTGATCAGATTTCTAGGGTGATCATACTAGCATCCAATGTGATTGCACAACATGGAATCCTTTCTCCCTGTGTGGGACTTGCAAAAATGAGAAAGGAATCTCCAGAGAAGGCTGGTTCCTATTCCTCTGTTCATATGCACACGAAAATGCAGAGGGTTTACTAAAAATCTAATCTAACTTGCCAAGGAGACAGGGTAAGAAGATGCATAAAAATAAACCTAAGCTAACGAGTTGATGCACTTTGAGGAATGAAGAACACCTATCTTGCCAATAAACACAAACCATTAAAATGTGATGCAAGACCATGCACTGAGATAACAAAGTTTGCAGTGAAAGATCGGGAGGATACAAATGAACATAGAGAGGGTTGAGAATCATCCACTGAGACATGCATTACTTGATCCAAATATTGATACTGATACACTGTGTAAAATGCCAAGAGGAAAATTTGCATTACAGATTTTAAATGGGAGGTTCGAACTCCACAAATTCGCCTGCCAAAGAGAAGAAGGGAGGAGCAAAGCAAGAATGTTCGACCTTTAGAAAGAAGCCCCTCCTTACAATTTATAGGAAGAATGAGAGAGGGAAGAGAGAGGAAATCCAGATCTACCCCAACCACTTCTAGGTTGCATTTAACTCATCTCATTATGGTGGCAGGTGAACCCTAGCAAAGCGGCCGTATTTTGCATTTAAGCTGGTTGTTGAAACGTCATTTTTGGCTATTACCACGCGCCAGAGAAATTTCTTTATTTTCTCTCTCCAAACTAAACCAAAATGCAATATTGACCCCGGAATCGCTTATAGAATTTCACTAGCTTTCCATTGATATAAAGAACGTGAAAATCCGAGCTCTGGATCGAAAGTTATGGGTGATCGAAGATTTAGGGCAAAAAAACCGCCAAAAGGATCGGCGGGAAGATATTTGAATTTTTTCCACGCTCGCCACTTGGATGACATGTGTGGGGCTCGATTCATCGTGGGTTCATCCTCTGAAAATTCCTTTCGAGCCCTTAAACTTGGACGCGCATGGCACTATTTTATTGGCTCGAGCACGAGGGGCGCATTTTACCTTGCGCCAAACACTTAGCAACTTTTCAACCTTCGACACGTGGCACGTGGTGATTCATCCACGAGCCTCCTCCTTGTCTGTTTGCGGCCCTCTCGCCTTTTCGCATCCCATGCGTCCCTGCGTACCTTTGGCTCGGATGTCCCGACGAAAATCTCCGCTTCGGCCGATTCGAGCTTCCTTGTTCTTGCTTGAGGTGAAGACATGTGGCGAGATTTGATTCGTTGGCGCTCTTTCGGCTTTTCACGTCCCTCGCGTACCTTTGGCCCAAATGTCCCGAATCAGTATGGGACAAATACCTCTAAACCACCCGAAATGGACTGACTTGCGCAAATAAACCGGCCGATCCAGCGTCCGCGCGTACCTTTTCCCGGATGTCCCAAACTATGCAAAATAAGACTTAGGCAATTTTCTTCATTTTTTCAGCCGGTTCGGATTTTCACGCCCCGCGCGTCCCGATGTCCCAACTGTCCCCAAGTCTAGTACTGGACACTCAGTGGCTTTTCGGCCGATTCGTGCCCCGACATCCCAACTGTCCCAAATGCGCCTAGGACAAGACTTAGCCGATTTTTCTCGTATTTTGGCCCCAAGCTCGGCTTTTGCAATTTTTCACATTTTTAAAACTCACGGGTTTTCTTCTTGGAGAGGAGAGTTAGAAAGAAGCCGAGGGGACCCCAGAAACATGATTTTTTGCCTTGAATCAATATACTTTCTCGGGATTGAATAATCTAATGCATGTTATCAAAATTACCTTGAGGGGTGAATTTTGGATAACAATTTGGCGACTCAATGGGGTCATCACTGCTCTTAGATGAATGATCAAGAGTTCAAGTAATCCATTGGGCATGGAGTCATGAGTAGTAGCTTTGAAAACTGATCGAACTTTGAAAAATTCCCTCTGAACCGCTTGAATCCCACCGGACATGGAGTTGTTCTCACCAAAATGCCACCAAAACGAACTGTGCAAGAGCGAAACCAGCAGCACCAAAAACTATGTACAAACTGAAAATCATACATGCTCGACATGGAACATGTAGAGTGTGCACAAGCACTTCTTCTACTGAAAGCAAACCTACCTACTCTATTCTAACCTGGAAGCAAAAGTGGGCTAAACAAACCCTGTGAATTGGTTGTGCAAAATAGCTTCCTTTCTTCAAAATTGGCAGCCATGCAAATGATTTGGAGCTGATTATGGCTGATTGGATGAGTGGAAAATCAACAAGAAGCTGGTCTTCTACCCAAATTAGCAAGGTGTCAACTAAAAACAAATCCAATACCTCTTTTAGTTGCTCTACATTTGGATTGAAGAGGTATGACAGCTGATCCTTGGAACTTTGCAGCTCATCCTCATGCTCAGAAGCAAGCATGACTGGTTGTGACTTCTCCTTTGGCTCCAATGAAGCCAAATACCTGATTGGGCAAGGTCTGATCCGTTTGATATGCCCATAGCTCTGATTTTCAACTCCAAAAATGGAGTCTTCTTGTAGACCCTCCTGAATGGATGGTGTGGAAGCAATGGCGAAATTCCTCTGTCCTTTCTCTTCCTCCAATGAAGGACATGAAAGATTAAAATCTTCCAATCTTGGTTCCAAAGAGCTGCTATAAGATGCAGGCTGCTGCAAATGAATGTTCTCCTTCATGATAGCAGACTCAAGTGTTTGGAATGTGGATGATGAAAGAGAGAATGGTGGAAACTCAACCGGCTCTTCTCCATCAAAACAGTCCTCCAAATCTGACAGATAAACTGCCTCATTGTTGTCCTGCTGCAAATGTTCAACCTCTCCCATGGTGTTCTCTTGATCTGCAACTTGATCACCATGGTTTCTTTCACCCTCCAACATTGAGTTTGAGAGATCAAACTCTTCTTGATCTTAGAACTTGAGAGAGATGAAGTTGAAAGAAGAAGCTGAAGGTTCTTCTATAGCTGCCGCTTTGTGCTCAAAGCCCTTGGATCTGCACTTTTCCTCCACAACTAGAATGTGCTCCTCTTCTTTTGGATCTGGAGTAGCTTCTCCTTAATCTACTACTCAAGACAATCTTGCTCTTGATAGAACTCTTCCTCTAGACGAAGTTTGTCAAGTCAAACTCTTTAATCTGCTGCTCTAGAGGACAAGTTTGGGCTGCAAGATCTTCTTCGAGCTTTCTTCCTTTATGGCTGATTGTGCAACTTGAATTGAATCAGCATTCCCTTCAAATAGAGTGCCAACATGGACACTACTTTCTGAGAAAACCGATTTGCTGATCTGCTTCTTCTTTTGCTCTTTCTTCTGCTGCCACAAAATCATCCCGACCACCATGGTTTCAACCTTAGCCTCTTCTTTAGGCTTAACCATCAAGGGGATCTTTGCTATCCCAAATTTGGCAGCCCAAACCCTCAAGTTGTCTGTCATTTCTTTTCTATTGGGCTCCTCTTCTTGTTGTCCTCCATGGCGATTTTTGCAATTTCTTCTTCCCCACATGGAATTGGGAATGCAAGAGGAGGGATGGGTTGTAACTCAATTGATTTGGCAATTTTTTGTGGTGGTAGAGGAGGTGAAACCTCTTTTTCTTTGGAAGAGGGGGTATTTCTTTTAGCTCTTGTGGAGGGGATGACTATTTGGAAGGAAAAAGGAAAGAAGAATTGAGGTGTGGTGGAAGACTGAGAGGTGGAGACATGGGATCAACATTTGGGACAGCAGATGGGGAGTTTAGAATTTGCAATTCCAAATGAGATGATGTTGCTTGAGTAATGGGAAGAGAAAAACCAGATGATGGTGTAGAACTTACCCATTGACAAGGTTGTTCAACAACAAGTGTATAGGCCTCTATTTCTGCTGTCCATTGTGCAAGTTGGGGCAGCATCTTCATCATGAAGTCCAGCTTCTCCTGAGGGCTGAAGTGTCTTGGAAAAGGGCCTCCCCATGGACAAGGAGTCCTGCAACCAATTCTGAAAGCTCTCATTTGAGTTGTTGCTCTGGACTGCACCATCTTTACCTCCATCTTTTGGATTTTCTCCAACAGACCAGCATCTTGCATCTGATTGTCTTCATTATATGCATACTCTTGCTCTTGGAAAGCTCCATAGCCAAACTAATTTTGGCATTGCTGCTCATATAGGTATGCATGCTGATTTTGAATTTGTTCAAAATGCTAATTTGGAGGATTTAAAAAACATGTTGGAGGTGGGAAACATTCTTTGCTTGTTGTAAATGTGAGTTCCATGATGGAAATGAAGTCATGATTGCACAACTTCATGGAATGGAAAAGAATGAAAGGGATGGAAAGAAGGATGGATGGGAATGGATGAAAAATAGGTCTGCAACTTCAGAAATGGGTTGGTAATCGATGGAGTTGCCGGATGTGTTTTCAAGTGCCTCCAAAGGCTGAAATCTTCACGGGAACACACCAACCTGCAAAAGATGAAGTGGAAGACCCAAGGTCCCACCGGAGTGCAGAAGCTGTTAGTGCGAATTCAAGCACCCTGGATGTTGATCAGATTTCTAGGGTGATCGTATACTAGCATCCAGTGTGATTGCACAACATGGAATCCTTTCTCCTTGTGTGGGACTTGCAAAAATGAGAAAGGAATCTCCAGAGAAGGTGGTTCCTATTCCTCTGCTCGGATGCACACGAAAATGCAGAGGGTTTACTAAAAATCTAATCTAACTTTCCAAGGAGACAGGGTAAGAAGATGCATAAAAATAAACCTAAGCTAACAGAGGTGATGCACTCGAGGAATGAAGAACACCTATCTTGCCAATAAACACAAACCATTAAAATGTGATGCAAGATCATGCACACGAGATAACAAAGTTTGCGGAAAGATCAGGAGGATACAAATGAACATAGAGAGGGTTGAGAATCATCCATGGACATGCATTACTTGATCCAAATATTGATACAATACACCGTAAAATGCCAAGAGGAAAATTTGCATTACGTTTTAAATGGGAGGTTCGAACTCCACAAATTCGCGCCAAAGAGAAGAAGGGAGGGCAAAGCAAGAATGTTCGACCTTTAGAAAGAAGCCCCTCCTTACAATTTATAGGAAGAATGAGAGAGGGAAGAGAGAGGAAATCCAGATCTACCCCAACCACTTCTAGGTTGCATTTAACTCATCTCATTATGGCGGCAGGTGAGAACCCTAGCAAAAGCGGCGAACTGTATTTTGCATTTAAAGCCGGGTTGTTGAAACGTCATTTTTTGGCTATTACCACGCGCCAGAGACATTTCTTTATTTTCTCTCTCCAAACTGAACCAAAATGCAAGATTGACCCTGGAATCACTTATAGAATTTCACTAGCTTTCCATTGATATAAAGAACGTGAAAATCCGAGCTCTGGATCGAAAGTTATGGTGATCTGAAGATTTAGGGTAAAAAAAAAACCGGCCAAAAGGATCGGCGGGAAGATATTTGAATTTTTTCCGCGCTCTGCCACTTGGATGACATGTGTCGGGCTCACGATTCATCCGCTTGTTCATGTTTCACGAAAATTCATTTCGGGCCCTTAAACTTGGACACATGGCACTATTTTATTGGCTCGGGCCCGAGGCGCATTTTTACCTTGCGCCAAACACATAAAGAACTTTTCAACCTTCGACGACACGTGGCACGTGGTGATTCGTCTGCGGGCCTCCTTATCTCTATTTGCAGCCCTCTCACCTTTTCGTGTCCCACGCGTCCCTCACGTACCTTTGCCCGGATGTCCCGACGAAAATCTCCGCTTCACCCGATTCGAGCTTCTCTTGTTCTTGCTTGAGGTGAAGACACGTGGCGAGATTTGATTTGTTGGTCGCTCTTTCACTTTTCACGTCCCTCGCATACCTTTGGCCCGGATTTCCCGAACTATCTCGGGGACAAATACCTCTGAACCACCGAAATGGATGACTTGCGCTAAACCGCCGATCCGCATCCGCGCATACCTTTGCCCCAAATATCCCAAAGCGTCAGGCGAAATAAGACTTAGGCAATTTTCTTCATTTTTTCAAATCGGGTTCGGCTTTTAGCGCCGCAGCGTCCGATGTCCCAATTGTCCCAAGTCGCTGCGTACCACCACTGGCGGCTTTTTACCGGCGGTCGTGCCCCGACGTCCCAACCTCCCAAATGCACCTAGACAAGACTTAGCCGATTTTCTCTGTATTTTGGCCCCAAGCCACGGCTTTTGCAATTTTTTCACATTTTTAAAACTTGCAGGGTTTTCTTCTTGGACATGAGAGTTAGAAAGAAGCCGAGGGGACCCCAGAAATACAATTTTTGCCTTGAATCAATATACTTTCTCGGGATTGAATAATCTAATGCATGTTATCAAAATTACCTTGGGGGGTGAATTTTGGATAACAATTTGGCGACTCAGTGGGGTCATCTCACTGCTAGATGAATGATCGTGCTGAAGTAATCCATTGGGCATGGAGTCATGAGTAGTGAGCTTCGAAAACTGATCGAACTTTGAAAAATTCCTCCAACTGCTTGAATCCCACCGGACATGGAGTTGTTCTCACCAAAATGCCACCAAAATGAAGCGTGCAAAAGAGCAAAACCAAGAAGACCAAAACTATGTACAAACCGAAAATCATACATGCTCGAAATGGAACATGCAGAGTGTGCACAAGCACTTCTTCTGCTGAAAGCAAACCTACCTACTCTATTCTAACCAGGAAGCAAAAGTGGGCTAAACAAACCCTACAACCTGGTGGTTGTGCAAAATAGCTTCCTTTCTTCAAAATTGGCGTACCATGCAAATGATTTGGAGTGATTATGGCTGATTGGATGAGTGGAAAATCAACAAGAAGTGGTCTTCTACCCAAATTAGCAAGGTGTCAACTAAAAACAAATCCAATACCTCTTTTAGTTGCTCGCATTTGGATTGAAGAGGTATGACAGCTGATCCTTGGAACTTTGCAGCTCATCCTCATGCTCGTAAGCAAGCATGACTGGTTGTGACTTCTCCTTTGGCTCCAATGAAGCCAACACACGATTGGGCAAGGTCCGATCCGTTTGATATGCCCATAGCTCGATTTTCAACTCCAAAAATGGAGTCTTCTTGTAGACCCTCCTGAATGGATGGTGTGGAAGCAATGGCGAAATTCTCCGCCCTTTCTCTTCCTCCATGAAGGACATGAAAGATTAAAATCTTCCAATCCACGGTTCCAAAGAGAATTTCTTCTAAAAGATGCAGGCTGCTACAAATGAATGTTCTCCTTCATGACAGCGAGACTCAAGTGTTTGGAATGTGGATGATGAAAGAGAGAATGGTGGAAACTCAACCGGCTCTTCTCCATCAAAGCAGTCCTCCAAATCTAATGAGATAAACCGCCTCTTCTGTGTCCCTGCTGCGCAAATGTTCAACCTCTCCCATGGTGTTCTCTTGATCTACGCAACTTGATCACCATGGTTTCTTTCATCCTCCAACATTGAGTTTGAGAGACCAAACTCTTCTTGATCTTAGAACTTGAGAGAGATGAAGTTGAAAGAAGAACCGAAGGTTCTTCTATAGCTTTGCTTTGTGCTCAAAGCCCTTGGATCTGCACTTTTCTCCTCCACAACTAGAATGTGCTCCTCTTCTTTTGGATCTGGAGCAGCTTCTCCTTTCTCTACTACTCGAAGACAATCTTGCTCTTGATAGAACTCTTCCTCTAGCACGAAGTTTGTCAAGTCAAACTCTTCAACTGGGCCGCTCAGAGGACAAGTTGGGGCTGCAAGATCTTCTTACGTGCTTTCTTCCTTTATGGTTGATTGTGCAACGTGAATTGAATCAGCATTCCCTTCAAATAGAGTGCCAACATGGACACTACTACTACGAGAAAATTGATTTGCTGATCGCTTCTTCTTTTTGCTCTTCTTTCTGCTGCCACAAAATCAGTCGACCACCATGGTTTCAACCTTAGCCTCTTTCAGTAGGGTTAACCATCAAGGGGATCTTTGTTATCCCAAATTTGGCAGCCCAAACCCTCAAGTTATCTGTCATTTCTTTTCTATTGGGCTCCTCTTCTTGCTGTCCTTCATGGCGATTTTTGCAATTTCTTCTTCCCCACATGGAATTGGGAATGCAAGAGGAGGGATGGGTTGTAACTCAATTGATTTGGCAATTTTTTGTGGTGGTAGAGGAGGTGAAACCTCTTGTTTCTTTGGAGGAGGGGGTATTTCTTTTAGCTCTTGTGGAGGGGATGACTGTTTGGAAGGAAAAAGGAAAGAAGAATTGAGGTGTGGTGGAAGACTGAGAGGTGGAGACATGGGATCAACATTTGGGACAGCAGATGGGGAGTTTAGAATTTGCAATTCCAAATGAGATGATGTTGCTTGAGTAATGGGAAGAGAAAAACCAGATGATGGTGTAGAACTTACCCATTGACAAGGTTGTTCAACAACAAGTGTATAGGCCTCTATTTCTGCTGTCCATTGTGCAAGTTGGGGCAGCATCTTCATCATGAAGTCCAGCTTCTCCTGAGGGCTGAAGTGTCTTGGAAAATGGCCTCCCCATGGACAAGGAGTCCTGTAACCAATTCTAAAAGCTCTCATTTTAGTTGTTGCTCTGGACTGCACCATCTTTACCTCCATCTTTTGGATTTTCTCCATGCACGAAAGCATCTTGCATCGATTGTCTTCATTATATGCATACTCTTGCTCTTGGAAAGCTCCATAGCCAAACTAATTTTTGCATTGCTGCTCATATGGGTATGCATGCTGATTTTGAATTTGTTCAAAATGCTGATTTGGAGGATTTAAAAAACATGTTGGAGGTGGGAAACATTGTTGTTGTTGTAAATGTGAGTTCCATGATGGAAATGAAGTCATGATTGTACAACTTCATGGAATGGAAAAGAATGAAAGGGATGGAAAGAAGGATGGATGGGAATGGATGAAAAATAGGTCTGCAACTTGAGAAATGGGTTCATTGATCGGATGGAGTCGCCGAGATGTGTTTGCAAGTGCCTCTAAAGGCTGAAATCTTCACGAGAACACACCAACTGTAAAAGATGAAGTGGAAGACCTCTAAGGTCCCACCGGGAGTGCAGAAGCTGTTAGTGCGAATTCACAAAGCACCCCGGATGTTGATCAGATTTCTAGGGTGATCGTCTTAGCATCCAGTGTGATTGCACAACATGGAATCCTTTCTCCCTGTGTGGGACTTGCAAAAATGAGAAAGGAATCTCCAGAGAAGGCTGGTTCCTATTCCTCTGTTCAGATGCACACGAAAATGCAGAGGGTTTACTCAAAATCTAATCTAACTTGCCAAGGAGACAGGGTAAGAAGATGCATAAAAATAAACCTAAGCTAACAGAGGTGATGCACCGAGGAATGAAGAACACCTATCTTGCCAATAAACACAAACCATTAAAATGTGATGCAAGATCATGCACAGATAACAAAGTTTGCAGTGAAAGATCAGGAGGATACAAATGAACATAGAGAGGGTTGAGAATCATCCACGAGACATGCAAGAGTACTTGATCCAAATATTGATACAATACACTGTAAAATGCCAAGAGGAAAATTTTCATTACAGTTTTAAATGGGAGGTTGAACTCCACAAATTCGCTTTCGCCAAAGAGAAGAAGGAGGGGCAAAGCAAGAATGTTCGACCTTTAGAAAAATCCCCTCCTTACAATTTATAGGAAGAATGAGAGAGGGAAGAGAGAGGAAATCTAGATCTACCCCAACCACTTCTAGGTTGCATTTAACTCATCTCATTCTGGTGGCAGGTGAGAACCCTAGCGAAAGCGTGCGAACTCGTATTTTACATTTAATTTGGTTGTTGAAACGTCATTTCCGCCATTACCACGTGCCAGAGATGTTTCTTGATTTCTCTCTCTAAACTAAACCAAAATGCAAGATTGACCTAGAATCACTTATAGAATTTCACTAGCTTTCCATTGATATAAAGAACGCGAAAATCTGAGCTCGGATCGAAAGTTATGGCGATCCGAAGATTTAAGGCAAAAAAAAAACAGGCCAAAAGGATCGGCGGGAAAATATTTGAATTTTTTCCGCACTCGCCACTGGATGACACGTGTCGGGCTCTAATTCATCCGCATGGGTTCATCCTCGTAAAATTCCTTTCGAGTGCCCTTAAACTTGGACACATGGCACTATTTTATTGGCTCGGGCCCGAGGGGCGCATTTTTACCTCGTGCAAACACTTAGCAACTTTTCAACCTTCCGACACGTGGCACGTGGTGATTCATGCTCTGGGCCTCCTCCTGTCTCTATTTACGGCCCTCTCTCCTTTTCGTGTCCCATGCGTCCCTCGCGTACCTTTGGCCTGAGATGTCCCGAACGAAAATCTCTCTCGCCATTCGAGCTTCATTGTTCTTGCTTGAGGTGAAGACATGTAGCGAGATTTGATTCGTTGGCAGCTCTTTCAGCTTTTCATGTCCCTCACGTACCTTTGCCTGGATGTCCCGAACTATCTGGGACAAATACGTCCGAACCGTCCGAAATGGGTGACTTGCGCCAAACCGCCGATCCGCGCGTCCCGCGCGTACCTTTGCCCCCCGGATGTCCCAAATCGTGTGAAACAAGACTTAGGTAATTTTCTTCATTTTTTAAGGCTGGTTCGGCACCTGCGACCCGCCTGTCGCCCCGATGTCCCAAGCTGTTCCAAGTGCCTTTGCACAAACCGCTTGGCGGCTTTTACCCCGCCGATTCGTGCCCCGACGTCCCAACCTCATCCCCAAATGCGCCTAGACAAGACTTAGCTGATTTTCTCTGTATTTTGGCCCCAAGCCTGGCTTTTGCAATTTTTTCACATTTTTAAAACTTGTTGGGTTTTCTTCTTGGATAGGAGAGTTAGAAAGAAGCTGAGGGGACCCCAGAAACATGATTTTTTGCCTTGAATCAATATACTTTCTCGGGATTGAATAATCTAATGCATGTTATCAAAATTACCTTGAGGGGGTGAATTTTGGATAACAATAACTTCTTATCATGATCAATCTCTTTCATATATGTCATATTTTTATTATTGGGTCAGCCTTTGTGATGGCCATAATATAGGAATAGTATATACAGGGGTTAGTTGGTAGTAGTTGATCATCATATTGAGCATTTGAGTCTTATTGTATGGTTTGGAGGTTGCCCCCTCAAAGTGGCGAAGTTATTCTACTTGCATATTAAGATCATTTATCTATAATCTTATGTTCTTTGGTGTCCTATTACTGATCATAATTAGATTTATACAAGTAATTTCATTACAAGTGGTATCAGAGCCTAATCTCGACCAACATGATGTCAAACCCAAATTGTGAAGGTTCGAGATATATCTCAAGATTGGTAGCAAATTTTTCTACAAAGTTGTTTTTGTGGTGTGTTGAAATCAGTCAAGTAAGCTCCTCTCCAAATTTCAAATATTTTTGACTTGTTTTTCAAAATTTATAGTGGTTTTATATTTTTTCATAATTTAGCTCCATAGGGTGCAATTTTTTAAATTTTCCAAGTTTCTTATATTTTTGGAAACCTTTCCAAAATTACATAGGGTTTATTTTTTTAATGATTTCCTCCATTTGGACATCAAATTTGTGAAACCACAAACCCTAATTTTTCCCCTATTTCGTCTACCCCAATTCCCAAACCCTACATCATGACTGGTATATCTGTCTAAGGCCAAGGGAAAGGTCAAACAACTCTAGGAATGACCCTAAATAAGGAAGATATGGATTTAGAGTCTTCTGGTTTGGGAGTATATGAGGTGGTCATCTAACTTTATGAAAGGGTAAATAATATGGTAAAGATGACCTTAATAATGAGCTTCTTCATTTTATAGGTTGCCTTAGGAGTGAACTTTAGATAGATTTTCACGCAATGAAGTACGAGATGTTTTGTGCTATTTCAAAAACAACTTCCAATTCCATTCATACGAGTTCCTCTAAGCAATTCTCACACATATCCAAATAACTCCAATCAAGGAGGCTACTTTACTCATTCAGGTGGATCTCCTCACCAATGGTGGGAAAGTATTCCAAAAGTGGAAATGCATAAATTTGATGGAAAGGATCCACTCGATTGGATTACCCAAATGGATAAGTTATTTGATCTCCATCAGATCCTGTGGGAAAAAGGTAAACGTGGCATCCTTATACCTAGAACCTGACCAATTTGTTTGGTATAGTTGGTTATGTGCTCAAAGGAAGAAAAATAGTCTAAATGTCGCATGGACAGCTTTTCATTAAATAGCTTCAATTACACTATAGTTCTAGTGTTTCGTAGAATTACTTCATCCTGTTAGCGAGTTACAACAAACAAAGTTCGGCTTAAGGAGTATGCCCATCAATTCCAAAATCTTTCCTTATGTGTGGAGGTTATTACAGAAGATTATTTGAATGACCTATTTCTTGGGGTATTAAGGACCACATTCAAGCATGAGGTGCACATGTTTAACCCACACAAGGTTTTTGATTCTATTATCATGGCGCGTAAGGTAGAGGGAAAATTTCTTTCTAGTGAAGGTAGTCCTTCTCTAACATAAAAGATCATAGACTTGCCTCCATCGTACTTCTCGGCTAGTTCTACCGACACCTCATCAAATTGAAGAAAAAAGAGCCAAAGGGTTATGTTTTAATTGTGATGAGAAAATATAGACCAAATCATAAATATTCCGAGAAAAAAATGTTCTATATTGAAGGGTTCGGTGATGAGGAAGAATATGAGGAAACATCAAGTGAGGTAGTGTAAAAATAAGGATGTCAAAACAATTTGTGCTAGATTTAAGATCAAACAATCCTTCTCTACACCCTATTATCCACAAAGAAATGGTTAGGCAAAGGCAATAAAAAAAACCATTTTTAAAATCTTACGTAAAACCATGAACACTAGTGGTACCGATTGGCAAAACTAGTTATTCTATGCACTATGGGCATACCGTACTAGTTTCAGCACACCTACCAATGCTACTCCCTTTTCTTTAGTCTATGGTACCGAGGTGGTCATTTCTTTAGAACTTGAAAGACCATCTTTACAGGTTTCTCTCAAAGGCATCCTCAAAGATAATGAATATCGTGAAAACCGTTTACATGAGTTGGAGATGTTGGAATCTCACCATGTTCAAGCCTTGGAAAATATTTGTGCCTACCAATCTCATATTTCCCATGCCTACAATCATAAAAATCATCCTCGAGAATTCAATATTGGTGACCTCATCTTAAAAGAAAATAAAACAACACAAATGTTGAAACCTCTCTCAAAGTTAAGTTCAAGCACAATTTTTTGGGTCCCTATATATCCTTGATGAGCTTGCTCAATGGGAGTTTATCGCATGGCCAATCTCTTAGGTAAACCACTTAAAACCCCACTTAGCATGATGCATCTTAAAAAGTATTATGCTTAGTCTATCCTCGTGCTCACTACCCTATGACACACTCTAGTTCCTTGGTCCATACTCGACTACCGAGGGTGTACTAATCAAATGGACCTATTTCTATGGACGTTTTCATCATCCCATACTATATTCCTAGGTTAGTGACATATGCTTTAGGCTAAATGGTCACCTATACATTCTACTCATCTTGTAGTAATATACGCCATAAGCTAGTTCATCACTCTACCATTCATTGTGTCATGGTATACACTTAGACTATAGGGTCTACACTTACATCATCATTGTAATCTACCATTCAAATCTACCGAGGATCACAAGACCTCCTTGTTTAATTGGCACAAATTAAGAAAGGAGAAAATGAGACTATGAGATATTTCATGGCTCGTTTCGAATGTTTACTCTAAAGGATACTTTGGAAGAAGATTTGCCATCTAAAAATAATGTCAAGAATTTCTTCATAAATTCTCAATCACCGGAGGTAGAATGTTTCCTATGAAGAGTTTGACCAAGGAACATTACAGAAGCACAAAGGATGGCCATTGAACTTGATGACAATCTCATCCTCTCTGGAAAGATCAAGAATCCCTTAAGGGGTAAGGCTCAAGCGTCTTGGAGATGAGAGAACAGATCCACTGCTGCAAAAATTGGTGAATGAGATGGCATCGTTGAAGAGAGAATTCTTTGAATGAGTATCTTCTCAAAGAAACAACATAAATCAAATTTCAGGAGCACCCCTGAAGGCTTGCCTTAGAGGCCTCACCCGTCAATGCAAGTTGCAAGATTCAGGAAAATGAAGCAGAGCTTGGACAAGAAAGTGAAGGTGATGAGTTCCTAGAAGTTGATGAACTCGAGATGATACACAAATCAAATTTTGTGAGTATTCTGGAGGTGATGAAGATGACAAAGAAGATGTACCCATTTGTCATGTGTGGTATTCACTGTTCTTAGTCCGAGAAAGGAGCTTCTTCCTCCACTATTGCTAAAAATAAGAATATTGAAGGTCCTCCTATGGTCACTATGCAAAACAAAATCATCAGTCAAGGGTCTCCTATTCCACCTTGCATGGATTCTCGCATTGGAGAAACCCAACTCGACTCTCGTAGCAAGCACGAGGTCACCCGTTACTCCAAGTAAGTCTTCAATGTTTCTTCTAGTTCTAAATCTAAATCTACTCCTGTAAAATCTGGTGCTTCAAAATTTCCTAGTGTTCCTTTCAAAATACCCTCCATGTTCCCAAACATCTAACCCTACTGCCAAACCTATCCCGACTCCAAAAGTAGTCCCTTCATCCCCCTTTTCGCATCTGCCCCTTTTGACTTCGTAGAATATGCTAACAAAGCCAAGGTGCATATTACTAAAACTGAATATTTGCGAGACTCACCCCAAATAATTCGAGAGATTTTTTTTATATATCAGGAGTGGTAGTTTAACACCCAATGTTGTAACTCCTAGTTCTAAAGGAATACTACCAAACCCACCTACACCTCCATCACAAGAACATGATTTCTTTGAGTACATCCAAGACTGATAAGGTTGAACCTTTTCTATGTCTCTCTTCTCATTGGAGAATATGTATTGAACAACTGCATAATAGATTTTGGTGCCTCGACAATGTAATGCCTATAAAGGTCGCCAAGGCTCTCAAACTCACCATGACTCCACCCGGTGGCTCTTGTTACTCCTTGAGTCAAAAGAGGTCCCACTTTTAAGGAAGGTCAAAGATGCACAGGTGGCTCTCGCCAAATTTCCAGACAAAAAGGTTTTAGTGATGATTTTGGTAGCAGACATTCCAGCTTCATTTGGAATGTTGCTAAGTCGAAGCTTCTACCGAGACTTGGGAGGGAAAATTTAGATGAATTGGTCTTCCACAACCATACCAGTGAAGGGAGACATGGAGAAATTGTTTCCAGAGAAGAAGATGAGGTACACAGTGCAAAAGTATGAAAGTCCAAGAACCAACATCTTGTATCAAGATAGTAGGCAAATGAATCACTTTGTGACAACCGAGGAGGAAGATGATATTCCCATCTTGATAGGGCTAGACATTCCTTCCCAGAGAGGTATGGACCTTGAAGAAGCATTGAGGAGATTCGAGTTACAAGAGGGTAGACTCGAATTGTCGGATGATGCAAACCATGAAGAAGAGGAAATGGTTCTTGGTGAGTCTCAAATGGAGAAACCAGCTTATACACTTACCCACGAAGAGGAGATGTTCTCATTCCCATTTGGAGATGAAGATGATCTCATCCATGCCATCCATGGAGGGACAATACTAGCTTGTGATGAGCCCGCAAAAGGTTTGAAATAACTATCTGTACAAGAACTGCTTAGAGCCATAGAAGAAACAAAAGACCTTGAGCTAAGTCTCGAACTCTGATGCAAGCCATGAATCTCCAAGACAAAGCATGAATCTAATTTGGAAGCCTCAACCAGTGTGAAAATTAGTCCATGTTGAAATAAAGCAAGAGGAGAAATATGATGTCCCTCTCTGAGCCAATGGTTGATGGATACAATGATGAAATGGAGGTATTTTCTTTCCCATTTGAAAAGGAAGACTCTTTCCATGATGAAGAAATTGAAGCAAGGGATTTTTAGGCCCTTGAAGTCAAGGCTCCCCTTGAAAAAGAGTGATAGAAGAATGCATAATTCCCGATATGATGAAGTAATCCCTCCATATAGTTATCTTGAGCTTCAAAATGAAGATTCTTCGAAGGCGTACAAAGATGAATTGTAGGAAGTAACCAAGGAGAACTCCTTATAGGAAATCTTAGATGTGGTAGAAAGTACGGAAGATCCTGAGCTAATTCTTGATCTCTTAGCTCGTGCCATGGCCATATACAAGAAAGTATGAGGTTACTTCTAATCCTCCATTCAATCTTCAAGCACCTCACAAGTGGAGTAGAGAAAAAGGATAGGTTTGAGGTTTCTCATGGAAAAGAGGTCAATGAGCATAGACTTGGGAAAGAAAAGAATCAGAATATTCAAGTAATTTGAATGAAAAAGAAGCCTTGGGGCAGCGGTAGGATGCTCAATGAAGAATCAACTATGTGGATAAACATGGAATGCAACTGGCACTATGAGACCGATTTCAAAGGGAATGAAGGAAATGGAATTTCTAAGTGAAGGCATGAGCATCAAGAAGCTCACATGGACTCACTCCTACAAAAAACACATACAATCATGAAATCACCGACTTTCATAAATAGTTAAGGAGAGGAGGCTACTTTCTAGAACCAGTCAATGGCTTCAAACAACATCACTCAGTGTTTCCCACTCAGGGGTAACTTTTGAGGAATGGAAAATGCTTCAGTGAAAGTGGGTTATCCCCCACCTTATACCATAGGTGATGTTTTAGGTGTGTTTCCTTTCTGTTGTGTATGTCTTTTCCTTTTTGTGTGTGTTGTGTGTTTCCTTTCGTTGTTTTTTTGTGTGTGTGTGTGTTTCCTTCTTCTCTCTCTCTCTCTCTCACAAGTTGTACATGACTCACAAGGCCCAATGGATAAGGCACTATTATTTATATTGTAAAGTTGAGATTATGGGATTCTTCATGTCACGTCTTCACTACGCTCAGTCCATGCCATGTCCCCAAGCGAGAGCCAATTGTTTTCATGTAAATGTGTAGCTAGAAAATTGACAATTTTTTAGCATGACAACTATACCCCTATGTCATAATTTTCAAGTTTTACCCTTCTAAGGCAACCCCGGGTCTACCAATTCATACCATTGACCTTATAGTTTATGTTAACTCAGTCCCCTAGGTTATTTAGGAAAGTCAATTTAAACCCCCTAGGTGATTTTAGGAGTTCTTGGAAAATGTAAATTTTGGGCAATTATGGGAAGGGCTATCACTGGCCTTCCTAGGACTGGAGCAACCACCTAGAGTAGAATAGAGGATATAAATATGACATGGAGGTGAATTAAAGGCCTAAAAATATCATGGAAGTGATTTAGGAAGATTCAAGAAGGATTTGAGAAGTTGGAGCAAGTTTGATCAAAAACAAGGTTCACAGGTCTAAGTAGTGCATAGGATCAAAAGAGTTACTGAGCTTTAGGAAGTGATTCTGGGAGCTATGGATGGATTTAGGAGCCAAACAAGACATCTTTGAAAAGGTAATTCCAAGCCCTACAAGATGGTGAAATCATATTTTTCACAACACCTTGGTGTAATAGGTTTATAACTGGATTTTCTAGGAATAGATAAAGGACCAGATAAAAATTTTGATTTTTTAGGGATTAAATGGATGAATCAAGATCTGATACCCCCACCATTGGATGAAAAAGGTAATTTTTAGTCAATTTCATATACAATTTCATCAAAAGAGTCCAGAGAGCTCAAATATTGCCGTTTGAAGTTGCCCTCAAGGAACAAGTTTGGGAGTTAGTCAAATTTGATGAGGACACGTGTCAGCTCCAGGAGCCTAGAACAATTTTGTGTCCCTTACATCCCTCAAGATAAGGGACATGAGGGACAAAAAAATTTCCCAGACCCTATAAGCCCTCTGGTCACCCATACATCCTCCTAGATCACCAATTCAGCCCCTGAGGTGTTTGCAAGGAGCTCAAACCCTCAACCGTCGGATCTATGACAAGTGTCAAGCTGAGGCGCGCTATGAAAATTGATGACCCTCATGTCCCTTTGTCTTGGGGACATGAGGGACATAAAAATTCACCCATCCCAAGGAGTGTCTCCTGGTCCTCCATGTGACCATTCTCCAACCCCCAAGTGCTTCTAGCTTGCTTTTTAGCTCAAACCCTCAGCCATTGGATCTCCGCCATGTGTGTGACCAGGAGCCACGTGAAAATTGATGTCCCTATCATCCCTTAATTGCTTAAGGGACATGAGGGACATGAAATTTCACTCACTCCTGCTTTGTATTTTTTTAATGTTTTAAATCCTTCCTGTCGCTTTCTTTCCCGCTTCTAACTTCTTACTCTCCATACTCTCTACCATTGCTCTGCAACTTGTCCAGAAGCTCCATACACCATTGTTGTACCTCAAACCAGCTCCACTACAAAAAAAAAACCCTCAAATCCATGAGAATGCAAATATTTTGAAGGAGAGATTGATCAAAAGAGCAGAGGAATGAAGAACGAAGGAGAAAAGCGAAGGAATTCTTTAGAAAACTCCATTGCCATAGAACAAAGATTTGAACGGATCTTGCTAACCGGTGCACAAAATAGAGAGCCATATTTTTTTCTCTCTTCTCTTTTGAAAAACCATTAAAACCTCACCTTCAAATCCTCATTTTCTTCTCAAACCACTCACAATGAAGAAATCTTCCATCCGGCTCAACGAGAGAGAAAACTTGATTTCCCATCAAACCGGATGATCAAATCAGAGAGAAATTTCACCGACGGAGTAAGAAACAAAAACCCAAAAAAAATGTAATTTTTATTGCAAAAAGAAGAAGAAACCAAACCTGCAATTTTCAAGGTTCATTAATGGCTGTCATGTTCAGAGGTGCTTGAGGTCAAATTTTTGAAACTTTAAAATCTCCCAAACTATTGATCGGGTAGGTCCAAGATTTTAGAGGGGTGATATTAAAAAAACCCATATCGAAAAACTTTGTTCATAGAAATCCAACCACCAGAAGCTCACTTTCTAAAAATAGCAGGTCTTTTACATAGGGGACTACTTTTTGGGAAAGTTCATCAATCGAAGAACCTGCGAAGGAGGCGGTGAACATAGAAGAGGTATCACATGAAAATTCATCAAAATGGTCATCTTGGTCCAGAATTGACACTTACTAAAAATAGTAAGTGGTCCCACGAACACCCACTAAAAATAGAAAATTGGTCCGAAGGTGAGAGAAACACAAGAGAAAGGAGGATTTGAGTTGTTGTGACCGTGATCAACGTTGAAGGAGCTAATTTTTCATACTTGCTAAAAATAGTAAGTTGCTTTTTGGAACTTACTAAAAATAGTAAGTCATTCCAAAGGGTAAATTTCACAAGAGGAGCATTTTGAGAGTGGAGCAATCAATTGACAATCTTGATTGGAGTTTGGAGAAGAATTTTCACACTTACTAAAAATAGTAAGTTGTTTTTTCCTAAAATAGTAAGTGTCAAGAGACAGTGGGACTCAAGTTTATAAAATGGGCATTGTCACTAAATATTGCCTTCACCAAGATTCAATGCTCATCTCTTCAATGTGTTATCTGCGCCAGTAAGTCGTAACATTTTCACAAGAAGTATCTTTCGTCTTTCATGGATCTTTTAAAACTCATCTCGAGAGACCCTGCAAGTAGTCTCTCTAACACTCATGGTTTGAGGTCACAAGTTGAAAGTTTTGGGCATCAGCATGGATAGTTCATTCAACCTGGCAGGGCTAGTTTTGAGCTCCTATCTCTTCTGAGGGAATCTTCATGAGTCACGTTTGTGGTCATCGACAGAACCATTTGAAGTGTTTTTAAACACTCTTTCCAAAGCATCTGTGAGCCAATTTGAAGGAGTTTTGTAGGGTGCAAAGAGTTTGAAGATCCATAATTTCACCACATTGGAGATTTCCATCAACAAGGATCATCTGACTTCATCAGGAGTGACATCTCTTCTTCTTCTCTCTCTTCTCTTTCTTCCCTCAACTTTCTCTCTCTTCAAGTGTTCTAATTCTTTGTTGGGGTTTGCACTTTTTGATATGCCTTTAAGTCATCTAAAGGTGACCTTAGACACATAATGTAAATTAAGTCACCTTGATTTTATAAAAGGGACTTAATATTTGGTAGGAATGTGAATAGTCTAAAGTCAGAAATAAGGCATATGGAGGGTCATCAAGAAGATGAAGAGTTGTTCCTCACTCTATAAATTGTAATGAAATCCTCATTCCAAAGGGTTCTAATTCTGAAATTCTTCTAGCTAGTTGTATTCTTGTAAGTTCATGAGAGAGATTTTGCTTACTTTTGAGTGAAAAGAGTTAGCCATTTTTTTCCCTATTCTCAATGTCTTCCATTCTCATACTATGTACAATTTCTACTTGAGAATCAATACAAGAAGAAGGATTTTCTATCCTTTTTTACTAAGGGGTTTACTGATACTTTGTGTTCATTAAATTCTATTTGGTCTTGTTATTTTGCAGTATTTTTTCTTCCTAATTTTAGTGCATGTGTTGAAATTTCTAACTAGTGTGTGCAAGAATATGATTTTCTACCTGCAACATTAGTTCTCCTATCTCATTTCTCACTCCCCTTTCCCACTTTATAGACAAATTTCTCTCTAGAAATAAATTTCACTACATTTTTACATACATACATATTTGACTACTTGATCATTTTCTCCTTGCAGGTCTAGCCGTATGAGAAACAAGCAATCAAATGGGGGGCAACAACAACAACATTATGTGGTGATACACTACACTACACGCACATCATAATGCTATGTAGGTACATCACATTATGCAGTAGCTACACACATGCATTTTCCACCCTAGGTCCACTCTTGTCACTCTTTTTCACTTTTTTCATCATTAGTTTCCACACTTCATTGTTTTATCACTCCACACTTTGTCTAGTCCATCGGCACATTTTCTACTTCACTCTTCATGGGCATCAGGTATGTACTTCTATCTACTTTATGTTACCAAGTGTTCTCGCTCACCAACATAAAGTGGGGGAAAATGTAGACACTAAATCATGCACTTTGGGGAAATATTTAGTCTCGGTCTCATACTACTATTTAGAAGGTTCTTGAACAAAGAAAGTACTAATTAACCCTATTTTTGGCCATCTTTATTTTATTTTATTTTGACATTCCCGAATTCTATGACACATACTTCCATGTTGATTTTACCATTCACATGAGTCCTTACCACAAAACTAGGGCACCCAAGCCTAAACTGGGGTGCCCATGTGCACCTTGGTCCCACCATGGGTGCCCCGAGCCTTTTCTACACTTTTCCCACCTTTTTTGGTAGTTTATAGTCATTGCAGTCTTTTAAATTTCTTGTGGTCAACCTAGTCGGGGTTAATTACGAAATTGGAGCAAGAGAACCTTATAAATATAAATTTATGAGACCATAATGAGGGACCAAGCACTAGTCACTACTACTACTCACCTAGGGTTGCATCCATTGGAGGTCATTTGCATCCATTAGCTTCATCACACAAGGGACAAAGTTGGTTCATCTGCATCACACACTTCATAAGAGGGGTTTATTCTATTCATGTGTCATTTCCACTACATTTATTACTAGGTATTGGCTCAATACTTCACAAAGTTCGATTCGCACAAAAGCACCTAGGGCATATGTTGGCACATATGACCGTAACTCGCATTGGGTCTAAAATGTAGTAAAGGTTTAGTTAGTAAGCCCACCATTGTGGCAGTTGAGGTCAGTCTGACCTATGCATATGCCTTCTTTTAATTTTATCTAGGGTTTGATACTTGTTTTATGTGTGCTTGCAGGTCATTCTTCCTCTTGGAATATTCGAAACATTTAGCGCATCTAGGGAATTTAATGTGACAGACATTAAAAGTACCAAGCCACCTCTTGAATCTACAAATATCAGTTTCATAACATTTTTCCAAAACAGGCACCTATTCTACATACCAGAGCACTGTGGGTGCCTCAGTCCTTCCTAGGCACTCGAGCACAACCTATTCACCTAGATTTTCCTTCTACATGATCCCCGCACAACCGCTGCTCCTGCTTCCAAATTCTTCGATCAACTCGTGACACAATCCAATAAGCTTTAGAACCAACGTCTCTCTCTCTCTCTCTCTCTCTAGGGTTTTTGGAATATATAGGGTAAAAGGAGGGTTTTAGAAGGTCCCACAACCTTATACAATAGAGCCCATCAGGCCAGATTTAGCAATAATAAGTAGCAAAGCAAAAATACCCGAGCAGATTCCAAAAAAGGAGGACAAAAAAACAAACAGAGATAAAGAAGAGATACATCATATGAGCTTTTTCAGCTCAGAAACTACATTTTTTGCTCTAGGAGAGCCTGAGTCGTTAGCAAGATGTTCGGCCAGTTTGATAAGTTCCGAGCAGTCATCAGCAATGGCAGTCCTGGTAGATTCCGTGAAAGCCTCCCAAGCTTTCAGAGCCTTGAATGCACGCTGAAGCTTGCTTAAAATAGAAGAAACCATGTCGGCTCTGCGATTATCCCTTTTAGTGTCAGCAGACTCAGGTTCAACAGGTTTCGAGTCCATAATAGGTGAGGAATGAGAAGTGCCAGCAGCAAGAACTTTGTCGTCGAAGAGAGCATTGTTTCCCGCAGACTGGGAGATGGGATCCTCCACCGGTTGATTGATATCTAACTGCTCCGAGTCCGGGGAGTCAGGGTAAAGCTGAGCCAGGCCCAAGAGATCAGCAGCCCGAGAGTAATCAGGGCTGGAAACAGGGGAAGAAGCGTGACCGCTGGCGTCAGTGCCTTCCAAGAACAAGCAAGAGAGGGGCGTGGGGAAAGAAGGGGTGGCAGGGGGAATAGAGGCAACGCGGGGGGACTCACAATAGCCACATCAGAGTCTCGAACCAGAGGAGAGAAGCAGACGATGACGACGCCGAGAGGAGCGGAGGGAGGAGGAGGAGGGGCGAGGGGAAGGCGAGGGGGAGCGGCGGCGGTGACCCAATTTGGGGGGGAAGCGAAGAAGGTCGGAGTGAGAAGCAGCGACAGAGAAGAGCAGATATAACAAACCCTGGTGAAGAATGACACCTTCGCCCTCACGAGCTAACTGAACCGAGTGTTCTAAGGACTGAAACAAAAAGGCCGCCAGATTGATTTTCTTCCCCCATCGAAGATGAGAGAGGATGAAAAGGTGGGGACCAAAAACAAGCCGATATCTACCGTCGATGGTAAAATACCGCATAATGACCTCCGCCACTCTGTCCCAGAGGAGAAGGCAGGGAGTCCCGAGTATAACCAGAGAGGTATTTCACCGGTCTGTCACTAGGGGCGTTAAATTCCTGAATTTCGCATGCAGCGAACGCTTGTAGTAGATGTCACCTGCAGCAGGAAGGCCAAGTGCAAGCAATGGCATTCGTGGAGATGGTAAAGCGAGTGTTGCCGATTTGAACCCGACCCTTCACCCAGAAGCCGTGACCGCATACGAAACCAGCGCAGAATAACCCGCCATTTTCTCCAGGAAGGTGGCAATTCCATTTTCCAGCAAAATATTCCACACCTCCCCATCATTTTTAATCGAATCACAGTTATCAGGCTCAAGATGCTTCAACTGACCCCCCATGGTATGAATGTTTGAATAATTGTTGCAGAAGTGAGAGCAAAAGTGGACATTTAACAGCTTAGACAGGTCGGGGAGGCCATCGGCCAATTTATCATTGTCCTCGCGCCACCTCCTCAGATGATTAATGTGAAGATAATGCCCATTCGTGCTGAGATCCCCCACATCATTACAAAGCACCATTATCAATTGTCCCTCGTTAAGAGTCAAATCAATTAACTTCATCATAAAAGCCACCGCCCTTTGAGAGAGCCATAGCGAACTTGCCGAAACCCGAGTCAGCCCGCCATTCCACCAGTCAGCAATGGGGTATATCATTTTGAGTGATTTGGCAGAGATCATTCGGGAAGTTATCTGTCCAACTTTGTTGATTCTCGATGAGAACACCAATATTAGCAAGGAGGTCCGCCGCTTTATTTCCCTCCCTGAGGACATGCTGGAACTGGATTTGAAGGAAAGATCTTTGAATAATTCTGATATCAGCAATGATGTTCCTTATCGACCAATGACCGGAGTCATTAGACTGCAGGAGTTTGATGATGTTGAGGGAGTCACTTTCAACTTGAAGGGGATCATCACCAAATTTGATAGCCATCTCAAGGCCTTGAGGACTGGCCAAGGCTTCCGCACGATGGTTGGTACCAAAATTGAAGTTATGAGCAGAGGCAGCAACAATATATCCCGAAGAACAACGAAGAATGGCCCCTCCTCCAGACTTACCAGGATTTCCTTTCGAAGCTCCATCCGTGTTGAGTTTTTTCCAGCCCCTAGGAGGGGGAAGCCAGCAGACTAAATTCCGATCAGTGTAAGTGCCTTTACATTGAATGGACAATAACTTCTACCACTCCTGGGAGTTACAAATTTGGATTTTTTGCTGATATTTGGACCACATGGTCAGGTTGATATTTTCTTGAAGAGCCAGAGCAATCTGAGTAGCCACCTGACGAGGATCAAGACTTTTTCTTTGAAGATTCTTCTGTTTCTTTCTTTCCAGATGCCCCATAATCCATGTGCGGGAGGAGGAGTTTCCAAGCCAAATTCAGAATCAGATGAGTAAAAGGAGAACTCCATTGAGAGAGGGTGTCCTGAATGGATTCCGGGAAGGTCCAATACACTCCCAACCTCGATAAAAGCCACTGCCAAATAACTTGTGAAAAAGAACAATGGATCAAAAGATGTGCTGAGGACTCCACCTCTTTAGCACATAACACACATTTAGTGGGGAGAGAGAAACCCCTTCTTTTCAGATTCTCCCCAGAAAGGAAAGCATTCTTATAAGAGAGCCAAGAGAAAAAACCAATTTTGGGAGTGATCTCATTAGGCCAGACATTGAAAGGGGGGCCAGAGTCAGCACTATGCATCGAAAGATAAGCAGCCTTAACCGAGAAAGAACCCGACGGGGAGAGGGGCCAAATAATCTCGTCCTCATTTTGGGAGAAAGGGATGTAGATGGAAGAGAGCACCACTTTGAGCGAAGACAGGAGGCTACTCTGCAGATCGCTGATATCATCCCAAGCCTTAATATCCCATGAGGGAATGGAGTTCACCATCTTCCAATAGCCCGAAGCTAATCTTCCTTGCTTATTAATGATGCTTCTCTTAATAGGGTCCCATGCAGGATTAAGATCAAGAGGTTCTTCCCGATCCAAAAATCCCTCCAGAAATCAATAAGACGACCATTCCCAAATCGCCATTTAGTGCCAGCTCGAATGATGGGGAGAGAGCTAATAATAGAGTTCCATATGGCAGAGCCTCTAATTGGATTGGAAGTGAGCAGATCTTCGTTATTTGCCAGATATTTAGCTCTGAGCAGATGGGCCCAACAAGAGTCACCTTTAGCCACTTCCCAAGCAAGTTTGGCCAGGAGGGCCCCATTCATGTCAGCCATTTTTCGAAGACCAAGCCCACCATGAGAAGTTGGCTTACACACATCTTTCCATGCCACAAGATGGATCCTCTTCTTATCTTCAGTTCCAGACCACAGAAAGTTCCTTTGAATTTTTTCCACAACCTCCCTCACAGAACTGGGGATCTTGAGCAGGGACATGAAGTAAGTAGGAGGCTTTGAAGAGTGGCTTTCACCAGCTGGAGCTTGCCAGCCTGACTGAGCAGAGCCCCTTTCCATGCAGCCAACTTTTTTTGATACCTTTCAATGACAGGATTCCATAGATTTTTTGATTGCTTTCCATGGAAGAGGGGGATGCCAAGATATGAGGCTGGGAGATCCACAATATTACAACCAAAGATATCAGCAATCTTTCTCTGAGTCCTAGGGGACGTGTTGATGAAGGAAATGCTGCTCTTGTTGAAGTTGACAGTTTGCTGAGAAGCTGATTGGTATAGAGAGAGGATATCCATAATAGCCCTAGGCTTCAATAACAGAAGCTAAACTTAGCAGCAAAGTGTCATCAGCGAACTGGCTATGAGTGGCAGAAGGACAATTTGAGGTGATTTTCATACCAGAAATGATAGATTGACTTTTAGCCGCTTCCAGAGCTCTGCTAAGGGAGTCCGCCATTAGGACAAAAAGAAAAGGTGACAGGGATCACCTTGCCTGATACCTCTGCTACTTTTGAAGAAGCCCGCAGGAATGCCATTGATAAGAATAGAGAAGCAAGGGGTCGAGATACAAGAGAAGACCCAGCTACACCACTTTTTGTCGAAACCAAATTTTTCCAGGACCTTAATTAAGAAAGGCCAGCTGACTCTGTCAAAAGCTTTTTGCATATCCAATTTTAAGATCATTCCTGGGACTTCGCAAGAAGGGCCGAGTGGATGGCCTCATGAACAGTAATTATACCACCTTGGATAAGACGACCTTTAATGAAGCCATTCTGATTGTGAGAGATGAGGTCCTGCATTAGAGGTTTAAGTCCTGGAGGCCAACATCTTAGTGATGATCTTGTAAGACGTGTTACATAAACTTATTGGCCTAAAATTGGACACATCTTTAGAGCTATGCACTTTTGGGGCAAGTGCAACGAAGGTGGTATTCCATTCCTTAAGCAGATTGTTGTTCACCTGAAATTCATTTACTGCTTGGAAGAGGTCCTGCTTGATGATTTCCCAAAAGACTTGGAAGAAGGCGGCAGGAAAGCCATCCGGACCCGGAGCTTTGTCCCTCTTCATTGCAAAAACTGCTTTGTGAATTTCCTCCATAGCAAAAGGCTTGATCAGATTGTTGTTCATCTCAGGTGACACCAGATGCGGAATATGTTGGAGCATTTCATTCATTGATTGTTCCGGAGGGGGCAGTTCAGCCTGGAGAAGATTAGAATAGAAGGAGACAAGCTCATTGGATATATCAGTCTCAGCAGTTAGCAAGGTACCTGAGGACGACACCAACTCACGGATCTTATCTCTAGCCTTATGCTTAGCAACAGTGATGTGAAAAATTTGGTATTACGATCACCTTGCTCGAGCCAAAGGGCTCGAGAACGTTGCCTCCAATAGGTTTCTTCTTCTTTAAGAGTGTTGTGATAATCACTGAGGAGGGAGATTTCCTGTTGGTGAAGATGATCCAATCTTCCAACACAGTTTCAATTTGATCTAGAGATTTTTGCCAAGCTCTGAGTTAGCTCCTGCTTTGAAGCTTGATGTTACCAAAGACCGTCGACTTCCATATCTTGAGTTGTTTTTTAATTTCTTTGAGTTTGCTGGAAAATCTAAACATACTAGAGCCCTCAATATTGATATTCCACCAGTTTGCTACAAGGGGGATCAGGTGGTTGTTTTCAAGCCAAGCAAGCTCAAATCAAGGGAGGATTCTTGGCATTCATTTTGTGATTAGCACTCAACAGAAGAGGGCTGTGGTCAGAGGCAGCCCGAGGGAGGGAGTTGAGGTAGAAGTCAGGAAAGAGAGAGATCCAGTCCAGAGAGCCTAGAGATCTATCCAATCTGCATTGAATGTGGTTCCTGCCCAATCTGCGGTTTGACCATGTATAAGATGAGCCATGGAGATCCATATCCAGAAGAGAATTCACCCTTATGAAGTCAGCCAGAGCCTCCATGCTGACCGTCATGGCAGGCATACCTCCCTGTTTTTCCGAAGGATAAAGTGGGCAATTAAAATCACCCATTATTAGAATGGGAATTTTACCACAAGTGATGATGAAGTTAGTGATATCTTTCCATAGTTTACCTCGATGAGTCTCCAAGTTGGGGGCATACACATTGATAGCAATCCAAGAGGAGTCCGCTCCAACCTCTTGGAAGAGGATGCATAAAAAGTTGGGGTGCTTGAACAGGCATTCCCTTTGAGACTTCTGGGATCCCACAAGGTACAAAGCCCCCGAGTTCCCTGTTGAAGGTTGAGATTCAAAAGATGCCGCAGGCCAGATTTTAAGGAGGCGATCCTCCTTTTTAGTTTGGTTTCCTGCAACATTATGATATCAGGAGAGTTCTGGAATTTGATGTCTTTGATAACTCTTTGCTTTTGAAGAGAGTTAAGTCCTCTTATATTCCAAGAAATTATCTTCATTTCTTTGGTTTGGGTTTACTCCCCACCACCATGGGGATTGTGCTTTGAGTTCCTTGCGCGACATTTATAGCTGCTTCTTGTTGAAGCTTGATATTGCTCGGAATTCTCCCCCGAGCTTTTTCCAAGCCTATATCGGGTTTCTTGTTGCTGCTTCTAGTAAAACGATGATTGAAACTATCATCAGAGGAAAGTCCCGAGGGGGAGGGGACAGAGTCTAAAACAGTGCAGACAGGGGAGGCAGGGGGAAGGATTCAAGGGAGAGGGGATCGAAGGAAGGGGAGGGAAGGGAAGAGGAGAGGATAGAGGGAAGGGGAGGGGAGGAGGCAGCCAAGGATAGGTCAACTCCTAGAGAGGAAGAGGCGGGGAGAGCCGAGGGAGGCAGAGGGGAGAGGAGAGGTTGAAAGGCCAAGGAGGAGGGGACGATCTCAGAAACAGGATCAGAAGATGTGTTGATTTCTCCATCCTCAAGGAGAGTGAAGGAATTAGAAGTGGGGATGATCGGGATCTCAATAGAAGACGGTTTGGGGATAAATTTTTTATTTATTTTTGGGGATAGGATTTGGGACTTGGGTTTTGGTTGAGGTTTAGATGGCAGCCTAGAGGCCCGATGACCAAGTTTTTTGCGAAGGAGCAAGCTTGAGGAATATATTCGTAGTCAATGGGTTGTTTCCAGTTCCCTAAGTCCGAAATAAGCTCAATATCTTTTGGTAAGGGACAACTGACATCAGCATTAACACAGAAACGAGCATGAATGAATCTAGTTTTTGCTTTTGTTGCTTGATCTATAGCAATTAAAGATCCTATTGAGAGAGCAATACCTTCAATAACCGCCGGGTGCCAGAACTCCAGAGGGAGCCCCGGAGGCGAACCCAAATTGGGGCTTGGGTCATGGATTCCGTGTGTGGGTTGAAACCAGGAGACCATTTCCTGAGATAGAAACCCCGCCTGCCAAAAAACCACGGACCACCTAACAAAGCGCTCTAGCGAAAGTCTTCTTTCATGCTGAAGGAAAATAATATGAAACCATTAGGCATAGCCGCTATTTCTAGCGCTCCACATGGTTGCCATTTTAAACGAGCCCATTTTTTTATATCTTCCAATGGGGGTCTAGGGCCCATCAGTGTACCCACCAAGGACAGATCACGAGAAGCAGCAGCAGCCTCCGTGATGTGAGAGGGGATGCGCAGGGAAAAGGACCCATCTGACAGTGAAGGGGATAGCTTTTCCGAGCTATGAGCAGATGTGGAACCCTCCACAACTTTTGTCCATACGTCGGGTGGCTTTGGAGAGAGGGACCCTGACAAGAGGGACTACGTTAATCCCGCTCCAAGATGGGGTGGGGAATCATCCCAACATCCCCCTCTCCCCGCCTATGAGATATATGGCACTTCCCTTGCCCCAAGAAAGGATGCAGATGATGGGACTTAAATGATTGACCCTAAGTAAGATGTAAGGATACTTAGATGAATTTCCCAAACAAGGATGAATGCAAGGGGACTTAGATGATTTCCCTTAGCATGGATACATTCAAATGGACTTGGATGATTTGCCTCAAGCAAGGATGAATGTGAGGGACTTGGATGATTTACCTCAAGAAAGGACGCATGTAAGGGGACTTGGATTATTTTCCCAAGCCAAGATGCATGCAAGGGGCATTATATGATTTACCCCTAGAAAGGATGCATGCAAGGGAAATTGAATGATTTTTCCCAATCAAGGATGCATGCAATGGGATTTGTATTATTTGCACTGTAAGGATGCATGCAAGGGGACTTAGATAATTTTCACTAATCAAAGATGCATTCAAGGGACTTGGATGATTTTTCCCCTAGAAAGGATGCACATAAGGGGATTTGGATGATTGATTGGATAGAAATAGAACTATAAATGTTGATCAATGGGCCACTTCATTATATTTTTATGAAAGGATCTATAAGTTTATTTCATAAGCTATATGACTATTTGGTTAAATTGATTGATGGATGACTGATTTATAAAATTGATTAACAATTGTTAAAATATTGACAAGTGAAGTGTTTGATATGGAATCCCTCTCAAGTGATAGGTAATTTTAAGGCCACAAGATGCCCCGATCAATGTGGGACAAAAGTGGAAACTAAAAAATTATTGAAAAAGGAACCTTGGGACAAAAAGATGACGAAAAATTTACCTCACCCCTCGTAAAAGGAATAAATGCACATGTATGCTATTAGAAAAATAGAAATAAATTACGAGTGTCATGGATGATTATGATAGATAGTTATAATATTGTCAAAGATAAGTAATAAGACAAAGGAACATATCGCAAGACAAAATAATGGACTAAAGAAGGAGTGTGAACAAGGTCTAAACAACACCTAACAACATACTAGCCCAATTAATCTCCAGTGTGTATGCATGAAAGTGAATGAATTCTTGAAGTGAAGATTTAAAGGGAAGTAAATGAAGAAAAACTAGCCAATGTATATGAATGATTGAATTCAATGGTTGATTTTTACGTAAAAGATGTGGGGAAGGCAAGTTGTACATTATTGTACTTCTAGCTAAATGTTTATAGCCTAAATAAAGATGTATTTGATTCTAGTCTTGTAATTTCTATACTACCACCTAGGCGTCCATAGCCCTAATAGAGATACCCTAGAGAGAATTTCAATATTGTTTTGCTTTTTTATTTTGATTTTTTAATTTTGATTTTGTGATTTAACAATATATTTAACTCTCTCGATTGTTTTGTTAAGTGTTAAGAACTAATTAAGTGTATGATTTTGCTAGGATCTTTAGGAGGACATTCATTCATTGATTTAAAGGTAATTAAGTGTATGATTTTTCTTTCCGCCATCTATTGGGCACTTTCTAGATGTTTGAGCTTTCTATCTTTTTAGTGGTCGGTCTCTTCAGGGTTAATTACAAAATTAGAACAAGAGAACCATATAAATACAAATTTATGAGACCATAATGAGGGACAAAACACTAATCACTACTACTTCACTTAAGGTTTCATCCATCAAAGAGCTTTATTGGCATCCATCTAGCACCATCATAAGGGACAAGGCTAGCTCAACTATAACACACTTTGCATAGGAGGGAAGTTTATTCTATTCCATCCACCATCTATTTACATTTCTACATCTAGTTATTGCTCGCTACTTCACAAAGTGTGACTGGCACAAGAGCACCTAGGGAACCATTTTCACACACACACACTCATAACTACATTTGGGTCTGAAATGTAGTGCAAGTTGCTCAGTTAGTAAGTCCACCATTGTGACCTGGTTGAGGTCGGGCTTGACCCCTTCATTTGCATATTTCTTTTTTTAGGGTTTTGATGTTTGGTTTTGGGTCTTGTAGGTATCTTCTTCATCTCTAATTTGTAGCGACATTCAATGCAAAGTCAGTGACATACACACGATAGATAACGAAGACTTCACATCACTTGGAGACCCTACGAATTTGGTTCCTAGACCTCTTGCATAGAAAAAGATGCCCGAAACTTAGACTAGTGGGCCCAGATGCCCCTATCCCTCTCTAGAACCCCATTCTATCCAAACAGCTTGGGTATGTACTTTCGGAGCTCTTGTTTGGTCATTCCTTCGTTATGTTTATCAAGTCTCCACTGCGACACAGGTCCCTAAGACATCTATGAATAAACTAAGCTCTCTCTAACCCTCTCTACTTATTAAGGTTTCATATCTTCACTTTCTTAGTTACTTGAACCATTATTTTATTTATTTAGATGTTATTCACTATTGTGCATAGCATTAGATTAAACTAAATTATATCTACCATATTTCCATTTTAGTTTAATGATTTTGGTGAACCCGATCATTCAACTCCACCTTCCGTCTAGGGTTATTATTCTCCCGCCATGGCTCAATCATATGATGACTTTTTCAAGAGAACATTTTAAAGCTATTAATGATCATATTGTTGAACATACCCAAGATTTAGACTTACTTTTACATGTTACTCATGAGGAAGCTACTAATCTAGTGGAACTCAATACTTCCACGACCATTCCAACTTTTATTGCTACTCAACCAACCACGTCTACTCTCCCACCTATTTCTACCATTCTCGTTTATGTCCATAATCCTACCAATAACTATACACCACCTTTAGTTTCTCATACATGTTAGGTTTCATTTGTTCGTGCTCAAGACTTAACCTCTCTTTATCACGACCTCCAACCACAAATTCATAAGTTGTAATAGGCTACTTCTTGTGCATCTCTGTCTTTGGATTCCACCTTGTTATTACATACTCCATTCACACCCACCATCTCTACTTATTTTCTTCCTCCTAATTTTGTCACTCCTAAGCTACATATTTTCAATGGGCATGGTGATCCACATAAAAACATCTTATAGCATTTCACGTCGCTTGTCTTGATTTTGTTGATGATCATCTTCTTTTAGCTAAAATCTTTCCACGTAGTCTCCATGATTATGTGATGCATTGGTTTTAAGATCTACCGATCATTTGGTACCTTCATTCACCCATCTGGTTGATGCCTTTCTTGCTCACTTCTCTATTAACATTGCTCTCAAGATTTCTTATGCCTAACTCGGCACAACTTAAACAGGGGTCTAATGAAAATTTTTCCGACTACGTATTGAGGTATAATAATAATTTATCTAAAATATCAAACATGTTCACAAACTCCAAGCTTCAGGAATTGTTCATCCAAAGTCTTTTATAGCCTCTCCAAGAGATTGTCCTCTTTGAGACCTCTTCCTCGTTCGACACAATTCGCCATACTCTTAAGCTTCATGAAACCAAACTTTTTCCATATGAAATCTTAAGTATCACAAGTAAGCATCGTCTTCAAGACATTTTCAAAGCAAGACAACATTCAAACCATCTACAACTAATCCAAATAACACCAAAATCATTGTCAATTCATTCACTACTACTAAAGAGATTTAGTCACAACCAACTCGACGCCCGTATACTAACTTTCTTATGGCTCCACATCTCATACTGCAACAACTTATTGAGATCAATCTTATTACACTTCCTCCACCACTTGAGTTTGATCCATCGTGATCAAAACGTAGGAATTACAATGATAACTTTCGGTGTGACTATCACGGATGTGTGAGACATTCTACAAATTGACATTTCAAGCTCCACACAATCATTCAAGATCTTCTTAATAACAACAAGCTTGAATTTCAGGAGCCTACAGACTCTCTAGCCATCACCGACAAGGGAAAAATTAAAATGATCAGTCCCAACAACGTGACAAAAAGTAGCTGAATCTTCGGCTAATCATGCATATCACGCGGTGCCTCCCTCTTGCATTGGGGGCCTTGATTTCCTAGTTACACACACCGATACTTCACCACCATTCATCTCTTTCTCGACCACGATTATCATGTAAATTTCCAATCTAATCATTTACCTATCAATACATTTATTGGATCAACCTCCATCAACAATACTAAGTTCAACCCATCATAGCCCATTAGTGTATGTTCTATTCCAATTCTTAATGTTATAGGTTACCTCTATCACAAATTTCATATCCTATGAACAAATCATTTGGTGTTGTTAAGCTACATGTTATAGTTGGCCCACTTGCTATGCTAGTGCCTTTCCTTTGGGAAACATTCGATGGGTGTGATATGCTTCTAGGTCTCAATTGGATTCGTCACTCCCGTCTATCATCTCTATGAATCATTTGCATTTAAAATTCATCCATAACAATCAAATCATTTCTATCAATGGTATACCTCCATCTATGCCATGGTCATCACCTCCTCGAGTATCGCCATTGAATCTCCTATACCATCTAGTGCATCACACTATATGTTGTTAAAAACACAATTTACCCCTAGTTCACCTACTTGCACACCACATACGTGACCTCACCAATATGTTAGTCATACACATAGGTATAGGCCCATTCCTATGATAGTTACAACATCTCGGTGTAAGTATTCTCCTTAGTTCATTACACGAGGGTTTTCATCGCCTCCGTGCTCAACTTCGCGTAGATCTCCATCACCTACATATTTTGTCACACCACAACATTCCCATATATTCATCTATCGCATGTGCACATACTTCACTCACTGCATAACAACTATTTACTATACCACCACTACTAGAGCATGGTCATACATCTTCGCCACTACCGTATTGGATGGATGACCTTCATCCTTTGTCATTGGATAGTTTGTTAAATAACACACACTTGGGGGTCATAGCATCTAACACATCCCCCCAATCTTAGTATCAACACATATATAACCTTCGCATTATCGATATCCTAGCCTAGGTATATTCATCTACACAATCACGTTGACCATTTCACGATGGCACGTCTTGTGCTTCAATTCACACTGATTGTTGAGGGCATGCTACACATGAACTTCACACAATACACAATAGGTATTACAAATTGCATCTCTTTACACATCTTACAGTTCATCTCACATCTTGCATACTACATCTTCAAGTTCCTCTACATCATTAGTATTTTGACATTGACACATCTACACATCGTACATATTATATACACTATACTAGTATCTACCGCATATATGTCACACTTCTATTGCCCACAAATATAGCATTACTAATAATCCTACATCCTACACTTAGTCTACACACTATATTGGTATTCATCACACATACATCCATACTTAGGGTGTTCACACATCTTGCATTACCTACCCTACATTGCATACTTACATGGGCATCTCTCATCATCACATATACTACACAAATCTACATACACGTTGCACTCACTACCCTATGACACACTCTAGTTCCTCGGTCCATACTCAACTATCGAGGGTTTACAAATCAAATGCACCTTATCCCTCTAACATGATCATCATTCATCCTTCCATTATGTGATAGTACTAGGTTAGTGATAGGCGTTATAAGCTAAATGGTCACCTACTCCATCTTATAGTGGTATATGCTTAAGGCTACATCACCGCTCTCTTTATTCATCTTGTAGTGATATACACTTCAAAGGCTAAATCATCACTCCTTTGAACATCTTGTTTTGATATATGCTTCGGCTATAGGGTCACACACATCATCTCTGGGTCGCATATCATCAACACACATACACACTCATCACACTGCGTTAAACACAACATACACTTCAACCATTTCCTGATGATGCGCTCTCATTTACAGTTCATTCTTGATTGTTGAGGGGGAAAACCAAATGAACCTCACTACGTACACTTCTATTCACTTAGGAAGCACATGGCTCCTATCATCCATCTTGCATTCCATTCCATCCATCCACAATATGTTGCATATCTTGGTTGTATTTACTCTTTCTTGCATTTTCTTATACATGTTCATCTTATTACACATGCTAGATAGATCTCTTGTATGTCATTATATTTACCATACACACATGCACGTTCACATCCTTCTCTAGTTGTGATCGCAAATACAAGTATCTTACACACAACATGGATGTTTACCTTCTACCACTCCTACAATGGTTGTTGGGGCAATCCAAATTCATACACTATAGGTTTTATTATTTCATTTTGTACTTAGCACTTTACATTACTTCGTTATACACACTTTTGACATACTAGTTATCTTTCTAACATGCTAATGGGTGCTTCATATGCAACATTTGTTTACAGGATTACTTGCTTCCATGGCTATCTCGATTATTTGTCTATTATTGTTTGTCTTTTATTTGTTATTGTATGCGGGCCTTGCCCTATGTTTCGTGTGCACACTTGTTTGTTATATGCGGCTACTACTCGACCTTGAGTGTCATGTGACATCTTGAGTGATGTCCCATTTTTACACCGCCTTTTGTGGTCGTTGATTGTCTTCTTGAGTGTTTACATTTTGCTTATTACATTGTCTCAGTGTAGCTTACACTTGTCTTCTATATACATGATTATCTGTACTAACACTTGTTGCTAGCCACTTGTTTGTGCATGCCTTGGTTTTTACAAGCACTTTCACTTACCCCTATAGGGCACGATTCACGTAGTCGGTCCTCTTTTGGGGCCACATCCTCTTATCCGTGATGTCTCATGTGCCCCCAAAGAGGTGGGCATCATTTGGGGTTTTACATACTACACATCACTTCGACATCGATGCAGTTTAGTTCAATTTCCATCCTTGGCATTATGGGTTATACAAGGAGTGAGTTCAGACTAGTCTTCAAAACTCCATACACAATATATTTTACAAGACATGGTTGTCCTTAGCATTCTAGGGAGCAGTTAAATGTTGGAGGATACAATGGACTTTCCTCCCTACACTACTTCAGCCAATGGCATCGAATCACCCAAAAACTAGGTAAGAGAGATCTCTTTACGTTCTCGGGGGAAGGTTTCATGTTGGAGAATAACGTAGCTTTCTCCCTACACTTCTTCAGCCACAATGGCGTGAGATCGCCCAAAAAAACTCACACTTCACTAACGGTTACATGTTATCCTCTTTACACCCTTTGTCTCGACATGGATTGGGTGTACATATTCCTTTGTCATTTTCATACTTTCCATTACATGCTTTTACTATATACATACATATTTACATAAGGTTCTTACACATATACATGTGTATTTGACTACTTGATCATCTTCTCATTTTCCAGCCCCATCTGTATGAGAAGCAAGCATTCAACGACAACAAACAACAACAAAGGCAACAACAACAACATTATGTGGCAATACACGCCTTATACTAACATGCAGTACATTGTACATATCAACAACTACACACGTGTTTCCACCCTAGGTTCACTCTCATCACTTTCACTCTTTTACATCTTTAGTTTCCATGCTCCATCTTTTTGTCACTCCACACTTTTTCTATTCCATCGAAGGATTTCAACATCATTCTACATGGACATCGTGTATGCATCTCTATTTACTTTATGTTACCAAATGCCCGCTCACCAACATAAAGTGGGGAAAATTTAGTAACTAAATCATGCACTTTGGGTATTATTTAGTCCCAATCTCATATTACTATTTATATGGTTTTTCAGTGAAGAAAGTACTAATTAACCCATGTCCTTTGGCCATCTTACTTTGCTTTTAGTCATCATTTCCGACCTCCCACATGCATTTTTCTAGTCTGTATTGACACTTTTCATCTTTTCTACCTCTGGTGAGAATCTCGGCTTGGACTGGGCGTCCCATGCACCCCGATCCCATCTAGGCGCCCGGTCCTCTTTGTGCTTTCCCATCATATTTTAGGCACTTTCTAGATGTTTGAGCTTTCTATCTTTTTGGTGGTTGGCCTCTTCGGGGTTAATAATGAAATTAGAACAAGATAACCATATAAATACAAATTTATGAGACCATAATGAGGGACCAAGCACTAAGCATTACTACTCCACCTAAGGTTGCATCCATCAAAGAGATTCATTGGCATCCATCTAGCACCATCACAAGGGACAAGGTTGGCTCATCTCGCATCACACTACATAGGAGGGAAGTTTATTTTATTTCATCTGCCATCTATTTACATTTTTATACATCTAATTATTACTCAAGCTCTTTCGTAAAAAGTGTGGTGACACAAGAGCACCTAGGTCACCATTTTCACACACACACACACTCAAAACTACATTTGGGTTTAAAATGTAGTGCAACGCTCAGTTAGTAAGTCCACCATTATGGCAGTTGAGGTTAGTTTGACCCATTCATTTGCATATTTATTTTTTAGGTTTTTGATGCTTGGTTTGGGGTATTGCAGGTATCTTCTTCATCTCTGATTTACAGGGACATTAAGTGCAGTCCTGCGACATACACGTGATGGACAACAAATACTTTGCATCACTTGGTGACCCTATGAATTTGGTTTATGGACCTCCTGCATAGACCAAAGCAACCAAAAATCAGAATAGGGTGCCCCAAACACCCCTATCCCTCTTCAAGTGCCCTAATCTAGCCGGATAGCTTGGGTCTACACTTTTTGGAGCTCCTGTGTGGTCGTTTCGCATTCTATTTTTAAGGTCTCCACCTGCAACATAGCCCGATACATCTACGAATTAGCTAATCTCTTTATAACCCTCTCTACTTATTAGGGGTTCTTATTTTCACTTTCTTAATTACTTTGGCCATTTATTTTATTTATTTGGTTATTATTCACTGATGTGCATAATATTAGACTAAACTAAATTAGATCTCCCATATTTCCATTTTAGTTTAATCAACCTTTACCTATGTAGTTCATGTTTTTAAGAATCTTATGAGTGATAGGGTAGTCAAATCGTAATAAATCTAATGGGTGTATGAGCATATGATTTCCTTTCTATCAAGAGGCATGCCTTGACAAAGGATGAAGTGATAAATTGAGATGATGTTTGATCCTTGTGTTTGTGTATGTCATGATTGAAATGGCTTTGAGGATGTGGGAGAAACTTGGTGACACAAAATTCATTTTGAATTTTGCATTCTCCTATTTGTTTGGAAATGATTGAGAAATGGGATTAGGATGATTTATTTTTAGATGCAAATGGGAGGTCATCAATCTGATATGGGAGCTCGGTGGATGTAGATGAGAGCTTGTTGGATGTAGATGGAAGTTTACTTGTAGATAGGTATACAACCAATCAATAAAATTACGATGGTTCAATGTCACACGAGACTTTTGTCTCATGAAGGACCTTATACATGATGGTGTTATAAATAGTAGATGTTTTGAGAATGTTGAGAAGACCATGTATAACACTTAGCTAAAGTCATACAGAAGATTCATGCGGAAGAGCAGAGCACATTCAAAGGTGCGGGAGGATCGGGAAGGAATCGCGTGCGGAGGACAAAGATAGATTCAGGACTTAGCCATTTTTCATGATTGTGATCTATTTTTGGAAGATGGCGTGCGGAGCACACAAACGGGATGAAGACTTGCGCGACATGCATAGGCTATCTTTGGAAGAGCGGCTATGGAGCGCTTTACATGGGTGTGAGCTAAGAATAGGATTACTACTTCCAGTTAAACTGTGAGAGGTCTATTGTTAGCATTCTTGCATGTAAGCCTATTATTGTAAAGGTGCATGGCTATTTCCAACATGTGACCTATTTTTGGGAATAGATAAGTGGTGAAGGGAAAGTCCCCACCCTTATAAGTATGTAATGAACTACATAGTATAGTAGTGGTATGTAAGAACTGGATTACTGTGAGATTATGTTGTCAGATCTGTTACACGCATGAGCATATGATGCTATTATTGTAAGAAGCTTTTATGTATTCCTGTGTTTTAATATAATGAAGTGTATTGGTTGAATTAGAGTATTAAATTCGAGTATAATTGGTTCTTGCATGCTTAATTTCATCATGATTATCATTTAAATCTATTATTCTTTAGATCTAGATCTGAACATGCACTGTAGAATGATGTATTAATGATGGATCTTGAATGCATTAAGTCTTCATCATGCTAACATCTTGCAAGAGAAACCCTAAAGAGGGATTGGGTACCTTTGCACACTTCAAATGAGCGCTCGTCTCGGGTGAGTGATGTGCCAGCGCACCTGGGATTTTTCTAGTAAATTCTAGGCTGCATCAGAGAAGATCATAGATTGGAATCAGATGGAAGTCTTCTCAAGTTGTTAGCTAGGATTGTATGGGCTCTCAAGAGTAGGTAGAGGACTTTATTGGGTAATGAATTTAATTTTACTAGTTATGGTGGCACAATCTAGGGCATTGGTTTTGATGGATGGTGGATTTATTGGATTGCACTTATGGAAAACATTACAACATATACCTCATTACATATTTTTTTAATTGATTTGGATCAGATTTGTGGATAAGATCCAATTGTTGATTGTGTGATTGTTTTGGATTGTGTTTGGGATAGGATCTCACTCTTGATTATGTGATTTAAAGAAAAGGGCCTCAAGTTGAATATCTCCTTAGTCAACAAGATCTTGAATGAATTTTTGAGCTTTATACATCAACTATTTGATTGCCCTTAGATTTGATCATATTCACAATACTCATTTTATGATACTCGAGATAGTTTAAGGAAATTTCCATCAAATGGTTTTATTTTGGGAGACATGATCATGTTTACATAGGGGGTGCATTGTCTTGGCTTGTTTTATTACAATGTTTCCTCCAAAGGAGAGTGATATGAGGTGACAAGATAAAATAGGATTTAGTTAACTCGGGGTATTATTGTTAGATATTGGATTTAACTTTTAAGATTTTGATGTTTTTTCATATGTTTGATTATGGTATGCTCAGGATCATCCTGTTTTGGATGGAGGAATAGATTGTGCATGAAAATAGTGGTCAACAATTCATTTTTATGTGAGTATGGTCATGACCATTCTCATTTGAATGGGTTAGAAAATTGTTCATGAAAGGATTTGTTGTTGATTTGCTGTCTAAAGGATTCATCAATTGTTGACTATGTTTGATTTCAATTTCATTGTCATCATATTGACCAATGAATGATTTTTTAACAAAAGGCTCTGGCATTTGTTTGTTTTGCTTGATTTGGTACCATACTTCGGATGTCATTATTTTGGATTTTGAAACTTGACTTAGGTTTTTGATTCGTTCAATGTTTTTAGAGAAGTCTAGGCACATCTTGGCAACATAATGGTTGTAAAATGTGAAATATTTGACCTAGGTTTTTCAGTTTATTGATGTTGCTAAACATTTTAGGAAAATTCTAACAATATAATGATGTGTTTGCATTGATAAACCAAGCTAAAAAAATCAAGTTTTGATGTCATAAAATTGGTTTGATTTAGACAAAGTTTAAGGTCTTGATGTTTGATGTCAATGAAATTTAACTTGGACATATTTTCACCTTGTTGGTTTCAGTAAATAAAGGTTTGACTCATGACAGAGTAACGTGTTTTTAGTTTTCCAAAAAAATATGGGGAGAATAAAGCAAACATAACTTAAGCTAATTTTAGCCATCTAACCAAGATAAACAAGATTGTTAGGGTGTCTTTTATATACCTTTCAAGTATGCGAGGCACAAGTATGTGAAACTAGGAAGTGTTATCTTGTGGTGTGGGTTGAAGGGTAAAATCCCCCTTTCCTTCAATCTAATTGTTTCAATAGAGTTTGACCAAAAATCATAGTTGTTTCCTATGAGATCTTATTTAAGTCTAGGTATTGGGACGTGAAATCCCCTCACTTCACATTTCGACAAAATAAGTCATCGATTATCAAAAATGATAGGTATCCCCACTAGTTTATATAGCTCGTCGAACACGAGCTTTGTTCAAATGACTGGTAGTGAACTCTAAGTCACCAAACCATAAAATGACAAAAATGTCTAATTGTTTTTTAATTTCCAACGTCAACTTGCAGTGTGAGGAAGAGAAAAAACAACTAATATGATATTCAAAAACACTAAGTGTAAAAGTAAATAAATGCCCATTAAATGTGTTTCAACAATGATTGATCTAATATTGAGCCATTTGATGTAAAGTACAAAAAGTAAACTACTTGGTTAAGCAAATATAAATCCAAATATGTTAATCAAATACTAAATTAAGGAGATGTGATTTTTGAAATAGAGAGACATGATAAACTAAAATGTAAAATAAATAATTTAAAATAAACATGTGTAAGTTTGGTGGGTTTGTTTGGTAATTGAAATTTGATACACGCTTTATTACAATCAAACTCACAATTTCACCTTAAGTAAATAATGATTCTTATTAAATAGGTAAGTACATATCCTTAATAAATGGAGTCAAATACAATAATAGCTCAATCATTACTATTGTTATGTGAGTTTTTATAACTCACATAAAAATACTCAAATGTATTTAAACAAACTACAACAATAAACAACTCACCCATGTGAGTAATAACAAGCTTATTTCTAACATTCCCCCTTAATACAAACATGGGAGGAATCCCCGCCTACAACTAAGTAGCCTACCACTACGTAGCTTACACATGGATCGATCATCACCTTAACTATGGGAACTATATTATCCATGAATAGGGACCCATCAACCTAATTTAGAGAATACATGATTTGGGACCCATCGACCAATTCACATCAATGGAACCAATCGAGATATCTAATAAAGACCATGTAACATGGAGGAAACATGTGATTATTTTATTGATCATGAAAAGCATATTACAATGTAAATGGTAGGGTTGGAATATATAGGTTACATAGCAACACATACAAACAAATACATGCAGTTGCAGCACATGAGAAACAAAACATTGTATGTGAATATAAAATGACACACATAATGGTTATAACAACATAACCATATAAATTATATAAAAATAATTACCTCATCTAATCATTATTTACCAACAAATACATAGCAACACATACAAACATATACATGCGGTTGCAGACAGAGAAACAAAACATTGTACGTGAATATAAAATGACACACATAATGGTTATAACAACATAACCATATAAATTATATAACAACTAATCACCTCATCTAATCACTATTTACCAACAAAGTAAAAGTAACAAAGTATTACCTATAGTAAATAGTAAATACAATACATAATTACCTAGTAAACTAGTTTTACCTAACATTCCACCCTTAATTTTACATTGCCTCAAGGGATGAGGAGAGGAATTCTCTAAACAACTTGAGATGGTCAAACTGTGTATACCCCTTTATTACCAATCTTTCTTTGTACTTGTATATATTCCCATCTACTTTTTACTTTATTTTGAATATCCATCTGCAACCAATAGGTTTCTTCCCTAGTGGAAGATCAACAAGTTGTCAGGTGTTGTTTTTTGTCACTCATTGATACTAAGATCCATGACATCTTTCCAATATTTCGAATGTAGGGATTCCTGGACAATAAAAGGCTCAACAGTTTCAACAACTCTACCCATCAAAACAAAATTTACCTCTTCTCGAGCTTTACTACGAGTTTGTGGTCTAGTGGTGGATGTATCAGAGGAGCATCCAACTTTGCATCTCGAATCATGTTTGTATACCACTTGGGCATACGTTGTATTATTCCCATGGGTCATGGTCATGTCTGATCATCACCATCATCCCCATCATCGTCGTCACCATCAATGGGAACATTTTTTCTATTTTCACAACAGGTGTACTATCTACATCAGGTAAGTCTTGAGGAGTCCCAACTTCCTTCTTCTAAAAAAACTCAACATCTCTGCTAGTGTAGACTTTCATGGTCTTGAATCCATCAATATATACCCAAGAGCCTCTTCACTATAACCAATGAAGATGAGTTTATGTGATTTCACATCCAAATTCTTTCATTTCTGCTTGGGTATGTGCATGATAACTTTGCACCCAAATAATTTAAGGTTTGCAATAGATGGCTTCTGATTCGACCATGTTTCATGTGGTGTTACTCCATTAAGAGCAACTATGGGCACTGCTCAAAAATATTTCATTGTCTTTGTTACTTCTACCTGAATGTCCTCACTAGTCCGTAATTGTCAATCATACAACACACTATCTCTAGGATAATATGATTCCTTCTCTTAACAACACCATTTTGTTGTGGTGTATGTGGAGGATGAATATGTTGATGAATCCCTGTGAGCTTGTGGGTAGGATTTGAACTCGATCGGTGATTTCCCCTTAATATGAGTAGAGATCTAATATGACGACCAGTCTCATTCTCAACAACCACTTTGAACTTCTTGAAGTTATCAAAAGCTTCACTTTTATTATGAAGACAAAAATTCCACATTTTTCTAGAATAATCATCAACCCCTGACATGAAATACTAAAATCCAAAATGACTAGGTTACATTGAACCACAAAGATCCATATGAACCGAATAAAGCTTACTTGGAACTTGATAAGTAATTTTCGGAATGAAGGTTTTGTGTGTTGTTTTCTTGTGAGGCAATTAGGACATTTTTTTGTATCTTTTTTTGAGAGATGACAAGCCTCTCACCATATTCTATTAGCGAAGTGTATCAAGATATCTTAAACTAATGTGACCTAGTCTTTGATGATACATCTGCATATGAAGTATTCTTAGCCACTAGTTATTGATCATCCATGTGAACGAAATCAACCTGGAACATCCATCCCGCATTTAAGGCTTTTGCAACAATTTTCAAGCCTCTAGATTTGTCTTGAATCAAACACACTTTCTTACCAGAATGACTATCAAAATTGTTCTTTAGATTATGATCTAGAATCCAACTAACTGATAGTTAATTCTTTGTTAATCTAGGGACATATAATACATCAGATAATCTATAATTATGTGAACCAAGAGGTAGAGAAATGTTCCCAATACCTTATACCATGTAAGAAGAATCATCACCTAATGAAACATGATTTTTCAAAGGTGTGTCCTCGTGGCTTTGATAAACCAATATTTGTGCACATTCATGTGTCGAGTGGCTTTTGAATCAACGTACCAAACAACACTAGATGACATGGATGGTTCACTAGAATGGACAATGTATAAGAAGTCCTCATCATTTGAATGATCTTCTTGCTCAGCTACATTTCCTTTATGATGGGGTTTCTTTTGCTAGTTCCCCTTCTTCTTCCCTTTCTTGTAGTGTGAGTGTCCTTGTTTTGATTATTGATTTTGAGGTCCATAATTGCTTAATGAACCTTTCTTGTATGGTATGTACCAGCAATACTTCAAATTTTATATGCATTTGTAGATAGGACATTTCTTATTTTGTTTTTCCCCTTACTGATGTTGTTTTTAGTACTTTTAGGAAGATTATGTTTTGCCCTTCCTTTTTTATCAAAAGATAGTGTCTGCATTCTTCTTCTTCATCTTTTCGTAAAGTGCTTCTTCTTGCTGCAACAAATTCACTAGCTTGTCAAAACTAATGGTATGATCTAATAAATTGTCGTCACAAAAATGTGATAAGAGGAAGTGCTCTCAGAAAAATGGGAATGAGAGTTATATCAAGTAACCTCCTCTCCCAGGGCTAGAAGTGAAGCCCTCAATGTTGCAACTCTCTATAAGAAAGCCTCCACTTTCTCGTTCATCTTGAATTTTAATTTAAGCAAACAACTCTACAAAAGTAAGATGGTATGCTTATTTTGGGCCTCGTATACGATGCTCAACTCATCCCACACTTCTTTGGTTGTTTTGGCATCTCGAATGTGGGGTTGCACGTCGTTAAACACTATGAACAAGATTATCAACTTGACCTTTTGATTGGCCTTGTCAAACTTACTCTTCAGGTAACATCATTTGTTGCTCTAGCGATGAAACCATTTACAACCATCCAAATATCTTAACTTGAGTTGAGTTCAAATTTTTGTCTTCCACACGGTGTAATTATCTCCATGGAGTAATTATGAGCTAGACAAGAAGAATTTCATAATATTGTTTACCATAATGGGTGGTTAGATTATTCCCAACTAGATGGCTCGTTAGCACAAATTAATGTAAAATACACCGAAAATATAATATTATAGCTGATTATGTAGAAAATTTGAATGATAGGCAATTTTTTTATTTTCATGAGGCCCCGATGGCCTCCAAAGCTCAAAATGGCTCACAATGTGAAAACATGCAAAAAAATTGCTTAAAAAGCTAAAAACTACACTGGCACCCCTCCCTTCACAAAAGTGGTGATAATCATTTTTCTCGGCCAATTTAACGAAATTTTTTTATCCAAAGAGGGTTTTCTAAGTTATTTTTAGGGGTGTTTTAAGCGTAGATAACTACTTTAGCAGGGTTTTGGCCGCTAAGTTCAATGATTACCACTAAAAGCACCTCCAAAATTCAATATATAAAAAAATTGATTAGGGGGTCAAACGTGGGACACGCCCTCTCAAAAATCTTTCTACTAAGCAATCAAGTGCATGATGCACATATCATATAATTGGAGGAATTTATATTTAAATAAATTTTTAAAAGTTAACCTTTTGAAATCAACATGTTGACTTGTGGGTGATCTACGTGGTGATTGTGGATGTAGGTCGTTTAGGGTTTCCCAAAACCTGGATTTGCTTCACTTTATAGTGTTATATTCACCTTATTAGTTTGTTTATTATTTTCTTTGTTAGCGCCACAAGTCTCCATACTTCTTTGTTGCTTGGTTATGCCTTTGTTGCCTTAGAATGTAGGTTCATTGTGTTGTTTTTGGGAGTAGGGGAGTGTCACTACTTTAGAGTAAGTTTGCATGGTTTCACATAGTAGAGCTCGAGTCGAGTGTGGCTGATCAAACTTGGTGCAAGTAAGATTATTTTTTCGTCATAAAGTTTTCATGGTTGATCTATTGTTTTGTTATAGAACAAAGGAGTCATCGTCATCATAGGGGTCACCTAGAACATGGGTCGAGAGGTGGGAGAGGAATAAACGGATCAAATGACTTTGGTGCTAACTCGGTTGGAAGTTTTTTTAACAATGATTAGCTCTAAATAATATTATAATCAACTCGCTCGATGGAACGAGCTCGAAATGGGGTCATTTCCATTACATAAATCTTCTTGGAGTAGTTTCAAGGCAAATAATGACTAATGTAGGATCGGTGGAGATATAAATCAACTTGAACAACGAATATTTGTAACTCGGTTTGAAACCATGCAAATCAGTCCAAACTCTTGGCTTGATGCAAACTCGTCAGATCTTAATGTTGTGTGCTTGTGAAATAATGTAAGAATCATGGATGGCTCGGCCATGGATGTAATGTATAGATAGGTCAATGCAATGAAATACTTTCCAACTCACCTCCGAGAGGTGGCTCAACTTGATGCATTTGGAAACTATCTTAATGGGAGCTTGGTCTAGTGCCATTCAAACACGAGACCTCCAAATTTTATGGTGTTGCTTAGTGTTAGTTGTAGCTCTTTGTCACTAAATTTAGTGACAAAGGCCCTTCTTATGGAAAAAGGTTTTTTTATTGTTTTTGAACCATAATGCAACAAATTTGCATCACCACCGCAAAGAAAATTTTATTTTCAAACACCTGGAAATTAATTTGGAGGTTGTGGGGATGCAAGGTGGGTTTGGGAAGCTGTTAGAGGCAGACATGCTCCCCGGAAATACTTCTCAACCTTCTACAACCTCTCTATAACCTTTTACCTTACACGAGATCCTTAATTCCTTTCTTTGATACCAAATGTTGGGGGCCATGAAATAGGAGGCAACCTATGATTAGTTTATTGATCATAAAAAGTAGATTACAAACATATTACAATGTAAATGGTAGGTCTGCAATATATAGGTTGCATAGTCATACATACAAACAAATATAGGCGGTTGCATTGTGCAACAAAACAATGTATATGAATATAAAATGAAAAACACAATGGTTGTAACAACATGATCATATAACAATTATATAACAACTAACTACCCCATCTAACCACTATTTACCAATAGTAAAAGTAATAAACTATTATACCTATGGTAAACAAGTAAATACGATGCATGATTACCTAGTAAAATAGTTTTACATAACAATATCAAGAACACTTTCTTGCTTCATTATTTGTGGTCTAGATCTCCACATCATCATCACAACAAGGGAAACGTAGAAATCATATTGCACACATGAATATGGATTTTATTTTTAGATACTTATTTTTAATCACACACAAAACAAACCAAAAAATGTCACTAAAGTAAAATGCAACCTTTGAGGTAGTGACGAACTCGATGATGTTGATCATCCTCCTGTCTCTGTTGCCTCCATCCTTAGATAAATTTACTTAGTACAAATAATATTCATCACTGAGATATATTATATGTTCATTTTCAATTGCACGAGGAGAGAAATCTTCCCTATCTTTTTTAAAAACCAAAGCCTATTGATCTATCTTATCATTTAAGAGATCTCGAGCTCTTTTTTTACAGTTCATGTATCAATATCCTAATGATTACAATGACGGAATAAAAGATTTATCCTTAAAAATTTTAATTTATGCTTACCTTTCTAGTACAATGACTTATTTTTTGTAGCCATTACTGACTTCCTCTTATGGCAAAAATCTATTGTTCATATTATTTTCTTCATCAAGGGGAAAATATTAGGTCTTCCAAACTAGGATTGATTTTGCTAAGAGTAAAACAATGTTTGAGTAACTATTTGACATGTTATTTAGTAGAACAACTTTAACATCTTCTTTATTAACATCAACTTTTATTCCTACTAACTAGTTCAATATGGAGCGAAACTTACTTATATGTTGTACCATATTGTCAGTTTCTCCCATTTTTAGCCTCGAACAATTTTTGCTTTAGCATCATTGTTGTTGCACTACCGGATTGAGATCCAAATAGCTTGTTAATTATCAATTAGTTGTCATTAGATGACTTAGTTACATCTATATGATACAAATAAGCCTTAAATAGTCCTAGGTTAATAATCATTGTCACTTTTTGATCTTTACTTTCCCATTTCGCTACTTCATCAAAGATCCTTCGGATTTTTCACTTTTCCATCGATAATTTCCCATAGGTCTTTGTTAATCAATTCTATTTTAGTTCGTAATTTCCATGTGTGAAAGTGTCTACCTTCAAGTTTTTCCACAAGACCGAATTTATCCATTTTGACCCTACTCACGACTTGACTAAAACGACGTCAAGTACTTTGAAAATGCATCTTCACAAAATAATTGTGATCCCTTATACAATTATTTTTTAAAGTTCTATTTCTATCCCCCAAACAAATCCCTAATAGAAAAATACAATCTTCTTTTATATGTGTAAAAATACCCCTTCGATTTAATAAAATGCCCCCTAAACAATATGCATCCCCACCTTTTAACCAAATTTTCACAAGTTATTTTCTATTACACTACTTATTTTTTATTACAAAATTTCACTTGGGGCTTCAAACTTGTGACATGCTGAATTTAGTATTTGTTTTTAGTAAATTTTAACATTACCAATCGTGTTATACAAAATTTAATATAATTAAGATTTAAATACATATATTAATGTAAGGTTTTAAAACCAAATACTACGATCTATTCAAAAGATGGGTGGTTTGAAAAATTGTGAAAACCATTGTATGGTGAATTAGGGTTTCCTTTTTTCGCAAAAATATTTCCACCACCATAGTGAAGGTTTTAATATTGAGGGGTGTAAAGAGTAGATGTTGAGGCAAGTCAATGCAAGTCTAAAGCAAATAAGCAATATAGAGCCGATGCATAGGAGGCTTAAATATTTATCCGCAGTGTAGTAAATATTAATTTTGAAATGAAACACTACTCATATCATTCATTCGCAAACTTAGTTTGATATCCAATAAAATTTGAGACTATTATGTGAAGCATTGAAGTAACAAATGCATAGGTTCAAGAGAAACTAGAGCAATCTACTTGTTGTCCAAAATAGCTCCCTAGTTATTTTCACAACTTCCATCCCCATTCTAGCTTTGAATTCATTATTGCGGGTTACACACACTTTGGTTGTCCCCTTAGCACAATTTCTTCAGTTTTAATTTCTCATGTGCCCTCGCACACTCTTCTCATCTTCATCTATCCCTCTTATTTCCTCTATATTCTCCCATTTTCCTCTCGTGCAAACTTCTTGCACATCCGCCTTCTTCCCAATCAATACATGCACCCTTCATACGCGCACCCTCCGACTTACCTTCCAAAATTAGCTAAGTCCCCAAGTGCATTTTTCTACGCCCTTTCTTCCCTTCTATCATACATTATCCTTTTAGTGCTTGTGCCCTTCCCACATACTTATCTTTTACAAGTATGTATTCATTCCTCCGTGCATGTTACTTTTGCGTGCACTGTCTTTTACTTTTCCCCTTCCATGTCTTTCTCTTCCACGCATACATGTGTGCCTTCTTCTGTGTCAGTTACTATGCCACATGGCAACCTGTTAGATATGAGTGTATCGCATGCAACCTATCAAAGCACACCAACAGGGCACCGAATGCTTGCAACGAACTATAAGGTATGAGACATGGTAAAAAATGACAAAATAGATGAATAGTCACCAAATCCGTTGAGCCGATATGCATGCGCCACATGTCATTATGTGTCAAGATCGACTTGTAGACTTAAAATTGTCATAACTTCTGCTACAGAGAGATTAGATTTGGGTGCTTTTGTCTTGTTGGAAAGTTGATGGTGTGGGCTACACTCTAGATCACTTAACTTCAAACATTGGCGGGATTTGGTAGGTAAGAAGTAGGAAAATGTGGTTTCAACGATTAATACAGGATCTTATTGCTCCAACTACCAAATTTGATTCAAATACCATTTCCTTCCTTCTCCTACATGCCAAATAGACATGGGGAGTTGCATATGTTAGTTCTAAAGGCGGAGTTATAGGTAGTTAGTATTGGTTGTTGGTGATTGGATTTCAAATCCATTTTCCCTCTTCTTCTCCTCCTCTTCTCTCCTTTATTTTTCTATAAATGTAAGAGCATTTCTCATTGTAAAGGGTTGGATTCCTTCGAGTTTTTGTGTGCATTATCTAGACATTGCTTTGAATTTTGAGTTACATACCTTTAGATTTGGTCTTTGTATGTGGATATCACCTCATACACCATTGTAATAGATTGCACATTTAGGAAGTAATAGAATCATTGTTTTATGGTTATTCTTTGTCTTAACTCTGTTTTATTCTTCCCTCTTTCCTTTCCCTTACGTTGTGTGTTTGTTGTGTTATCTCACATCCCTTGCATTTCCTTTTTGGTTGTCTCATGAGAATGAATGTATGAATGTGTTATAGTGTGTGTTACATGTGCCTAGCCTCCTCTACACAATCTCCTCTATTTTTTCCCAAATTTGATCATGTTCATCCCCCTTCTTTCTGGTGTTATCATCTCCCTTAGATTATTTTTCCCTTTCTTCATATCCCTCTAACTCTGGTCCCTTGGCATGATTAGTTTAGACTTTCATTTTAAGAATTAGGAGTAAGCTATAACGGTAGAAATAGGGATAGGAATCAGCCTTCTCCAAAGGTCTATCTCAAGTTTGCAAGGTCCCACAACTTGGAGACACTCCCATTATTGACTCAACGACCCAGTTCAACCTAATTTGGGACATGTGCAAGTTTGAGCCCCAAAATTTTATAGCACACCCAATGGGACCAACATTAAAATCTATATAGTTCATCATCACTAAGTTTTGGTGTGTGACTTAGTGATTTCCAGCCTTTTGAGGCCTTTTTCAACACACCTAGTGACTCATGCAACACGCAAATATATTGTTTCTAGTAGTCGAGCACCTCTTTCATGAGAAGAATGCACACGAGACAAAGTGCGGTGGCTAAAAAGACTTTCAAGTACCTCAAGTTATCTCCAAGAAATAGAAGCTCCATAACACCCGCGCGCACATTTGTATCTCTGAGCACCACACTCATTCCACTCCTCTTGGTAGACTCTGTGCAACTTGTCATGGTAGCCCTGCCACCTCAAAGTAACTTTTCCAACTTCACTAGCAGAAGTCCTCTCATTCTGAATGTGCAACATGATATGCCAGCAGCTGCACTCAAAATTATTCCGTACTTTACTGGTGAGAATCAAGTCACCCATGTTGAGCACATTCAGGATGTAGCAAACATATGCTCTATCTATTTAATCACGCATGATGATGTAGCGATAAGGTTGTTTACAACTTCACTTAAAGGAAAAACACTCCACTTTGGTACCAAAGTCTCGAGACCTCGCATCTATTGCTAACTAGGACGATCTATGAACAACTCTTTGTAATTACTTTGAAGACAAGTCATATCACATGTCTTTGGTGGAGCAATTGACAATAAAAAAAAAAAAGCACCCAATGAGAAAATGATTGATTTCAATATCAAATTTCATAAGACTTGAGACATAATTCCTCAAGTGGTAAGACCTCTGACCAACATGCTTTCTTGTATTATTTAAAGGCTTTAAATAGTGAAATTTATGTCATGATTCAATCCATGGGGTGTAAAACCTTACCAACTGTTGATAACATTGTAATAAGGGTAGAAAATAGTCTTATTCAGGGAGGAAAGTTAGCTCATAGGCCACCCATTCCCTTATTCACAAAAATGTCTCAAGTTCCCCAGTCTTCCATTGCTCCCATTCCTTAGCAAAGCATGTACCATCTGCTACATCCACATCTTACTCTCTCGTGCGGCAAAAAAAAAGATGAACAAATGAATCCCCGATTAGAAACTTCTCTAATAAAGTTATATCCTTAGAAAAGCGATTGGCGCAATCCTTCAAGAACAGTTCTAATCAAAGGGTACAATCAAATCCATCATCCCTTTAGAAACCAATATGCAAATAAGAGATATGGGTAAAAACAGAAAAATGATAAATGACATGCTAACACACACCGCCATTGTAGGTAGTCCCTCATGCATAACATCTTCTAGTGCCCAAAGATGAGCCAAGCACTAGTTCAGTTCGAGAACAATATGACGCAAGATTCGGAATGGTGTTTTCCTTGCAATATGCCTCATATTCAATATCACTGCGCTAATGTCATGAGCGCACAAGCTTACATGATCTAGAATGCTTCTAACTGTGAGCTTTCCACTAGTGCACTTGAACCAAAAAGTTAAGAAGTACATGAAGTTCTTTTAAGGCCAACCTAATGTTCTTTAGCGTTGAAGACTTCGTGCACTTAATCAAGCTACGAATAGTCCAAATAGACCATGCGCCCAAGTTGTTGATAACATAAGATACAAGAAGAGGATGTTAGAGTCGATGCGCAACCCTCAACTCTGTCACACGGGTAAATATTCAAAATTAAAAAGATGTAGCTCATCCACCCAACAAGATCATGGCATGCAGATTCTTGTGGGTAAGATTTCACACAAAACTCCTATAAAAGCGAGGTGTGCCCCTCCTTTGGTAGGTCAAGCCTCTGCATCAGCTAAGGCCCCTACCTCTGCTGAACAATCAAGAAAAGATGTTGTTGTGCCTAAAATGCATAAATCAATGGGTCTTCCATTAAACATTGTAGAGCAAATGAAGAAGAAAAATGTGAATGTCACAATGTGGGATGCCCTGGCCATTCCATCTCAGTGCGGCGTGTTGCGCATGAAGCTCGCACAACTTCCGTGCGTTGATACGGTTATCCAAAAGCCTCATGTTGCAATCAATATTTGTCAAGAAGAGGAAAAGTAAGTAAGGAAGGTTGTTAAAACCCCACCCTTTATATGTCCTTGATCATAGGCAAACATCTTGTGCACAATTGTATGATTGACTCAGGCACTAGCACTTATATTATGCCAATAAAAATTGTTAATGTCATAAGCCTTGAGTATACCCCTATGTCCAAAACAGTCTTGCAAGTTGATGGCTCAATTGTTACCAATCTAGGAGTCATTAAGGATCTCGAGTTAACCCTCCATGCATGTCCGAACCTAACTATAACTCAAGATGTGTGAATTATTGACCTACCTCATTTGTTTTCCTAGTGTCTATCGAGAGATTTTCACACCGCTAAAGTGGGTGGTTACTTGTCTTCGATTAGTCTCATATGTTACTAAGAACAAGGTATGGTACCTAGTTTACCATACAATTTGAGCCTATATTTTCCTATCATGTTGAGTCATATGACTCACTCCCTTTCCAAGTCAATTGCCTAATCCAAGAAGACCAAGAAAAAGTTTTAGTTTTAGAAGAGAAGCCTATCTCTCCTCCCATCCCCGATCTTCTACTAGATGAATGGGTGAGAGGCAAAAAAATTATCCATATGCGAGAAGAGATCAAATCCTTTGAAACCAGTCTTGGCACATATTGCATCCTTGAAGAAGAAGTTGTGTTGTCACACACGCTAAACGAGAATGAATAAAATTCTAGTTTGTGGAAGTTATACTTTGATGGCTCAAGAAGCGAGAATGACTCGGGTGCAGTGTTGTTCTCATTTATTCTAAGGATGAGAAAATTTTCTTTGCACACTGAGTTGTAGATTCACATGCTCCAACAACGTAGCATAATATGAAGTGTTGGTGCATGGTCTTCTTATTACTAAGAAGAGGAAAATTAAGATGTTGCAGATTTTGGGGATACATAATTGGTCATCCACCAGGTCACAAACAAGTGCGCAACAAAGAATAAGCTTCTCAAATCTTATAAACATAGATTTTGGGACCTCTTTGAGGGATTTGATGCTCTAAATATGTAGGTGGTGCCAAGGAAAATGAAAAAATAAGCATATCATATGGCCACTCTTGGTTCACAATTCTCACATGTCAAAGATTTTATCAAAGGAATGGGTAAAGCATGTCAAAATGGTAATCATGCTATCTATTCCAAACAAAAGCACCAGCTAGAAAGTGTTTGAAAGTGATGTGCAAATTGTCCAATTCATTCAAAATGAATTTGAGTTCTTTTTAAGTATGCAAGTTGCCTTGCATGACAATTATGGTGACCAGTAAGTGAGCCAGTTAAAGACAAACAAGTTGCCTAAAGGGTTGGTCATCTTAGTGAAAATGTTCATCCTTGGTGATGTGTTCAAGGGTAAAGAAAATAATATGCATGTAACACAAGAATATTGTATTCCAATCATTATTGTGTGTGGTAAGGATTTGTTGTTGAGTAAAGATTGTGTGCATGATGAAAAGTAGGCCTTCATCTCTCTGTGTCATAAATATAGTGACATCTTCTCATGGGAGTATGAATACCTAAAAGGATTTGATCTAAGTGTTGCTCAACACTCCATTGACCTTGATCATCAGTATCAAGCCCATCCAGACAAAAGCAAAGGCCAGTCAATCTAAAGATAGAGCTCCTTATGAGGAAGGAGTTATCCAAACTCATTGAGGCGAAGATAATTTTTCCCATTAAGTACTTCACTGGGTCACGAAGGTGGTTCTAGTGTGCAAGAAGAATAGTGAAACCAAACTGTGTTGATTTAAGAGATTTGAATAAGGCATATTTAAAGGATCACTGTCATTTTCCTTCAATGGAGAAGATTCTACAGATTTGTGGATGGTGTGTAGTGATTCTCCATGTTGGATGGTACTTTGGCTTCAATCAAATCATGGTCGAGGAAGAAGATCAATTCAAAATAGTGTTTGCAACTAAGTGGGAACGTGTGCATATCGAGAAGATGCCATTTGGGTTATCAAATGTAGGCACAACATTCCAGCGTGCCATGGACATTGCCTTCAAAGGTTATATCAATGAGTTCATATTAGTTTACCTAGATGACATAATTGTCTTCTCAAAGTAGGGTGCAGATCATATGGCACATCTAGAGAAAGTATTTGAGAGATGTAGAGAATTTGGGGTGTCTCTTAACCCCAAGAAGTGCACTTTTATTTTCAAAAGGGCAAGCTTTTGAGCCATGTGGTCTCAAAGGATGACATTACAATTGATCCTGAGCATATTTTAACCTCTCTTTTACTAGTGCACAAGAAAGCCCTACAATCCTTCCTCGGAAAAATCAACTTTGTTAGGTGCTTCATTCCGACTTTTGTAAGACTAATAAGGCCCATCACCCTCATGCTCAATAAATATACGATCTTTATTTGGATAGCATAAGGGAAAAAAATCCACAAGATCAAGTAAGAAATCACTCATGCGCAAACACTCATCAATCCAAATTATTCCAAGGATTTCATCCTTTATGCTTATGGAGCTGATGTGAGTGTTGTTGTTGTCTTGATGCAAGAAAATGAACAATGACTGGAGCATCCATTCGATTTCTTTATTCATACACTGAAGGATTATGAATTGAAATACAATCACATGGAAAAACATATCTATGCCATTATGCACACCTTAAAGAAGTTCAAGAGTATGCTCACCAAAAATCACGTCAAGGTGTTAGTCTCACACTCATGTGTGAGATACTTGATCATGGGAGTAGAAATCAGCCGAAAATAGCAAGATGGGTGACCAAGATCATGGAGTTCGATGTGACAATCAAAGCCACAAAATTGGTTAAAGGCATCGTGCTCTATAAGCAGCTTACCGAGGATGCACAAAATGATCATGATACTTGATTGTTTCTAGATGAAAATTTCTCACATGCAGAACTTGAACAAAATAAAAATACTAGTGCACACGGTTGGACAAAAGTAATGGTGACATTCCTTTCCTCTAGTGCATACCCCCTAGTTTGAACAAGGTAAAGAGGAGACATCCGAGGATGCGAGTCTATTCCATATGTGTAAATTGATGGTGTTCTCTTCAAAATAAATCTAGATGACATGCTAATGAGATGTTTGATGGCGTGCATGATTGAAAAAGTGTTAGAAAAATTACATGATGGATTCTTTAGTGGACACTTCTCTGCCAAGGCAACAACGATGAAGATCATTAAGGTAGGTTACTTCGGCCTATTAGAGTAGGTATTTACCGTGGTGTTATCCTTAGCCCCTGGTCATATGAGGGCTTAAGATTGTGATTCCTACTAGTAGGTGTTTAAGCATTTTATTTTTTTAGTGGCAACTAAAATAAATAGTAGAGCATAAAATTGAGAAGCTTGTAACTTTTGATCGGTAACTCAAATTTGAGTGTCATTTTTTGCAAAAGTGATTTTTTCGTGCTTATTCCATTGGAAATATTTATTTTGAGAAACACATTATAATTATAAAGTGCCATATTGAAACACACACTCAATTATAAAGTGCCAAATTCTAGGGGGTTACTTGTTTCTATCATTTTGTTTTGGTGTTTTTTTGAGGATGGCGTCTTTATCTACTTTTGCATTAGATCATGTTGAGCCATTAAAAAAATAATTACCACACATGGAAACCGAGAATGGAAACAATCATTAAGCGAAACTATTATGGGCTTTAACTTCTTTAGAACAACCAAGTGTTCACTAGAGAATATGAGAACCGATGCAAATTTGATGAGTGTATGGGTTTGATAGGAACTTATGTAAGTAATAGTCTTTTGTTTCATTTGGAAAATGTGGCTCTCCTTTTTAAATATGGGAGAAATTGGAGGGTTTATTTGGTAAAGTGGATCACATGATATCCATGCAACTTGAAATTAAGATCACCTCTCTTAATCTCGAAGATTTTCCATCAATTAGATATTTTCTTACCAAGTTCAAGAATTTGTTCACACTGATTGAAGGGGAGTGGAAGAGATAAGAAAGATGAAGAGTGTGTTTACTTAATTCTATCCAAGTTGAGAGGATCATTACAAATCTTTGCTTCTACCTTTTTCTCTAGCATGGATGCCTTACGTGACACCTTCAAAATGTCTGACTTAGAAACATTTTGTGAAAGACTTACTAGGGAAGAATCCAAATTGTCTAACCTTGAGTCTTCCACCTCTCAAAAGGCATTAGTTGCACATAATCCCAAGGGCAAGGGAAAACCAAAAATTAAAACCAAATCCACCCCTTCTCCATCTCAAAGTGATCCTAAACCCAAAAAAATAACTCTAAACCCAAGGAGTCTTCTAAATCCAAGAATAAGTCTAGCCTTTCATGCTCTTTTTTGTGGGGGTGTTGGTCATGAAGAACATAGGTGTTATAAGTGAATGCAAGCCTTAGAGGATGCAAAGTAAAGAAGAATAAAATTTCTATCTCCACTCCACCTCCTTCTAATCAGCATGACAAAGCACTTAATGTTGTTGGGAGATCTCAGTCACCACTTGTAGATAGTTGGGTTATAGATTCTTGTGCTTCTCATCACATGACTTCTTCCGAGGAGTCTTTTGTATCTCTAGGTTTGAGTTCTACTTCCAAAATTGAGATTAGAGATTCTTTGTTTCTTTATAGTAAGGGAAAAAGGTGATATACACCTTGATGGTGGTAGTATCCAAGATGCATTGTATGTTCCTAACATCACTACAAATTTTCTTTCTATATATCAAATTTGTCATTTTGGTCAAGGAAAAATAGTGACTTTTACACCACATGGGGCAAACATACAACAAATTTGTTGGTGTCTCATTCACTTGTTGCTCAAGGTATTATTGATCATAGTTCTAGACTATATCACTTTGAGGGTTTTGATGACACTTCCTCTATAGGGACAGGATTGGTTTCTCATGCAGATTCAAGAGAGTAAGCTTTGACATGAGAGATTTGGACATCTCAATTATAGATATTTGAAGGAGTTGAGCACTCATGGTATGGTTGATGGTATTCCTAGAGTTTCTTATCTTGAGGAGTTTTTCATTCTGTGCATTAGGGAAACAACACCAAGATCCATTTCCTAAGAATTTTTCCAAGAGATCTTCTTCACCACTTGAGCTTGTGCATAGTGACTTGATGGTTTTTCTTACCCCCTCTTTCAATGGAGCTAAGTATGCACTTACCTTTATTGATAATTTCTTGAGGCATACTTGGGTTTATTTTCTCAAGTACAAAAGTGATGTTTTTCACACTTCAAAGTCTTTAAGTCTTTGGTCGAGAAACAATCTTCTAGTTGTATAAAGAACCTTCGCATTGATAATGGGGGAGTACTTCAACAATGAGTTTTCTAAATTTTTGGCAACTCATGACATTATTCACCAATATTTTGTTCCTCATACTCCACAACAGAATGGCTTAGTAGAATGGAAGAATCGAACTTTGAAGTAAATGGCTAACTGCATGATGCATTCTAGAGATTTACCTCCTATCTCTCAAGGAAATAGTTAATTGTGCTAATTACATTCAAAATTACACACCACACAGAGCACTTGAGCATTTGACTCTAGAGGAAGCTTGGTCCAACACTAAGCCAAATGTCTCATTTTTTTAAGTCTTTAGAAGCCATGTTTGGGCCTTTGTGCCTAAGGGAAAATGAAAGCCTTGGATAAGAAGAGAAAACCCTTGATCTTTGTAGGGTATTGTGAGGACATGAGAGCTTATCGACTTTTAGATCTTGATACTCATGAGGTTATTTTTTGAACACATGTTCAATTTGATGAGCACTTCACACCTCATGATTTTTCATCTTCTTCCATGCCTACTTCTTCTTTATATCATCTTGAGGATCCTTTCTTTGAGGAGGTTGATGAGGAGGTTATAGATGTCAATGAGGATCATATTCTCATTGATGTTGTCACTATGCCTAAGTGGGCTTGTACTACTACATTTTCTAAGGTAACACCTATCATACAAGATCTTCCACCCACTAGGCATCACCACACACATTCTACAAAGTTATGGAATTTTATGTCGGGTAATTTTTGAGAATCCACAGTCTTTTCCACATGCTCATGGGATACATGAGTGCGATGATCCAATGCTAAGAACCGAGTATTCTTCTTTGATGAAGAATCATACTTGGGATTTGGTATCTCTTCCTAAAGGAAGAAATATGGTTAGGTGTAAGTGAGTATACCAGACCCAATACGTAGTTAATGGGTCCATTGACAAGTATAAGGCTCGTCTTGTTGCAAAGGGTTTTTCACAAGTTGAAGGTATTGATTACTCTGAGACTTTTGCACCCGTTACCAAGATGGATTTTGTACGCCTTGTACTTGTTATTACCGCATCATAGGGTATCATGTATACGGATGGACGTGAAGAGTGACTTCTTACGTCATGTGAGATTTACAAGAGGAAATATACATGGAGCAACCTACTAGATTTGTTTAGGATTCTTCTCTTGTTTGTAGACTCGAAGGTCTCTCTACGGTCTCAAACAAGCCCCTTAGGCTTGGTATGAGAAGATGGATTCTTTTCTTCTATCTATTGGTTTTGTTCGTTGCCACTCCGATCATATAATATATCTATAACATGTTGGTGAGGATATTGTGATACTTGTCTTGTATGTTGATGATTTGTTACTTACTGGTAGTTCTTCTTCACACATTTAGAGTATTCAGAGGGCTCTTTCTACATAGTTTGACATGACAGATCTTGGGTTATTGCATTATTTCCTTGGATTGTAAATTTCTCATACATATTTAGGGATTCATTTGAGTCAGAAAAATTACACCCATGATCTTCTTCAACGCTTTGATATGGTTGATTACAAGCCAAGTCCATCTCATTTTCAGTCTGGGGTTACTCTTACTTCCACATGTACCACTCCTCTTTGTGATCCTACATTGTATAGGTAGTTGTTGGAAGTCTCATGTAATTGACCCATACTCACCCTGATATTTCATTTGCAGTAGGGCTTGTATCTCGGTTTGCACATTCTCCTCATAGTAGTCATTGGAAGACTACTAAAAGGATTTTGCACTACTTATAGGGCACTTCCCACTTTGGACTACACTACACTAGGGGTTCTACTTAGTTGGTTGGATATATAGATTCAAATTATTCAAGTTCTATGGATGACAGGTGTTCCACTTCGGCTATCTTTTTGGCTTGGTTCTTCTCTAGTTGTTTGGGCATGCAAAAAACAACACGTTATTGCACTTTCAGCTTCAGAGTTAGAGTATAGGGATGCGGTTACAACGAGTCAACAAATTCTTTGGCTTAGACAGTTATTGTGAGTTTGGATTCCCACAGGATTCACCGACTATACTCTAGTGTGACAACCAAAGTGTAATTCACATTTCTCGCAACCCTATTGAGCACCAACGAACCAAGCATATTGAGATACACATCCACTTCATTCATTCACAACACATTCGGGATGTCATTATTTTCTTGGAGTACATTCGACTCAAGAAAGCGAGGTTGCAGACATATTTACAAAGACTTTGCATCACCTCACTACCTTGAGTTGTGTCACATGCTTGGGGTTTGGAAGTTGTTCTTGGGGGTGTTCGTGAGAACATCTTCTTATTCTTCTTCTTTCTCTTTCCTTCTAGCAGGATTCTTTCCTACTTTTGGTTCAAGATTTCTTCATGGATATATTGTACATGAGTATCCGATCGTGCCCGGTTTACTGGGACTCATCATCGTGGATATGCCACTTTTATTTTGGGGCCCTAGCGTCACTTGAGGGAGGTGTTAGAGTAGGTATTTACCTTAGCTCATGTTCACCTAGGTACTTTATTTACCTTTATTGTATTATCCTCGCCCATTTATGTGTGTGGATATTTATTTTATTTTATTTTGATATTAGGGAGATATTATCTAGTTTACTAGGTGTAGTTATTTCCTTGATCTATGATATTGACTAGATCTTTGATGACTAGTTCTTTCTTAAATCTATGGTCTTGACTAGTTCTTTGATGACTAGTTATTTTTTTAATTTATGGCTTGATCTACGACCTTGACCGGTTCTTAGATTGATATTCCTTGCCTATATAAGCAAGGCCTATTCTCATTATATTTCATTGAGTTCCATAATAATATATAATATTGTTACTCATTTGTTTTAGAGGTTTATGTAAAGTTATTCTAGCGAATTATTTTCAACTTAATGAGCACGGTGTTTAATTGGCATCGAGTTCTTTGTGGCTTAGTACAATCTATTTATCATTCCTTTTATGGCCTAGCCTGTTCACAGACGTGCACAAGTGAGTCGTGAAATGTAAAGAGTGTGATTTCCTTACAGGAAATAAGAAATTGGCGCAGCACTCCCCCCGACCAATCCAAGCGGATCAACCTTTTTCTCAATGGGGTCTTGACTTCATAGGCATGATCAATCTGCCCTCAAGCATTGGACATAAATGGGTACTGACAGTAATAGATTACTTCACCAAATGGACAGAAGTTGTGGCGCTCAAACAATCAACCGAATCGGTCATCTTTGACTTTTTCGAGGGCATGTAACAAGGTTTGGCATTCCTTATACCATTATCTACGATAATGCAAAATCCTTCCTTGGTACTAAAATTTCTCATTGGACTCTTAGTCTAGGTATCTACTTGAAAAATTCTTCTAACTATTGCCCTCAAGGTAATGTCTTGATAAAGGAAACGAACAAGAACACTGGTCGAATTATGAAACGAACAATGAATATCAACCGGAGGCGGTGGCATACAAAAGTCTCGCGCACTCTGGCGCAGACGAGAATCATGGTGAATAAGGCAATAATTACTTCATCATATAAGCTTGTTTATGGAAAGGAATCCAGGATTATTTTGTCTCTTGAGTTTCCTTCATTAGAGCTTACCGAGAAGATGGGGTTTGAGGGTGTAGATCAAAGAGAAATTATAATGGTAGAGCTGGTTGAACTTGAAGAATTAAGAAACTCTATCATGATCAAGTTAGAATAGCATCAGCAATCAACAAAGAAATGGTTTGATAGAAAGGTTAGGCCTTAAGATTTCAAAGTTGGTGACTTAGTCTTAAAATGGGATGCTTATAGAGCCAAACTAAGGTGTCACTCAAAGTTTGATGCACTTTGGAGTGGCCCATACACCATCAATTCTTTCAAGGAGGCTAACTCCTTTGAGTTGTCTCACCTTGATGGAGACACGCTATCAATCCCAATCAATGGGATCTATCTTAAGAAATTCCATTAAGCAATTTTGCATCATTATATATATTAGAGTAGTTTCAATTCCTCCAAGTGCATTGTGTGCACATTATTTTGTTTTTACATAGTTCTTTCTTCTCGCGTGCTCCTTGTGCACACTCTTCTTACTTTTAGAATGCTAGAATCTTCCAACAATTTTCATGAGCCTGCAAGATTCATAACAGAGTTTAGAAAGTGTTTCAAGTGACTTCAAAGGTGATTCTCCAAGTTACAGATCAAATTTTATGATTTTCAGTTGACTCCATGCCCAATGGATGCTTCAAAGCTATTGATCTTCTTTGTATAGCTGGCAGATGGTCCCAAAAGTCACCAAATTATTTTCCAAAATAACTCCCCTAGTTATTTTGAAAACTTACATCCCCATTTTGGCTCTGAGTTCATTATTGTAGGTTGCGTGCACTTTGGTTGTCCCCTTGGCACAATTTCTTTGGCTACAATTCCTTGTGCACCCTCGCGTGCTCTTTCCATCTTCATCTTTCCCTCTCATTTCCTATATATTCTCTCATTCCCCTCTCGCATGCACTTCTTACGCATCCGCCTTCTTCCAAACAATCTATGCACCCTTCATACGCGCACCCTCCGACTTACCTTCCAAAATTAGCTAAGTCCTCAGGCGCATTCTCTATGCCCCTTTCTTCCCTTCTATCACGCATCATTATTTTGGTGTTTGCACCCTTCCCACACACTTGTCTTTTATAAGTATGAATTCATTCCTCCCGCATGTGTTACTTTTGTGTGCCTGTCCTTTGTTTTTTTCCTTCCACGCCTCTCTCTTTTGCACATACCTTTGCACCTTCTTTCGCACCAATTACTATGCCACGTGGCAGCTTGTCAAACATGAGTGTATCACACGCCACCCATCAAAGCGCGCCAACAAGGCGTTGAATCCTTATATTGAACCAAGGTGTGACACATGGAAGAAAATGATAAAATAGATGAACAATTAGCCAATCCCTTGAGCCAATATGCGCACACCACATGTCATAGTGTATCCAAATCGACTTGTAGACTTCAAATCATCATAGCTTCAGCCACAAAGATCGAATTTGGGAACTTTTTATCTTGTTGGAAAGCTAATGACGTGGGCTACACTTTAGATATATCAAGTTCAAATATTGGCAGGATTTGGTAGGTAAGAAGTAGGAAAACGTGGTTTCATCCAGTTAATGCAAGATTTGATCACTCCAACTACCAAATTTGATTCAAATCTCATCTCCTTCCTTCTCCTATACGCCAAACATGACATGGGGAGGTGCATCCATCGATTCTAAAGGTGAAGTTGAGGCATAATTATTGTTGGATGTTGTTAGTTGGATTTCAAATCTGTTATTTCCCTCTTCTTCTCCTCCTCTTCTCTCCTTCATTTTTCTATAAATGTAATAGCATTGATCATTGTAAAGGTTTGGATTCCTTCAATTTGTGAGTGCATTATCTAGATATTTCCTTGCATTTTGAGTTACTGCAGACCTTTAGATCGGTCTATGCATGTGGATATCACCTTATACACCATTGTAATAGACTGTGCATTTCTAGAAGTAATAGAAGCTTTGTTTTGTGGCTATTCTCTACCTTAACCTATTTTATTCTTCCTTTTACCTTTCTCTTACCATGTGTGTTTGTTGTGCTATCTCACGTTCCTTGCATTTTCTTTTGACTATGTCTCATGAGAATGAATGCATGAATGTGTTGCGATCAGGTTACGCGTGCCTAGCCTCGTCCATTTTTGCTCAATGTTAATCGTGTTTATCCCCCTTCTTTCTAGTGTTATCGCCTCCTTAGATTATTTTTCCTTTCTACATATCACTCTAACTCTATTCCTTGTCATGATTAATTTAGACTTTCATTTTCAACATTAGGAGTAGATATAGTAATAGAAATAGGTAGAGAAACCGGCCTTCTCGGAGGTCTACTCAAGCACGCAAGGTCCCACAACTTAGAGACAATCCCTTGTTGACTCAATGATCCGGTTGCTTTGATCTAGGATGGGTGCAAGTTTGAGCCCCAACACTACCCACTTTCCAAAACCAAGGTGATTTGAGTGTTCACAGTGTCATGAAGTTGAGATAAGAGTGATCTCGGCCGAACGTAAGTGAACCAAATCTATGAAGGATGATTGATTGCAATGAAGCTCGACAGAGCATGCCAAAATACAAGATATTTTACATAAAAATTCTTAGACCTATAATTGCTCCATATGCTTAGGATCTCACATGACTCGAAATCTAGGCAACGACTCAATAAGATCAATGAGTAAGAAATTACTTATCACTCGGTAGGAACTCAAATAATAATTGAGCACAAACTTGAAGTTAGGACTAAACTATTACTTGTCCATTAGAAATATTTATAACACAAAAACCATTTCATGAACAAAATCTCGCTTTGATACCAAATGAAATCTAAGTACAAAGTTTATTACACTCAAACTCACAATTTCGCATTACGTAAACAATGATGCCTATTAAATAGGAAAGTGCATCTTCTTAATATAAGGATTCAAATACAATATTAGCTAAATCATTATTATTGTTATGTGAGTTGTTATAACTCACATAACAATACTCAAACGTATCTAATAAAATTACAAGAATAAACAACTAACCCTTGTGAGTAATTACAAGTTTATTTCTAATAGTAATTTTATCTTTGACTAGTTATAAGGAACTTGCAGACAAAGTTTTAGTAGTTTGGAAGAACAAATAACGCAATGTGTAAACACAAAGTGACAAAAAGAGAAAAACTTGAGTCTCTATCATGAGGCCATTAAAACACGATTCGAGGGTGAAAATTAGTGCAAAGACACCATAAAGAGTTACAAAGTCACCAAAACGGATTGAAGCGCAAAAATTGACATGCAAGGCTGCCACAGGATGTCATAAGGTCACCAAAACTAACTTAGTTACAAATATTGACATGAAAGGCCACCATAGGATGTCACAAGACCCCCAAAATTAAATAAACTATAAAAGTTCACACGCACGGTCACCAATAAGATTTCATAAAGCCACAAAAATAATTAAACTATAAAATTTGACATGTAAGGCCACGCAGGATGTCACAAGGCTGCCAAAATTGACAAATGAGTGGAATTTGGTTTGAATGAGGTCGCCATAGGGCACCATGAAATCTGTGATTATCGGTGCGCAAGGCTATGAAACATAGAGAAAAGCCATTGAATCTAAAGTGTAATGGAAGTCTAGGTAAAAGCTCGAAAAAAATAAATTTTAGTCATCGAGTCCAAATTTCAATAGCCCTTGGCCTCTTTGATTCCATTAAAACCAACTCAACACTTTCAAGCACAAAAAAGTTACCAAAAACATAAAATTCAAACCAAATTGCATAAAATACATGAAATTTGAATATAAATGCATTTGAGATAAAGGGGTGTCCCAAAGAGGTGGGCCATATGTATGCATAAGTCTAATTAAAATGTTATTTAATCTAAAACATGGATAAAACTTCCACCTACAAAGTTTATCCTAGTTTAAACATTTTAAGAAGTTAAATACATCAAGATGAGACTATTTACAAGGAACCAGAAAAAAAAAAGCATTTGAAATCAAATAAAATCTTAAACCTCTCCCATGGAAGTTTAGATTTGTCTCAAATTTGTGGATATCATTGATGAACCTAATGCAAGATAAGAGTGGTTATGATAGGGTTATTTAAGGGAGGGTTTTGGTGAAGCAATATGATCATGGGATCAATTTTAGTGTCAAATTTTCCCTAAACTTCCCTAAACTATGACATGGTGCAAGTAGAGCCTTGAGAGCTTTCGATGACTATAAGAACGTGGAAAACAAACACTCTGAGCTCAAGATGGGTCTAATCAAAGTTCGATCAACCGGAAGGTCAACGTGGGTCAACAAGTCCATGGTGACGTATACGTGTGCACAATTGGCCAAGTGGCTTAGTCAACAATGGACAAGTGGAAAAAGGTGAAAAATTCATGTTTAGGCACCTTCGATCTTTGACGGTCGTATGGTAAAAGGTCGGCTACGAAGTCCATAGCTAGTGGGATCCACTTTTGTATCAGAGGGGGACCCTACCACCGTGAGGACTATTTTACTATCACCGACATGTTGGGTCCTCAAGCCACCATGTGGCTTTCCACCACGAGTTTGATTTTCCGATATGCTACATTTTATCTCTATAATGCTCGAGCGAGCTATTTTATTAGCTTGGTGGGGTGATCAACTCCCTATCGAGTTGATCACACTACTTATCCTCTATGTTTGGGCTCATTTCCGTATTACTCGGGCTTCACATATATTTTGGTGGGATCACATTTTATATGGTTTAATCAACGTATATGTTACATCCCACCTTATCACCATATAATTTGGGTAGTTATAACTATTTAGGGTGGATCAAGTATATACACCCAAACTTCATACTATCTGGTGGGAATCCAAACCACCAAACAAACAATGCACATTCCATTGATAGGGGCATATATCACAGTGATTCCAACAAAGTCGATCTGATCCCATCGATAACTCAATAGACAAACATAGCTCGACACCTTTATCTATATTGGCATAATGAACAAATTGTTTGGGGATAACATTCAATGAACAAGCTCGACCCTTATTAATGGGTGATTCAACCTTGCACTACGTGGTGGCTAGAAAGACTCGGCTCCAACCCCAGGGTGCATTACAATTAGTAACAAAATGTTGTTTGTGTGACATATGCCACGCTTAATGGGGTTGGCCCACCCAATAAAAATGACCAGCCTATCCTACCCATGGCAAATGTGGGATTTAATCCCATACATAGTAAACCGACAACAAAGGAGTAGGAAAAGGAACCGACCCCACAACCTGGGCTTCCAAATGGAAGCGCTTAACCAACTCACCAAAGGAGCTCAGTGGGATATAAAAGAGCTCCCTACGTATTGTTAAGAACAGGGAAAATTGACTGTGTAGACTGTGCAAGGGGCAACGTGTTATTTTGAAGCTTTGAATGCCATTAGAGGCACATGGAGGTTTGACTGAGCCAGGAAAAGAGCAGGGAAGCACACCAAAATGTTTAATAATTCCATTATTGTTGTATTTAACATTTGATCACTTGTTTGCAACTATTTTTATAATGGAACAATCAACATGACTCGGGAACGTAGGCCAAGTTTTCTGAACCTCGTAAACATATGAGTGTCACTAGTTTTCTTTGATTTTTATGTTGCAGCTTATTTAATTATGCACAATAAATATTTTAATTCGATTTCCTTTTGATGAAGTTGAATTTTTAATAGTAAATCCATTTTCTTAACAGTACAAACATTCGAAGACAATCCATTTTAAACTTTCATAATTTTCCACTAAATGAGTATTTTTAATGGATTTTAAAAGACTTAATTAAATCCGTATTTTGAAAACTAGATGCACACAAAGAATTTTTAAGTTGATTCAAGTGCATTTTAATTTTCGGATCACTAGTATCGAGTTGGTTGATAGTGGTTTAAGCTTCTAATTATGTTTTGGAAAACTTTGAATTACATTTTCAAATTTGGTTTCATTTTTTCAGACATTTTGGGGCTTACTTTTATTGTGTAGTGCAGTTGTGTGGAAGTGAAGTTATGTTTGCAGGAACATGGAATCATAGGAAAGTTATCTAAGAAAGAGAAGATTGATGAGCTTGAAGCCATTAACCGTCAACTCTAGGAAGAAAACTCTTTCCTGAGAGCTAACTTTTACTCCTTGGAAGAGGAAATAGTGCGGATAAAATTTGAACCGCAATCCACTACATCGAAAGAGGCATATGTCAACGAGATTCTTGATAGAGCAAGAAGTTGATGGTTTTTGTGAAAGAGTTACAGGAAGAAATACAGACCAAGGATGCCCTCTTGGAAAAGTTGCAACAAGGTGAACAGAAGAAGGAAATTCCTTCCAAAAGCGATTGCAGTATTATGTGAGAATGTCTTGTAAGTTGTTCACATTTTAATTCTTCCTCTCATTTAGTTTCAGATATTCCATTGGGTGAATTTGAAAAATATATTAAGGGAATTAGGTCTAAGCTAATGGTTAAGATGGGATATAACAGAAAAGGCCTTGGTAAAAATGGACAAGGTGATGCTAACCCAATACAGGTAGAGGATCAACCTCAATTTGCAGGTTTGGGTTATTCTAGTGGGAAAATGGAAATTGGAGAGAGTTCCAAAGTAGTTGAAGGAAGACAAGCTTCCAACAACAAAGATTCTACGCCACTAGAATTGCAGGATTCTTCCATCAAGAGGAACAATGAAAGGTGTAAGAAAACAGGTAAATGAGGTAATGAAACTCCGCCTCCTACCATTTACACTAAAAATAACACTAAGGGGAAATTGAATCCTAAAACTTCTAAAACACTCTTTTAGTTTGAACAATATAGCTTTGGTAGATAGAAATATGCTTTTCCTTGCACATTTTGTGAAGGTACTAATCATTCTGTAGCATATTGTTGGAAAAGGAAAAATATGATAAAGAAGTTAATGCCTTTTGTGAATGATAAGGCAGGTGCTAAAGACCAATCTCACCCTGATGAGGCGAGAAAAGGAAAAATATTACCTCTCCTAAACAGAGGAATCATTCTCCTAGACATGGATTAGGAAATGGAAAAATGGGTAAGACTCCTAAAAATAGGGAAATTAAATTTTGTTCCCATTGTAAAAGGAATGGTCATGATGTTAAGATGTGTTGGTATGTTCCTTCAGTGCAACATTGGAAAGTTGTTAAAAAGGAAAATAATGTCAAACCAACAGTTGTTGATCTAACTCATGTAGATGCTCATTTTGGTATTGAGGAAAAACCACCTAAAAGGAAAAATCCAAGTAATTGGATGGGTAAAACATTCCTCAATTTTATGTTTGCATTGCAATAACTGTTGATAGTATGCAAACATTTTCAGAGCTATATTTTAGGGATTCCTAATGTTTGATGAAAGGATTTATTCCTATGTTAATATTCAACTTTGAAAATTTTATGGAAACAATCGTAGGGAAGATTTGAGTGATAGGTTCATCATACTCATATTGTCTTCTCACATTTTTGGTTGGAAATTCCATTGCTGACAGCAGTATGCAGGGATATGGGCATCATCAGAATGTCTAATTTTGAAACTTGCAGTTTTATAATGTTGTCATTTGTGCAAATTTATGGATGCTTATAAGACCCATTCAGGCACCTATTTGATATTATAATAAATAGAAAAACTTGTTGTATCCACATGTGTTATTTGCACTAATTTTTAAGAACCTTATTTTTGGGAAAAATTGATTTTGTAACTATCAGATGTGGTTGCAATTAGGGTGTAAATTTATTACACTAACAAACTGGTTTGCAAAGTTGCACCTGGGTGATCATTTTATAGATTATGGCAGTTCACCAATTTGGGTAAGCATATAGTTTGTTATCTATCCTTTTACAATTCAGTGTATGGGTAGAATTGGAAAATTCACGTGGATTCAGTTTTTACTATAGCTATTTTTGGGCGTTGATAGTCTAATTTATTCTGGATAGTGAATATTTGTAGTTGTTATAGTTTCATATGGACAGTGGGCACTAGCCTAATTGTGGGTAGTTTAGATGTCTGGTATACTTGATATGTGTTTATGGAATTATAATTTTTGTAATCGGTCATATCACAAAGTGACATTTGAACACTAGCTTAAATGGGTGTTATTATCTGGTTAGTTATTTGTGATGGCATTATAGTGGGTTTGACAGTTCACAGTTGTGTGCAGAGTTGATAGGGTTGCAACATTTCAATTGAACACTATCTTAATTGGGTGTTATTATCTAATCGGTTATGTAATTAGCTAATCAACTATTTACATTTTATTAACCTATAATTTTATTTGGGTTCTTGTATGTGTTTGTGCAATGCAGGAAGAGATAACATGATTTGTGGGTTGATAAACAACTTTTTGTGGACAAAAGCCTTCTCAATGGGGAGGAGTGATCAGGGGATCAATTTTAGTGTCAAAGTTTCCCTAAACTTCCCTAAACCATGACAAAGCAAAGCAGAGCCTTCAGAGAGCTTTCCGATGACTATAAGAACGTGGAAATAGACACTGGGCTCAAGATGGGTCCGATCAAAGTTCAACAACGAAGGTCAACGTGGGTCAACAAGTCCATGGTGATGTGTATGTGTGCACAATTGGCCAATGATCGGCCCAAGAATGGACAAGTGGCAAAAGTTGAAAAAATCATGTTTAGGCACCTCTGCTTCTTCGGACGGTCGTATGGAAAAAGGCATGCTACGGAGTTTGAGCGATAGGATCCATTTTTGTATCAAAGGGAACCCTTCCGCCGTGAGGACTATTTTACTATCGCTGACGTGGTGGCTCCTCAAGCCACCACAAGTTTGATTTGCTCGATATGCTACATTTTATCTCTATAATTCTCGAGCGAGCTATTTTAATAACTTGGTGGGGTGATCAACTCCCCACCGAGTTGATCACACTACTTATCCTCTACGTTCAGGCTCATTTCCATATTACTCGGGATTCACATATATTTTAGTGGGATCACATGTTATATGGTTTAATCTACATATATGCCACATCCCACCTTATCACCATATAATTTTAGCAGATTATAACTATGTTTGGGTGGATCAAGTATATGCGGTCGACTTCATATTATCCGATGGGAATCCAAACCACCAAAAAAATAATGCAGTCCATTGATAGGGGCATATATCATGGTGATTCCAACAAAGTCAATTCGATCCCACCCACACAACTCAACGGACAAAAATAGCTCGGCACCTTTATCTATATTTTGGCAACGAAAAGCTGTTTGGGGAAACATTCAATGAACAATCTCGACCCTTATCAATGGACGATTCAACCTTGCACATTGCGTGGTGGCTATAAGGACTTGGCCCCAACCCTGTGGTACATTACAATTGGAAACAAAATGTTACTTGTGTGGCCTATGCCACGATTGATGGATCGGCTGCTAGTAAAAATGACCACCTATCCTACCGCGACAAATGTGGGATTTAATCCCATACATAGTAAACCGGTGGCAAAGGAGTAGGAAAAAGAATCGACCTGCAGACTTGGGGCTTTCAAATGGAGGTGCTTAACCAACTCACCAAAGGATCTCGGTGGGATATAAAAGAGCTCGTTGTGTATTGTTAAGGATGGGGAAAATTGATTTGTATAGACGTGCAATAGACAACATGCTATTTTGAAGCTTTAGACGCCATAAGAGGCTCATGGAGGTCTGACAGAGGTAGAAAAAGAACAGGGAAGCACACCAGAAGGTTTAATAATTCCATTAGTGTTGTATTTAACATTTGATCACATTTTTGCAACTATTTTTATAATGGAACGTTTGACATGACCCGGGGACGTAGGCCAAGTTTTCCAAACCCCGTAAACATATGAGTGTCACTGTTTTTCTCTGATTTTTATGCTGCAGTTATTTAATTGTGCATAGTAAATATTTTAATTCAATTTCCTTTGATGAAGTTGAATTTTTAATAGTAAATCCATTCTCTTTTCGGAGTATGAGCGATTGAAGACAATCCATTTTAAACTTTCAGAATTTTCATTTGAATGAGTATTTTTAATGGATTTTAAAAGACTTAATTAAATTTCTATTTTGAAAGCTAGATGCACTCAAAGAATTTTTAAGTTGATTCAAGTGCATTTTAATTTTCGGATCACAAGAGGTCCATTCAAAATGGCATGAGCCATTTTGGATCCCCTCGTTGTTCTTCAACAAAAAGGGGATTTATTCTCACTTTTTACCTTGATATTTCCATAAGTATAATGCTTAGCATGAGAATTTGTCATTTTTATGGAAGGGGGTAAAGGGGTTGTTTTTATAGACACTCAAATTTGGAAATTTAATATTTGACATTGCTTAGTTTGACAATGCACTCTTGCTAAGACAAACACACCCTTTATATTCCTTCTCCATACATCCCAAGGTCTCATGTTTAACTTGTTTAGTGTTACACACTAATATGTTAACACAATTTTAGAATTAAATGCATAAAATCCATAAAAAAACTCAACTTAATAGGATGCAAACCTTAATTCTCATGTTTCTTGTCCATGTGTAAATTTGTATGGTTTGGTTAGCTTATGATATTCGGTCTGGTGACATGCGTTTTTGGTGACATATCCTTTATCGATCTTTCAATACTACATTATTTGTTGGGTCATTTACTCCCATTGGGCCAACCTAGTCATAACGTTTTACCTTTAACCCTATATAAGCAAGTTAACACTACCTCATTTACACACATGGCAATCATATGGCACTACATTAATATACTCACTTCCTACACATGCAAAAAGCACCCAAGGCTCCCTAAATCTCACCAAAGCTTCATAAATATCACCAAATATCATGCATGTTCATTAGGGAAATAATTGCTACAAGTCTAAAACATCATACAGTCAAGGAATTAGATTATCTCATTTGGAAGCACTTAAACATCCCCATTTTAAGTATCAAAGAAGGAAAAACTCAACTCAAGCATTGTCAAGGAGTTCTCAATTTCTAAATCTAGTTACATCCTTTCAAATATTGCATGTTAGGTGGAGAATGATGTGTGGTTTAAGGCCTCTTCAAAGTAAGCGTCAACATCAACGGTGTAAGGATTACACTTCAACAACTAATGTATGTTTTATAGGGTCTCTCACCCGTGAGTAGGGTTTGATACCTCACTCATAATGTTAAGAGGGCTTTATAGTTGTGTAATAATTAGGGTTTGATAGAAAAAAACAATCGGATGCAGTGACACTTCCAAAAAGTTCAGAGCCAAATTTAGAGCAGTCTAAAAGCGTATAATAAGGTTAAAATCATATAAACGATCGATCATGACATTGTTGTATGGTCCTACACCAAGGTATTTTTAGTCACAGTTTTAAGAACAAGACATTCTTAGGTTCAAATCTCTCGGCTCCAACTCTCTTCACACCCATAACTTCCCGGATCCTTCGCAAATAACTAAGTACACCCATCCCCTTGTGATTTCAAGATCATATCTTAGTGTGTACACTAGTTGCAAAAATGAATGCATTATCATATGGAATAATGGATATGTGGGATTCAAACTTAGTTAATTAGGATTAGAAATAATTAATCACGATTAATACTCCATGGGAATTAAATGGGGAGAAAGGGGGCTTAATTAATCAATTAGGGATTAATTAATATGCCTAGATTAGCTTCATAAGAACTATTTTAGAAGAAATTTAGAGGAAATTGATGAGATATAGAGGCGATTTGAAGTGGGATTTAGTTAATCGAGGCCATTAATTAAATAGAAAAAGAGGAAAATTAATTAATTAATAATGGGTTATTAATTAACAAATAGAGATAATTTTATATAATGAAAAGTTGTTAGTTTATATATGAGAGGGGAAACTTAGACAATTAACAAAGGGTCATTAATTAATAAATGAAGGAGGAGGTTAGTATGATTTGAGTACCCCTGAATAAATCTAATGAGATAGATTTATGGTTTACGCAATTATTTTCTTGCACACCCATCAACATCGGCTAGTTTTTAATTGAAGAGGTGGACCACAATTTGTTTTATGTGCAACTCTATGCCTAAGTGACCTTGTATTTTGATAAGACAAAAACACCCCCATGAGTGATTACATGATAACAAGATGAGTTAAACCAATAATTATTTGATCGAGTTAAGGAATATTTACAAATGTATCTTTATTCCACTTGTGTAGTCACTAAATCACGCACTTTGGGGAAATATTTAGTCACAGTATCATACTACTATTTAGAAGGTTCTTGAGTAAAGAAAGTACTAATTAACCCTTCTTTTTGGCCATCTATATTTTATTTATTTTGACATTCTTGACCTCTACGACACACTTACCCATGTTGATTTTACTGTCCCAGATTCCCGTCATAAACCGGGACGCCTGAGCCCTACTTAGGGCACCCATGAGCGCCCTGGTCCCACCATGGGTGCCCAGAGCCTTTTCCCACTTTTCCCACCTTTTTTGATAGCTTCTAGCCGTTTGTAACCTTTTAAATTTCTTGTGGTTAGCCTATTTGGGTTTAATTACGAAATTAGAGCAAGAGAACTTTATAAATATAAAGTTATGAGACCATAACGAGGGACTAGGCACTAGTTGATAGGAAATAAGAGATAAAATATGCGGAATAATCCCTTACAGAATCGCAACAGTAGAAACTAATATGCAGAAAATATTACAGATCTCAAATAAAAGTGTAGAATAAATAACACAACACAGAGAGACAGTATTTAACGTGGTTCACCCAATTTGGGCTACGTCCACCAAGAATCACTTGCTCATATTTTATTACAAGCCTCCACTCTCTCAATACAATACCCAAATCCGTTTGGAGCTATGCTCAACAAACTCTATAGAATTCACACCCGAATTCAAAGCACATCTGCAATGCATTTTCTTGTATATGTATCATATGCATAAGACCATATAAATAGACAATTACTTAAGCAGTTTGATACAAAACCGTGGGTATCAAAACCATGGGCAAAAACCGTGGGTATCAAAACCATGGGCAAAAATCGTGGGTATCAAAACAATGGGTACCGAAAAACCATGGGCCCAAAAACAGCCCATAACGGTTACCCATTACCCATGGGTTAATAAACCACCCATGAAAATTTGCTTCGGGGGCTTCGCCTGAACCCCCTTGACCCGCTCATCGGCGAGCGGGACCGCCATAAAAATACCCGAGTGTAACACATAGAAGGTGTACCACACTCTAACATGAAAATAGGCTCCACAAACATAACACTAGTCACTACTACTACTCACCTAGAGTTGCATCCATTGGAGGTCATTTGCATCCATTAGCTCCATCACAAAGGGAAAAAGTTGGTTCATCTGCATCACACACTTCATAGGAGGGATTTATTCTATTTCATGCACCATTTCCACTACATTTATTACTAGTTATTTGCTTGCCAAGCACAAGAGCACCTAGGGCACATGTTAGCACACACCACCAGAACTACATTTGGGTCTGAAATGTAGTGCAACGCTTAGTTAGTAAATCACTGTCATTGTGGCGGCTAAGGTCATCGACCTATTCATATGCATCTTTTATTTTTTGTCTAGGGTTTGATATTTCTTTTTGTGTGTTGTTGTAGGTCATTCTCTCTCCTACATTATTTGGAGCATTTGGTGCAGATATCTTTGGATTTTATGCGACAGGTAGCAATGGTTACCGACCATTTTCCAAACTTGTGAAGACCACTTTACGAGCTATTTCCTGAGACCATGGCACCTGTTCTGCATACCAGAGCACTCGTGGGCACCCCCGGTCCTCCTCTAAGTACTTTAGTATACATATATCATCCAAATCTACCCTTTGTGGGACCTCTGCATAGTTGTCCCTACTTCCAGATTTCCCAGTCACCTCTGCGACACGGTCCAACAAGCTCGACAACCAGCCTAAGTCGACTTTCTCTCTATTTCTTTCTCTAGGTTTACAGTTCCTTTTATTTAGTATTTGGATTAGTCTTTAGCTTTACTTTACTTTGTATTTACATTAGTTAATTATTGTTGTTAGTTGTTGTTTCTATTTAGATTAACTATCCACTTTTACTACATTTTAATTAATCAACTTGCTATATTCTATAAATAAAAGGAACAATGGATGTGATAAACATACTAAAGAAGGATAATAATAGTTAAGAGATCCAAAAATATCAAGAGAACCATAAGAGAATTGAAAAGTAAGCAAACACATGTAGAAACAAAGCATGAGTAGATTAAAGTTGCATTATAAAGCTTCATTTGTCAAAGGGTGGAGTATGGTTCAATAGTAGTCTCGCACCTTAACAAGCATAACTAGGAGTAGTTCTTAGGAATTGAAATTATTTTAGGGAATTTATATAAAATCTTCATTATTATTTTATAAAAATATTGTAACTCATTGTGCCCGAGTCCGTAATATATTCCCGTTGATAGAATAAACTTTTATTATTTATTTTGAGTTACATAGTGGTCTTGCTTCGGTGAAAACTTTCTAAAAATATATGTTGGTCATGTGGTTTAAGGAATCTCTTCATTGAGGCGCCAATGCGACTACATCAAAATGGTATTGGAGTAGGATTTTAAGTCCTATAGTTGAGTGATTTTAAGTTTAATCATTTTCATGCTTGTGAAAGTGGGTCGAGAGTAGTTGTAGGTATCTTCCAACATTTGGGTTGTTGGGTAGGAGATGTAGGTTGTATTTTTTATTATTGTGTATGTAAGGAAATTCGGATGGCACACAAATGCATTCCTATTAGGGGTAGGGGAATTAGACCACCTAAAGTGGTCGAGTTAGCAAATGTTTTGAGAGGACTAAATGAAAGGCTTGAAGTTATGGAAATAACTTATAGAAGATGAGTGACAATGATGGATAATCTAATGATGGCGAAGCATTTGAGGTTAGCGAAGAAGAGTTATAAGAAGAGCACAAATACATGTATCAACGAGTTATTTTAATGATTGGAAGGAGGTCATGCGTGGATGTCTCAAAATATTTAGAAATTTTATATCCTAAGGATTTGATTGATGGAATCAACGAACTTGAGAAGTATTTTGATTGTCTCTAGAGGACATGAAGAAGGTTCACTTTGTTTGTAAAAATATTTTAAGGGGAAGGCATCTTTATTGTAGGATCATGTTTAAAATGACAGAGAGAAAAGGAAAATATAAGATTAAAGCATAGAAAATGATGGTTTCTAAGACAAAAATATATTTTACATGCAGATTATCAATTGGTTTTCTTTATGAAGTTTCTAACCCTAAGAGAAAAAGGATATGTGTGTTAAATAATACAAAAGGGATTTTTATTGCTTAATGATTCACACTGGTTTTAAGTAATGCGGTGTTGAGAAGGTCTTAAGGTATATTAATTTATTATGTATTTCCGTTTAAGGTGAGTTTGGTATGAATATATAAAATAATCCTATCAATGTGTGACGAAGGCCAAAAATGTTACTCCCTAAACAAAAAAATGTTACTCCCTAAACAAAAAAATAGTGCACGAGAGAAACGAAAGTTCCCGCATAAAGTGGACTCATATGTAGTTTTGAGAGTATTATATTAAAATGTAAAGTATATATTTGGTTTATTTCTTGAAAATCTATTCCAACCTAATTGTCAATGTTTTTAAATATTTATCTAGAAAAAGATATCATATGTTGTAAAGTAGTTTATTTAAGTCATTCAAGAATAAAGATCTATCATAAAAGATCACGTGTTGAAGCAAAGATCTATCATAAAAGATCAACTTCAGAGTAATATGAGACACTTAAAGCTTAGGTTAATTCTATTCCAACTTCAAAGATATCATATGTTCTTGGCTCTAAACCATTTTTACCTTTGAATGGTCAAACAAAGTTAGCTCCAGATTAATCAAATCTAGAAAAACTTACAAGAAGTGAGCTTCGAAAAAGAAGGAAAAAATGTAATTTCAGTAAAACAACAATATCTCTCTCTTTTCTTATCAAAATTAGAAATTAAAAATGTTCTAGAAAGCTTAGAACAAGGTGAAAAAAACATAGATGACCATGTTAAGAGATTCATAACACAAAATTTAGTTATAATCATAAAGAGGTGGAGGTGAAATCATGTACTTTGAGAGAGAGAAAAGGTGGCAAAGAAAAGTCATGACATCCAACCTTTTCTTCTAAAATGTTGGGATGAGTTTTAAAGATGTTGAATAGTCAAGAGACCCAAAAATTATCCTAAAAGTTTGGGATGAGTTGTTGAAGATGTTGAATAGTCAAGAGACCCAATTTTTTTCTTCTAAAAGGTTGGGGATGAGTCATTTGTAATGAGATAATAAAGGAGGTTGTTCCTTTATCTTAGTAGTTGCATTTTGTTAAGAGTATTCAATAAAATGCTCTCTTGTGTTTCTCTCATAGGTCCTTGGGATATGCAACAATAGTAGTGTTTCATTAGGAGTATCTAATAAATAATCTCCCATGATTTGTTCCTAGATGAATGGGATGAGTGGTAGTGTTTAGGAAGTTTAAAAATGCAACACTTTACCATGTTTTTCTCTTGACAAGTGGGACATGTAGTTGAGTTTCATTTATATTTTAGTTGAGAATAAGTCTTTTCAAGAATAGTAATTTTTTCTATATTCATGGAAGGATTGACTAAGTAAACCACAAGTGATTTCCTATAAAGTAACGCTTAATGGTTAAATAAAGAGAGTAGATTTGGTTGAAAATTATAAAATTGTTGTAATTTTGGAGAAGAAGAAAAACAAGCTCACGTTTCCAAGAAACTCAGTTGTAGTTATTCTCGTGATTGATCTTTATCCTCTTCCAAGGAGCGAGTGACCACTCCTCCCAAGGAAGAGGACACCGCTTTTGTATTTATGTTTTTGTTTTGTTTTAGTTTGTGTTTTCATTACGTCCATTTTTATCATATGTTTTCTTTCAATTGCTTGTTTATTTTAATGTATGTTTAAATGTTAACCTACAAGAGTAATTAGATCCACATAATAAAATCTTCTTAGGTTTCCTTTAAGATAATTCAATTATGCAAGTTTGGTTACAACACTTAGATTAAATTAAATTTAGATTTCTTTACCAAACATTAGTTTAGTTTTCATTTTTAGTAAGTAAAATAGATTAAGTTTCTTGTTGTCATTAGAAAATAAATGTTGATAAGAAACAAATTAGGTTCCTTTTGTAGATAGCCCTTGGACACTAGCCATGTTTGACAAATTATTAAATTAAACAGAGATGATTACTATGGCCCTCACTAGATTTTGAAATAATAAACCATACGTTGTATAAGAGAGAGAAAAGCTACTTGCATAATCAAAACATGCATAGAGAGGTAGATGTAGATCTTGTTTTAAGAGGAAGAGGATGTGGAAGAGGTAGAGGATTATCTAAAATGTGTTTTTGTTGTAGATGAGTCAATAATCACGTATTTGAGTGTCTGCAATCATAGAATAATAAGGGCACTAGGAGGAATAATGAAACAAACCATGTTGCATATGCAAATATGGAAAGTGTTAGGTCAAGAAATCGCAAAGAAGAATCGAGTGTATGGAATATCTCGTGATGAAGAGAGTGTTGCTAAAGACAAATAAGGTGGAGAATGCACTTGTGTAAAAGAAAAACTAATTCAAACCAATTGTAACTTTGGACATAAGTGATGTAAAGTTATTCATAACAATGGTAACACCGATAATCTCATTTCTAATGAGATGGTTGAAAAAAACTTGGTATGAAGAGGATTATACATCCCAGTCCATATAAAGTGTTCTCATTATTCAAGAGACATTAATTATTTATGAACAAGAAATGTAAAGTGTTTTTAAGATTGACACATATGAAGATGAAGTCTGTGTGATATCATGCCCATAAATGTAACCATGTGTTGTTGAGTAGACATTGGTAGTTTAATAGAAGAGTGCAACATGATGGTCATGTAAATACTTATAGCTTGGGAATGAAGGACAATAGTACACATTGAATCCTTAGAAGGATATGAGTGTAGAAGGTTACGTAGGTGTTGTTGATTTTGGGAATATAGTTCTGAATGAGATAAAGGTAAAGAGCGAATGCTTTGCATTCAATCTAAATCTTGTGTAGAAGGATAAATGAATGGTAATGATGTAGAAAATAAAACTTTCATTTGAAATAGAGGAAATACTAAGTGAATTTTTGGATATCACTTTTAGGGATATTATGGAAAAATTACCACCTATATGTAGTACAAGTCATTACATGGATTTGAAATAAGGGTTTAGCTTACAAAATAAGACCACATATAGCTTGACGGCTATGGAAAATGAAGAGTTAAAGAAACACGTTCAATATTTGTTTGAGAATTGGTTGATTTGAGAATCTCTTAGCCCATATGTAGTACTATGGTATTAACATGAAAGAAAGGATGTACATGAAAGGTGTGCACCGATTATCGATCTATTAACAAGGTTACCATCAAGTATAGATATCCATTATCGTGAATAAACGATTTGACATATTGCTTAAGTAGAACACAATGCTTCTCAAAGATTGATTTAAAAAGTGGCTTTAATCAGATCATAATAAGTGACGATGGTGAATGTAAAACTAGTTTCAAGACACAAGATGAATTTTATGAGTGGTTGGCCATGTTATTATTGCTTGAACACATTTATGAAACTCATAAAAATTTATTGAAGTATTTATAGGAAAGTGTGTCATTGTGTTTCTAAATGAAATTCTGATTATTAATAAGATGTTGGAATAAAACTTAGTCTTTTTTACAAAAGATGTTACATAGTTTACACAAAATGAAGCTACTTATAAAATTAAAGAAGCGCACTTTCATGAAGAGGAGTTGGTATGCTTGGGATTTATGATATCTCAAGTAGGATTAAATATGGATCTTAAGAAGGTATGAGCTATTTTGGAATAAATGCTACCCATGAGTACATTTGAAGTGCAAGATTTCCATGGTTTCATAGCTTTTATCTAAGGTTCATATGAGAATTTAGTGGGATTTATGCACCAATAACAAAATTGATGCAAGGAGAGAAGGAGTTCGCGTGGACAACAAACACATAATATGGATTCAAGAAATTAAAGAAGAAATTCATGAAGCAACCAAAGTGTTGGATTTGTGTGATTTTAATATGGTATTTTAGGTTGATTTGTGATGTAAGTGGTTCAACCATTAGAGTTGTGACAAGTCAAGATGGTAAGTCCATTGCCTATCCAAGTGAGAAACTAAACAATGAGCACATAAATTATTCATTTTATGATTAGGAGTTTTATGCCATTGTGAAAGCTTTGAAGAAGTGGAGGCATTACTTATTTCCCAAGGAGTTTAGGATGTACACAGGCATCAGTCAAACACTACAATTCATCAATAGTCAAGGTAAGTTGAATCAAAGACATATGAAATGGTTGAATTCTTGCAAAGTTAATCATTTGTCTTGAAGCACAGAAGTGGGAAGTGAAATAGAGTTGCATATGTATTGAGTAAAAGACACATCTCGTTGATTGAGATGTACATTCTAGAAGTTGTGGGGTTTGATTCTATGAAAGAACTATACACAAAAGTTGAAGATTTTAGAGAGGTATGAAGAACATGCATAGAGCTGGTGAAAATTGACCATATACGTTAGTTAGACTACTTCCTACAAGAAGGGTTGTTAAAAAATACAATTATGCATACCTATATTGTAAATCTAGGAGAATTTAATTGAATACAATCATTTATAGTGGATTATCTAGTCACTTTGGTTTAGGAAAGAGCTTGGTGCATGTAAGTGAGATATATTATTGGATTTACATGGCTACATATGTGCATAAATACATACAAAGATGCAAAATTACCAATTAATAAAGGAAAGTGTTAGAATACAAAGTTATATTAACCATTGCACAACACGTAAGAACCGATGGGAGGAACCGAGTATAGATTTTCTTATGGGTTTTCCTAGAATGTGAAGGGTAGATGTGCAATTCTATCTTTATTATAGTTGGTGGATTTTCTAATATGGCTCAATTTATTGCTTATAGGAAGACTAAATATGTTACAAATATAATAAGATTTTTTAGGGAAATTGCGAGGTTACATGGATTGTTGCACAATATTGCATTGAATAAAAACACAAAGTTTGTGGGTCATTTTTAGTGCATATTACGGAAGAAGCGAACTCTAAATTACAATTTAGTCATGTTTATCACCTATATATGGATTACCAAATGTCAACAAGGGCCTTAATAATTTGGTGAAATATTTGGTTAGGGAGAAAGCAAGGACATGGGACTCAATACTTATGCATACAAAGTTTGCATATAATAACTATGTAAAGGGGAACATTACAAAGTTTACTTTCTAGATAGTTTACAAATTAAGTCCAAGAGGTGTTGTATAATTGCATGACATCAAAAAAGAAAAGGAGAAGCACATAAGCATATGACTTTGTGCAGTACATGAAGAATGTGCACTAACAAATGCGCATCGTTGGAAAAGAGCTACACATAATACAAACAATATGTGGATTTGAAGAGAAGAAAGAAATATTATGAGGAATAATCAGATAAAAATGCATCCATGAGTGATTACTTGCTAATCAGACAAGTTGAATTGATGGTGATATGATCAAATTAAGGAATCTTTGCAAAGTGAATCTTTATTCGTAAAGGCATCTTTATTCCTCCTGCTATATTTTATAAACAAAAGAAGCAATGGGAGTGAGAAGCATGTCGAAAAAGACTAAAAATAACTAAGAACATCCTAAAAAATCAAGAAAACTACAAGAGAATTGAGAAGCAAACAAGTCCATGCAGAAGCAAAGTGTGAATAACTTAAGGTTGCATTGTAAAACTCCATTGTCAAGGGCCGAACGTGGTTCAATAATAATCTTACACCTTAATAAACATACTTACGAATAGGTCTCGAAAATTATATTTTTTTAACAAAATTTATATCAATTCTTCATTACAAAATCAGAACAAGATTATAATATAATGTGCTAATGTTTATAATCTTAGAAGAGTCTTTTATTGTTTTTTTCAAATTATACTGAGGAATCTTTCTTTAAAAACATGTGAACCATATAATGTAAAACCTGTGTTCATTAAAACCCTAAAGTGCGATTACATCTCTCATATATTTTTACGCCGAAGGCTTTGAATAAGTTGGAGCGAACCTTGCCCCCTATGACATCCGCACATAGTCGACATAATATTTTTTAATCACCGTGTGTGCACACATTTCCATGCATTATCGGAAGCCGGGAGCGGGGCCGCCGTAAAGTTACAAGTGCTGCACGTATCGCAGTGTGCTTACAGGTAGAAGAAGCAAAATCAATACATGTAGACATTACGTGCCTCCTAATCCTCAATCTTCTTCTTCTTCTCGCATACAACAAACAAAACAACCGTAGGCAATAGTTTCCTCTCAAAGACAATTAAACCCACTTCAGATATAGATAGAAATCCAGACTAATCAATTTGTATATAGTAAAATGAGAAAATATTAGGGTTACAAATTTATCTCCGTGTGCATATCTGATTTAACCCGTAATGGTGCTAATTTTAGGACAACTATTACCTAGATCTTCGTTTAGCATAGTTCCCCTGTAACATTCTGTTTATTTATTTAATTTACTTCTCATTGCAACTATCCAATTACTGCTAAATTTACAACGTTAACTTGGGTTTCAGGGTGGATAACGCCTTTGAATCTCAAAGAAAGTGTTTATATTGTTATGCAAGGAAAATGACACGCCTATGAATGAGGTCATTTTTAGGATGTGTCGCTCTCCATGTTTTGCTTTGGGTTTTGAAGAGCAGGTTAACCCGGTTGGTGGGTTTGTTTGACATGGGTCTATTTTTCCCACTCAACTTTTATTTTGTTGTTAAATACATGGAGAAACAAACAACAAATATGATACTTTTGAAGCTATATGATTCATATCATATCTTTTCAACCGCAATCTTATCAATCTAAGGAATATCTATATTGAATGACTTTAAAAACAAATAAACAATGTGTTGTAATCTCGCAAACCCTAAATTTTGATGGCATAGATTAACATCCGACAATCGATGAAATAATAATAATTTAATTTGATATGACCGAAGAGCTTTGCCTCAAGTACTGCATCACCGTTCATCTCCTCTCGTGCTAAGTACAAGGCTCTAGGCAACGTTGACCATTTGATCGTGATCATACGTCATGAAATAAATCCTCACCGTCCACATGAGTAGTCAAGCAGTTGGGCGTTCACAATTGGGTTGAGGCTTCCCCCTTTGACAACGGGCAAGGACGTGGACGACATAGATTAACATCCAAACATTGATGACATAATAATAATTTAATTTGATCACTAAAGGGCTTTGCCTATAGGTGCTCTGCGTCACTATTCATCTCATCCATGTTAAGTATAGGGATGCCGACCATTCGATTGTGATAAGACGACTCACGTTCTCCCCAACGGAAATGCCAGCCATCGACTTAGAGCTAGGGTTATGTCTGTCTCGGCTTATTCGGTTCTTTGCCGTCTTCCTTTTAGGAAGTCCCATGAGGCCGATCTACCAATGGGTGGGACAAATTCTAGGGAATCGTAAGGGCTCAGTAGGTTGAATTCGTAGTTACGAATGGCCCATGTATCGTATCCCCTTTCTCCATAGAACATTTGACAAAATATGCACATGTTACATATGTTCCTCCTCCTAAGAAAGTTAGCTTCCTCAAAATGGTTCCACCCGATAATATCATCTCCCAATTGCTTCTCCTCCCTCTAACCCCCTCTTCTACACCCCTCTTCCTCCTTTTATGTTTTGGTCCCTCAAATTCAACCTTGTCTTACGCTGCCCCTTCGATGTTCACATCACATATTTTGCGTGAGATTGTGACTTTATTCCATTGTTGGATATGTGTAAGTTGACTTTATTCCATGCCGTTGTTAGAAGAGAAAGGCTTCCCCAAGGAAATATGCTCCTAACATAAAGTAAGAAAAAAATGCCAATTCTATTTAGTCAACGGACCATCTTTATCTACAAGCCACTTAAGTCGCATATTCTCACTAAGGTGTCCAATAATTTCATTGTCGTCTTTAATAACATTTGATATAAGCCGATAACTATATAGTCATCGAGAAAAAGACATTTCTTTGGAAAATTGTGTAGATTTTTATATAAATTTTTGTTTTTAAATCCCTAAAAACCTTAGAGTTTTAACAATAGTTAATTTATGAGAATGAAATCGATGGATAGGAAGAACCTTTTGATCTTTAATTACCGAAAGGCGTCTTCATTGTGATCTGTGACAGACTTTTCCTCTCTGAAAGGATTGTGTTCCGTATAGGGTTTCCGGCAGAATTTTTGAATCGTAGCTAAAATTTTCAGAAATTCTGAAACAACTGCTGGCTTTCCGATGGCTGTCGGTTGTGGACGAGATCCTGTAGAAGTTTTTGATGGCGGGTTCTGCCTTTTTAGCAAAAAAACGTGTAAGAAATGTTGATTTTCTGAGCGGCAATTTTTAAAGCGTGTTGTGCTGCTGCTTCTGGTGCGTTCAGGCGGTGTGCTTCCCCTTCTCGGGCGTGCTTCTGTTGTTTCGGTCTGTTTGAAAGGTTAGCGCCTTTTTTTTTGGTTTCTTGGTTATGGAGTGAAGTCGAAGAGGAAAATGTGTAACCTGAATGTGACATCGGAAACTCAAATTCTTCCTGTCATTTGTTTGAGATACCGATTTTGTGTTTGCTTTTACTCTCTGTTGCTGTACATGTATTACGGCAATTAATGTGAGTACTTTCACTATTTCAAAAAGGAACCAATAATAAATGTTGCCCTCTCTAACTATCGTTAGTGAACAGGTACTCAATTTTATTTAACCTTGTGTTCTCAATTTGCTTGATAAATTAAAAACTTATGAGTTATTGAATTCTTTTTGGTGCTTTTGAAATGTACCATAGATGTCTGAAGCATACTTGCTCTTTTGTGCTAATACATTTAGTTTCTATTATGGTCAAATGGATTTGGCATGCTTTTATGTGTGGTTTTTGAGATGCTCCATTTGCTGCAGACAATAGTCATATAAATGAAGCTTAATTTGTTTTATTAACAAACTGGGGTTCAATAAGATTTCATATGTAGACATATGAAGCATAAATTTTCACTCCTTTTTTTTAGTAATTTTGGCGTAGATGTACGGTAGCATAATTGCGAGAGATTAGATTGTGATGCAGGGCGTTGGCCTAAATGTAAATATTGTCATGATTTTCACGAAACATATGAATATTCTCTTTGGAAAGTTTGCACAGCCCGTGGTTAGAGTTCATCCCATGGATCACCATGGCCAAGACAGAAATTTGAACCAGAACCAAAAGAATACAGCATTCCTTCTTCGGTGATTGCCATAATATGGCTGGCCCTTGTGGTAACTTGGTAAAATGCACCAGTATTATTGAACTTTTCCACCTTCCTTGGCATAGTTATCTCTATGGTATCCCCAAACATACTATGCTATTGATTTTTATAATTTTGGCTTTGTATTTTGTTTCGACATTCTGTCAAACAATTGACTTGCATTTATCGTGTACATAATTCCATTTCAGCTGTTTCCTTCGAACCTCCTCACATATCAAAGCCGATAGAATGGATTATCATCTTTCCTTGTTTTGTGAGCATACAGGTCTCTAGATAGATAAGATACATAAAGTTATTTGACATAATGCTTTACCAAACTATAGTAATTTTGACCACATTTTCTAAAGACACTTTGACCAACAATTCATGTACATCCTATATATATTCATGTTTCCATTCTTGTCAATTTGCATTTTGGATGAAAACCAAGCGCATATTTGCATATTCTTGAAGTTTCTTTTGTATTTACGGACAAAACCAACCGGGTTACATTTGAAATTATTTATACACATGCTTTATCTCTGGTGGCAGAATACTTCCAAGCAATCTGGGAACTTCCAGCATTGCATTACAAGACTTCAAATTTTAAGCAGTTGGACTTACTATTTATAGGAGAATCTTTAAGCAGTTGTTCTTCACCCGTTTTATTTTGTTTTGTTATTCATCATCTGTTTCTTTACATGTGTTTTTTTTTTTGCAATCATATCGTACATGCATTGATTAGGACTCAATGATGATTTTGTCTTATTGATCAGGGTTTATAGTGTAATTACTCTGTTTTATTGCATTTGGTTATTATATTTTGTAATGAAGAATATGCTATTAGTTTTGGTTTTAGATTTCTGCTAGAGCTGGGCTGGAGATTAGATAAAATCTTTTTATTTGTAATTCCAATTTCCTTCTTCGTTGACAGCCATAATATGGTAAAATACACCAGTATTATCGAACTTTTCCACCTTCCTTGGCATATTTATCACTATGGTGTCCCCAAACATACCATGCTGTTGCTTTTTATAATTTTGGCTTCAGTATTTTGCTTAGACATGCTGTCAAACAATTGACGTGCATTTACCGTGTACATAATTCCATTTCAGCTGTTTCCTTTGAACCTCCTCGCATATTAAAGCCCATAGAATGGATTATCATCTTTCCTTGTGTTGTGAGCATACAGGTCTCTAGAAAGATAAGATACATAAACTTATTTGACATAATGCTTCACCAAACTATAGTATTTTTAACCACATTTTCTCCTTGGTATTTGATGATCACGTGTACTTTTAGATGGTACAACCCATTGTGTAATATTCCATATGATCCCTCACGAACTATCTACGTTTTAAGCCAGACATTTGAGAATGTATCTACGTTTTAAGCCTAAAGGCGTCTTCCAGTGAGCACGAGCCTCCCGTGTCTGACATCCTTATACAGGTATGCAACAAACAATTTTGGGCTTTGAAGCTTGGCTGCTCAAGGGTTTCAATGGTATTATACTATTAGTATTATCATTATGCCATGTGTAAATATGTTGCAGTATATACAATTATGTATGTTGCAGATAGCGAACCCATTCACTATGTCTTTGCAGCCATGCAAGGTTTAAAAAAGATGTGTTACAATTTTTTTTTCATTTTTTTAATTAATGAGGAAAAGGAAAGGTCATAATATTTCCGGAGTGTGTTTATTTAATTAATTAAGAAGGCCAAGGAAAAGTCACGTCATATGAGATCTTATTGAAACAAGGCCAGGATATGGGGATCCTGCCAAAGCTAGAACATTATATGGAATTTGCAATTAAGTATTTAGAAGCACAAGAGCGGATTATAAAACAAACAACGAAGCAAAAAGGTGAATTGCACAGACAATGAATAAATCACAGGCAATGAACAACCAAATTCTGTACTGGGGGAAAAGAGACAAAAACATAATAAAATATAGAAAAACATAGAAACTTTGTGATATATTACACGGAATAATATTTCAAACAAGGTAAGAGGCTGGACATCAGTCAAATTTGTTTGTCATCATACTGTAATTATAAGACATCCAATAACAGAAGTAACAGTACAAGGGCCATTTGCCAGGACTTAAATTTACAGATATAGGTGTACGTTTGTCATGTATAAATATAGATATACTACATGCAATGATAATTCAAACAAGGTAAGAGGTAGAACATCAGTTAAATTTGTTTGTCGTCATAGTGTAAATGTAAGACACCCAATAACAACAGAAGCAACAGTACAAGGGCCATTTGGCAGGACTTAAATCTGCAGATATACGTGTATGTTTGTCATGTACAAATAAACAATTGTTGCACCCCACAAAACATTCTTCATGCCTGGTATGTAATATTTAGCTTTAGTCAATTTATTTCTTGTATGTGCTTACAATATCTTCAAGGCTTGAGCAAAAACAATGCAATTTGGTTGTCACTCCTTGCACAGAACATATAAAATCAAAATTATCAAAATTGGACAACAAAAACAGATTTGGTTAAAAAAACAGAGTTTGGTAATGGCTTAAGACAAGCACATGAAATCGATTGCACAAGAAAGATGAAATATGAGAAAAGTCATTTACACAAAAAGAAGGTGCCAACAAACTTTATACATAATACATCAACTACAAAAGGCTTACGATGCAATCCAGAAGTTTCAAGTCAGGACCCAGACACCAATCCAATGAAAAATTTCAAGGGGCTCAGTCACTTTACTGACTGCTCTAATTCTATATTTGTTTGGTAGACAATTTTGCATGAGTATGATTTCATCTTTGGTAGATAAGTATAACATGACGTTACCATATCCAGAGTGCCATTGCTAGTTGTGAATTCTCTATTGTTGGTCAACAGAATGACATGGCCATTTGTAACAAGAGGTGTCAACAAGAAAAGATATTGCCATCCCACTTGTCAAGACCACATTTTCCTATTGAAAATGGTATCTCCTCTCAAAAGAAATGCTATCGACACTTGACAAAACACTATCAATGGTTGGGAGAACACTATTGTTGCTTGATAGAATGTTGTCGTTGCCTTATTGTATTGAGTGTTCCTTACGTTTGTTTAATAAATACTTCTAACAAAAGAAGAGTAGACATAACCATACTTTGTATGGGTCTAATGGGCATCTTAAACTTGGCTCCTCTTAAGGTTTAATTTCGCTTTCTTATTCAAGGGTATATTTGTCTAAAATCATCATTTTCATCATAGAGGAAATGCATTTTTGACGTTAGGAAGGGGACCATAATGAAAAATCCATGCCACAATTTCTCCTTGACACCCAACAAGATGCCATCCTAGAGAAAAAAATGGAAGTTCCCCTCTTTCCATTTGCTTGAAATCTTTCATGCAACCAAGTCCACCTAAAAGACTTGCTAAGGGTGCACCTATGGTCTCTAGGAACCTATGGTTCCCTCAAGACCATTACATCTTTCAAGTATCTCTACGTAATAGCAAAAAGCGAATGAAATAATTTCAAATCAACGAAGAAGGGATTTTTATTCTAACCACACTGCCATTCAAGTATAATCAAGTCTCCAAACAAAGAACTATAGGGAAGGATTGAGGAGTCACAATGTGAGAAGAAGAAGTTGCAAAGTAAATTTTATGAGCTCTTGGAGGCCATTGGGTTCTTCATATAGAGTCACCTTCACATTTTAGTTTGGTAGCTTAAAGAGGAAAGTAATTCAACATCTTTATGGATTTGGATATGGAAGGAAATGAAAAGGTGGTTCGATGGAAACAAGCCGATGCATAGCCGTATCGGGCAAAGCCTTCTCGTCGGGCATGTTGTTGGAAGAGCTTTCTTCCACTTGGCCCCCATTCTCCAGGACAGGAGCTTGTCATGAGGCCTCCTTATGGTCATGTAGGAGGACAAACGGTTTTCACTAGGAGCATTCCCTGGAGACTCTAACCCTTTTGGACGGGGTTGGTATTGCTATTTGAAAGTGGTTTGTGTTACTCGGTATCTTTCGCGGGGAGGAGTGACATAGACCGAGTCCCACTGCTGGGTGTGCTATCGGACTGTATAACTGGAGTCGAGGGGTGATTCCGAAGATTGTGCTTGCCCCTCGACCGGCCTGAGCAAAGAACTCTTCCAGATTCAGAAAACTAGGATGAATTTAGCGTGTAAATCCTTCCGTATAATTCTCTTGTTTGAGACCTGATTATACTTGAATGGCAAAGCTATCAAAATAAAAACAATGTTTATACTTGAATGGCCATATAGAAGGAAAATGAAATAATTTCAAAACAAAGAAAAAGGGATTTTTATTTTTAAGTAATTATTCTTGAATTTCCATAAGGAAAGCAAATGAAATAATTTAAAAAAAGGGCTTTTTCTAACAATCACATTTCCATTCAAGTGTAGTTGGATTTTTGTTTTAATCTCTTTGCTATTCAATTATAATCAAGTCTCCAAACAAGAGAACTATAGGGAAGGGTTTACATGCTAAATCCATCAAAGCACTTTTTTTCTTTTCGTTTTATTTTAATTTCCTTTGATATGCAAATCCATCACAATATTGAATAACTTGCCCTCTTTAAGCTTCCAAACTGAAATGTGAAGGTAACTCTCTATGTAGAACCAAATAGCCTCCAAATGCTCTTGAAAGCTCATAAAATTTGCTGGAACTTTTTGCATGCAAAATTCTCACAAGCTCTTATTTTTAACCTCTTCCCCACAAAGAGAGAAGGTTCATATGCAATTTCTGCTTTCTTGAGTGGAAGAAACTTCTCTTGAAAGAGTGATACTCTCCCACCTAGCAATGGATCCATTAAGCATGGAAAATGTATCCTCTCCAACTCTTAGCAATGGGAAATCCTAACGTGTGCATGCAAACTCTCTCATCTCTCAAGGTGGCAAGCAATGGGAAGTTAAAATGTATGAAAATAGACAAACTTAGAATGGGGTTGGATTCCCACAGTTTACCTCCTTTGCCTCGAGCATAATCATCTCCCCAAACTTCATGTGGGGGTAAGCATGGCTGTCCCTTCTATATGTCCATCTCCCAAAAGGACCATTCTTAAGTGAACTAGGTGGGGCAAGGATTGTAGGCAAGAGAAAATAGAATCTTCACTAAATTGAGCTCCTAACTATTGATTTTTTGAAATTTAACCCACAAAGAGACTATATTTGTCAATCTTCACATGCCAAACTCTAGAATGTTAACTTTATGCCGTAAACGTATATTTACTTATAGTGACTTCTCACCTGAAGGATCTCTAGTTGACGCGCACCTGATTTTTAGAAATTTCCCTCTTTTGGGGTTCCCTTGGCGATGAGCACTTGTTCATGTATCTGATTATCGACTGACTCTCATGGTAGAGAAGTTTGTTTTTTCTCTGTCAACATTAACAAGGACTATCTATTCTGGATTCAGAGATGAGTTAATGCAGACATGAGATGTATGATATGTACGCATTTCATAATTATTTATTGTCTTCTTATTTTAATGTCTTTTAAATAATCCAGCACACCATCTGTTGCTGATGTAAAATTACTAGGATGCTGAAATTAAGGGCCATGTTTTACAAACAACAACATTATCTAAATTCTCTTTAGTAATAAATTGAAGTGATGATCACCAATCCATCAATAACTACATCATGATGCCTATAGATAGTGCAAAACTCACAAATAGAACAGTTGTGGCCATTAAATGTAGGCTCAAAATCTGAAAAGCATATCCATTTTATCTTCTTATTCCTGTCTTTTGAGTGTCACGTGTATGTCCTTTGCGTTAGTAGATTTCAATTGCTCAAGAACTATTATCTGTGTGTTTCTATCCCGAGGAAATGAGCATATCCTTGTTGGGTTGAAGAAATGTTGGGGCGATGAATGATGCACTCAAAAGATCATCATTTAGCATGGTCACCTGGAGATGTGGGGGTACAAGTGACGGTTTTTGATGTGGAGGGAGTGCAAATAAAATCTGAAATACTCTCTAAATGAAGCTAATGATCATCCAAACTTGCCTAGATTAACTAGCAATTAAACTAGTTTGCTTGTATGTGAGATTGATGACATAATATGCACTCTATAAAACTATACAAAATGAATCCAAATCTTACCGGTCTGTATAATCAAATACCTGCAACTAAAATCAGAGCTAAACACTTTGCAAAAAGCAACACTTTTTGGAAAAATTTGCCCCACTTTTGGATGGATTTAATAATTAAACAATAAAACAATAAAGCAAGGCAATTATAGCTATTACAATAAGACTCATTTCAACTTTCATGGAAAGTCGAAGACTAAAAATAACTTCTACAACTCCTAAGTGAACTATAAAACAACTAAAGATGACTAAAAACCATAGTTACAGTGTTCGGAAATCCGATTAAATTCGGAAGGGCAAAAAAATCCGAAAATTTGGAGTTCTCAAAAAAATTCAAAAAAATATGGAAAAATCCAGTTCGAATATATACTTATATTATTATAAATTTATATTATTGTATACTTATATCATTATATATAGACAAATCATACAAAAAAGCATCCATCTACCATAATCATCATCATCATAATGATTCTTTCAAAAGATTGCAAGAAGTTGCTTGGTCCAAAAAGGTGCAAAAATGGATTTTATGAAAATAAGAAAAATATTGCCATCAATGCGTACAGCTCGAGAAAATATACACTTTTAGAGAAGACGACACCAAACGGAGCCACGAGAATGAAAGTTATGGCACATGCAAGTTGTTGTCTTTGCTACATCTTCCGGACCCTTTCCAAAAATGGCAATTTTTTTTCTCTCCTTGTGAAAAAAGGAAAAAAAAATTCTGCAAAAAAATTGCCGAACCGAACCGCATTTATTCGGTTGCTTCAAAAAATATGGTTTGAGCCGGATTTCATACAAATCCGGCCGAACCTGGTAACTATTCTAAAAACAGATTTCAATATGACAAATATCATCCACTAATAATATTTGGTTAACATGTGAGAAGCCAAAAGTTGTTAAAGTCACACATGCATAGTCTATTTGCAAACTAGCTAAACTAAGCGCTCCAAACTCTCGTAAAAATAAAATTGGACTAAACTAAGACTAAATTTAGTTAACTATACATAGAATGGCACCCTTACCTCTTGGGGATGAATGAATAATGATTTAAATTCAGTTACGTGCACATCTAGTGGACCACACTCTAATTGACACTACCAGTCTAAAAATAGAATTCAAAAATAGATTCTTACACATTTTTCAAAAACACTCTTAAACACTAAAAACCTTATATTTTTCATTAACTAATCAAAGTGCTTATATTGGCATCGCACTCAACATTCCCCCATTTGATGAAAATAGTAGAAACACCTATCTTCTCCTTGAGTCTTCCATGAACTTGCTGCAACAAACCCTTGGTGAAAATATCAGCAAGCAAATGTTCACTCCTCACATATTTAATGACAAATTGATTACCATTGACCAAGTCTATGATAAAATGATGCTTGAGTTCTATATGTTTGGTTTTAACATGGAAAACTGAATTTTTGGACAATTGCATCGCCCCATTGTTATCGTAAAAAAATCTGTGTAGGCTCATGTCAAGCCTCTCTAAAATCAATTAAAAGTTTTCTCAATCACATAACTTGTATCGCAAGAAGATATAAGAGTGGTATATTTAGCTTCAGAGAGGATAAAACAATTGTAGCTTGCTTCTTTGATGACCATGAAACTAAACCACTTCCCAATGTGAAGTAATAACTTGAAGTAGACTTCTCATGAAGAGAACTTCCTCAATTTGAATTTATCCAATTATACATAATGACCTTGCTGGTCTAAAATAAATATCATGATTATAAGTACCTTTTACATATATGAAAACTCTTTTCACTGTTTGTAAATGCTTCAGTGATGGATTGCCCATAAATCTAGAAACTAGTGAAACCCAATAACTTTGAACTTTGGTCTTGTAGACCCACTTGGTTTCAATGATATATTTATCAACTTTAGGTTGAATAATAGTCCATGTATCATTCTTCTCAATCAAATCCATCTAAATTTTCATAGCATCAACCCACTCATTCTTTTGAATGGATTTTGCGTAACTTCTAAGTTCGCTAGCTATGGATGACAATGCAAACATAATATTTTCATCATAAGCATCATCAAACAAATTACCTTCTTGAGTTTGAAGCCTTGTGATCCTCTCATAATTTTGATCCAACATTTGATTTGATGGATGTGGATTCAACAAATGCTTGTGTTTACTTGGTGTTGATGTAGATGGATGACTAGTCTCTTGGGAAGAGCTAGTATTGTTTCCTATTGAACTAGAAACTTGTATAGGACTTTGTAAGCCCTCAAAATATTTTTCAAGAGGCTGCCCCTTTCACTTATGACCCTTTTAGAAATTTGGTCATGATCATCATACATCTCATTTTCAAAAATTTACAATCCTTAGAAACAATTGTAGATTTACTAGCAGGATTATAAAATTTGTATGCTTTGCTTTCATTAAAATATCCTATGAAAGTCACACTCTTAGGATCTAATTTGGGAAGACCTATTACCATACTGGACTTGTATCAAGTTTCATGCTTCTTTTCCTTCAACTTGGATGGACTCTCCACCTCCTAACTGCTCTTGGCTTTTGAAAGAATCATCTAACTTGTTGAAACCCTTTTTCTAACTTGTCATGTGATTTGAGAAACCCAAATCAAGAAGCCACAACTTTTCTTTAGCCTTTAATCCCATAGTGCATGAGAGACAATAATTTAAATCATTTGAGTGCTCTGGCTCCTCACTTTGTTCAGCTTGGAAAACCTTTTTCACCCTCTTGATTAGCTTGATTCTTAGTTGTCAAGTATTTTGTAGTTTTTTATAAAGTGTCTTGATTTTTTACAATAATGACAAGTAAGGTTTTTCTTACCTTTACTTGTGAAGTTAGCTTGATCTTTCCCCTTAGAAGTACTTTCTCGTGTTGCATTTACTTGTTCATAAGTCTATATCGAATCCCTTACATATAATCTTATCATATTCTCATCGGACAAAAGAGAACCCACTAATTCATCAACACTTGTAGTGTTCATGTCCTTACACTCCTCGAGAGCGAACACGATATGCAACCATCATTATGTCAAAGATCTTAATTTTTTCTAACAATAGACTTATCTTTTATGGTTTCTCCATAAACCCTCATTCTATGAACTAAATCATTTATCTTTATGCAATAATCTCCAACTCCCTCATTGTCTAACATTCTTAAATTCTCAAAATTTATTTTAAGGGTTTGAAGTTTTGCATCTCTTTAACTTAATAAAGCCTTGATATGATATCTCCATTGTATTCCATGCCTTATGGGCATTCTTACTTGGTAGATTCCTTGGATAGATGCTAGGATCTATGACACTTTAGAGATAGAAAAAGGATCGTGCATCTACCTTTTTTCTTCTTCTTTTTCCCTCTTCTGATCTTGAGACGAGGTGTTCCAATCTGTAGGTGGAGTCCATCCACGAGTGACATTCACCCGAACTCCCTTCTATACAAAAATTGTCTCCAACTCATCTCTCTAGTATTCAAAGTTGTCACCTTTGGAGATGGGGATATTCGTAGAAGCAAAATCCTTTGAAACCATAAGTCTCCGATAATGGCTAATGAACAAGGCTCTGATACCAAATAAAGATTTTTGATGTGGAAGGAGTGCAAATAATATATGTAATACTCTCTAAATGAAGTTAATGATCATCCAATCTTGCCCAACTTAACTAACAATTAAACTAGTTTGCTTTTATGGAGATTGATGACACAAAATGCATTGTATAACTCCGCAAAATCAATCCAAAGCTTGCTGGTCTGTATATTCAAATAGTTGCAACTAAAATCAGAGCAAAACACTTTGCAAAAGCAACACTTTTTGAGATAAATTGCTCCACTTTGGATTTAACAATTAAACAATAAAACAAGGCAATTATAGCCATTACAATAAGACTAGTTTCAAGTTGCATGAAAAGTCAAAGATTAAAAATAACTTCTGCAACTTTTAAGTGAATTAAGGAAGACTAAAAATAGATTAAAGATGACAAATATGATACACTACTAATATTTGGTCAACATGTATAAAGCCAAAATTAGTTAAGACTTTAAGTGACACATGCATAGTCTATTTGCAAACTAGCTAAACTAAGTGCCCTTAACTCTCTTAAAAATAGAATTTCACGAAACTAAGATTCAATTTAGTCAACTATACATTGAAATGGCACCCCTACCTCTTGGGGATGAATGGATAATGATTTAAACTCAATTAAGTGCACATCCAATGGACTACACTCTAACTGACACTTCTAATCTAAAATTAGAATTTCTAAAAATAAACTTGCTAAAAATAGATTTTTGGAACCAGAAAAAAAAATAGAACCAGTTGTGTCACTTATGCTTATTCTAAAAAATAGATTTTTACACATTTTCCAAATAACTCATAAACACTAAAAACACAAAACTTATACTTTTCAGTAACTAATCAGTGCCCATATTGGCATCATACTCGGCAACAAGTACCAGTATAGGGATGGGGATGCCATTCGAATCGGGTAACGCGAGTAATTGATTAAGGTACAACTATGTTGTATGTAAATTTAATCACCAAAGGATGTCCTAATCCATATCCCAGAATTTCTTGGTGACTCAATTAGTTATTGATGAGTTCATGTTATCCTTTGTTTTGGCTTTCCAACTACTGCGTGCTGGATTTTAATATTTGTGAGTTCTCTCTTTATAAATAACTTCTTCCTTTTTATCGTTGCTTGCTTGGCCTTGCTTATGTAGCAGAGGTTAATACATTGTATGATATATATTTTTGATCCTATTCTAATGCATGTGGCCATTCAGAGTTCCAAAACCTCAAAGTCTGCCTGAATTTAGATGGCCTCAAAATCAATCTAGGATTTTTTTCTAGTCCACCAGTAGTCTTCTTTAATAGTAGGAATTGCAGTAGAAAACAGCATTTTTTTGAGCACAATTTCCTTTAGGATGTAAGCACAAATTCAAATGATGGCAATTGAAGGACAGCTAAGTGGTATAGCCGTTCCCTGTCTCTATTGCTGTTAACAAGATTTAGTTATAATCATTTGCATCAGATGGTCCATATCTCAGGAAGACGTCCTTGTAATGGGTGCTTAGCCTTCCAAAGGCTCAATGATACCTCTTTGGACAATTACCTTGGCATTGTCGTCCATGATGGTGGCGACCTGTACGTACAGCTTTGTTGGCCAATTGTACTTTATTATAAGCATCAAAGACAATCTTATGGAATCCTTAATAGAATTTTGTATGAAACTTCCTTGGGCTGTTTCAAAAAATTCACATGTATTAGTAGGATATTTTGAGAAGTTGGCGGATAATTTGAAAATTTTGGTTTTGTTTTCTTTATTCAACTTTTCAGAATGCTATTGTAAAATGAGGGCTGTCAATTTTTTTTGTATTATTTAGTAATTTTGTGGGGATAGTTCGACAGATGGCTCTAACCATCTGAATGCCATTATTTTCCTTCCAGCAGTGAACTCTACAAATTGTTGACAATGTGGAGGAGAGAGTTGAACATTTCATGAGCTCCTGAGGTCCTTATGTTCTGTCAAGAGAATGGTCCATGTGCATAGCAGTGAAGCAAGTAATGAGGTATATATTCATTTCTAGTGTTCATTTTTGTTATGTGTTTGTGATTATTCTTTGTGTCTGTAAATTTTCGATCTGTCTTTATTAACATCTTTTGTCTATTTTCTTCATTTAAAATTTGAAATGTAACTTGGAAAATGGAGTGAAATATTCCATTTTGTTGTCAATGTTGGTTGGGTAATGTATATGAAGTTTGGTGATGATAACCTTGATTAGGGGCTGGACAGGAACCCTTGAGTAAAAGGTCAGGGGAATAGCTCTTTGGAGAAAAATATTAGATAAGCTGTTTTTTTCTTGTTTTAATTTTATGATATAGTTTGTTTCCATATTTGTCTGTAGTCCATTTGTTTGTAGCACGTATCTGTTTCTGTCTTGAGCATGACTTCCTATAAATCTAGAAGTCTTGGGTAACTACCACAATCTCCAAATTAGATCTGTTTCTCTGAGTCAAACCGGGCAAGCAGTTGCTTATGTACAAGGTTTCACACATATATAGAATCAAATTGTTGAAGGCTACATATTACAGTCACAGAAGCTGAACAAGCAATAAATTGCTCAATTACAAGATTTCACACATTTATGGATTCAAACTGTTGAAGACGGCATATTGCAAGAAAGTGGAGAATAATTGAAAAATCCTATTAGAATATGAAGAACAATTTACTTAAATGAGGAGGTTACAGTATTCATGGTTTGTCCTCCAAGATTTTTTCTCAAAATATTTAATGGGTTGAAGAAGCCACATGCATATACACAATAAGAAAGGGATCATGATGTTCAAAGAGAGTGATTGGAGGAAAGGAGGTGGAATGAAGACCGTATTAAGTTAAAGTGATTAAGTCAAGGAAATACATCTTCCTGCATATTGGGATGAAGCAAGTAAATCTGTCTGTTATGAATTAAACCAAAATACGTTACGCCAGTTAACAGCAAAATCTGAAGTTTTTTTTTTTTTTTTGATTGATAAAGTGGGTTGAAGGGACCCGTTCCCTTTAAAAATCAAGGCCTAAAAGCCCCGAACCGATTACTAAACTCAGCTGGGCCTATACCCCCAGATTTATTATTTAAAAAATACCCCTATGAAACAAAGAGCTTTAACCAAACCATCAAATACAGACTATTTCCCTTCCTGGGACTGGAAATAGTCCTCAATATTACCCATACGACCTTTCTTATTTTTCCTATTCTTTACCTCTTTCCACTTGCCATTCTCAGTTGAAATTGTAAGCTACGTTGCACGGATACCTGAACCCCCCGAATCCTGCAGGATACGTCCCGGATCCGGATACGCCCGGATACGTGGCGGATACTTCTGCATGAAGTTCTGGGGCGATCCCGCCAAAAACGCGTTTTTTTTAAGTTCTATTTCATTTTTTTTTATGCAGACAGAAGTGCAGTAGTGGTTAGACATCTGTAGCACATTTGACCTCTCAGATCATTGTTAAAAACTATCGCATGATATAATCTCGCAACTTACAGTACTAACACGATGTCAATTGTTCTCTCCTTATTTCTTCTTGTCTCATAGCACTCTGATATATATTTCAACCATCATCACTTCATACACGCTTCTGCCAGAATACAATGAATCCGTTAAATGTTACTATCCAGCAAGTACCTCCTAGGACTCGGATCATTCTTTTAAGAGCATACCGTTACCAAAAAGGGAGCATTTTATCTAAAATCTTAAGTATATTGTTTGTTTTGAAAATTTAAATTTGAACATGGATCTAGTTACTAGTATATTTTTAAAATTTCAAGTTTTGTTCGTATTCATGTTAACATGATATTCGTATATCATATGTATGGCAGCCACATGATCAATAAAAATGCAAAGTCTTAAGTATATTGAATGTTTTGAACATTGATTCAAGTTTTGTATTACTATTTCAGTTTTTTATGGACTAAAAAATGAGTAAAATGAGTAGATGTACATAAAAATATATATATATATATATATATTTTAATATATATGTACGGACGTATCCAAGACGTATCGTATCCAAGGGTTTTTTAAAATTGACGTATCCGCGTATCGTATCCGTATCCAAACGGATACTCGTATCCGTATCCTGGCAACGTAGATTGTAAGCATAAGATCACCTGGATTCACTGGTACCATCCGGTTATCCAACTGGGATTCCGGCTCTAAATCTGAATTTGCTGGAGAAAGCCCTCTTTTTTGCTCCACTAACCACAATAATCCTCTGAGATTCTTGAACTGTGTCCTTCTTCTCATTTTCCACTCTTTCCTTTGTCTTATTCTCGTGGACTGGAATTGCAGGGATCTACCTTAAATGTCGCAACATCCACTAAATCTGGATCCAAAGATCCCCATCCTCTGGTCGAGGCCGAGCCACTCTTCTTAACTGGTTGCTTCTTCCACGGACAAGAAGCTTGCAAATGACCAGGGTTTCTGCAATTTCTACAACGGAATGCCATGTTTTTGTAATCCAAAGGTTGCAGATGCTGAACATTTCCAAATTTTAAATTAATTCGATCTGGCAGCCCTTTGCTCAAATCGACTTCCACACACATACGAGCGAAGGAGCATAGGCCCGCATGAGATCTGTCCAAGTCTTCTTTAATAAACCTACCCAAGACATTTCCAATATCTTCCAAAGCATACCAAAGGTGCAAAGGAAGGTTGGGAAGTCTCACCCAAACTGGTGTTTTGGAGATCGAAAGAGTGTTTGGATCAAATTCAGGGAACCAAGGAGTCAAAAAGACCAGCATTACCCCAGAACCACGGTCCATCTCACAGGCAACACTAGTAATATTCCGTTTCCCTAAAATGAACCACAAAAAGCCTCTGGAACAAAGGAAAATTTCGCACTTCTCTGTCCAGTTTTGAAAAATCCATTGGTATAAATCTGTAGAGGAAGGCCATAGGCCATTGAAGCGGCCTATTATGGCATCCCGAGATAGATTTTGATAATATTCTTCCACCTCCAACCGATCAATGACCAGCGAAGGAATTTCTTCAGTGAGATCGACTGAATATGCCTGATTTCCTGCAATATTATCATTAGATTTACCAAGAGCAGATTTGAAAGAGACCCCAAGCTTGAAGCTCCCACTGCCCTGAGCTTCTCTCCCAACATTTCCTTTGGCTGCACCACTAACCCCCATGGAACCACTCCCAGCCGCTGATTTGAAGCTCTCCCGCCCCAGCTGCAGCCGAGCCGTCCAAGGGAGCCCGATTACCTCCATAAGCCCTGCCACCATGCTTATCTGATTCCCCCGCCAACCTCCTCTACTCTCTGCCTGACCGATTCACATATTCGGTCTTCTTCGCACTCTTGCTGGTGTTCGCCATCCCGGTCCGATCTTTCAAAAAAGTCTTCATATACCACATTAAGTACAAAGAAATTATGTATTATACAGATCACTTAATTTATGTCAACCAACCAGAGTATTTCATAAACACTATTCTTTTGTTTTTTATTACCATGTGGCTATTATATATAAACATTTAAATGAACATTCAAGGGGTGAACATACATAGCTTAATATATACCCAAAGAGTTTTCAACATAATTTCAATGAATATGATTATCAACAGCAAAATCTGAAGTTAACATAGAAGCAATTCTGTAATTCTAATCAGTAATGTCAAACTTTCGAAAATTCTGAAACATTAAATCAAAAAATTGAAATCTGATCTGCTACAAAACTAGTGAAAACCTTAGTTCTGAAAAAATGTAAATCTGGTCTGAACCGAACAATTAAAATAATTTTTTTGGACTGCTGTAAACTCTAAAATCAGGAAACAACTTTTACTAAATAACTGAAATTTTCCAAAACTGATTTAGAACAGCTGAAACACCCAACACTGAACTGTTTTTTTGGTCCCCTTTTTCATTAATATTTTAGCTTTTCTGTCAACTTCTCGGTTTTTATTTTTATTTTAAAGTTTTAATATAAAAATAATAAAATAGGTCAACCAAAATGGACTCAGGTTTGGGCAGGCCAGAAAGTTTGGGCCTTTGACTAAAATTGGACCAGGCTCAACAAGACATGTTAGCTATGCTTATTCTAGAAACTCTGGCTAAAGCCCTCTTAATAAGTCGTTTTGCTAGTGCATATCAAAATAGCCCTCCATGTCTCATGGGCACCAAGAGAGAGGAACGATTCATGAAATAAATCTGCTATGGGGAAACCAATTGATTTAAAGCCATATCTTAAAAACTCTGCCTAAGGCCCTACAGTCCGTCACAATCAGTCACTTGGCTGGCACGTAACTTGAGAACAGCTCTTCTGATGATTCACGGGAAATTTAAATGACAGTTCATCAGAGGTGAGGAGATCTGGACAAACAAGGAGCTTTCATCACTCAGAAGCAAGAAGCTTGTGTTTCTTATGATGGAGACATTGATACTCTCTAAGAGTAGAGATAAGGTACAATCATGGGTCAAAATAATGTTAGAGGCGTGTATTTTTGAAGGGGAGTATGCTAGAAATCACTGGAGGAATTATGAAGGGCGGCAAAGAGCTCGCACCACTTAGAGGCAGGAAGGTTATGTTTCTTCTTGTGGATACAAAGATACTCTCTACTAGTTGAGATGGAGGTAAGATAATGAGCCATTACAAAACAGAATCTTCCGTTGATTATTTTATTTTTTTCATTGTCCTTACCAATGGTTAATGGGGTAAGAGCCATTGGGGCGTGTTGATTTTGAATGGTGGACTGTGTGGAAATGACTCAGAGCAAAGGGAAGCCTCTACAGGATATGAGACAGAAAATCAACTGAACTGATGATAGCAGATACTATCATAAAGTGGTGTATAGCCATAAAAGCATATTGCATGATAGATTTTCCTGGAGAATTGGATTTGACGCAACACTTGTAGGCTGACTTACATCCTGGACACTAGCATGAAAATAAATCTTGTTAGGCTAATATAAGTTAAGAACTAGATAGGAAAATGAAGAGGCACATGCACCCTAAAGTAATGTGTACTTCAAATTTTGTCTGGAAGTTGTTTTGATACAAAATTTGTACCGTAACTTATAGAAGGGCAAAATCTTGATGCAAAAGTGCAAAAAAATTGATTCGCAACAGTTTTTGGTTGGCACTATAACTAGGATAGTTTTGTTGGATGGCAAGGAGAACACGGACAAAGAGGAAAGTCTCATATTTTTTTGGGAATTATTCACTCGCTATGCGTTGAAATTGAGACATACTATAGAGAGTTATCCTCTAGCATAAGACATCTTGTGTAAGGCATTGTTTCATTACTTCATGATGTATTAGCTATAAAAATTGGATGTGCAAAGTATATCTTTTAATTTTCTCTGGTTTACCATGCATAGGATGGTGGTTATCTTGTTGGTAATCCCTCTTATTTTAAATTGCTATATTAGAGAGAATGTAGTGTATTGGGCCCTCTGTTTATGAAGAGATCTGCCTTTGTGGTTTTTGGTTTTTTATAATTTTCCCCAAATTAATATGTCGTCACTTTTTCTAATCCTCATATAAGACATCGGATTACTCATCCTTGATTATGATAATAGGCAGGAAGGTCCCTTTTATTCATCTTCATATAGGATGATGGATTACTCATCCTTGATTATGATAATAGGTAGGAAGGGAATGGTGAGCTAGTTTTAGCTACCAATCACTTAGTCCCATTTCCAAGAGGACACCGGTGGTGGACATGAAATGGAATTGTGATTATGTTCCTAGTTGGTTTGGGGATGGCCATGCCTTTATCCTTACTAGAGGGGTTCAATAGAATTAATTATTATTAATCACCTTTGTTCCACGTTGTTTGAGTAATATTTCATTGCATGTTATTAGTCTTGGTAGAATTTTCGTACTTCCCTTTGTGTATGACCAACAAAGTCAATTTGTATCAATCATCTTTTCACTTTAGGAGCAAGTCTACAAGTTTTTCTGAATAATGGGAAGAACAAAAAGAGAACAAGTTCGTTGAGGACAACGAGGAACTCCAAACATCTAGTCTTGCAAGATAGCGTATATGCTACTTAGTTTGCACTCTTGTAAAGGACAATCATAGGTTCACTTATGAAGGTTGGGACAATAGATAAGAGTCGATGAAATTCCACATGAAGTGAGAACTTTGTTGGGAGGATATGCTGAAGTTCTCTCGATGGTTTGGCCAGATGGGTTACCACCAATGAGAAGCATCAATCATAACATGGATTTGATCCCCAGATCAAGCTTACTGAACAAGGTAGCATATAGGTTGATTGACCACCTATAGAGAATGAGAAAGTGAAGAGACATGTCCAAGAGCTATTGAACAAGGGTTTGATAGGAAGAAGTTTGAACCCACACGTGGTTTCAGCTGTATTACCACCCAAGAAGGTTGGAGAATGACATACATGCATGGATTCATGAGCTATCAACAAGATTACTATTATATATATAGGTTTCCATTACCACATATGGATGATTTGATGGATGGCTAGAGCGGAGCTAAGTCTTTCACAAAGATAGATTTGAAGAGTGGTCATTATCAAATCTAGAGAAGGGGATGAATGGAAAACCACATTCAATACAAAGGACGGGTTGTGTGGGTAGCTTGTTATGCCATTTGGTTTAACAAATGCACCTAGCACATTCATGAGACTCATGAACGTAGTAGAATTGAAACCATTTCTTGATAAGTTTGTTATTGTGTATCTAGATGATATCTTGATTTTAGTAGAACAAAAGAAGAGCACTTGATGCATTTGAGGCTTGTATTGCAAAGATTGAAGGAAGAAAAGTTGCTGGTCAACTTAAAGAAGTGCAGTTTTATGAAGGAAGAGTTGGTTTACTTGGGTGTTGTGATTTCCCAAGATTGGTTGTTGGTGGACATCGAAAATGTGTGAGCCATTGTTGAGTGACCTTCACCAAGGAATGTGTTTGAAGCATGAAGTTTCCATGGTTTAGCAAGTTTTTATATGAAGTTTGATGCAATAGCATACGAGTTCACATGAAATTTTGCATTTATTAAAAATGGTTAGAGTAGGTTGTTTGTTTTATATTTGATTGGTTCATGACTTATGCAAATTAGCTTCATAAATGCTTGTGGTATTTTCCTAGTTCCAAATCATCATCTAGAAGTTGGCGCAGCGCAAGCTTGTAACTCATGGCGCCACACTTGAATACTTGGCATCGGGCATGATGTCAACACATTGTGCAAACAAGTAGAAACTTTACGCAGGTTCAAAAACCTTCAAATGTGTGTATAATAATGCACAACTCATTTTAGAGGCTCACGTTAGGAGAAGATACTCCTCTTGATGATGCACACCTAAACATGAAGATGTAAGGCCATTGGAACTTCCGGGAAGGAGAACGACTTGAAAACATTATGTGTGGATTTCTTACACTTAGGGTGTGCAAATGGCAGGATCACTTGTTTAGCAATAAAGAGGTTATAAACGAGAGTTGACGATGATCCACCTAACTCATTATTGTGATCGTTGATTTGACTTGTGTTTCATCGAGCTATGTTATGCTCATGGTGCATTGTGCCTTATTTTATATTTAATATTTGCAACACATTTAATATGTTTATAGGTAGGACATAACTGAGCCCAATATTGTAAGTAGTTGGTTGTGCATCTATATGAACACATCATTACATTTATAAAAGGCATTTAGAATTTCCAAGAGGAAATAGTCTAGAGTGTGGCTTGTGAGAGCATGTGATTAGAGATTTGTGTGTAGATATGGGGATTCACGTCCTTGTGATGACTAGAGACATTATGGCACTGCAGTGTTTATTAAGATTGCGAGTGTTGTTGTTTTAAGCCAAATTTGGCAGTGTGTGAGGTTGTGTGTTTAATCTCTCCTTTTATGCAATAAAGACTTTATTGTTGTGTTAATTTTCATTGGGTGTTTGGTAGGCTGCACAATATAAAGCATTTCTTCATTGAGACCCTAACTATGATTGCATCATTTGGTATTAAACCAAGGAAGCAACTCTAGTCGAGAGAATGAGGATATGATACTCTCCATATTTTTGAGGTGGTTAGAGAATAGATGAGTGAGCAAGTGGTGTGACCAATAGGTCTAGAAGAGCGGTTGCAATAGTTGCCATTGTGGTTGGAAGGCTAGAAGAGATTGTTGAAATGCTGCAGGTCATGCGAATAAGGTCAACTACAAAAGAAAAAGGACTATCATAGAGAATTCATCCCGATGGATGATTTGAGCGATATATAGGATGAAATGCAAGAAGTGGATGAGGAAGAAGTAGGATTAACATTTTAATGTTTAGATCTAAGTTACCGAAACGTTTTGGATACGGGAGCGGGAGCGGAGTATCCGATACGCGGAAACGGCAAAATTTTTTTGACCCTGGATACGGCGTAGGATACGGCAGTACAAAAACTATATAAAAATTAAAAAATATATAAATTTCAGCCTTCTAAATAAGAATTAACCACATGTTATGCATATGAAAAACAAAACAAGCTAAATAGCCACAACAAACTATTCATACATTCATAATTTCAATTGTCCCTATCATATCTAGTTGAGGTGTTTATTACATTTATGATTTATCTCATACATGCTATTTTTATCCATGTTTATGATGGCTTGTACTTGGTACTTTATGTAGAATAATGGTGTTGCGAAAACAGTAATTTCTGCTGTAATGATATATTAAATTTAAAATATGCCTTCTGTAGAATAATGGTGCTGTGAAAACTGTAATTTCTGCTGTAATGATATATTAAATTTAAACTATACCTTCTGTAGAATAATGTTGCTGTGAAAACTGTAATTTCTGCTGTAATGATATATTAAATTTAAACCAGAATTAAAAAAGAACTTTCAAAAAAAAAAAAAAATTCAGTTTTGGGCCAGGAAACGGCAGGAAACGGCTGGGTACGGCTGCAGAAGTATCCAGCCGTATCCAGACCTGCCTGGCCGCTCCCAAGCCGCTCCCAAGCCGCTCCCGCTCCCGCTCCCGCTCCCGGACGCTCCCGCTCCCGCTCCTGCCGCCTAAACCGGCGTTTCCGGTATCTAGGAAAACTGTAATTTCTGCTGTAATGATATATTAAATTTAAACTATACCTTCTGTAGAAATGGTGCTGTGAAAACTGTAATTTCTGCTGTAATGATATATTAAATTTAAACCAGAATTAAAAAGAACTTTAAAAAAAAAAAAAAAAAACAGTTTTGGGCCAGAAACGGCAGGAAACGGCTGGGTGCGGCTGCAGAAGTATCCAGCCGTATCCGGACCTGCCTGGCCGCTCCCAAGCCGCTCCCAATCCGCTCTCCCGCTCCCGCTCCCGCTCCCGCTCCCGCTCCCGGACGCTCCCGCTCCCGCTCCTGCCGCCTAAACCGGCGTTTCCGGTAACCTAGCCTTTATCTTTAACGTCAGCGGCCAGCCTGGAAGTGACAAAAACAGGATTGTATTTTCTGCTTCTGCAGGAACATATATTGTCACGGCTCCAAATTCTTATTGACTTTTGTCAGATTTTTCGGACAAATATGTAGATATAGTATTCTTGAATGTAATCAGCCTCCTTCCGTCATTTTCCCATAAGTTCGTATTTTGTTGGGTTCTGAAGCCATACGCTTTCTGATCATGGGCCTTTGTTTCTAAACTTTTATTTAAGAAATTTTCAATTGAAACCTTGAATATATTAAATAACCTCTATTTTAATTTTTTCTAATGAAGTTTGGTGACTTTGGGTCTTCACAGAACAATGACCACCCCTGTGAAGTTTATTAAATGTATTCAGTCAATAAAAGATCATGCATTCATTGCATCAGAGTATCCCGTCATAATAACATTGGAGGATCACCTTAATACAGAGCTCCGGGCCAAAGTAGCCAAGGTAATCTGTCCATCTCTTGTTCAAAATGTTCTTTCTAGGACTTTCCTTCTAATTGCAAGTAATTTCAGAATATGGCTCCAACTTCATTTATATTTTTCAAAACAATGATGTGACAGATGGTCACTGAAACGTTTGGGGAAATGCTCTTCTACCCAGATTCAGAAGACTCTAAAAACTTGCCTTCTCCAGATTTTCTGAAACGTCGTATAATAATCTCAACTAAACCACCAAAGGAATATCTAGGAAGGAAACGTTCTGCACAACTTGACAGTGAGCACAAAGTTGAAAGTTTAGATGAAAGCTTATCAAAGCCATTTTCCAAGATTGGACAAGGAGCATGAATGAGGTTCCACGTTTTCTAGGAATGTTGAATGTAAAGGAGCTAATAGATTGGCTCACAAAGATGGAAGAATACTTTAGTTCCATGCTATACAAATATTGTATTCCTTTGTGTTTCATCCATTTCCTTTGAGATTGATTTTTGTGTTGCTATGGTGGCCATAAAAGATGTATATAGGGAGCTCCTGAAGGACCTATTTAATGAGATTGACTCTAACCTGCCAATGATAACTAAAGAGGTCAGTCCAATGGTTGGTTCTTGCATTCATATTATCCAAAATCACCTTCTAATCCTCCTTAAGGATATGGGAAGGAGTCAATGTTGTGCTTTGATAGTTTTTGGGAAAGGATGCTTTTGAAACTTTAATTTATGCAATTTACGGTTCCAATTTTTTCTATTAGTATTGAAGATCACCTGAGATTTGATCTCATAAATAACTTGTATGGAGGCTCAGAGATATATGTCCAAATTTCTATGAATAGCTTCTTTCCTTGGCCAATTGCGATGATCCCAAATAATTACCTCAAACATTCTTGATATCCTTTGAATATTTTCTCTTCAATAAACTAGAGGGATTTTAAACAATCTCCAGGTTTCCTTATGGTTGCCATGCCCTCCTAGTCTAGTCCTCAATCAAACTGAAGTTTGTTCGAGTCAAAATAAAAATAAAAATCCTTTTAGACCCTCCACCGCCCAATCCTCTGGGTATGTCAAAAAAAAGATTATGGTTGTTTTTAGGTTTTCTTTTTATTGGTAAACTAAAATTTTGAAAAAGGGATGACAAAATCCCAGCTATAAATAGAAAGAATTCAAGTGATCTCTCATGGGTGGAAATTTCTGGCCAACCATAAGACAACCACCTAAGACTGAATTCCCAAAACAAGGTATTTTGGATCACAATTAGGAAATAACAACCGTACAGAATTATAGAAGTGGTACATTTAGTTAATGATCATGTCAGAATACATTATTCATTTGCAAAAAAAAAAGTCAGTTTTGCTGCATGGTTACTACTCTGCACCCTTGTTGGGCCAATTGAATGTGCAGATTGGATTGCCAAACTCAATCTTAACTCATGCTTCTGGGGATTCCACAATCCTTTCAACTGGATCTTGAAGGGTCAGCTGTTGCAGTTTCCAGTAGCTCATGTTGAGGCTCAATTGTTCCTATATATCGTCATGTCCTGAATCCTAATATCAGCTGCACTGCATTTTTCCAATTTTATGCTGATATTTCCTTCATAAATATAGAAATGGGGGCATTAAAAAAACTGAGATAAACTGTCATTAATGTGCAAGAGTATTTATCCAAAAAATTGAGATATATAAATGGTCATTCCTTTGCAAGAGTATTTATCCAATAAATTGAGATATATAAATGGTCATTCCTGTGCATCATATGGTATTGGACACACCGATATCCATATCAATGATGTTGCGCTGATATGAGCAGGAAAGCACCGTGATCAGTGTCAATATGGACGCGAAAGCACCACCATGGATTCCCATTGCAGTGCGCACACTGATACTGGAAAATTCAAAACAAGGTGGTATGCTGAACAAGTCAAAAGGGCACCGTGCGCCAATTAGTGTGATGCACTGGTCATGGTCTAAAACTTCGGTGCTCACAGTTCGTATCATCGGCGATGCACCGGTCACAGTCCAAAACTTTGGCGTTCTTAGTTCATATCATCGTGGGGTGAAGAGTTTGAGTTGAGAGTTGAGTGATTGAAAATTGATGACGAAACAGGATAGGTGGGCTAGTCAACGTGATGTGGCGTAGGTGAGGCAGCGAGTTGGGTGAGTTGGGTTGAATGGGATGAGTTGAAGGAGGGGGAGGCCAAGTTGGATGATTTTGAGATGTGGAGTGAGCAGGCCAAGTGCGGTGAGCTGGTGGGGAGTTGTCCGAGCTGGTTAAAGAGCTAGCTGAGATGGGCGAGCTGAGGGTCAAGCTAGCTTGGGAGGGTGAGTTGGGGTCGAGATGGCCAGTAAGGAGGCGTGTTGGGGTAGGGAGGGAAAGTTGGGGGCCGAGAAGGGGGAGGGTAGAAGTGGTTCACAAGAGGAAGCATGGGGGTTCAAGTGAGTTGCTTCTATAACTCATCGAGAGTGAGCGAGTATATTTTGGGGTGTGTGGAAGGGGTGAGGAGAGAGTGAGCTGCTTAGGCAAGCTTAAGGTGAAGCTTTGGCGTGGGAGTTGAGAGCTGAGCAGGCACAAGTTAGGGAGTGAGCTCGAGGGAGGAAAGAGTTGGGTGGCAAGTTGTAGGGACGACTTGCCGAGGTAGGGAAGCTAAGAAGGTGAGGTGAGATTAGTCGCAGGTGTGACCAAGCTGGGGAGCGGGGCAGGGTGGGTGATAAGGTGAGGGGTGTGAGGAGCTCGGTGAGTCACATGGGCGAATCACCTCATCTCCCTCGAGATTGGTGACCTTTCACCTTCTTCTAGATGTCTCTTCATATTTCTAAAAGTAGTATATAAGTAGATGTAACCCACAAGGGGAAGACATACATCTCCTTGCAGAGATAGCTATTGTAATCACAGTTTTTGAGCAATATACATCTCTTTTCAGAAATAGTTTTTGTTTACATTTGGCACAATTTTTATTCTGTCCTTTAATCCCAAAACCTCTCAAAGCACTCGCCCAAATTCCTGGTCCGGTTCCTTTCTTGGAACTTATGCGCATGTCGCTTCAACATCGCGAGTATCTCATGACTGTGCTGTTTGACATGAATATCCCTTTTCTTCCTCTCTCGGGGTAGAGTCCTACATTGCATGGATCGAAAGAAAGTATCCGTCAACAATATGAACTGCAATATCATCCCCCAACCTCCACAATTTGCCCATAACCTCCCCCAACCATTTTCCCTCATCATTTACCCAAAATCCCTGTTTAGAAGTGGTTTCAACCACTTCCTAAATGTTTTCCCAAAAACCGGATCGCCGGTGATCCTAACCGATCGCTAGTGATTATAAATAGAAGTTTTTACTCCTTTCTCAGGGATCTTCAAAACCTTTTACTTGTACTTGCTCTTTGTTTTCGATTCAACAGCCAATCTCAGTCATTTCCAGAGATCACCAAGGTCCTACATAACCTCCAAGCTCGCACAATCACATCATTTTGGATAATCTTTTCATTCAATCATCTCTTAGGAAATTTGTCAGATGCTCATCAACTTCAACCAGCTTCATTCAACATTTAGAGACTTTCTAAGACTATTTCCACACCATAAGGTATTTATTTGTCTCGTTTTGTCATTTATGTCTTATATGAACAATAAAAATTATCAAAAATCTTCGTTTTAGAGCTTTGTCTTTCGTGTTTATCAAAACTGCCATTTGTTACAGTAATCGCCATCAATTCTATCTGATTGCCAGCGAATCCCCTGAATCGCCAGCTTTCCTTGTTAGCTCATATCTTTTTGTCAATTTATCAATTTTGTCTCAATTTTTATCAATCTTGTGGCTTTAACTCGTTCCTTGTAAAGTTGCAAGCATGGCTTTACTTTAGATGACTGTACTTGGCTGGTCTCAACCCATGACAAGCATTTATGACCTTCCTATAGTTCAGCAGCTCTTCTTTCTGGGAACAATGCAACATCCTTCACTAGTTGACATTGTGTGCAATCCGATTTACCACCGACATAGAGGACATCGAAGATCAGATCGAGTTCCTCCAGGACATCCAGCAAGAACATAGGACTTTTGATATGATTATTTTGAATCTGTTCAAATCTCATCCACCCTTGAGTGGTTTCAAAATTACGAACTACAATATCATCCCGACTCTTGACAAAGTGGACACATGTCAATATCCAAAGATTTTGAAAAGGAAAGAAACTTCACATTTTGTAGGTTCACAAATTGTTTGCACAACTTTGATGCCTGAGAATGATGATTAAGTAAAAGTAAAGTTTACAAAGACACCACATAGGTGGATTGTAAAGCCCAGATAATGAGAGAATGATAAATCGGTCAAGAAAATCCAAACGTGGCCAATCCATCCACTTGTAAGGTTGAAATTCAAAGTTAGGATTAAAAGATCTACGAGCACGAATGAGGGTACAAACGATTTTACACGACTGCATATTTTCATTCTGAATATCAGGAGAATGACTTCAAAACATCCCCTTTCTTCATATCTGGAGTGCCATGTCTAATGAGGGTTTTTTTCTTTGCAGCGGTGACTCTGTGATATTTGTAATACTAGAGATTAAAAAAGCAATGTTAGGGGTTGGAAATAATAGAAATACAAGAAAGAATAAAGAAAGCAAACGAGGAGGTAATTAAAGAAAAAAATGGAAAAACTAGGGTTTGTTTAAGATTTGCTCTTAATTATAGATATAGAAAAAAAAGGATTGAAAGAGGAGGAAGAAAGAATAGAGAGATGGAGGAAGAGAGGAAAAAACGTGTACCTCATGCTGTCCTCCCATGCTTGAATGGCAACCCTTTGAGGTATGCCCTCCTGTGCTGGAATTCGAGACTCAAACCCAATAGTGCTCACCCAAAAACAAGGAAAACAGGAAAATCTGTTTGCAAATGAGAGTGTAAATGAAATGAGAGTGAAAATGGTCACTTGGGTCTTTTAAGACCTATTTGATCTTTTACGTTGGTGTTTTTAAATTTATATTCATTTTTACTTATTTCAATGACATTTATATTTAATTTTTCTGCTTTTGTAAACTTGCAAATCCTGATGGCCTTGAGTCTGTCGTTAGCATGGTTACCTAAGTCTTGGGGACAGGGTTTCCGGGACTGGTTTTTTCTCTAAATTTTGGGGACTGATACTAAAATAATATATAAAAATTAATATTTAAATATTTAACTTTATTTAATGAAAATTAGGGGTTTAAACTGTATTTAATGTGTTTTAGATACTTTCGAGATTAGAATTCAATGTTTTTGATAAAAATAACAGCTTTTTTAAAGACATCATAAAACTCAAAGGTAAAAATAAAATAAATAAGGGACGCCCCTTCCAAGTCCACGCCCCCAAAACTTTCGGCATATCACAAAAATCTAGGGGAGGTGTCCCCGCGTAACACTGGTTGTCGGGTTGCTGGGGCTCATAGGGGGTTGGATTGTACTTATAAGTGGGCTGTTTGTGCATGCTTGTGTTTTAATTTGGCATCAGCTTCTACTATTCAGTAGTGTGTGCTTCATAATGGATTCTTGGCTTTGCTTTTATCATTTTTCTAGCAGTCATTCATTTTGGTCTGTATTTGGAGAAATCATTTTTGTGATTTCAGTCTTGTATTAAGTTTCTCCTTCACGATTTTCTTACACATTAGCTTTGTGATTAATCCTTATCCTCAACATCATGGTTATGAAGTGTTGTCCTGATGGTCTGCATCTCAATTACAGATTGGATAAAGAACATTACCTTTGAATATTTCCTGTAATTCTTTCATATGTGGCTTATCATTCATGAGGACTGTGTTGCTTACATTAGGCATATAGAACTAGAGAATATTTTTGTAAGATTTCTAAATTCTTCCTAGATTTAGATAAATTTCTCTTAGAGGATCTTATGTATAAGTTCCTTCGCATGTAATAGTAAGGGTCTTTCTGGGAGAGGGTGATTGGCATGGACCAGAAAGTAGATATACAAGCTCTTGTTGCTGATCATACATCTCAAGTTGGCAAAAATCACACTAGAAGCCGTTTTCTGGTAAGTGCATATTTTCTATGATTTTCTATGGTTCAAATGTAGTGAATCCTAGTAAAACTTCATTTCTGGGAATGTAATCACATTATTTTTAATGGATTATCATTCATTGCCATAGACATTTTGCTTGTTAGTTGAACCATGCTTTGCGTTTGTATTGCAGTTACTGTTTAATAAACCACTCTAAAAGATGCTTGCTTATGTCATTTGAATAATTGCTCGATTTTAGGAATTCATCATGCTCATTATGCTTTCTGTAAGTTTTACTTCATCAACAATATTGATGATTTCAGTGGGAAAATAAATGCCACAAAAAGACTTGTGATGCTTGTGTTCTTCGAGACTGAGCATGCGAAAATATGAGGATGTTCTAAATTCCATTAAAACTTAAAAGTGATAATGTTCTCTTTTGTTGATTTATTGAAGGTTTCCACGTCTACCCAGCGTAGGAAGAGTGCAGATATTCGTCTTGTTGGACAACACGCAGATGTTTATGAACCGTGTGACGATTCATTTGCACTTGTTGATGCCCTACTTGCAGACCGGGTTCACCTTGAGGAAGCTCGGCCAAGCTTGTGTCTGGAACTCGGGTGTGGGAGTGGATATGTAATTACATCGTTGGCACTTATGCTTGGGCAAGAATCTGGGATTCAATATCTTGCTACAGACATTAGTTCTGCTGCCGCTGAGGTGACACACAAGACGTTGGCAGCTCATGGTGTACATGCAGATGTAATTTTGGCTGATCTTGCATCAGGTCTGGACAAGCGTTTAGCTGGAACTGTCGATGTACTTGTTGTCAACCCCCCTTATGTACCCACTTCGGAGGAGGAGGTTGGCGGTGATGGAATTGCTGCTGCATGGGCTGGTGGTGAGAACGGTCGTAGTGTCATAGACAGGATACTGGCACTTGTAGACAACCTCTTATCCATCAAAGGTTGGTTTTATCTTGTTACCTTAACTGCCAATAACCCTTCTGAAATTTGTTTAATTATGAAACAAAAGGGATTTGCATCTCGAATTATAGTTCAGAGATCTACAGAGGAAGAAAGTCTTCATGTGCTTAAGTTCTGGCGCGATCCTTCAGAAATTATAACTGACTTTGGAACAAGCCCACCTCAATCTTTGACCCGACGTCTTTCTCGCCTGGCATTTTGGAAGAACAGCTGAAGTATATATTTTTAACAGCAGTGTCTCGAGAAAGTTGCGGCACAAGAATTTCCTACCATCTGGGTTGGTTTTGTAATCTCTTTTTGCTTTACTGTACAGAGTTTCTGTCATATAGCATCAAAAACAATCATCGTAGACGAATATTTAGTTACATTTGGGTTTGTCGAAATTTAGCATGTATCTAGACTAATCCAACAAAACTAGTTTTTTTCGGTGTGAAACTTATGAAGCTGAAAGATCATGACAAACTATTAGATTTAGCCCATTATACAATCTTGATATACAAAACTGCTCAATATATACATTTCAAGTTATTCTTCTTATACTTATGGTATCTGCATGTTCTGATTTCTTTTAACAACCGGCTCTATCTCAATTGTTTCAACTTGTCCAGCAAGACATAAAGTAATTGGTATTGTAGAAGATACAATGAAAGAAAATAACAGCTGATGAGCCTTTACAAGTTTCAACATCAGTCTTTCAAGTTTCAACATCAGTCTTTCAAGAGCCGTATCTGGGATTTATGACAAATTTTACTTATTTTTCCATGTTGCTGCATGTGCTCATATTTGATGTTTGCTTAACATGCTTGAATGATTAATGAAAATTATTTGTACCGTGCAAAATTAGTTTATTAGAATGGCTAAAGATGGCAATTATCAAGTAATTGAGATTGTTTAATCTACATTGTTCTTTCTTGGTTCCAAACTTATGAGATCTGGATGCCACAAGGAAATATTAGATCCGGCCCATTCTGAGAAACAAAAATCTGATGCGGGTTAGTTTCACTCTCTGTATTTCCAAATGTTTTGATAGTAATGATATCTACATATTGCCTGGAAATTGCGTCCACAACCCGCTCCAATTGTTTTTTACATCACACTTAAAATGTGTGGTGGTTTGTGCCATCCAAGATATAATAGGATGAAACGATCACCCAACCAGCCATACCATTTCAACAATCTAGACAAGAACAGAAATTTGATATACTATATACAATTTAATTTTGCTTGTAGATACGTGTTGTTGTGTATCTTATGTTTTTGGAAGTGGGTTATTTCTTCTTACGGTGCATTGCATTTATCTAATAAAAATAATGTCCATTTTTTATCTTATGTTTTTGGAAGTGAGTTATTTCATCTTACGAGGCATTGCATTTATCTAGTGGAAAAGAATATCTGCATGCCACATAGTTATTGTCTTGCTCACTTCTCAGATATTACTGTCTGTTAGTAGGATTTCCCACAGAATTAGCTCTAGTTGTGTTTAATGGGTCTCAACTGGGATGTTTCTTACCTTCTGGAAAACAGGGACACTCAATCATTTCTTTTAAAACAAGAGTCAGAATGGGATGTTGAACCAGCTTTGACAAGAAATTTATTTGAATTTGAGCGCATTGATTATAATTCCCCACAAAAGAGAGTTTTTATTGTTTTGGAAAGTGGATGATAACTGCTGGGATATTCGTCAACACTTGCTATTGATACCTTAGGAAATCCTATATTGGTCCTTTTATTGATCTGTTTTATAACAATTCATGTTTGCATATATTTTGTTTCACGAAAGGTTCCTAATGGATATGTGCAATGTTCACTGGTTATAAGCAATTTGTTTCCATCAAATTACCAGGAACCCTTGATTGATCCTATTGTCGTAAGTCTTTAAACTTGAAATCAAATCTCAAATCGGCTTTTTTATAATAAGACATTTTGATGATTGCATATTATCTGTGTTTGAAGGACACTCCTTGATATAGACGTGCAAGGAGGCTAACCATTTTACCGGTTATAAGCAATTTGTTTTTACCCATGTTCCAACAATTTTTTGGGATGGGATAGGTTTTTGGGATGGATATTTTCGGAGGCCATTTTTGAGGGGACAATTATTAAAAAATAAAGAAAAATTAAAATATATACGAGCTTTCAAATATTCATATGTTAACATTGATACGTCATGCATCACATGCTTTAAAGAACCTTAAATGTTAATACATAACATTAGAGCTAAATAGGGATTTCAAGTAATATTCAATATGTGGTATATATAATAATTACAACAAAATGCCCAAGGGCAGCAAGTTTCAACTACAAAATGACATAATAAAAATATGTTAAACTTGCATCATAATCGGAGTCACTTGGAACTATTGAAATTATGAGGGGTTGTCTCATACAATGGAACCCAAACCAATCCCTCCAATCCCTCTTCATCAACTTGTGTGGCATCTCCAGATCTACATTCCAACATGTTGTTGGACTCGATGATATTCAATTGTCTGTTGATATTGAAGTCGCAAGGCATTATGCATGGCCGCTAACTTCTTTACTTGTTGAGAGGTGAGCCTATTTCTTTAAAGTGATTGGACGAAGTTGCATGTGGACCAATTCCTCTTTGCAATAGAGGAAGTGGCAACCTATGATAGGAAGGGAGTGGCAAGAATTCTCAACTTTGATGCATCCTTGTCATGCCATGTCCACTATCCAATAGGATTGACTTGGGCTAAGGTAGCTCTATTTGTCCCCTGCCTTTGGTTTGCTAAATATTGACCCACGAAGATCGACAAAGGCCAACCATCATATTCGAAGTAAAACAAACTCTTCACAAATATACATCTTTCAAAGAGCCTTCATGAGCCTATCTTTCAAATGGCCTTTACGAGCCCATCTTTCACCTCTTCATCATTAGATGGAGGCACTCTCATACGCTGTGTTATATACCATTTGAGATATAGAGCATATGTTGTTATGTGAAGTGGGGTGTTCATTGTGTTCCATCACTTTGCATTATAATGAGTTTGATATACTATCAAATTAAGATCCTTGCTATGAATGGCTTGCTTCATCTATCCAAGCATGTTGTCAAATGTATCGTAAATCTTTTGAAGACTAAGAGAGTCTATATCAATATATCTTATGACCCGCATAAGTATGTGAGATGATGGAGAAAATATAAATGCAAAAAGTTATTTTTTTAAAAGAAAAAAATTAATAATTTAAAGTTCGAGATGACAAACAAAGAACATAACATTAAAATAAATTAAAACTTAAAACATTAATAAATTAATAAAATCGACAATTTTTCATCTCATTGTCAACCATCAATCATTGCTTGTGATATTTTGTTCCACATTTTTATTCTTTAGCCATGTTTGGCTTTGGGCATCCACCCCACTTTTGATTAATCATCGTTAATTGTAGAGGCTCCCACACCTCAAGCATATTCTCTAAAAAGTAATTAGTTGACATATCTAATGTTCACGAGGCTTGGAGAAATATTTTCTTGAAAAGTCCTATTGTAATAATGAAGAATAAATTTTAATGCTCTCTTGCCTTCTACTCACCGTTGGTCACTTCTCTTCTCACTATTGTTCTTCGTCTTCTTCACAAAATAAAAAATGATATGATCCAAAAATGGATCAGAAAAAGCCCAATTCTATGTAGTCTCTATATTTGATACTTGCTCTTCAGGTTCTCAACCCATTATGTCTTCATAAGATGGTCTAGTCAGGTTGGGGGTGATCCGGACACCTTCGAATGATGTTCTGGGCCATTTTTGTTCTTTTTAGGATTTCTCATTGACGGTTACACAACCGCCTACGAGGTTACATAACCGCCGCTTTCATGTGCAAAGTGGCGTTCAAGACTAGATTTGCGTTAAGCGGCGTGTCAAGCAACCACCGGTCTGCAGTTAGCGGCGGCTGTCTGCGAGCGGTTCCAGATTCGGGATCTCAACAGTTGTAAATGTTTGAGCTTCCTAATCGATTCGTTTCGCCTCTCCACACATCCCTGAGATGAGAATCTATAAATATGAGCTTGTAGAAGGATTCCAACAAGTGATTTTGGGTGAATTCCATTGTGAGAAAAGTTGGAGAAGTTGGATTCTTTCTTGTTTGTTCATTGTGAAGAGTTCTTCATTTGTTGAGAGATTGTGAGCAAGTAGATACAATTAGAAGGAGTGTTCATCCTTCTTGAAGGCCAATTATTGGTAGTAAGTTGTATTATTGGAGAATTACATAGTGAAGGGGAGATAAAATTTCTCACCCATTGGAGTTTTTCCCACATTGGGTTTCTCTAGGATAAATCTTGTCTCCTTTTGTCTCTCTTTTCTCAATTTTTAGTATAATTGTGTGTTGTTATTACACATTAACTTGGTTAACAAAGAACTCAACATATTTCATTCATTTTTCATGAGCATAGTGATCTGTTTATTGTTAGAATTAAGCAGTTTATGGATCAGATTGGTATCAGAGCAGTTAAGATTTCAGTTTTTGTGTGGTTAACTTGTGTTGAGATTGTAGTTAGATGCCCCTTACCCGAAAGGGAAAAGAAAGTGGTGAAGGTAGCCTTATTCCTTTTGAAGCAGAGATTTCTACAAGGAAGTGGAAGCAAGGAATTGGGAGATGGCTCAAGAGAAGATGCAAATGATAGCGGTGAAGAGCGTTTCTATAAGTTGGAGGAAAATGTGGCAAGTTTGTCCAAAGATGTGGGCAATATTTCCTTGTCCATCGGGAAATTGGAGTCCATCATGGGACTACTCATGGAGAAACTTGGTGTTCAAATGAGACACCGAAGATCATGAAGAAGAGGTTTGTGAAGAAGAACCATCCCATGCCATTCCCACACCTCCTCCATTCAAAGAAGAGGCCAAGATAGAAATTGAGCCTTATGATGGAGACGTGAATGCTGAGAAGCTAGACCATTGGCTAGCTCAACTGGAGGTATATTTCAGTTTGCATCAAATTAATGAAAGTCAAAGATTTCCTTTGCTCGGTTAAAATTAACCAAACATGCTTTAACTTGGTTTGAAAGTTATGTTCATACATTGGTTGTTAAGAAGCTTCCTCCAATTACTAAGTGGGATGTTTTTAAGAAGCTAATCAAAAAGCAATTTTATCCTATTTGTTATGAGGAAGAGAGGTCCATGTATTGGCAATATCTTAGGCAGAAACAAGGCCGAATGTGTAGGAGTATACCTAGTGAGTTCCAAGAAGAAAGCTATTCAGATGGGAAAATGTATGTAGCGAACCAAGACCTATTGATGAAGTATATTGGTGGACTCCATAGCCACTTAAGGAGACCCGTCCTCTTGGCCAAGCTAGCAGATGTAGATGAAGCTTGTACGTAAGCTCACTACTTAGAGATGGACAAGAAAAAGAGTTCATCTACCTCTCAACATGCTTTGAACAAACAAGGTGACACCAAGAAGAAGGATAAAGGAAAAGGAAAGGGTAAGAAAAATGCTACTTCTATTTCTAAAAAGGATACTAAAATTCATTGTGGGCATTGTGATGTTGACACTCATTCCGAGGAAAATGTTGGAAGCTCCACCAGAATTACATCCCTTCAAAAACAAGAAGAATAAGAAGAAGGCCATGGCTGCCCTCAGGGAGAGGAAGTATTTTGCAAGTGAAGAGGTGGATGAGACTATGTGTTGTGCCTCCGTCCGTAGAGAGGTATGTTTGGGTAGTAATAATGTTGTTCAAGAAAATGAACTAACAAAGCTTTTTCATTTAAAAATTCAAGTGAAGAAAACTAAGGTGGATGCTCTTTTTGATACATGTTCTCAAGCTAATTTGATTAGTAAAGAGTTAGTGGACAAGGCTAAAGTTGGAAACTTACAATCACCAAGTCCGTATTCTTTGGGTTGGGTAAAGAAAGGTGTAGACATCAAGGTTACTAAGTAGTGTAAGATCACTTTTGGTATTTGAAAAAGTTTATTGATGAAGTTATTGTGGATGTTGTTCCCCTTGATGTGTGTGGTGTAGTATTTGGCAGCCCATATTTGTATATCAGGGATGTTATCTTCGTGAGGAGAGCCAACCAATACCACTTGGTAAAGGATGGTAAGAGCTACATCATTTCAGCCTATTTAGAGAGATTGAAGATATCTTTGGTAAGTGCCAATGAAGCCCGGAAGCTTATTAATGCTAGTGGTAAATTTGCATTACTTATGTTGAGGGATATGCCAGATGATGAGATTTATTACATCTAAAACCACTTGTAGCATGTTTTCTAATAAAGAGCAGACACAAATAAAGAGTTGGTTCAACAATTTAGAGAGGTCTTTCAAGAACCTACAAGGTTGCCCCCAGTCAGGGAAATTGAGCATGAGATCCACTTGCTACCCGATAGTCCACTTCCGAACTTGGGATTATATAGGAAATCTTTGAAAGATGCCAATGAGGTAAAAAACACATGATTTTAATCTTTGATTGAACAAGGTATAATCCATCCTAGCACTTCTCCATGTGGTTCTCCTATTGTTTTAGTACCTAAGAAAGATGGTTCATGGAGAATGTGTGTTGATTATAGGGCTTTAAATAAAATAACCATCAAGAATAGGTACCCTCTTCCTCGCATTGATGATTTATTAGATCAATTACAACATGCTAAATATTTTACTAAGCTTGATTTGAAGTTGGGTATCATCAAGTGCGGATCAAGGAAGAGGACATCTGGAAGACAACGTTCAAGACAGGAAAGGGTTATATGAATGGTTGGTATTACCATTCGGGCTATGTAATGCACCAACTACCTTCATGAGATTGATGAATGAGGTAATGAGGCCATTTATTGATTCCTTTGTTATTGTGTACTTGGATGACATTCTGGTTTTTAGCAGAACTTTTGAGGAGCATATTGATCATTTGCGTCAAGTTTTGCAAGTTCTTAAGGAGAACAACTTGTGTTGAATGAAAAGAAATGTGATTTTGCACAACAATCACTTGTCTTTTTGGGACATGTGATTGGAGATGGAGAGTTAAGGATTGATCCGACTAAGATAGAGGCCATTAGAATTGGCCTACACCATCAAGTTTGACAGAGACCAAGAGTTTTTTTGGAGCAGTTCAGTATTTATGGAAGTTCATTAAGAACTTCTCTTCCATAGCAAGCAGTGCCACTACATTTAGTGACAATAGGGGTAAGACATTTGATTGGGGTAAGAAACAACAAATTGCTTTTGATTCATTTAAATATAAAATTAGTCATGCTCTAGTTTTGGCTTTACCTAACTTACAACTTGCCCTTGAAGTGGAAACCGATGCCAGTGACTATGTTATGGGGGTTGTCCTACTTTAGGGAGGTAGGTGGTATGTTATCACTCTGAATTGTTTCACGGTGCAATTCTGAATTATTGTACTTATGACAAGGAATTGTATGCTCTTGTTCAAGCAAGTCAAGAAATGGAAACATTATTTGATGGGTAAGGAAACTATCATTCACACATGGATCATCAACCTCTCCAATATCTGTAGGCTCAAAGCAAAAACTTCAGCAAGCTAGACACTATAAATGGATGGGTTTCTTACAACAATTTCATTTGATTATTAAATATAAGAAAGGTGTGACTAACAAGTTAGTTGACATGTTATCTAGACCTCCTTTGATTTCAACTATGGGCATGTTAACTCTTCTTGAGCCTTTTTTGTGTGAAGCATATAGGAAGGCTATGAGTAGGATCAGATTTTGTAGAGATTTTCAGCAGAAACCTCCAAGTGAGGGATTTACACCTAGAGGAGAATACTATTTCAGGATGGTTTTCTCTACAAGAATGAGAAACTTTTGTGTGCTAGGGGGAAAGAGTGCAGTTGATGAGAGAAGCACACACTTCCATGGTAGTTGGTCACTTTGGTGTGACAAAGACTATAACGCACTTACAAAGGTATGTGTATTGGCCAAACATGCAAGCCAAAGTTGCTAAATTCATCAGGGGTTGTGTTTTATGTAGTACAAACAAGCCTAATAATAGGAAGTTGGGGTTATATATGTCATTTCCAATTCCTTCCCGACCATGGGAAAGTATCTCCATGGATTTTGTGGGGTTTTCCTACCACCAAAAAAGGTCATGATTATATATTTGTGATTGTAGATCGATTTAGAAAATGTGTATTCTTATTCCTTGCAAAAAGACCATTAAGGCCAGTGATGCAACTGAGTTATTTTTTGCTAATGTGTGGGTTCACTTTGGTTTGCCTAGTTCTATTGTGTCAGACAGGGACTCACGGTTTGTAGGGAAGTTTTGGTCTACTTTGTGGGAAAAGATGGATACAAAGCTAAAGAGGTCTATCGCCTTTCATCCATAGACATATGGGAAAACAGAGGTGGTGAATCGTACCTTGGTCCAACTCTTGAGAGGGTACAACAGGAAACATCCGAGGACCTAGGATGAGAACTTGGTGTATATCCAACATTCTTATAATAGGGAAGTTCATGCTTCGACTAATAAAACTCCTTTTGAAACATGTTTTGGTTATTTTCCTAAGAGTGTTTTGATGTTGTTTTAAGATTACCATGCAGAGACAATGAAAAAGTGGAACTGGAGGTCCACAAAGATGAGAAGTTTATTGAAAATTCAACAAATACATTCACGTACAAAAAGATACACCTTCACAAGTACAAAAAGACATGGGTGAGAATTCCTTGTTGGAGACAAGGTATGGTTGTATTTGAGCCTGTGATAAGCTACAAGGAAAAGCTAAGAAACATGATCATTTGAAATTATGGAACAAGTGGATAAGCATTCCTTTTGCCTCATTATATGGAGATTTAAGGTATGTTGAAAACTTACGTCTTTTGAGCCCTCCATGTTGGATGATGAACAAGAAGGGGTAATGCTTCTATCTATGAGGATCTTGCAAATGATTAATGATTGGGGTATAAAAGACAAGAGAGAGGAAGGAAATAAATGCTAAAATAATTAATGATTATGATTTAAAGTGCATTATGCCTTAGTTCTATTTCATTGCCCCATTGTTTAAACAATAAAGGCCCATTCAAAGAAAAAAAATTCTAATCTTGTGTGAACAAGAATGGGTAAGAATGTAATTAGTAAGGGAAAGAAAACTATGTGCTTTTTAATTTTCCTCATTTTATATGTTCATTTTTAAGATTTATTTAGACTATAATTGGAAGTCAACCTAATTAGAGATGAATTAAGGGAAACAATATTTCTCAACAAAACCAAGAGTCCCATTAAGTATTATTCAAATCAGAATCTATTTTATCCTTTCAATATCATTCACGGTTCATTTTCCTATATTTATTAAGAATCTATACTATAAAGAACTAGTATAATTATTGCTTCTAATATAATGGTGTGTTACGCCCTTAGTTCATATATCGGGATATGGATAGTTGACCTATGACTAACATAATCTCTTATCACGTCATCATATTTATTTATACTTTTAGATGCTTTTTGGTGGACTTGGTGCTTTGCATAACATAGTAGGATATATATATATATATATATATATATATATATATATATATATATATATATATATATATATATATATATATATATATATGATATATATATATATATATATATATATATGAGTTAATGAGTAGTATATGAGGATCATATTGAGCACTTGAGTATTATTGTATGGTTTTGAGTCATTGCCCTACTCATAAGTATTTTGAGTATTTGGTGTTATACATATTGTTGATCATTTATCTATATTTTGGATATTTATATATATATATTATATATATATATATATATATATATATATATATAATGTTCATTACAAGTGGTATTAGAGCGATGGTATGCCTAGAATTGGGTCAAAAACCCTAATTGTGAAGATTCGACTATATCTCCAAAATGATGGTAATTTTTACAACTTTGTAACAAAAGCTACGAAATCAGTCAAGTAAGGTTTTATCCAAATTTCAAGATCTTGTCTTATTTTTTCACAAGTTATACTCATTTTAGGGTTTTCATAAATTTGCTCCATATGTTGATATTTTGAATTCTTTGCCCTATAATAATGAGCCAAACACTTGGTGATGTCAAAAGATCTTATTTATCGTTAGGGTGCAAGTTCCTTATTATCATTGAGGTATAAAAAATTGAGCATCTAACTAAAATAGTTCTCTATAACACTATTCTTGTAGTATGTTTGGAGCCCATATATTGGGATATAGATAACCGACCTATGGTTAACATGATCTATTATCATGCCATATCATATTTATTTATGATTTCATATTCTTAGTGGTGGGCTTGGTGCTTTGCATAACACGGTAGGATATATATAGTATTAGATGATCATATTGAGCACTTGAGTCTTATTTTATGGTTTTGTAGTCACTAAATCACACACTTACGATATACATCTAGCCTTTGAATGCTTCATGTATATGCATGATTATTAAGCACGAGAATTACTCATTAACAACCCTTTACTTTGCTTTGACATTGCTTTATCCCTTTCATATTTATTGCTTGTTCTTTCTAATTTACAACTTACAATTTTACATACCAGCTAACATCTTTTTCATTTATGATTCCATTCTTTTATCTTTGGAACCTTGTATAGAACCACCTATTAAGGACAGGAGTTCCTAGGCACACCTTGTCCCCTTTGGACAAGGAGCTAATATTTTCTATCTATTACATCAAGGACTACATTTTGGGACTGCATACTTCACTGCATAGGAGGGTTTATTCTGAATTCCATACCACACATTTTGCATTGGGACAAAGTAGTTGTAGCCCACTATTCTTTGTGTGATTGACACTAGGGCATCCTAGCTCAAGGGACACTATTTCAATCACACACACACACACTAGAACTACATTGAGTTTGAAATGTAGTGTAACACTTGGTGAAAATCACATTGGAGTGATTGTTGAGTTCAATTTGACTCAAACATATCCATATTTTTATTCATCTAATGTATGCTTGAGTATTGTACAAGTAGCTAGGGTTTATTTTGTAGGTACAAGTGCTTCTTTGGGTGAACTTGTAGAGAAACCGACACAATCTACAATGACCAAGAAGTTATAAGAAGTGACAAATGAAGAACTAGAATTATAACTATCCTATAGACACCAACACCCATAATAGCGACGCTAGTACCTAGGTGTGTCCGTGTCCTCTCCCTGCACACTCTTGTCCCTGAGATTGTCACATCATAGTTTTTGATACAGAGCTCAAACAATCCAAAATTTTTGTTTCCAACATGTCTATCAATCTAGACCTACAATTACAAGTTGAGTCGTCTTTATCTCCTATCTTTCACTCTTGCTTGCAATTTTAGCGAGATCTTTCTTGAATCTTTGTTATATTTATTTGATCAACAATGTCCTTACATTAGATTTAAATTTCTTTAAATCATTTGGTGAACCCAACATCCTTTCACGCCTATCTTATCGGATCCCTTTCCATCATGGTTAGTACCTCTCGTGACTTCTCTATTGAGGATCTCAATGAACTCAATTCTTATCTTGCCGCATCTTGAAAAACCTAGAATCATTATTTTTTTCTGCCCTTGAGAAAGCCCAAAGGATTTCTACCTCCACTTCTCTTGGCACCACTATTTCTACTGCTACCACATCTTCTATCCCTCTTTCCTCCCCTCCTACCAATGCGGGAGCTTCTATTGGCCATATTCCTACTTCCAAACCCAATCCTAATATTTCTTCTCCTCTTATCTCCCACATTCATCCTAGTTCTTCTTTAGGCACCCATGCTTTAGAGTCTCTTTATTAGGATTTACAAGCACATATTCGCCAGTTGCAACAAACTACTTCTTCTTCCTCTCCATCCCTTGATTCCTCCCTTCTTCTTCACAATCCTCTTGCACCCGAAGTGTCTTCTTATTCACTCCTTGCCAATTTTTTTCACCAAAGTTTCCTCTATTCGATGGCCATGGAGACCCTCAAGAACACCTTATATCCTTTCATGTTGCTTTCTTGGACTATGCATGTGATGACACCCTCTTGACAAAGTTGTTTCTGTAGACACTAAATCACACACTTTGGGTAATTATCTAGTCTTGATTGCATACTACTATTCATGTGATTCCTAAGTAAGAAACATATTAAGCAACCCATGTCTTTGACCACCTTTCTTTGCTTTCTGTTTCCACTTTGGTCTTACACAACCTTTTGCTTAGTTTGACGTTTGACCCTTGCTTTTTTTTTTGATTGCATACGACAATGCCTAGCCAAGACACCAATGCTAGGTGCCCTTGTCCCCTCCGGGCGCTCCCGACCTCTTTACACTTTACTCACCTCTTTTGGGTCATTTCTAGCCATTTGAGCACTTTATATTTTTGTATTTGGTCTTTTCGGGTTAATTATGAAATTCAAGCAAGGGAATCATATAAATATAAAGTTATGTGATCATAATAAAGGATCAAGCACTAAGAATTAGCTATCACCACCTAAGGTTGCATCCAAAGGCTATCAAAGAGCATCAAAACATCCATCACAAGGGACAAGGGGTTGTTTTCTGCATTAAAATTCATAGGAGGGGAGTCTATTCTATTCCACACACACATCTACTACACTTGCTTACATCTAGTTACTTGCTCGCTATCAAGTGCAACATGCACAAGATCCACCTAGGGCACGATTCCACACACACACACATAGAACTACATTGGGTCTGAGATGTAGTGCAATGCCCATTTGTAAGTTCACCATTGTGACAGCTGAGGACAATGCAACCCCTCATTATGCATCTTTCTTTTTTCGAATTTGATGTCTATTTGAGGGTTTTGCAGGGTCACATTCCATTGCAGGTTTCTAGCAAGCTTGTTGATCTTAGTATGAATTCGTAGCGACAAAGACGAACAAAAAGACCAACTTGCAACCCTAAAAAGTTGAGTTTCGAGCATTTTCACAGAATTAGCGCCTATTTTCAATTTGTGGCACACGTGGGAGCCCTTACTCCTTCTCGGGTGCCCATGTCCAACCTATTTTGCCATATATGCATTTTTGGGTCTCTGCGTGCTAAGCTCCTCCGTTCCATTTATCTATTCAAAACTTCAGTGAATTCATATTTGGTTGCAAATTACCTAAGTCTTTTTTCTCCTACTTGTAATTAGGGTTTCATAATTTATTACTTAGTTTCTTGGGTATTTATTATTGTATATTTTCTCGCTACCATAGCATTCATATTAGGATTTATTATTAACATTTTAGCTTAATCATTTTGGTGAACTCGGACTTGATCTTCACGCTCCTAGGACCCTCATTCCTTTATTCCTAATCACCCGGGCTTTTGTCATCATGAGTATCTCTATTAATTATTTCTTGCTCATCAATCTTCAATCAAGAGAAAGATTCAAAAATATCTTAGCTACTACTACTCGCATTCCTACTAATATCCACCCATACGGTATATAAAACATTTATAGATGCATTCTCTCAGCATATTACTTTTATGTGCAATCCTAATGTTGATCTTGCTATTTTCAACAATGACCGAACATTGCACATCATGATTCACATCTATAACATGGGTATCAAGCGACACTCTAACCGATAATGGATATGAACTTAATCTTTGTCCTATGTCATTCCTTGAAAATATTGGTCTTTCGGTTGTTAATGTTAGTCCATCGCGTCTTTCTCTTCGTGCATATGATGGCTATGTTTGTCCACGCTTAGGTCACATTACTCTACCTATCACTGTTGGACCAAAAACTCTTAACATGGTCTTCTTTTTCATCGACTTCTTAGTTTCATTAAATTGTTTACTTGGTAGGCCATGGCTTCATACCATGTAAGCGGGCCCCTCTACTATACATTATTGTGCTAAATTCATACATGAGGCCATAGAGTATACAGTTCCCCATGACCGTCACCCATACAAATATTACAACCATGATCTTAATACTACACTTCCTACCCCAAGAATTGATACTATTGATGAGCTGCAACCTATAGATACTCCGCCTCATATGACACCTCTTGAAGGTGTTATTTACATGATGGATAATGGTTCATCTACACGGTCGCCTCCACCTGCTACTACTACTGCTATAATTCTTTATCGGGGCTGTCTAGTCGGTGGAAATCGGTCCATCCCCTACACCTTCACATGAGCGACCTCCATTAGCACGTAGCCATTTACATGTGTAAACACCTAAAATATGCTTACACTTAGCATTTCCTCCAATTCAACTGATTAACGACACTTTGTTAATTAGCTATTCTTTGTTCCATTCTCAGATGCCCATTCACAACCCTCTTTTGGTCATATTCCTCCTATATTCAACCCATTTGGTTAATATCTCTCTTATTAGCTGAACATTCCTCCTTTCGACCATTCAAAACCTCCTAGTTCTCTCTAGATCACTTCTATTGGCTTCCTAGGATATCTATCAGTCACAAATGATTAACCATACCCCTCCCAACTCTCTACGAGTCTCTAATCACTTGTTAAGCAAGTTTAACTAGCCGACTCCTAGCTTAATTAGTCTAAAGCATGTTTACTTAGCTCCTAATCCTAAAGTGATTTTTAGACTTTAGTCCCACATGCACCCAAAGTTTAAAATCTTCCATTTGAAAAACTATAAATACAAGGCTAAGCCTACCCTTTCAACCTTACACTTTGTTTACATAACAAAATCTCTCAAGCACTTTGGAAAGGCATTAGAAATCATTTGTGATAGATTTAAGATATAAAACATTTGGATTTTGGCCATACTCCATTGTTAAAAGCTCCTCCATCTTGCATCCATCCAGGGAAAATCTAAAGCTTGGCCATGTAGCCAACTTGGAGAGATCTCTTCACTATTTTTGGGAGCAAACAAAACACAATTTGATTTCTTAGAATCTAAACTAGGTTCACATTCATTAAGCTTTCATGGAGTAGAGAGATATTTAGATATGCTAGGGTTTGAATGTTTGTTTCAAGTTTATATATGCATGCAAATAGATAGTTTCTTGTTTAGCTCTAATCTTATGGTCCATAGATGAGTTAGCAAAGCTTTGAGGTTCTTTAGCCTCATTCCATAGCTTTTTGACTCTTCCTTGTTCACATTTGGCATGCCGGTGGGACTCTTAGTCCATCCTCCATTAATGGAGTCATTTTGAAGCTTTTATTTCAGTTTCTAACTTTTTACATGTTTTTGTAGGGTTAAATATTTTGCCTTGGGATTTTTAGCTAGGTTTTATGTAGTTAACCTTCATTTTCATGCCACTTTGTTAGGTTTATGTTAGAAATTGCATTTAATGGCTAAATTCTAACCTATTGACACTTTTAGAATTTTGTTTTCTGTGTTGTTTGGTGGTTTTTTAGGCGGCGTGCATACACCTTTTACTGGTAGCAGTGGTACTTAGCATTGATCATTTCATTTTTACTAAGAGGGCGCGCATGCACCCATTGCGGAACCTGCGGGTATATAAAAGTGGACACACATGCCCAAACAGTGTGCATACACACCCTTCTACCAACGTAGGCACCTAGCTGATTGTCATTTTTACCAGACGTGCACACGCCTAAATAGGAGCGCATACACCCTTATGTTAGCACACATGCTCTATGTCTGTATTAGTGGCGCATGTACCCTTTTTCTAATGCAAACATCACTCTCTCTGCGGTATGCATAGCACATGCATTGTCATAGCTTTTTTTACCTTCTGTTTCGCTTCATGTGAGAAAACATCTATCCTCTAGAATGGCAAAAGCACTTATGCTTTTGCGGGCATCTCTCGGGTAGTGCAAGTACTCTGCAGAACTGCCAGGTTTACACAGAGGAGCGTAGAAACCATACCTCACGTGCACATGCCATAACTCTGCATGCAAGTGCCTCTTATCTGGATTTGCATATCAATTCCATGTTTTCAAAGGCTTATGTCTTTAAATACTAACATCATTGCGGTTTATCTGATTAATTTTTTATTTTTGCAAGGTATATTTACATGCTTTTATTAAAATTGTAATAAACTTGGATAAACCTTGCATGCTTAATCATAAGAGTAAGGTCATGTATGCTCTTCCCTCGCACTTTTGGGGTAATCTTGGGAATCAAAAATGATTTTTATCTCTTTCATTGCTTTGAAAAATGTTTAATGTCCAAATTGGAATCAATATATATGTATTTTCATTTGAATTAAGTATTTTTCCATTTGTTGGTTTCTTAATTGATTTTTACGTCGTGTATGCTATTTTCTTGTGTTTTGGGATGATCTTGAGAATCACAAATGGCGTTAGTCTCTTTCTTTATGCGTATGGGAAATTACTAATCCATTATGTAGAACCAAAAACATTTGTCAAAGAAAGGAGGAGTCAAAAAAGAAAAAAATACTAATACATGTTTTCATGTAGGTTGCCAAAGGTGTAAAACCACATTAAATCTAAGCAAGATAAAAAACACACCACTTTGCATCACATTGTATTATAGGTTTCAAAAAAGGGTACGTCCCTATTTGCTTAACTAGAACATAACCCTTTGGCATAACGCCTTAAGCTACAACAATGGGGGTGGTTCTAGGAACCCTAAAGTAATCCACTGCTGAGTAACCTTGTGGATGAAACAAGAAGCGCTTTGCTTACCCACTTGACTAGATTTTACATTACAAGTTAGAGTCAAAGTTTTTCCGTATCATGACCCCAGTGATGATACAATTGAATGCACTAGTTTCTCATTATATCAGAAGGGGGTAAAGTAAAGCTGAGATACTCCCAAACTAGTTAGTGTGACTCTTTGGGTAAATCAAGCTCGCATTTAGACAAACTGTTGACACCTAGTTGAGTGATCTTATTAGGAAAGCCATTTTGTCTTAGAGCCCACTTTTTGTAAAGTCCATTATCACATCTTGGCCATCACGAAGTGATAACTTGTTTGGATTCAAAGCCTTGTTTTTCAAACATGGTAACAAATCCACTTAAGTTTGATCTAAGTGTCACTCATCATGAAATTAAACAATGTATCACTTAGCTTGGTTTATTTCTCACCTTAGGACGAGGTGAAACTCTACCCAAGTGACACTTAGTTTATTTTCATATTTTGATCTATACCTTTGCATTCTTTTTGCCCATTTGGGACAAAAGAAGGCATCTTTTTGGGAGTGTTGTCATAGATAGTGTTCACCACTTTTTTGTTCATTTACACTCATCCATGTTTGTGGTTGAGTTGTTAAACATCTAAAGTGCATGGATGCGTCCTTATATCTTTGATGGCCACTTGATCTTGATTTCAAGATCATCATCATAGTTAGGATTGATTCATCATTTGATCTCCCTTTGACGTGTTACCTTGTTCACATTGTCTCGACACAATTAAAATACTTACGTCATGTTTCTCGTAAATGTGATCTAAGTGTCCTCATTGTGTCATTACATTGCCCACATTTTAGCACATCCTTAGTATACTTTGACTTAGTTTTACTTCAAACATTGTCCAAAATATTGAAGAGTGTCACTTACTTTTTTTGTGTCGTTTTGATACCACTTTGGCACTAATATCTCACTTCTTCGTGAAGCTTGATTAACGTGTCCAATTGGTGTGGTTATGTGGCTTACATTTGTAATCCTCACCCTTTGACATTTAGGCCTTGTTGGTTGCTAAATTATTGTGGTATCCTTTGATTGGGAGTCACGTCTACCCTTTGTTAATATTTATGCCTTGTTCATTTTGAGCTTGACGTAAGTATTGACATTGTGTTGATCATCTTTGCATCAAACTATCATTTTTTACACATTTTACAGGAGTATTTCCTTATTGATTGGCTTTGTGTTTCACACTTGCATGATTGTTCCTTGTGATCATTCATTTGAAAAACTTGTTTTCTAGGACAATCCTTTTGATCTCATCAATATTGCATCATCATGATGTCTATTTTCCTTAGACCTTCTTCAGAAAATCATGCACACATCTCCATACTTATGAAATGTCTAGTTGGTTTGCCGTTATGCTACCCTGAATCGACATGGAGCCTTCTTCACTTTGAAGAAGTTTGATCACACTATCTAGGTCTAGGAATTTATACCTAAACAACACCAACAATGACTGATTATCGTGTGGTTCTCACACTTACAAAAATATGGAACCTAGGTTTAGGAATTCAAATCAAAATATTCCCATTATGACTAAGCCTCGTTTGGTTCTTCACACTAGAGAGGTCCCATTGGGTACCCTATTCCCCACCTTCATCTCATAGTCGGTGGTATGGTTTGGATGCTTTTGATCCAAATTATTATTTAGGTTCCCCCCACTCTTCTTCTGATTCAGATCCAAACTACCATTCAGATTCCCTCTTCTTCTAAAGATTTGGATCCCAACTATTGTTCGGATACCCATAGATCAAATATTGAATCACGGTCCTCCCTTTCTTCGAAGGACCTTTATTCAAAATCACCTCAATGATATCTTCCTCCTTTGAAGACTTTGACTCAAGTTCATCGATCAAACATATAATTGGTTCTTGAGTCATGGTCATCCCTAATTCAGACCACCTCTTGAGTCACCTGACCTTCCCTTCCTTTAAAGAGTTCCATGACTGGATTCCCTCTAGTCAATCATCATCAATTTGACCCCTTCATGCAACTTAATGAATGGTTATGTGATCCTCGGATTCCTACATTCAATCATCTTCTAGAAAAATGACCTAGGTCTAAATCAAATCATCCATTCATGAGATGGCCTACCTATGCTACTTCCTCTCTTTGTCATCTTTTTCTATCATTCCAACTTCAATTCCCTCTTCCTCTTAGCCCTTTCAACCATATCATACCATTTCCTCATCCATCTTCTAAAGATCAATGTTTGTGACCATTCAAACCATTAGAAAGAAGCCATGTGCTAAGATATCTTTTCAAAGCACTATCAAAAATCTTCATGGGAGTGATAAGGTCAAACCTTCCCCTCATCTACATCATCAAACATCTTCATCTTCTTTTATCAATCAATCTTCCCCTCTTATCAAACCCATTTCTTCTATTCAACCTCCCATAGTCAAAGAAAAACAACCTCTACTGATTGATTTCTCTCAGAATGAAGGAACAATAAGACTTCATGAAGATATCCCTCTAGAGGATTGCAAACAAGGATTATTTCTTGAACTTGATACACTCATCACGTATTGGAGTGAAGAAATTGATCCCTTTTGTCAGAACATAGAGGAAGAGCCTAAAGTCATGGAACTTGATTCTTCTTTATTATTCCATCTTCACCTTCCTCTAAGCATGATGAGATGTTAAGGTCTAGCATTGATCCATGGCCTATCTTCTCATTACCCAATCATTCCTTATCTATCATCATTCCTCAATCAAAATCTCACCTTGGGTCACTGAGTAGCCCATCGTCTTCTTATATCCTGGAGCACCCCGGGTAGCCCTCCATTTTCTACTTGTGGGTCACCTCCTGGTAGCCCATTACCTTCTATTCTTGGGCCACATCCTAGTATCCCTTCATCCTATTCTATTTATGGGACACCTCTGAGTAGTCCCTCTCATCTATACTTGGGTCACCCCTAGTATTCCCTCATTATCTTCTTCCATTTTGGGGCCACGTCCTAGTAGCCCTCATTATCTTTCATATATGAGTCACCTTGGGGTAGCTCATTACCTTCTATTCTTGGGCCGCATCCTAGTATCCCTTCATCCTCTTCTATCTATGGGAAACCTCTAGGTACCATCATCTTCTATTCTTGGTCCATGTCCTTATAGCCCAATTTCTTCCATCTTAGGGCCATATTCTAGATCCCTTCGTCATCTTCTATTAATGGCTCACCTCCAGTAGCCCATCCTCTTCAATTCTTGGACCGTATCCTTTTCATCCATCATGTTCTTCTTATCTATGATGTTGTGGGGAAAGCCCACCATCATTTCTCTCATTCCTATCATCAATCATAAACATTCATGTTTCTTCTCCTCCTTCTTAGGATCAGACAAGTCACACATTAGCTTATAAGAAACCGAGGCGGGTTCTTTATCAAGATAAAATCAAAACTCCCAAGAGCTCCAAAAGCTCCAAACAACTCGAACAATCTCAAGGTTAAAAATCAAATGTGATTCAAGAACACACACCAATGCACCCATCAAGTATGGCGCAAAGTGCATAAACCTATGGATAGGGAACTCAAGCTCCCACATACAAAATCTTGTTTCACGAAAAATCATAGTCATTTTTGAGTATGAGCTCACCATGATCATCAAGATCGGAGATAATATGACTCTTGATAAAAAACATGCCTAGTCTCCCTTATCAAGGAATTCACAAACATTGTTGTTGGATCTTACCACACAAAGTGAATTTGTTAGTCCCAACTTTCCAAAAACTATCAAAAACCTAAAAATATAAAACAAATTCAAAAATAAAAAAATTGAGAAAACATAAAAAATCAAAGGTACAAGATCAAACATTACAATCAGGTATTACATACACATGGATGTTCTTTCTTCCCCTTCTTTTTATTCCTCTGCAAGGAATCCACCATTTTCATCCCTTCGGTGATATTTTGGTTAGCCAATTCACATGCATTTTGTGACATTTATCTCTATGGTATCTATTTGACCTTGGTCTTTTATCACCTTGGTAAATTAAAGAATGACTGACCTCTTAGAGATCCTATCACATTCAACATCTAATAAACTTGTTGTGAAGAACTTTTGGACATATTTGTTGACACTAGCCAATGTCATCATCACAATCACTTCCACCTCCTTCCATCAAGCCATCAATGGTTCTTAACCCCTTGTCAAACAAGAGAGCTGAAATAAGTTTTCAGAAAGTAAAGAATCAAAATCAATCAAAATCAAAAGCCTAAAAGCTAAAATCAAAATCAAATTGATATATAACTCTCTCTTGGGGTATATTTAATAGCCTCTATGGGGCTATGGATATGGATGCCTGACTGACAGTAGAGAAATGTTGTGATTAGAATCAAATACATCTCCGTGGGGCTATGGACACTTGACTGGAAGTGGAGGAATGTATGGCTATCCTTCCACCCTCCATTCATAAATCACTTTCAAAATAAATCATTCCTACACATTGGCTAGTGTCTTCACTTGTTGTGTATTAAATCTTCCCTTCAAGAGGTAATTAATTTCCACGTACACACATTGGATCTCTATGAGAGAACATGATTAGTATGTTACCAAGTGTCTTTTTTTGGACCTTGTTCAAACTCTTGCTTTAGTCCTTATCTTGTCTCACGATTTGTGCCTTTGGCTAATCACTTTTTTTCATCATGAGGCTTCTAAGCTACATTCATAACATTCGTTGTTCTTCTACTTCGTTTAGAACATCCATGTGTATAAGATTACCTTTTTTCCATGTTTGCGGACACCTTTGTCCCCTTTCACAAAAACAATCTTCCACTTCCTTTCTATCATGTGTTTCTTTGGCCAACTTACGCTGGGGGCATCCTTGCTCCTTCCCAACACTTCATTGGTTTATGTTCATCATCATGTTGAACTTATTCATATTGGCCTTGATCCCCCATTCATCATTGCAGCGTGAAGAGTTTTCCTTTGAATACTCCCACCTACCTAATGTTGGGAATTTTTGCATCTTCACTTTCTTGTGCATGTGTGTGGCATTCTTCCCTTGTACATCCCATCTATCGTTGGGGGCATCCATGTTTCTTTGTCTTCTGTACATAGTTTCAAAAAATTTCAAAATCACAAAAACATTCAAATATGTTAGAAAAATAAAAAACATTCAAATATGTTAGAAAAATCACAAAACAATAAAATATGTTTTAGAAAACATAAAAAAATATAAATCATCCTAAAAATGTCACTCTTTGGTTCTCACCTATTCATGTGTGTGACTCGCAGATCATCTTGATCTACCTCCATCAACAAAGCTAGTCTGCTTGCTTTGTTTGTACTCTGGGGCATAATAAGTTGCCTAGTACTGTTTCGTAGTGCACATTACTTTTTCATAGGACCCAAGTGTCCTCCTTATTCCCCTTACATGTATCCTTGCTTGGGGCACCATCATTAACCCTTGTCGTTAATTTGAATAGGTTGGAACTGAAGCTCGATAACAAAAACATTACATTATGTTTCTCTATTAGGTTAGCTTGTTTACTTTCTCGTATTGCATTGCATTATGTATGTTGCATGGAGTTAGGCATCTTTTACTTTCTCATATTGCATTTCATTTTGTATGTTACATGGAGTTGGTGTTTTTAGCAATGGACATTTTTCGTATATGGATTTTCATGTCATACTACACTTTTGTTCATTCTTTTTAATAAGGACCGATGATGAAGATCATTAGCAATATGATGAAAAATAAAGTTGTTTAAAAGGAAGTGGATGGATGTTAGCTCATTCCCCTTCCTCATACTCCTTTTATTCTATATCCCTTTTCTTCTTCTTCACACTATTCTTTCTTTGTTCTCTTTCTGTCATCTTTTTGATCCTCAATCGAGTTCTTCCATCACCCCATTGACAATCGAGTGGGCATCCTTCATTCTACTCATTTTTCTCATACCGCTTTCAAAATTTTCTACTTGTTTATGCATGTCTACTTTATTTTAAGTGATGTCACTTATGCCACCCCAAAGAGGAGAAAATGTAGACACCTAAAATATGCTTACACTTAGCATTTCCTCCAATTCAACTAATTAACGACACTTCATTAATTAGTTATTCTTCGCTCCATTCTCGGATGCCCATTCACGACCCTCTTTTGGTCATATTCCTCCTATATTTAACCCATTTGGTTAATATCTCTCTTATTAGCTGGAAATTCCTCCTTTCGAGCATTCAAAACCTCCCTAGTTCTTTGTAGATCACTTCTTATGGGCTTCCTAGGCTATCTATCAGTCCAAATGATTAGCTAGACCCTCCCAACTCTCTCAATGAGTCTCTAATCACTTGATAATCGAGTTTAACTAGCCTAATCCTAGCTTAAATATTCTAAAGCATGTTTACTTTTCTCCTAATCATAAAGTTCTTTTTTAGACTTTAGTCCCACATGCACCCAAAGTTCAAACTCTTCCATTTGGAAAACTATAAATAGAAGGCTAAGCCTACCCTTTCAACCTTACACCTTGTTTACATAACAAAATCTCTCAAGCACTTTGGAAAGGCATTAGAAATCATTTGTGATAGCTTTAAGCTATAAAACATTTGGATCTTGGCCATACTCCATTGTTAAGAGCTCCTCCATCTTGCATCCATCCACTCCAAATCTAGTTAGTAAGGGAAGATCCAAGCTTGGCCTTGTAGCCAACTTGGAGAGATCTCTTCACTATTTTTGGGAGAAAACAACACACAATTTGATTGCTTAGAATCTAAACTAGGTTCACTTTCATTAATCTTTCATGGAGTAGAGAGATATTTAGATATGCTAGGGTTTGAATGTTTGTTTCAAGTTTATATATGCATGCAAATAGATAGTTTATTGTTTAGCTCTAATCTTATGGTCCATAGATGGGTTAGCAAAGCTTTGAGGTTCTTTAGCCTCATTCAATAGCTTTGAAACTCTTCCTTGTTCAAAACATGCACACTTTTAATGAATGACTCTTATTGGGAGCACATTCCATTAGATTCTAGTTTTTCTAAATGTATGCACATGATCAATTGAATCGATTAGGCTTCACGATTTGACATTATGCTTCCATCTCATGATTCTCGGCTCTATTATGGGTTTATCTCCATTACCTTTGTTGATGGTATTTACGTTTTCTATCTCCAAGTATTTCGTGTACATACTCCTCACACTTCTCCACTTATACTTGGTTAGTATTGGCTTGATTACATGGGTGCACATTAGATCCCGATCACAATGATATATTATTACCCATGCCATTTGGCCGTATTTTCATTTACAATGAATCATTCCTCAAATATTCACAAAACCTCACTCGTTGGTATGCACATGGGTGTCCATTACCTCATTTTATGGATGAGGAATATGTTGTGGGCATTTACAACTTACGCTTAAATGGTGCCTTGTATTACCAACCTCACACTATTGCTTATCAAGTTTTAGACCACGCACAGTTGAATTTGATTATGACAATGATGACCTTCTAAATGAAATTACTTGATCACTCTCACCATCACACACTCCGGGGGCATCACACTTATTCCCCCTCTAACATCAACATGCGACTTATCTTCTTATCACATCCCACGTAGATCTTTACACACACCACGTACATATTGATATATGTTCGTATTGTCATTTCCAGATGACACACTCTTGTGCTTTGGTTCACACTTGAATGTTGAGGGCATCTTATATATATAAACCTCACACACACTACATGCTACACATTCTCTTCTACACGACACACTAGATACACTTCTATCATATACTTCTTACATGCATTCATCATTACACAATCAACATCCTTGCGACTTATTCCTTCCTTTCACACATATTAAACACACAAATAACACATACCCTCCTCACATACCTAACACTCAACACACTTAACATATTTACGACCTACTCCAAAATTTTGTGACATACGTTTTAAAATCATACAAATCATTTCTCTTGTGTGTAATCAAAACAAATGTCTTGTACAATCTAAACACTTCCAATACAAGTGTTTTATGCAATCATATAACACATTTTCGACAACCTACATCACACAAGTAACACGTCTATAATCAATCTCTTTCACAGAGCAATTAACAAGACACACTCGACATATTCCTCATACACCCAATGTGATACACTATCCTATGTCACACTTTAGTTCCACGGTCCATACTCGACTGTTGAGGGTATACATCTCAAGTCGCCCTCATCACACTCACACATTTAATCAACTCACTCGCTCACTCACACATTTACACTCTACACTTTGCACTTTGACTATCACATCTTTCTATTACACACATTTCAGACCATTTCCCAATGACACACTCTCGTTTATGGTTCATTCTTAACTACTGAGGGGGCATAAAAAAATGAACCTCATTGCATATAATTCTATTCGCATTCACTCGGGGGAATGTGACTCCTATCACACTCACTCGGCATTCCATTCCATATCATCCATCGACAACATACTACATATCTTGGTCACATTTAGTCTTGCTTACATTTACTTGTTACATGCACATCTTATTACACATGCTAGATATATATCTTGTATGTCATAATCTTGATCATAAACGCACGCGCGTTGACTTGCCTTTCTAGTTGTGATCACAAATTATCAGATCCATTACACGCAACATGGAAGCTTGGCACAATACCTATTACCAATCCCATAATGGCTCCTAGGGGAATCCACTTTCGTACACTACATGTGCTATTATTTCATAACACACTACTATATCGAAAATATACACGTTTTGACATATTTTTAAAATCTTTCTAACATGCTAATGGGTGCTTCATGTGCAACATTTGTTTCTACAGTCTATTTGCTACCATGGTTGTTTGTGACATTACTTTCTCTTGTTTGACAGTGTTTTCCATTGTTTGTGGGCACTACGGCCTTGATTGTCGACTCTCGGTGCGATTGCATAACATGGAGCTTTTCCCAAGTGTGGGACCTGCGAAATCGGAAAAGCTCTCCAGATGAAGGCAGTTCCTATTCCTCTGTTCGAGATGCACACGTAGAAAATGCAGAGGGTTTACTAAAAACCTAATCTAACTTTCCAAGGAGACAGGTAAGAAAATGCATAAAATAAAACCTAAACTACAAAGGTGATGCAGGAATGAAGAACACTGTCTTGCCAATAAACACAAACCATTAAAATGCAATGCAAGATCATGCTGAGATAGCTTGATTCACGGTGAAAGATCAGTAGGATGCAAATGAATACAGAGAGGGTTGAGAATCATCCACAAACATGCATTAATTTTCTCCAAAGATTGATATAACACACTGCAAAATGCCAAGAGGCAAGGTTGCATTACAGTTTCAAATGGGAGGTTTTAACTCCACAAGTTCACCTGCCAAAGAGAAGAAGGGAGGGGCAAAACAAGAATGTCCAACCTTTAGAAAGAAGCCCCTCCTTACAATTTATAGGAAGAATGAGAGAGAAAAGAGAGAGGAAATCCAAAACTACCCCAACCACCTCTAGGTTGCATTTAATTCATCTCATTATGATGGTAGGTGAGAACCCCAGTGAACCCAAAAGTGGCGAACTGTATTTTGCATTTTAAGAATTTTTTCTCACCCAATTAAAGATATCTAGTCGTAGTTGGATAGAGGACCTCGTAATCTTTCCAAAAAGTCCAACCTTGCATGAATCCGAGCTCCCAGTGAAAAGTTATGGCCATCACGAATATCTGCGCAGAGTGCTGCTTCTGTCGGCGCTCAAAATGTTGCGCCTCCTGAAGGTGAGCCATAGGCGCATCCATGTGTGTGTGTCGACATCCATTTCCGTGTGCCAAGGGCGCATCTTTTACCTTGTCGACATTCATTGTCATGCGCCACTTCCGTGCGCGAGGCACATCTTTTACCCTGTCGACATTCATTGTCGTGCGCCACTTCCATGCGCAAGGCGCATCTTTTACCCTGTCGACGACACTCATTGTCATGCGCCATTTCCATGTGCCAAGGGCATCATTTTACCTTGTCTCATACATTCATTGTCATGCGCCATCCTTTTCCTGTGCGCCAAGGGCCATTTTTTTCCGCTTATCGACACTCATTGTCATGCGCCATTTCCAGTGCGCAAGGGCATCTTTTACCTCTGATCGACATTCATTGTCGTGCGCCACTTCCCGTGCGCTTTTTGAATGTCGGGGATTTGAGCTTCTTTGATTTCTATAATCTTCTGCTTGTCTATATCTACCTGGGGGAAGATATATACAACAATTTGGTGACTCAATGGGATTACCTGCCTACTAGGTAGAAGATCAGTGGCCTTTTAGCAATCCATTGGGCATGGAGTCATAAGCAATAACTTGAAACCAACACGATATCGATCCGAACACGATATTACAACTCCTTCTCTTAGAGCATCTTTGAAGCAAGAAAACAACGAGAGAGCAAAAACTGTGCTTAGGAGCACTTAGGGAAGCGAAACCTAACTACAACAAGACAATGTGCATACGCACTTAGAGGAATTGAAATCTAGGCTAATATTTACAAGGGTAAACCTTTTCCTTTTAGTAGTGATGTTTAAGATGGATTAGTTAACCGGAATCGGGAATTCTTCTCCATCAATGTAGACAATTGGAAGGCATTACTACTTTTACATCCGTGACCATGTAGGGGCCACTCCAAATGGCATCAAACTTGGAATGCCTTCTGGTTTTCCCGATCTGCATCCCATTTCAAAACTAAGTCCCCTTCTTGAAAGGTCCTTGCTCTTGCTTTCTTATCAAACCATATTTTTACTAAGGCTGATCTTTCTCAATTGTTTGAATTGCATGTTCTCTAATTTCTTCCAATTCCATCAACTCTGCATACCTAGCCTCCATTGGTTGAACTCGGCCAACTCCATTTGCTTCATGAACTCCAATGTGGTAGGGTTCTAATGATATAGGCAATCTTGCCTCTTTTCCATAGACCAACTTGTAAGGGGAATTACTGTAGACCTCTTTGGTGTTATTCATCAGCCCATAATGCTGATTTTAGCTTGGTATGCCATGTTCTTTGATTTTCATCGAGTCCTCACGATGATTCTTAGCAAATTTTTGTTCGTGGACTCTGCCTGTCCATTACCCTACGGGTAATAATTTGAAGAGGTGCTCAAATAGATTCCATTCTTGATAGCCCATTCTGTAATCTTGGAACCTATAAATGCCGATGCATTTATCGATATGATAGTGGCGGCACACCGAACACAGTCACTATTCCTTCATAAAAGTCTAGTATGTTAGACTCATTTGCTTCTTTAGGCTTCTTTGCCGGTCCACTTGGTGAAATAGTCCGTTCTTTGCCGTGAGAATCCACTTGTGGCCTTGGCTTGAGTTTGGATTGATGACCCGTGAAGTCAATCCCCATTGCATAAATGGTTGGTCAACGAGAATTGGGTGCGATGGAAGTCTTTGCTTAGTCTTTCTTTGCTGTGAAGAGTGCACATTTCTTGCACTTTCTTATCCATGTATAGCAGTCACTGAAGACTGTCGGCCAATAATACCCTGCCTTCATTATCTTGAGAGCTGTTACTCGTGGGGCGAAATGTCCTCCAGAATCTCTATCGTGAAAATCTCGTAACACCCTTTTAATTTGATTTGTCCCAATGCACCTCAATAGAACTCCATTGATGTCTTTCTTAAACAAAACACCATCAACAAGCACATATGGAATGGCTTGTAATCTGAAGTATCTCCTCTTTGCTTTGCTCATTTCTGGGGGGCATAGGCCCGTCTGTAGGAAGTGTATCACATTCTGAGTCCAACACGGAGTGGGCACATCATCATTTTCCTGTTCTTGACCATCTGTAGTACGAGGCTGACCTCTTTTTCATCACTGCTTCAACTTGTTGACTCGAGGCTAGCTGCTCACATAGTCCCTTCCACGTACTAGTTTGGTGACCTTGATCTCGATGTCATATTCCATGACACGAGTTATCCATCTGCATGTTTCTCATTCAGATCCTTGTTTAGAAGGAAGTCACGACTCCGCATGAGAGACCAATAATTGGATCTTGTTGTTTGAGACTAGGTGCTTGAATTTCTTTAAGCTCGATTCTGCATGAGGACATGCTTTTGATGAAAGAGTACCTAGTTTCGTATTCCTCCAAGCCTTGGTGAAGAAAGCAAGCTGGTTGTTCTAATCCTCCTTTGTTTTTTGTTGTACGGGATTGCAGAAATCGTGTCCCCACCACCAAAGGCATATAGCATGAAGTCCTTGGAGAAGTTTGGATTGTGAGAGTCGGAGCTTGAGATATAGCCTCTTTTATTGCCTCAAAACTTGCCTTGCCTTGAGATGTCCACTTAAATGCCATACTCTTCTTTAACATCAGCGTTATTGGCTTCACGAGAGCGTGAAATTTGGAACAAATCTGCGGACAAAATTGATCCTTCCCAAGAAGCTTTGAAGAGCCTTCTTGTGACTTGCGCAATAAGCGATGCTCGAATTGCTTGACTCTTTACGGGTCAATCGTCGACCCCTCCTTTGAAACAATATGGCCTAGAAGTTTTCCCTCGTGAGCCAAAAATATGCATTTTTGGGATTCAATGATACCCCAAATCTTCTACACCTCGAAATACTTGCCTCAAAATAGCGGAGGTGATCATTTTGCATTTTTGAGAATACAGTGATGTCGTCAAGATATATTAGAACTATTTTATTGATCAACCCCTTGAATGCCATATCCATTGCCCTTTGGAAGGTGGCTCCAGCATTTGATAGCCCAAATGGCATTTTCTTGTAGGCATAGGTCCCCCATTTGGTGGTGAAAGCCGTCTTGAATTGGTCATCTTCTTTCACCATCACCTGATTGTACCCTGAGTAGCCATCTAGGAGAGAGAATCTCTCTGAACCGGATACTACTTGCAATATTTGTTCCATTGAAGGAAGTGGGTAATGGTCTTTGAGAGATGCCCTGTTTAGGTCTCGGAAATCCACACACAACCTGATTTCTCCACTCTTCTTCCAAGGAACCAAGTTTGCAACCCGGCTTGAGTGCTTGATCGGGAAATAATGCTTGCCTCTATTAGCTTATTTAGCTCTTTCTTCATTAGAGGTTGATGTGAGGGTTGGTGGTCTCCTTACGCTTTGATGGGCTTAGCATCTGGATCAATTCTATGGTATGTTGTGCCAAATTTGGATCGAATCCTCTTAAGTCTTCATAGCTCAAGCGAAGACATCTGGAAATTCTTGGCAAAGTTGTATGAAATCTGATTTCTCACCTTTCAGTGGCCACTTTACCAATTTGAAGTGTTTTGCCTTCCCAACCGGAATTGGCTTGAATCTTCTCTCTTGACTGTATGTTAGCCTTTTCCTTACGGGCTGGTCGTTAGGGTTGAAGATAGACTCAATGTTACTAAACCCTTAGGAAGCTTGTTTGTCGCATTTGCACTACCACTTGATCCCCATCTTGCTGCTCTAATCATCACGATTCTAGTGAGAATTCAGCCTCTTCTTGTAAGAAATTGACGATCTGTTGATCGTTCTCAAACACACTGCCGACTTGTGTTATTATCTGGGCTTTGGCCTCACAATCACATGGATATGTGGCTGTGTTTTTCCCTTTTGATGTTGTCAACCACATCAAGCGTTGCTCCAATGCTGCTGCGAGCCTATCTGTGACTTCATTTTCTTCACAGGTATGGACACAATGTTGAAAGCTTGAAATCCTCAATGAGGTCCCATACCCTATTCTTGTAGCTCTCAACAAGTCGTTCTTTGTAGCATGTTGTCCCCTAGCTTGGTTGATGATTAGCTCGCTATCTCAAACACTGCAAGTTCTTTATGCCCCTTTTCTGGCCCGATGAATTCCATGAATCAATGCTTCGTATTCGGCCGTGTTGTTTGAGCAGCAGGGAAAAGCTGGAAGCGAAAAGCTGAAAAATATTTGATGTCTTGTGGTGAAATCAACATTGCACCACCTCCAGCACCTTGTCTGCTTCTCGAACCATCGAAAAATAATTTCCAAACTTTGTTTTCATCCTTTTGTTCGAAATTTGAATGATGTGGGAATGGGTGAATTTTCTTCATGTATACAATACACGCCCAATTGATTCTTCAATTTCCTTGTATGGGTCAAATTCATGACTCTTGTTTGCCCATTCATCAAAGTTAAATCGGGAATTCCCTCGACCTTAGTACTATTTCTAGATCATTTGAACACTCCTCGATCAAAAGCCGAGCAATTTGCATTGATAGGATTTGGTACATGAGGCTCAATATGGAAATTGGCAATTGGTTTGACACTGATTGTTGCTTTGGCTCCATACCTTGTCCTAAAAATCATGTGTGACCAATCTGAGATAAATATCCACCGATTTTTGCGGTGAAGTCTCTTGATAGACACAAACATAAAGAGTGGCGGAAGGTCAATCACGAGACACATCTTGTAAGCTGTAACATTAGGACGGGAATGTAGTGTTAGGCTTAACCCCTTGATGACTCCAGCGGTTCCCTCTTTGCCGTTCCATCTAGTTGTACTACTCCTTTAGCACTTGGCTCATACTTTAGACCCGGTTGATCCGCTATTTGCTTTGGCATCTTTGAACTACTTGCCCTGAATCTATCATGCGGTTGTGTACCAGTGGTTTCCAACAATCAACGAAACATAGAATGGTGGAGGCTTAAAATTTTCCTTGTCAGCCCCCATCATGTTGCTTTTGCATTAGTGAGAACTTTCTCATGTCCCACTGGTTTGATACATTTGTGGCGAGACCAATTAGCCATTGCGAGCTTACTTGCAATAAATCTCGTTGCCACAGGATCAAGAGTGATTCCCACATGGAAATGTTCACATGTGTCTTCTTCATTTGATCGATGATGTTGAAAGGGGATGAATTGTCCTTTTGTTGTCCCTTACTTGTGTGACCTTTTACGGAGCTTGAGCAGTGCATGTGTTGCTCAACTGCAGGTACCTTAGGTTGATTTTGCACATTTGGAGCTGCGTTTGGTCTCTGACCCCTTGTTGTGTAGGAGTGGGTGAGAAACAAGCTGGATTACATGGTTGTCCTCTCTCTATATTTCTCTTCTTTGACCAGTGTGTTGGCAGCCACATGCCTTGAAAAGGTTGTTGGTTAACTCCACGAAGTCTTCCGTTTGCCGATTGGCGATGTGGTTTCTGTTGGAGGTCCTTCTTGTTGCATTTCTTCTTTGTTGATTCTCCTCACGGCTTGGTTCTTGAGGAACACCAATGGTTTGCACCATCGAGGCCTGATTTAGTGCACCATTGAAACATCTTTGTTGATTGTGAGGTAGATTAAGGGTAACACCGGTCGTACTCCTGTGCCATGTTATTTTGTGTCGGGACCAAGGCTCTTGAGGACGTCGTTGCATTTGGATCATACGGTCGAAATGGCATAGCGCTTGAGGTTGTCCTTGGTTTTGGTTTTGATTTGTAGCCTGAGGTGGTGGTCTATTTTGTTGGTATGGGGGCCTAGCTTGGTACTGTGCTTGAGGCTGATATGGTCTAGCACTTTGAGCTTGTTGTCTTTTGATAGTCACTAGCTCATTTCCAAGGTTCTGTAGTTGTTTCATGACCTCCTGTAATTCCTTTGAAGTATTTGAAGAAGTCGACGCCTCATTATTGCTTTGATTTCTAGGAGTTGGAATGGGATTCAACTACGGTGCTTATTTAGTTGTAGGATTTCCCATATCTGGATAGAGAGGCATTGGTGGCCTTGGTGCAAGCTTGCCAGCTTGGATCAAACAGTTCTCTGCTCTGATAGTTGTGTCGTAGGCCCCTGGCAGCGTTGTTCCTCCCATTGATTGGATCATCATGGCTATGTCTGAATTTATAGCCTTTAAGAAATAAAGGAATGCTCCTTCGGCGGTTGGTCTCATAGCTATTGGAATCCTGTCCCATGTCCGTTGGAATCTGAAGTTGAAATCTGTCATTTGTTCATTAGGAGCCCTTTTGATTGTTGTCATTGTTCGATAAAGATAAATTGTCGCCCTCTCCCAGAATTGGTTGCGAAAAAGAGTGAACAAAGTTGGTTCCGATTAAGTAATAGACCTGCTTTGCTTAGGCTCCTAAACCATTGTAAGGCCTTACCTTTGAAAGATGAAGCCAACAACTTGAGCGCATGACATCCATTTCATTTATTTCATGGATTGCACATGCATTAGCAATATCTGGATGTGATCGATAGGAGTAGTATGATTTTCTCTGTAAAATAGGGTATATTCTTTAGTCTTTATGAATTTGGAATTTGATTATGAGCATTTAGGGCAAGTGGACTACTGCCCAGTGAAATTGACAAAGGGATTCGGTGGTAGATGTGCCATTATGATTGGCCTAAGAACCACAGTCGATGCGAGAAAAGGCCTACCGGGTGGAGGTGTAGACAAAGTCTGTTAGGTGGAGATGGTGATCTTTGTGGTCTTCTTCCTCTCCTCCTCTGCCAGTGATAGTTGCAAGTGGAAAAATAGCCCCTCTTCTCGAGTATTGGACTGGTTTGAATTCTTCTCATATGCAGGCAACTTTTTCTTGCTACACCGCTGAATTCTATCCCCTTCGGAGTCGCGGATGTGTTAGAAAAATGAGCCTCAAAAGGCAGACTTCTGCCAAGTTACACACCAAACCTGACAATATTTAAAAAATAGAATTTTAAAAGACTTGTATTTTTGAGATTTTAGAGTTTGGAATTTGATTTGGAATGACAGTCCGAAAATCCAAAAATGCCAGACTTCCGAAAACCCGAAATCCGAAAATCAAAAAACCATGAAATTTTGAAAGTCAAAATCTCAAAAATCTAAGAATACCCTTTTGAAGATTATCCCCGATCTATCAATTGGTGAAATTTTGACTTGTTTTGAGCAAGTTAAGTCCTTGAAAATTGATTTCAAAGTTCAGCCTAGAAGGTGAAAATATGAAATTGTAAAACCTGCAATTTTTTAAGTCTGAATTTCTTGAAAGTTCCTTCAAATATGTGGAATGACCTCTTGGTCCCACCGGGCGTGCCAAAACTATTGATGGTGAATCACAGCACCCCTGAATGTCTGCAACTCGATGGGTTGAGACTCTCAGTGCGATTGCATAACATGGAGCTTTTCCCAAGTGTGGGACCTTGCGAAATCGGAAAAGCTCTCCGGATGAAGGCCGGTTCCTATTCCTCTGTTTAGATGCACACGTAGAAAATGCAGAGGGTTTACTAAAAACCTAATCTAACTTGCCAAGGAGACAGGGTAAGAAAATGCATAAAATAAAACCTAAACTACAAAGGTGATGCAGGAATGAAGAACACTGTCTTGCCAATAAACACAAACCATTAAAATGCAATGCAAGATCATGCCTGAGATAGCTTGATTCACAGTGAAAGATCAGGAGGATGCAAATGAATACAGAGAGGGTTGAGAATCATCCACAGACATGCATTAATTTTCTCAAAGATTGATATAACACACTACAAAATGCCGAGAGGCAAGGTTGCATTACGGTTTCAAATGGGAGGTTTTAACTCCACAAGTTCACTGCCCAAAGAGAAGAAGGGAGGGGCAAAACAAGAATGTCCAACCTTTAGAAAGAAGCCCCTCCTTACAATTTATAGGAATAATGAGAGAGAAAAAGAGAGGAAATCCAAAACTACTGACCACCTCTAGGTTGCATTTAATTCATCTCATTATGATGGTAGGTGAGAACCCCAGTGAACCCAAAAGTGGCGAACTGTATTTTGCATTTTTAAGAATTTTTCTCACCCAATTAAAGATATCTAGTCGTAGTTGGACAGAGGACCTCGTAAGCTTTCCAAAAAGTCCAACCTTGCATGAATCCGAGCTCCCAGTCAAAAGTTATGGCCATCTGAATATCTGCGCCAGGGTCTGCTTCCTGTCAGCGCTCAAAATGTTGCGCCTCCTGAAGGTGCGCCATAGGCGCATCCGTGTGTGTGTCGACATCCATTTCCATGCGCCAAGGGCGCATATTTTACCCTGTTGACATTCATTGTCATGCGCCACTTCCGTGTGCCAAGGGCGCATCCTTTACCCTGTCGACATTCATTGTCGTGCGCCCTTCCATGCGCTTTAAGGGCGCATCCTTTACCCCTGTCGACATTCATTGTCGTGCGCCATTTCCTTGCACCTTGCGCGCAGGGCGCATTTTACCCTGTCGACATTAATTGTCGTGCTCCACTTCCGTGCGCCGCTTGCGCCGCGTGCGCCAGGGCACATCTTTTACCCTATCGACACTCATTGTCATGCGCCATTTCTGTGCGCCAAGGGCGCATCCTTTACCCTGTCGACATTCATTGTCGTGCGCCACTTCCGTGCACCAAGGGCGCATCCTTTACCCTGTCGACACTCATTGTCATGCGCCACTTCCGTGCGCCTTTTGAATGTTAGGGATTTGAGCTTCTTTGATTTCTATAATCTTCTGCTTGTCTATATCTACCTGGGGGAAGATATATACAAGACTTAGATTACACATTGTCTGCTAGAATAAATTTTACATCCGTGTTTTTCTTTGTTCGTACTAACACTTGTCTCCCAACCACTTTGTTTGTGTGTGCCTTTGTTTCTGCTAAGCACATTTTGTTCCCCCTTGCGGGGAAAAGTTGCAGCATAATGGTGGGTCCTCGTTTGGGCTGCATACTCCTTTAGTGACATCACATGCACTCCAAATGAGAGGGGCCATAATTTGGGTGAATCAGCCACCACATACAACGTTATATACAACACAACATGATACCAATACATCATAATTATCAGCGGTGGGCAAGGGGCTCATAATCGAGACTTGGGTCATTTACACAACATATACATTAGCACTTAAACCGAGATAATAGCGCACTGGATGCCTGTGACTAGGGGGGCGCTTACACAACATTTTTAGTTCAACACAATTTTTGGCATTTTACACATATGCTTTTATAGGGCTACATTCCTTAGCACCATGCATGCATTCCCAACATCTTGTCTTTTCTAAATTTGCATTGGATCATAACTGTTTAAATGTCTTGAATTTTTACACGCCATCTGTAGTGGTGTTCTGAATTCATGGGAAATAGTTAAAGGTTAGAGTATGAAACCAAAAAATTCTCCCTACACTTATTCCATTTTATTGGTGTGAGATTGCCCAAAACCCCGCGTCAACAACACTTACATGATCCTTTTCTACACTCTTTCCTCATCACGGATCAGATGCACATGTTCCTTTTTCAAAATTTCAATGTTTTTACGTACTTATTTTTATGCTTTTATACACATACATGTGTATTTGACTACTTGTATGTTCTTCTCTTTTGCAGTCCGTCTCGTGCATGCGGAAGCACTAGTCGGTCATCACTCAATGTCATTTAACAACATCACACACATAGGCATAAACATCGACAACAAACACGTTCATGACATCTACAACATGCGTTTCCACCTTAGGTTCATGATCTCATAACTTTTTGCACTTTCTAATCTTTTAGTTTCCATGCTCCATCTTTTTACCACTCCACACTTTTCCTTGTCTCTCGGCACGTTTTCGCCATCGATCTATATGGTTATCGTGTACACATCTCTAACTACCTTTTTAATCGAGATTTTGCTCAACAACATAAATTAGGGGAAATGTAGACACCGAATCACGTACTTAGGGTAATATCTAGTCCCGATTGCATATTACTATTCATGAGATTCCTAAGTAAGAAAAGTACTAATTAACCCATGTCTTTTGCTACCTTTCTTTGGTTTCTTCCACTTTTGGTTTTCCACGCCCTTTAGCTTAATCTAACCTCCGAGCCTTTAGTTTCTTTGAGTATGGATACCAACACCCTTGCAAGGATGTTAGCGCCAGTGCCTCTGTACCCTATGGGTGCTTCTAACCTCTTTGTACTTTACTCACCTCTTTTGGGTCATTTCTAGCCATTTGATCACTTTATATTTTTTGTAGTCGGCATTTTCGGGTTAATTACAAAATTCAAGCAAGGGAATCATATAAATATAAAGTTATGTGATCATAATAAAGGAACAAGCACTAAGCATTAGCTATCATCACCTAAGGTTGCATACAAATGATATCAAAGAGCATCAAAGCATCCATTCTAACATCCATCACAAGGGAAAAGGGATGGTTTTCTGCATCACATTTCATAGGAGGGGAGTATATTCTATTCCACGCACACACCTACTACATTTTCTTACATCTAGTTACTTGCTCGCTATCAAGTGCGACATGCACACGAGACACCTAGGGCACGATTCCACACACACAAACATAGAACTACATTGGTTCTCGAGATGTAGTGCAACGATCGGGTTGTAAGTTCACCATTGTGATAGCCGAGGACAATCGAACCCTCATTGTGCATCTTTATTGCTTGTAATTTAATGTCATTTGAGGGTTTTACAAGTTCACATTTCACTTTGTAGGTTTCAAATGAGCTCAACATTCTTAGTGTAAGCTCGTAGCGACCAAAGGTGAACAACAATGACCAACTTACGACCCTAAAAAGTTGGGTTTTCGAGCATTTTCACAAACTTAGGCACTGTTTTGGTCTGTGGCACCCATGGGTGCCTCTACCCCCTCGGGACGCCCTGTCCAGCCTATACTATTAGATATACATTTTTGGGTCTCTATGCGAAGTTCCTGCCATTTTGTTTAACTAGTCAAGACTTCAAGACACTTCAGATTTGGTTGTGAACCAACTAAGTCTTTCTTTCTACTCCTTGCAATTAGGGTTTCATAATTTATTGCTTAGGTATTTATTGTTGTACTTAATTATCATATATTTTCTATTACCATAGCATTTAGATTAGGCTTTATTATTCACATTTTAGCTTAATCAGTTTCTAGAGCTTACAAGATTGTGCTTTGCGATGGTTCTATGACTTGCCCTTGCATATATTAAATCATTTACTCCTCTTTCGATTTGTTTTTGTTAGTGTAGGATTTATTTTCCTCACTTTATTTGTATTATCCTACTTGGGATATTCCACCTCACTCGGAGTTTCCCTATACTTATTGGATATGCTTGTTTAGGTGTACACTTGACTACACTATTCTAGGTGTTGGTTTCCACTTGACTACACCATTATAGGTGTTAGTTACTACTTGACTACACCATTATAGGTGTTGTGTAGACACTAAATCACACACTATGAGTATTTATATAGTCATGATTGCATACTACTATTCATATGATTCCTAAGGGAGAAACATATTAATTGATCACTTTGTCTTTGACCATCTTTGTTTTCTTTCCGTTGTCCTTCTTGGTATTACAATCCTTCTATCTCAAAAAGTATTTCTTTTCATACTTCGGGATTTATCACTGCGGACACAAGTGCCTGAGATGCTCCCATCCCCTCCGGGCACCCTTGACCTCTTTGTACTTTGTTCACATATTTTGGGTTCTTTCTAACTATTTGGGTATCTTATATTTTTAGTAGTTGGCCTTGTCGGAGTTAATTGTGAAATTCCAGCAAGGGAATCATATAAATATAAAGGTATGTGATCATAATAAAAGACCAAGCACTAATCATCTACTAGCACCACCTAAGGTTACATCTAAAAGCATCTTAAGAGCATTCAAGAATCCATCTAACATCCATTCAAGGGTAAGGGACTGCATTTATGCATATACTTCATAGGAGGGGAGTTCATTCGTTGACATCCACACATCTATTTACATTTCTACATATAGCTATTGTTCTCTATTCAAGTGTGACACACACAAGAGCCACTAAGACACAATCTCTTCTCACACACACACATAGAACTACATTGGGTCTGAGATGTAGTTCAACGTTTGGTCGAAAGTTCTTTGTGTGTGACAACAAAGGACATTCCAGACCCCTTAGTTACATTATTTTCTTTTTGAGATTTGATGTGTTTTGGGTTTTATAGGTCATATATTGATTGCAGTTTATAGGTGACATATGCGAGCTTAGTGCGACACATAAGTGATCAAAGACAAAGGATAAAGAACATCTTTGCAACCCTATGAAGTTAGTTTTTTGAGATTTTGAGTAGTGATAGGAACCTGGAAGGTCTCGACACCCCAGTGCCCTACCTGCTACACGAGCGCCTTGATCCATGAAGATCATGCGGTTGCATAATTTTTCGAGGCTAGGTGTGACAATTTTCCCTATCTATTCATTAGGTTGTCACTTTGCACTGATCGAGGATTATGTGCGAATAAAATAAGTCCTTTTATCTCTCCTTTGCAAGAAGGGTTTCAAAATGTAATTGCTTATTTTCTTGGGTAAAATCTGTATTTTCTTGTTTAGATCTTAGTGTTGTTACATACATAGAAGTAAGCATTTTATTCATCCATTTAAATATTTTGCTTAATCATTTGGTGAATGCGGTTCTTATTCTCCCATAATGGCTCAATCTTATGGTGAATTTTACTAAAGCCCATCTTCAAGAGCTTAATGACCATCTCACTTTGAGCATCCTCAAGATCTAGATTTACTTTAATTCGCTACTCGTGAGGAGGCTACAAATCTTGCGGACCTTAATATTCCTACTTCCATCACCACTTCCATGACTATTGCTACTCAACCACCTGTTTCCACTCTTCCACCTACTTCAGTTGTTCATGTTTCTGTTCCTACTCCAAGCAACTATTTTATGCCACCTCATGTTTCTCATACAGACAATTTTTTCTGCTTTGGAACTCAATACTTAGCCTCTTTTTATCAGGACCTTTAAGTAAAAATTTGTCAATTACAACAAGCTACTTCTCATGCATTTGCATATTTTGATTCCACATTGCTACTTCATTCCCCTTTTACACCCACCATATCTGCTTATACACTTCCACCGAATTTTGTCACTCATAAGTTACCATTTTCAATGGTCATGGTGACCCTCAAGAGCACCTACGAGCATTTCATGTTGTATGCCTAGATTTTGTGGATGATCATACTTGTTTAGCTAAGCTTTTCATTTGAGTCTTCACGAATATGCGATGCATTGGTTCTATAATATACTTGTCTAACCGGTAACACATTTCCTACATCTAGCCGATGATTTTCTTGCTCATTTAACTATCAATATTGGCTCCAAGATATCCTATGCTCAACTCGTACAACTTAAACAAGGATCCAATGAACATCTAGTAGACTATGTCTTACGATACAAGAACAACTTAGCTAAGATGTCTAATGTGCTTGTGGACTCTGAACTTCAAAATCTATTTGTCCAAAGTATATTTCTGCCTCTCCAGGAGAGTGTTCTCTTTTAGAAATTTCAATCATTCTATTAACTATGTCATACTCTTAAGCTACATGAAACTAAACTCTTATCTATAGGCAAGCTTAAGTATCAGGAACAAGCTTCATCTTCTACATGTTTTAAAAGTAAATAAAATTTCAAGCCATCAAAAGAACCTACTGAAGCTAAAGTCACTATTAATGTTGTATCTAATACTAAAGAACTACAATGAAAACTACCTAAGTGTACATACACAAAATTGACTATCGCTCTGCATATTCTATTACCATAGCTTATTGAGAGCATTCTTATTACGCTTCATCCTCCACTCAATTTGGACCCATATCGTCCTAAGGGTCATAATTACAATGAAAATTTTTAGATGTGATTATGATCAATGCTTTAGACATTTAACAGATCAATGTTTCAAACTTCACAATGTTATTCATCGATAATAATGTTATTGAGCTCCCTGAGCCCAAAACATCCACACCATTCAATGAAAATCATAAGCTCAAAATATTCAACAATCCTCTTCCAAAAATGATAAGCAAGTGGTTGAATCTTCAACAAATCATACATATTGTAATGGTTCCTCATCTTGCATCGGGGATCTCGATTTTCTAGTCACTCATGGTGATGTATCTCCACCAATTATTTCTTTCTCTGATCATGATTATCATGTTACATTCTCTTCTTCTCACTTAAACATTAACGATTCTATTGGGTCCACTTCTATCAATAACACCAAAATTAAACCATTATATCACATCAACACGTTCTATTGCACTCTAATCATTTTCGGCTATCCACTCGCAAATTTCATATCCAATCCCTAAATCATAAAGTTTTGTCAAACTTCCTATCATTTTTCGGTCCTCTTACCATGCTTTTTCCCTTTCTTTTAGGGTCAATCAAAGGGTGTGACATGCTCTTAGGTTTTCCCCGGCTTTATGCAACAAAGGCCATCATCTCCATGCATCACTTTGCGTCTAAAGTTCATTCATAAAAAAGGTCATTTCTATCAATGGTGTTCCACCATATACACCATGGCTGCAACATCCTTTTAAGAATGCCATTGCATTAGCTAGAGCATATCGGCCCCCTACGACCTTTGAATTTAAAGCACAATCTTGTCCTAGCTTGCCTATTCATACATGACCTATACAATATCATCGGTTTGCTAATCGACCACATCAAGTATAGGTTTGTCGTTCGACCACTCCTTCACCTAGATATACATCACCCCTCGCATTCTTACACATAAGTACTCATCACATCCATGCTCTCCTACACATAGGTCTCCATCACCTCCATAGTCTCATTTACATAGACATTCATCGCCTTCACATTCTCCATCATATAGGTGCACATATCCTTCACGATCTTCTCCACATAGGAAATCATCACCTCCTAGGTCTCAGATGCATAACTCTCATTCATCAACTCATCATTTGTCTCATCCATTGCCGATCTTAGAGCATGGTCACACAATTTCATCTCTGAAAGCATCAGGTGGAGGACCCTCGTCCTTCACTTTTATCGGATAACACATTCATCATCACACACTTTGGGGGAATAATACTTATATCCCCCAAAGATCGACACGTGTCTCATACTATCATCACTTCATATCTAGTATTTCACATACAAGATACACATCTTGATACATACATTTTTATTTTCATTACCCGATGGTGCACTCTTGTGCTACGGTTCACACTTGAATGTTGAGGGCATCCTATACACATGAACCTCACACACTACACATTACATACTTGACACAATCACCACACATAATTCTTGTACATATTCATCACTACATAATCAACACACTTACGACACTTTATTTCTAGCATTCAACACAACATACTACACACTCGTTGCATTCATGCCATACTTCTCTCACATAACACGACATATCCCTCTCATGCACATTCACCAAAACACATTACACATTTGATGTGTTCATAATACAAATATTTCACGTGCACATGACACAACACATTACACATTCGGCGCTTCACACGATACATCTTTCTCCTACACATTTGACACATCACATTACTCAATGTGTCCACAATTAATATCTTTCGCAAACATTCGACATGACATACTACACATTCAACATTTCTTTATAATCAACACAACACACTACCCTATGACGCACTCTAGTTCCACAGTTCATACTCGACTACCTTGAGGGTTTATATTTAGAAATGAACCTCACCACACTCACATGCTCAATCACTCACTCACTATACTCTAAACTTTGACGATCACATCTTTCTCACACACATGTTCAAACCATTTCTCGATGACATACTCTTGTTCAATGGTTCATTCTTGACTATTGAGGGGAATGTATAAATTAACCTCATCTCATGCATACACATCCACACTTGCTCTCGGGGGGTAGGTGGATCCTATCACATTCACTTTGCATTCTATTCAATGAGACTCCATAACATACCGTAGATCTTGGCCGCACATTGTTCTTGTTTGCTTATAATCACATGATATATCTTTCTTACTATGTCGAGATAGATAGATTGTATGTCATTATCTTTACCATATACACATGCATGTTCACTTTCTTTCTAGTTGTGATCAAAAAATTTACACAACTCGATACACACGCAGCATGGATGCTTGCGCGCATACCTATTACTAGTCCCATAATGGATCTTGTGGGCATCAACTTTCATACACACACTACAAGTGTTATTGTTTCGGTTTATACTACTTCCTATTCATACTAGCACACTACTATATCAAATTATACATGTTTTGACATACTTTTTATCTTCCTAACACGCTATGGGTGCTTCATGTGCAACATGTTTTGACATACTTTTTATTTCCTAACACGCTATTGTTTATCTTTTCTTTTCATTATATGCCATTGTTTGTGGGCTTTTCCCTATCTCTTGCTTGTTCTTTGATTGCGTGTATGATTTTGGCCATGATGGCCTTGTGTGTCTTGGGACATTGTGAGTGATGTCCCATGTTTGAAGCCTATTTTTCGTGGTCTACTTTGTCTGCGTATTTCTTGCCTACATTTTCTTCTTGCGTGCTTAGCTTACATACTTTGTCTTCTACATGTGTGTTTATCTTGTTTTTGCACTAACACTTGTCTTCTAACAATTTTATTTGTGTGTGCCTTGGTTTCTACCAAGCACACTCCACCCTCCATGTACAACATCAATTTCAACACATGACGGTCGGTCCTCCTTTGGGCCGCATTATCCTTAGTAAATTTGCATGCACCCCAAACAAGGGGGCCATCCATTGAGTGAATCAGCCACCCCATACAACATCTTATAGTCACACTTGAACATAGTTCAATTGCTGTACAACACAATATTTTATCTCGAAATGGCCTAGAACTTGACTTGGGTCTTTAGATTTTCATGAACACTAGTGCCCAACACATGACGGTAGCACTGGGTGCCCCTGACCCTTCTTGGATGCTTGTGACTAGGGTACAATTACAAAGATTTTATCAGGTCAACAAATTTTTCGGTAGTTTACACAATGAATTTTACAGGCAACACAATCCTTAGCACATGACATGTATGCACTACATTGTATTTTCTACTTTCGTGTTGGATATGAATTATTTGAAATAAATCATATTTTTAAACACCATTTGTAGTGGTGTTCACATTGCGAGAAAAAAGTTAATGGTTGGAGGATGACACTAGAATTTTCTCCCTACACTTCTTCCAGTTCTTGGCATGAGATCGCCCAAAAAAATTCACATTCGATGCAACTGGCATGAGATAGCACAAAAAAACTTGTTCTACAAAATCTTCAAGATCCTTTATATCTCTTTTTCTCATCACGTTTAGGTGCACATATTTATTTTCACATCTTACATACATTTTACTTATTTTGATGTAATTTTACATATGCACGTATTTGACTACTTGTTCATTCTTATCTTTTTTGCAGTCCGTTCTTATGGGAAGTGGTATCACATAATCACACATCACAAAAACAACACAATCAATCGACATCAACAACATGTGCATGATGCGACATCTACACATACACTCTCTCCCTAGGGTCATCATCATCATTTCATTTTACTTTCTCCTCTCTAGTTTCCAGACTTCACTTTTTTATCACTCCATGATTTTTCCTCATCTCTCGACACACTTTCACCATTGATCTACATAGTTATCATGTACACATCTTTTAGATGCTTTTGTGTTATCGAGCATTCGCTCAACAACATAAAGTGGAGGAAATTTTATTACTAAATCACACACTTTGGGTATCTATCTAGTCCTGATTGCATACTACTATTCATATGATTCCTAAGCAAGAAAAGTACCATTAATCCATGTATTTGGCCACCTTTGTTTGCTTTCTATTGTCCTTCTTGGTCTTACACTCCTTCTATCCCAGATTTCTTTTCATATTGTGGCATTTCTCACACTGGACACTAGCGCCTGTGAGGCACTCCCATCCCCTCTCGGGTGGACCCGACCTCTTTGTGCTTTGTTCACATTTTTGGTTCCTTTCTAGCCATTTGGGCATCTTATATTTTTGTAGTCATCCTTGTGGGGATAATTACAAAATTCAAACAAGTGAATCATATAAAATAAAGTTATGTGATCATAATAAAAGGCCAAACAATAAGCATCTACTAGCATGGCCAAAGGTTGCATCCAAAGGCATCTTAAGAGCATTTAAACATCCATCTAGCATGCATTCAAGGGCAAGGGATTGCATTTATACATGCAATTCATAGGAGGGGAGTTCGTTATTTACATCCACACATCTATTTACATTTCTACATCTAGATATTGCTCGTTATTTAAGTGCGACACACACAAGAGCCACTTAGGGCACAATCTCTTCACACACACACAAAACTCATTGAGTCTAATGTAGTGCAATGTTCAATCGTAAGTTTCACATTTGATGACAACCGAGGATAGTTCGACCCCTCATTTACATTATTTTCTTTTCAGGATTTGATGCGTTTTGGGATTTTGTAGGTCATATCTTCATTGCAGGTTACAGGTCACATATAAGAGCTTAGTGTGACACACATGTGATAAAAGACAAAGGACAAAAAACATCTTGCAACCCTATGAAGCTGGTTTTCTAAGCTTTTGAGCAAAGTGACAGCGCCCAGAAAGTCTCTAGAGCCCCGGGCACCCTAGCCCCTACACGGGTGCCCAGTCGGGTAGATCATGCAATCGCACAATTTAATGAGGCTCAATGCAAAAATTTTCCCTCTTTGTTCATCAGGTCGTCACTTTGGCGTGATCCAAGATTATTTGCGAATCAACGAAGTCTTTCTATCTCTTCTTTGCAACTAGGGTTTCAATACTTAATTGCTTATTTTACTTGGGTCAAATCTATATCTACTTGTTTAGATCTTAGCATTGTTACATACACATGAATTAGGCATTTTATTTATCCATTTAAATAATTTTCTTAATCATGTTGGTTACCTTCATTCTAGGTGGAGATTACCACGATTATAAGAGGAGGTTGCACATTCACATTCTATATGTACATCTCTTGAATTATTCTATTTGACCATATTGAGTTGGAGCTATTTTTGTGTTATTGCAATTATCTCTCTTGTATTTTTGTAATTTGTAGTCTTGAATGCTTGTATTGTTAAATGTCTTGGAACAATTCACGTCTCACATCATTCATCTATGCATTCTTCGAACCAAGTAGATATGTGGCGCTTCTCTCGATAGTTTTTAGCTCATTTTTCTATGACTAGCAATTGCACCCAAAGTGTAATGGAGACACCGATAGGGGGACATAATATTTTAGGATGAACGTTGTGCAAAGAACTGAGACATGTAATGTGTTTCTTTGGAAGGGATAATACATAATGTCTATAATCTTGTTTCAAGTGGAATGAATATATAATGCTACCTATAGTTGTGTTTCACAAGCACTTGAATGTATTTGTGACTTGAGGAGTCAATCTGGAAATTACAATCTAAAATTGCAGGCTCAACCTAAAAGTCTCTGTAATGGAAAATGAACACAACTGTAGATTCAATGGTAAATGTAGATAGGTTGCTGAAAATTTTATTGTATTGTTAGAAGTCTAAATTCAATCTTTAACAAAACGGAGTAATGCTTGTTGTAAAAATTCAATCCCGAGTCACTACAAATAGTTGTAACGTATTAGGGTGTGTTTATGCTATTGGATTTTTACTATTGTTCAAAATTGTAAACAAGTACATGGGTAAAGATAAAACAAAAGTTTTATTTAATAGTATAAATGTATGGGGATTGTCGATGCACAACAACATAAATGCTAATTAGTGTAGATGCAAACATAGAAAGAGCACAAGAAGTTAATAAAATGGAAACTATATGATCAAAGTTGAAATAATTTATTGAAAGTAGGAACTTATTGTAAGATTCATTAGGTCATCACATAACCAAAATGCATTTCAATGTCTATGAGCGAGAATTCACTTTTCAGAACAGGACATGGCTTCCATCTTTTTGTTATACTATTGTCCACAAGGAAAATAGGAAGAGTACAACAATAATGGAAAAATATCTTAAAACAAACAAAAATTTATGGACGTCAGTTGTTCCATGATAAGCAAATGATACTCCTGCAAAGAGCATCTCCCAAACAAGGTCTGCAAAACAAAGTATGAAGTAATAAGTTAGTTTGTTTTTAATATGTGAAACCATTAAAGGCACGGGAAGCGTATTTGCAACAAAAGAGAGGATAAATGAGGGAAAGAAAAATGATTAGGAAACATATAAATCATTCTCAACCATGTTCTAGGGGCCAAAAGAAATGGAAGTGGGGGAATAGTATTACAGAAAGTCCATGTATATAGTTGTACGCACTCAGCGTCCATATTGTTCATAACAGGTTATTCATTCGTTTCTACCTTTCGGTGGATTTGTATCATCTGAACAAGCTTATTTAGGGTCTTCCTCATATCGACGTGGGATTTCTTTCTAGGATATGAGGTTTGCATTATCCGCTTTTAGTGGAATATCCAGGTTTCTGATTGTTGCAAGACACTCACTACATATTTGTTCTCGTGTGCAGACAACAATTGTTTTTGATGGAGTTGAAGTAGAGGGGACTGCAGCTTGAGGCATACACATAATTGGTCCAGAGAAATGGTTTATGCATAGTCACAATGATCTGGAAGTCAGTGCATGAAACATCCATGGGAAAAATTAGGAACAAAAACCATGAATGCAAGCTATATATAATAGTGCAAGCATACTCAATAAAGTTTGTTTTGGCTTAAACATACATATACACACATTTCCATCTCTCAAAAAATAAGGATTTTAGATTCATTATTCCAAGTATAAAACCTTGTGTTTTCTTATATAGTCCCATTCTTTGTCCCACTAAATATACATGGCAATTGAAGGGTTTGAAAGTTTGATTTTCTGCTCATTTCCTTATAACTTAGGAAACCTTTCCTTTATATTTTGAATTAAACCGAACAGTAAAATTTCTTTCCCGGTGTCAATATTGGGCTGCTCTCCTACAAATATTAACCAAATTCCAAATATCAACAAACATTCAGAACTTTCCATAGAATTGTGAAAAATATCAAATACTCTTTCTACAAAAATTAATTGTTACCAATAGAGTATGTAAACCCACTGATTTCCCAACAACCATGCTATGGGTACTGATGTCAAAGTAAATTAGCAAGTGAAATGATCAAATAACAAGATACCTCTCAAAAGAAACAAGGAGAAGTAATGGTTCAATGCTCACGCATGTTGTGCATATGATATTTTGACAAAAGATTATATTGCCTTCCAAATAAGGCTCGCAAAGAATATCATCACCAATGTCAGACACAAGGAACTTTGACATTTATGAAGAAAGAGGAAGACCTTCCACACCATTATTAGCATTATTATTTTGTGGGCACAACTTCATGGTTTCAGGGGAAATATGAACTTCTGCAGGAGATAAAATGCAATTGTCATAGCAATATGTACGATATGAATTTTGTCACAATTTTTGACTATATTGGCAAGAATTACCGGCACATGTTTTATGAATCTGAAGACATCAGTATGACAGAAATACTATTTAATATAAATTATGGCACAAAGATATAATACCTACTATGTTACAGGAGACAAAAATTTCAGTAAGTTCTCCTAGAGACAACATACATTTTCTAAGCCATTAATTTTATATGAAATTTTTCGTGGGTGCGTAAATATCTACAAAAGAATTACCAACATGAGATACAGGGTATTTATGAAGAAGTGGAAGTTGAAACATAGTCAACATACAACAAATCTATTTAGCCAATAGTATTAAATATATCATCAACAAAGAATGAGAGGTTGACAAAGAAATGTCAATAAATAAATAAAACAAGAAAATAAGTGTAAGGCATTAATAAAAAGATAAAAATAAACTGCTTCCGACTTCCTCAAGTGTTTAGAATAGAAAAAAAGACTATCAAAATATAAATCCGATAGATTGCATACCTTAAATCATCACCCAACAAAAAGAATTTTCTGACATATCATGAGAATCTCTTTATCTCCCATGTTTCGTATAACTTGCAAATTAGAAAACACAAAAATATTTTGATATAAAGAAACAATTACCCTTCAAATACATTAGTGAGAGATGATATATGTCATTATTACAAATAAAAACTAGAAGAATCAATTTCCCCAACTCACCTCATTTGATACACTTTGTGCACCATACTTTTCATCCCAATATTGTATGTATATGGTATAGTTGTTGAAATCTTGAAACCTATCATCAAATGTTGTGAGATATTTTGCAATCGGAATGTGAATATAAAACACCCACAAAGCTTTGAAAACACAATAACAATTATTCACTTTCTCTATAACATAACATGGAACACACATAGGACATATATCATTCACAAGTACATCTAACGTTCTCGACGTATTTTTCTTATGACATATAACTTGAAAATCATAAATATCAAATAAATACATAGTTATGGTAGCTAAATATATTTCAAATTGAAACAAAAGAAAGATCACATTCAAAGTGGACAAATTTCAACATGGTTTATGTAAAGACAATTTATAGTATACAAATACTAATGGAACAATTTTTAAAAAAATTCAAAATAGTATAAGGACACCTCCCAACTGTATGTTGCGGTATAGAAAAAATGCAAATCTGATAGGAAGCAAGCATTATATTTTGAAAATACATATTTCTTGTAGAGTCGGAAATCTAGAGTAGCTCTTTTCAAATCCATATTCTTCTTCTTTACTATATTCATATGTTTTGGCCCTCAATATCACATACAATCTTATAGTCAAATATTCACTAGGAAAAGGTGGTATATTATTAGATAGACATCAACAACAATTATCCATATTCATTGTCAAATCTCTCAATTTTATTGGTAATGTTGCAGCTTGACAATCCTTCCAATTAACCTTTCAAGCCAACATCACATTCCCTAAATAATTTGAATTCTATACAAATATATTCACTCACCTTATGAAGCCACTAAGGATTTTATTCATGCTTACCACTTTCCAGAGTTCTCTTAAAAATGGTGGGTGTTCTTTTCCTACATATTTTGAGCATGCAATCTACAAGAAAACCTTGACTCAATACAAACAAACATCGAGAAATGAAAACCAAAGTAAAAGAGCAGACAAGGGCTATATCAATGAACACAGAGGATAGTAGAAAACGAAGCCTACACCAAAGGTTTTTCAAAATTTTATGGCCAAGGCACTCTAAAAACTAAAATAACAATCACACCAGGACAAAATTTAACAAACACCAAGGCTTGCAGCTTACTATCTAAACCAACATGCATTCATTCTAGGTATTCTCATGAGATGAAAAACAACTAAACAATAAAATTCATTGCATGGATAATAAAAACAAAATATATATTAATCACAAAGGAAAATTATATATGCAGAAATGCTAGAAACCTCGAGCTAGATTATTTTTTTAAAAAAAATTGCCCACAGAATCGAACACTTCCGAAGACAACACAACATCCATGCAACACAAGGAAGGGTTAACAAAAGGAAGAAAGCATACCTCGTTAAATCATACGCAAGAAAACAAACAAAGATGCCCATCCAAACGAGGAGGAACACCAACCGCAGTTTCCTACAAAAATCACAAACAAAATTTGAGACCAAAATTCTAATGTGCAAATCAATCTCCATTTATATCTGAATAAGATAGTTTTCTACAATATAAAAATGCACGAAACAACATGATTTATAAATATATATATAATTTTTACTATAACTATGAAATTGCAATACCATGGCTAGCTAAAACATTGACACAAAAGAAGCTAGTATCTTTACTTAGTCCCTCGACATGAAAACTACACAACGTTCTTAACCATGGAAATCTGCAATCTAAACATATCTTATGACATATTATTCCATACACTTGTTTCCACCCGTAGCCTTCCATTTGTACATAGACAATTATTGTAGAACCTACCACTACACAAATTCACTAGAACAAATCTGCATGTAATCTATAATTAAATCCATTACCATAGCCAAAGAAAAAATGACTTACATTCTCAAATACTTTTGTTTCATAACACATATCAAATATTGAATATTGAAGCGTGGTTAAACAATGGAAACACCTATAGAATAATAAATATTCTTATATGGATGTAAATAAATGTATATTGCACAAATATGATCTCCTCGGGTGATAAAATTTTGTTGCAAGTTATCTAACCATTTCAAATGATAATTTATTTTTCATCTACAAGTTTTAATTGTGACAAAAAACGTGTGAGACTCTGGTGAATTTCTTGTATATAACTAAATTCATTTACACTCCTGAATCCAAAATAATTTACAAACTCATTAACGTATTGCGAATCGAACTACCCGAGATCTACAATTAAATTCATCACTCGAGAAAAAAAACTACAATTTAAAATGGGTTTGTTCCATACCATATATCTTAAAATCGAAGCAAACAAATAAAGAAACATTGATCTTCAACAGTAACAATAGGGGAAATTTTCACAAGGTGGCCAAACATCAATGACACCAACAGGAAAATGAACATTCTTATATGTATGCAACATGAATTGCAAATTGCATGAACAAGAACTCTGTCACAAAGACAACCAACAATTTTTCCCCACTGGACTTAAATTGTATTTAATGATGAAGTTGAGGCTTTCCTAAATTAGTCGTTTTCTTTGCAAATGCTTATATACTTTGAAACATGAGTTCCTCGAGATAATTTTTTGAGCCAATGATTTGTAGACAAAATGTTTCATTACAGTGCACAATGGTTGAATGCCCTATTTTTCTTCATATAATTTCACCATAGTCACAACTATAAAACAACAACTAACATTTAAGGGGTAAAATCCACCAAATCCATATGTACATGCTATAGTACGATCTATTTTAAGGCTCTCTAAACTTAAATCTACAAGATAAACATAGATGTAGAAGGGCTCTCTAGACATAAATCTACAAGATATGTTCTAACCACCGCAAAGAAGAACACAAGTAAATGTAAATGGGGAATAAACCATAAAGGCATCAAGACAAATCCATCTCTTTCTGAATGAATTGAGGTATAAAAACATATTATTGCATAAACCTTCCCAAAAGCCGAGAGCGGGGGAAGGCAAAAGCAAACATATACATATTGATGCATGATTATATGCAACATTCAAGCTAGGAATAATGTGTGTTTTCAACGCTAAACAATGCAACTAGGTCCATGATTATTTCAAAGAGCATTTTTAGTTGTTTGGGAGTGTAAAATGGAACCCCACAACATTTTCCACAATCTCTCTTGTTTGTTCCATAATGGGAGAAATCCAAAATAGGTCATTGTTGTTCATCATCATATGGATGAAAATTTAACTCCCCCAAAGATTAAAATGTATGTTGGGGCGAAGATGAGAGTTAGCCACACATTAGCATTATATTTGGTGAAAATCCCACTCCATGAAACCCCAAAGTTAGTGCAAGCCAATAACTTTTTCCTTAATATCTTCTCTATTATTTCTTGACCCAATATTAAATTTACATCCAATCGTAAGAAAAAGCAATACATAATTCCAAACATGATTAAAAAACTTAAAGCAACACTCTGCCTTACAAATTAACCCAACATAACATACACAAAATCAATGTTGTGTTTTTATTATCTGATTTTGCACATATAACCATACATTTACATAAAAGGCAATAATTTCATTTTTTCTTCTTAACAATAGATATATGGAGGCTATTTATAGATGCACTACTATTAACACACCCTAACTACTAATAACACACCCTAAGGACTCATAAGCGAGATGTAATACTAATCCATGCAAAACAAATGAGGGGTCTAAGAGTTAATGATATCTAATCATTTTCTATGTGGTTATGCGAGAAGACAATCCTTCTTAGTATGTTACCCCTTAGTTTTAGGTATCTCCCACCCTAAATTCAAGGATATTCCATGAGCTTTTAAAGAGCTCACATTTTTGGGATTTGAAAAGTTGTAACCTACATGTATTTCTCTTCATATACCACATGCTCCATGAAGTCTCCACTTAAAAATCAAACCAACACTTTCAAATGGCCTCCTCCTCCTCCCTCCCCCTAAAAAAAAATGTTGGGTCCCATGCATGTCTCTAGAAGGCTCATTTTTTTAAATGGCCTATTATGTAATGGTAGAGCACCTTTGGAATAAGACATTGCCAATGATCATCAAATTGTCAAAAAATTAGACACCATCACTAAAATTTAGATTTATGCTTGTGGTGGCAAATGAAAGGTAACATTTATTTCGTGGAAATTTCACTCTAAGAAACCTCGCCGCCACTATCTCCCTGGACAAAGGTAAACAAAATATTGGAACCCAACTCTTATTTAAACACATGAAGCAATTTTTGTATGGTAATTATATAGCATGGATAATATAAACAGAGTTTAAAGAAAATATTAAAATTGCAAGCCAAACACATACTTGCAACACACATGAATCCATTGTCTAACACTATCCTTTGCTCTTGAATCGATTTCCATTACCTATACTCACAACTCCAAAATGGAGATGGCATGTATTTAAACCCGAGAAACCCTTCAATGTATAAGTCACACCTTTAGGTGCCTCTTGCATACTTGGAGTACGAGGTAGTCCCATGCTTGTAGACCCACAAATAGGTCTCCCACATTGTGGACTATAAAACCAATAATTATTATTATTACATATGAGCTCGATTTTATATGTGGACACATGGCATCCCTTTGACACACAACAATACCTAACCCTCGAACAAAAAACACAAGCATTCAACACAACCATTTCTTGTTTTTTTCAATTGAAAGTTTCTAAAAATATGCCATCGAGTGGCCAAAATATCATCGAATTACGAAGCCTCCACTGCAACACATCATTGATAAAATACAAAGTCCTCGTCAAGTGAAAACCAACCACACGTCCAACATGCAATAAAACCCTAGTCGTGCCTAGAAGCTTCTCGAAGCATTTTTGTTGTTTTAAAGACATTAAAAAATAGAAATCACATAAAAAAATTTAGAAATAATAGTGGATGAGTGCATGGTGGGAATTCCATGGTCTTGCATGTGCATGACCATGGAAACTACCATTGATTTGTACAATGCAGACTCAATCCTTCCTATAAAGTATACACTTATCGGTGTAAATATTGGAGCAAAAATATCTTATGCACAAATGGCTAAAACTAACAAACGATGGAAACACCAGAGGGGATAGAGTGAAGAATGAAAAAATGAGGAAGTGAAATAGAGGGAAAGGATGAAGGGAGATCAAGAGGGGGTTCGATGGAGAGGGAGGACATTGTGTTCCGGTGTATGGTCTTTATCTTGCACGTATTATTCATGACGGTGCAATATGCGTTTGAAGAGGGCAAACTACAAAATGGGAAAATTTGAAAAGGTTATGGGAGAGGACCCTATAATCATGCACCTAACTTTAGGGGCACGCAGATATATGTAGGTATGTCGGTAGCATAAAAAAATTATATCATCGTGTACTTTATGATCATGCCATATCAACATTTTCATTTCGCATTTTTATTTGGGAGGAAAAGTAATTTTTGAATTGATTTAATATGAAGAAAATTAATATAAAGCATTTAAAAGAGGGACCAATGACCGAGCGCCCTATGTGTCACATTTTCATTGACTCTTAAAAAGTGTCATTAACCAAAAAGTGAACAACTATTCGTACTTTTCTCAACAACCTATGGTAAAAAGAGATGTACATGTGTTCGGTGTAGATGTACTTTTGTTGACTGCACTTTACAATGCTACTTACTCACAACACCCATCTTCTTCTAATCATGATGCTAATCAGAACTTACAACATAAATATTTCTCTAGATGGGGAAAAATGTGTATTTTCGTGTAAACCTTTGGGTTGTGAGTGGACTTATCAACAAAGAAATTGGCCACATCATTTCATTCATATACGATCTTATTGTAAGTCCGCATACACTTATGCTTTCCACATGCTTTCCATGTAAATCAAATTCAACAGATTATATTGGTTCCAAGTAGGATGTTCTACAATCCCTAAATGTACATGTGCCCTATATTTCACATGGTAATCACAAAAATACCTTTTAAATGGCTTGTGATTTTCCAATAGATACAAATTTGGGTGTGACTTTGGACAACAAATAATGGTATTGGAGGTGCAAAATGTCGAGGATCTTATTTTCGCAAGAGTATTGTGAGTTTGAAGCATTTAAGACCTATGCATCTCATGTCTCTTCTCATTTAAATGGATCTCCATCTTTTATTTGAGAATATTTGTTCAATTTCCCAAAGATAAGGAGGTGCGCCTAAATTTACTTAGATCCTTATATATAATATAGATATCGAGTAAAGACCAAATTGTCGTATTGTAATATTGCTACTATCTATAACAATTTTAGAAACTATATGTTCATCAACTTGTATGTTTTTTTGCGTTGTTTACTTTACATTACATCCTAATCAAGGGATTATTGTGTTGTTCAAAAATAAAGATATATCTCGGTTCAATCAACGAAAATGTTTGTTCCTCCTCCAAGCCCATGCCATCAACTCCAATTGCCACTTTTTCTCACATATAGAATGAAGAAAATAAAAATCCCTCATTTGTCGAGGAGTTTCCTTCCCCTTAACAAGGGACATTTATATTGATTCAATGAAACCCTCTTCGCGTTTAAATCCCTTAATCTACTCCATGTCATTCTCTCTTATTGTCTTGTATCCACTTATGCCTCCTTGTTATAAGAGTCAAAAACCTTCACAAATTCATAATTTCATTGTAATCTTACCCTATTGACATATCCATTGCACCTTCTTAATGCAATTGCTAGGCATTCATGTTAATCGAAAAGTTTAAGTACCGAGAAAAAAAATTAAAGAAATTTTTGGTACTTAGAAAACAAAATTAAAGCTATAACAATTTTTACTATTGGAATTGCCCTTTATATTAAATTAAAATAAAGAGAGTTACATTAGCAAGGGTGACTAGAAAACTCATGGTCCCACAAAATGCCACGATGGCAACAATAAAACAGAAAATGCCACGTGGGCTACATCAAAACGCTCAGAGGGCCAACAAAAAGCACAAGAAACAAATCACACCAACAAAATCAAACATATGTTGCAGCACCAGGAGGAGGAGGAGGGTCATCCCGAGGAGGGATAAACACTCCACTATTGGGCTCGGACTGAGGAGGATCCACCTACCAACCATCATGGTACAACATTTGCATTTGTAAAGGAACCATAATTCCCCATCCAAGGAGGCGATCCGGCTATAGTCTGCATGCCTAGCAGCGGAGATCCCCACCGTGGAGAATTAGTAATGCCCTTCCCCCTCGGAGGTGGGCTCTGCCAGTCTAGGCGAGGATAGATCTAAAGGGCGGTCCCAAGGAGAGGTAGAGCGGTGGGTGTGTGAGCAACTTCTATGATGTGGTCCCACTTTGGTGGTGGGTGTCACAACGGTGAAGGATGAGGTGGAAATGATAGAGGATCCAACGAGACGACTCATAGTGCGGGCGCACTCCCGGTGATCCATAAGCTCCTATAAATAAGCAAACTCGAGCAACCTTTGTTGCTTGAGCTTGAATCTGTATGCGAACAGTAGACAATATCACCACTTTGTCATTAGTGGAAAACAAAACAACAAATTGATCATGTTGGAAGATTAAAGCATTGTGAGCTTTCCAAATATGAAACAAAATATAGGCACGAAAAAATTGCCAAAGAGTATCAATATAATGAGGCCAATGACTAAAATCTCCAAATAAAGCTAGACGCCAATGAAATAATTCAGGATGGTAGGGCTGGAATAAGGAGTGAATCCAAGTCCATATGGCTTGGGCATGAGAACATGACCAAAATAAGTGTTTAAATGACTCAGGCTGAGAACAAAAGGGGCATTTAGGATTAGGGATGCTGATATGACTAAGATGTTCGCCACAAGAAGACCTTGATAAACAAGACACCAAAGGAATTGATTAACTTTGGGCTCAAGAAGAGGATTCCAAGTACGGGAAAGCTGACAAAGCCAAGTGGAATGCGCAGATTGTAAACCCCATCGGGCATTGAGCTTGTCAATGACGGGCGAGAGTGGACTCAAAAGATGGTAGGTAGTTCGGCATTCAGCGAAGGAAAGAAATTTTAAAGGGAAGGTACAGAGGAGGTTTTCTTTAAAATTTTAAAGAGAAGTTCGGAATAGAATGAATTATCATGCAAGTATTTTACGTTGCTTCATAGTGCACCAGAGATATTCACCCACATGGGTTAAAATAATGTGTGAAATCGTGAAAATTTGGCTTAGCACGTAGGATCAAGTTCCATTTTATTATAGTTTAAATATGCCTCCGGTTAGGGCTTTGTGGAAATTTATCTGAAATTTAGTTTTAAATAAATGCTTCACGAAATTAGTTCTAAAATTCAACTTTGCTTTAAAGGCCTTGGGGATCACTCGTAAATTTATTACACTTAGATGTTAAATTTTTCTGAAATTCAACCCGATTAGGTAATTTGGGCAACCTAACTTGTTGTAAAGCTGAGATTCGGTTCACTTATCATGGGGTTTTTGATTTTGTGCATTATTGATGCGTTGGCATGAGGACTGCCAAAGTACCTACGTTCAAAATATGAAGTGAACATGATTTCAATTTGACATAGAGAAATCCATCATAGGAAACATAAATTTTCTTTAGCCTAATTAATTTCCCTATCATGCATATGTCGAGGTGAGCCGTATATGTTCTCTCGTTTTCAATGAGATAAATCATATTTTCCATATGGTTTGTGGTCACATTGTCGGGACGCATCCTACATTATAGGTGGTTTGTTGGGATTTCTCTCGTATTGCGCATCCCATCACTACCCTACAACAGAAAGTGAAGAAGTTTGTTTGGTCGGATAGATGTGAGCAAGCCTTGAGGCTTTGAAGGAATGCCTTACGGCAATACCTATTGTAGTAGTGCCAAATCCCATGAGAGAGATTTTTTTGTGTGTACGAGATGCTTCTTTGGCGGGATTAGGAGGTGTGCTAATGCGGGATGGTCGAGTAGTAGCTCTTGAGTCTGCAAACTCGAGGATTATGAGCTCAACTATCCGACTCATAACCTATAGCTTGTGGTAGTGGCACATCCTTTAGTGTGGTGGCGCCATTTCCTTTTAGGCGAAGGTTCTTTCTCGGGACAAATCATTTGAGCCTTTGGCACCTCTTCACAAGCTTAATCTCGGCGCGCCGCGTCAATGGCGTTGGATGGAGTGGTTATGTGAGTATGATATGAAGATAGAGCGTGTGAAGGGGAAGGAGAATGTGGTTGAGGATGCTTTGAGTCGTCGGAGGCATCGCGTTATGGCAAAAATAGTTGAGTACAGACTTGAGGACCACGATCTTCTACCTTTCAGCTAGAGCAAAGATCGAGTCTCAGAGACCCTTGAGGGGAAGTATGAGGGATTTTCATTAGAGTCAAATGGAATTCTTCGACATAGGGGTCAGATTTATGTACCCAGAGATGGAGGATTGTGATAGGAAATCCTTGTAGAGGCACATCGTGCACCCTATTCATCCATCCAGGGGTGAAGAAGATGCATGCCAGTTTGAGACAGTTGTATCATTGGAGAGGGCTTCAGAGAGATGTACTTCATTTTGTGTCTTGATGTTTGGAGTGTCAAAGGGTTAAGGCCGAACATCAGCACCCAATTGGCCTTCTTTACCCTCATGCCATACGGATTGGAAATGGGACATGGTGTCCCCATATTTCACCCCGAAATCTGGGACATTACATTTAAAAAAAAATTCTTTATTTTAAAATAACGGGTCTTTTTGTGTTTTTATTGCTAGAAGATGTCTGTATTATGTTAGGATATTCCCAGTGTATCATATGAGCCAATTTCGACAAATACCCAGATGCCCAAACTCGTTTTATCCCTCCGCCAAGTTTTGTCTGCGGGAAATTTTTATTTAATTATTTATTAAATAAATAGTGCCCCGTTTGAAGTAAATTGTGCTCCAGTTGAACCCTGTTGAAGTTTTGCATGCCAGTATTCACATATATCAATAGGGTTTTCATCAGGAATGAATCCTGAGCTTTGTCTGTGACTTCTGGCAATGTTTTTGTTTTTATTTATTTCTTTTGCATTTTTTTCTTGTTTTCTCCTCGGTTTCTCTGTGAAATTCCCCTAGGTCAATTCCTTCGCCAGTATAATCTGTTTAATTGCCTGAAGCATCTGGAGATCATCTACCAACACAACGCCAGAAGGAATCAGCCTCAAAATGCAAGCTTCTAACCAAAAAGATGAAGTCATGCACAAAAAGCCTCTCCTAGGCAAGTCGCACTTTTTGGGAATGAATAGGTTTAAGCTGTAATGGGATTTTTGGTAGCAGCAGGCAAGTGGGAATTTATTACCTGCCTTGCAGGTGAAAATTCCCATGAAGTCAAAGTCACTTAAGCTGCGATGGGAAAATTAGAGGCGGCAGGTAGGCGGGAATTTCTTACTTGCCTTGCAGGGTAAAAATTCCCATTATAAAATAAAGAAAAATCACTTAAAGCACCGATGAGAATTTTCCGCCTACCTAGTAGGCTAAATTTTCCCATCAGAAGGTTTTATTCACCCAAACAAGTCACACTTTTTCAAAGGGGCTAATTTTAATGCAAGTTGCACTTTTTGGAAAGTCACTTAAGCTGCAGTGGGAAAATTAGAAGTGACAGGCAGGTGGGAATTTATTACCTGCCTTGCAGGGTAAAAATTCCCATTATAAAAGTCAAACAACTTAAGTGGAAGAAGGGATTATTAGAGTTGCAGTGCAGGGTGAAAATTCCTATCAGAAGTTGGCTTCTTATTTTTAGAATTCACCCATGTCAAAAAGTGCGACCCATTTGGTGATTAAATAATGATATTAATGGTATTTATTAATAACTTTTTTGCCTAATTTTGACGCCATGGATGAATAGAAAGTCAATGCATGAAGGCTAGCCAAAGAGAACTGAAGGTAGCATGTTAAAAATAAATAAATAAAATTTATTTAATGGCATCCAACAACATGCAAAAATAGCGCGCCCAATTTGGGAGAATAAACATGTTTGTTTATTAATTAATTGTCGAGAAATAGGATGGACAATTATTAGAAATAGAATGCCAATTATTAGAAATAGAATCTTTGAGGGTTATATAAGCATGGGTTTCCATAGTGAAGATGTAATTAATTCTTTTTGCAAAGGATTGCAGCTCGGACAATTTTGGCGCTCAAGGAAGGAGGATTTTTGCATCAAAAAGTACTTTTCATTGCTGGAAAGCTTCAAAGTTTGGCACCTAGGGTTGGAGGAGCTTGATTTAAGCCTTGTTAATTATCTGCATGTTGGTATAAGTGCCAGGTGAAGTTAAAACTATTTATGTTTGCTTTGCATGCAAGCAAAGCCTCAAATTTTAGGGCAACGGGCTTTATATGCAGATTTTTGTGATAAAAATCAAGTGTTCATGCTCTGGATTCCATCTTTGTCTGAATTAATTGCAGGTATTCATTACAGGTGCTTATATAAGTGAAAGGAAGTTCAAATCAATGTCAGGTACATTGAATATATCTTCCGAATCTGAAGAAATTACTAGATCTGCACCAATTGCAAAGAATTCCGGCAAGATTAAAAGAAAAAGAGTTCAGACAAAGGTTTCTCAGATAAAGATTGCTTTGGCCATGATGAAGTGGGATGAAAGAGAAGGATCAATGGAATCATGCATTACTTCCAGATTTGTTGATATCAATGACACGGATTTAGGCCCCGAACCCCTCTCCGAATTGATTGACAGATCCAGGGCTGGAAAGACGTCTCTTATGCGGGCAATAAAAAGCAGTGGAATTATTCGAGCTTCAGCATTCCCAGTCACAGCTCAGTTGCCTGAATTTGTCATGGAGTGTGCAAGGTCATACCATCTCCTATCCAGAACAATCCGGGATGTTGCGGGAAAGACGATAATCAAGTTGGATGCACAATTTATCAATTATTGTCTGAAGATTCCAACGCGACCGGTGGTGACTACAATTAGCATACCGGACAATCGGAAGCAGATGGGAGAAGCAAAATCGATCAGTTGTGTGGGCATAATGAATAGTAGATATATGAACAAGCCCGAGTCTCCATCAAAGTTTCTGAGGAATCTTCCACAATCCAATTCGTTGTAGGAAGTAGATGATATTTCTAAATTGCTATGCAAGATAAATGGAGAAGCCAACACTCACAACTTCCGCTCATGGATGTATGCCTTCATTAGAACCATTGAGATCAACAAAGCTGATTCAATAATCAATTGGGCGGAGATCATCAATGATAACATCGGTGAGTAACTCCGAAGTGTGAGGCGGACATACAACTTCAAGATAACTTTATACCTAGTATACGCAACAATTTTGCAGGTATATTTTCCAAGCTGGATAGACGGGGCATACTCTCAAAGGATCCCATTTTTGAGTGCTACCCACAGTTGACAGTTCCTGAATGCCATAAAGATTACAAGGTGGTCAACGATGGATTCTTCTACGGATTCATTTGCAAATTGAACAGTGATCTGAAGACCAACAGGGTGAGCAAAGAAGCTTGGGAAGTTGTATCCCAGCATGGCTGTATTTTCATCCAGTTTGTAGACTTCACATACCTCAGGGTAACCAGATTTTCGGGAGAACCAGTCAAGTTGCCAAGATATCCAAGTGACAAGTGGGTCATCATGGAGTTGTGCAGGCAGCTCGTGGAGATGCATGACCTACAATCAAAGTGGCACAAGTCTACAGGTTCCTTTCCGATCACAATAGGCTATTACAGCTGCCAGAGCATCCACAAGGCTAGAGGAATCGAAGCTGAAATGTTTTTGAGTATGAGCATGAGTTCTTCCCAACATGGTGAACTTCGATCCATATGGGGTAGCAAAGAAGACAATCTCCCAGGAATACTCGCATGTGCCTTCATTAGAAGACTTCTGGATGAAGTGCAGAAACGAGTACGAAGTCAAAAAGAAAGACTTCAGTAGGTTATCGGCGCAACAAGTGTTTGATTATGGATTAGCTCGGATACCTGCAGATCTCACAGATGATGGGCCTGTGTTACTTGACACTTATCATCAGATGGGAGGGGATAGAGCTGCTCTTCAGGAAAACATTGGTGGCTGCCACACGATCGAGGAAAGATCTGCCGTGGTTCTGGTCAACACCTCAAACTGGTTGCTGACAAAGGGGTATTGCCTTGATGAAGCTTTGATGAATCAGATCACAGGCAACCTTAGCGCAAGAGACTCCATCAAAAGAAAGCACGAAGGTGAAAGCAGTAGAAGGCCTGAAAAGCTTAAAGTGCACAAGAAGTCTCAGACACAGGAAAAGGTCACTTCTACGGCTATGGTGCTAGTTCCAACTTCTCCAGCGTCAACTCACAACACTTCACCTGCCTTTGAACCTCAGGGAGATCTTGTCATTCCTCCATTGAATCTAGCAACGTTTGTGTTTTCTCCTCAGCCACTCCGATCTTCACCTCTTCCTGAAGAAAAGCTAAAGTTGCAGATGGCAGAGTTTGAAAGGGCATTGTCTTTGGACAATTCAGAAGATGGCAGTCACGACACTGTAGCAAATTTGGATGGAGAGGAACCAGAGCACGAGATGGTGGTGCATTCAATGACTTCTCATTCTCTGAAAAGTAATTTCTCAAAGTGGTTGGCTTCGCAGTCAATCCCAGAAGCTAGAGAGGAGATCAACCTGGAGGAACATGACTTGCAGCTGCTCCTGAGTTTGGGCGGAAAAGATAGAAAACCTAAAGTTGCTAAGGTGACTTCTAGGTTGATTATTGAAGAATCGGGGAAAAAGTTTGCTGAGGTATCAGTTCCAGCAGAGGGAAAGCAGAAAGGCAAGCTTACGGCAATAGATATATCAGTAACCAAGGTGCCAATAGGTCAAACTACTACCGAAGGATTAAAGCAAGACACACAGACACTAATAAATGCTTTATTCCTTAAGCTTGACAAAGAGAAGGCAAAAAAAATTGAACTTCAAAATTAGGTTTCTCAGTTGTGCGAGATCATTGCTAAGGTTGCCAAACCTTCCTCTCAGCCAATTTCAACACATGAGCAGGTGAGTGATCATCTGATGCAGGAAGTGGAAAATGTAGGTAACCAAGTTAAAGCTATCGACGAATGGAAGAGCCTAATCATTTGCCAAGCTTCGTATGCGGCTCGAGGAGGTGCCGGTTCAGAGGTTTTGATTGCAGAACAAATTGTGCCTAATGGATCGGTTGAAAAGGGGAAGCAGCTTGAATTCACAGTCTCTTTCCACTTGGAGATCTTCAGAATTATGCTGAAAAGAATGCGGGTGCTCGAGGTATGGTATTGTCACTGTCAAGCAATGTAATTGCTTTCACCAATGAGGAAGTGGTTGGGAACGTTTCTTCATACAAAAGGACCATTCCCAACAAAGTGCCTGATTCCCTGGAAGGATCTCTTCTGATGATTCAAGAGAGGATTGATGAAGTTGTTAGGCCTTTCACGTTGAATTCAATCAAGTAAGTTGGTAACATTATAATCAGACATTAGGAAGTTCGGGCCTAGTTAGAAGGAGGTGGAAGCGAACATCAAAGTTTTGAATGAAGGATTGCTTCAATTCAAGACAGAGAAAGAAGTTGTGGCTAAAGTGGATGGGAAATTTCTGAACTATATGTTCGAAAAGTATATTCAGTATCAAAACAAAAAGATAAAGTGTAGGAGTTACGGTTGGTAGAGCTTCCTTCTTCTCTTATTTCTTATGTCCCCAGATGTAATTGTAAACTTAAAAGTTATGGGTTTGAAAACCATTACTTTAAGTTATTGGCTTAAACTCCGATGCATGTCACTAAGAGAGGAATTAAAGTAAGATGATTGCCAGCTGTTCTTTTTACTTCTTGTTTATGATCTAGTTCAGTTATAGTCTCCCATTTGTAATTTCCCCTCTACGTGCTATAAGTAGAGGAAGAACCTACGGGTTAAAGGATTGGAATTTGTAATCAGCATTCGGAGTTCCAAAATTTGTCTTTGAAACTCCCGATTTTTGCAAGCAGAGGAATATAGAAGAGATTTCCGGAGAACTTTGTGTCAACAGTGCATTTTGCTTCTTACTTTCTTTCTAGATTTGTTCATAAACTTTGTGTTATTATAGATCTAGATCTGAAAGTTTCCTTTGCTTTGAATTATGTGTTTAATGATCTATTTGTTTTAATCTATGTGCATGCAATCAACTCTATAAACTATTGCTTGGGTTGCACATCCTCTCTACTTTATTTCATTTCCTATTATTGTCCTCTTCTACACATTTTTCCTTTCTTTTACAGTTGCTTACTTGCTGCAGATTAGTATAGCTATGGTTCATGAGCTACATGGTTAAAGTAATACCAACAGATAAATATTAGGACATATAAACTAACAAAATCTTATGCAGGAGCCTCACTGATAAATGAGGGAGATTTTTTTGATGATTGCCTAGGTTTTTAGCTGTGCAAAAAATCTAGCCAACAAGATACTATTTCCATGGATTTTATAGTAGGACTACGTACATCGAGATACCACCACAATGCCATCATGGTCACGGTGGATAGATTGACAAAAGTGGCTCATTTTTCATTATATTAGTGTCTGCATGGACTCATGTGCTATCCCACTCCTCAGACGCATACAAGTTTGCTAACTATTTTGTTGCACCTCTTCTGCATGAATTTGACCCACCACGGGTCAATAATAGAATGAATGATTCAATCCAGCCATCCTTACGGACCCCCTGCATCCTTGCGACTATGTCTTCAACACAACACATTCAATGATCGATTGCATGGATTCCGAGAGGCCTTCATGCTCCCAAGGATCCTCACGTCGCGAGTGGTGGGTTTGGAGATAACCGGTAGTTAGTACTCCTCGATGCACGAGTATGGCTCCGATCATAAAAAGAAGGCATTGTTCGACCTCCCCTTGCATAGGGGAGGGATTATTGTAATTAAATGCAAGGCAAAAGTTGACTTTATACGGCTTTGCCCCGATTTAGGATACATGGAGGTATGACCCGGAGGGGTGGATGACCGCCACCCTGTCCCGAAACTATGTCTTGGACTCCTGCCCGGCCACGAGCATAGGGAGTTTTTGAGGACATGAGGTTTCTCTAGTTAGAAACTCCTAATATTTTTGTCGAAATGAGCGATATCCCATCTCCAATATGGGAGTCATTTCATCTAGTCTTGTACAAGTATGACCCTCGTAACAATGACTAGGGGCTTGAGGGCGGCCACATGTAGTAAGGATCTGGAGCATGGAGAAGATAGAATCCTATTAGAAATATAGGCAGGAAATTAGACAAACTAACCTCAATTTTGAGGCTATGCCCACCGATGAGCAAAGTGGGAGGAATTATGGTACGCTAAGTACGGGTCCGATTCGAGATAGCAAGGAGACAATGGAGGTCTCTAAAGAGCTACTCATGAGGATTACGATAGATTCCTTCGGCTCCTTTGCACAACAAGCACCAACATGACCCCCTCCCTCATCGACACAAGGCCAAAAGGGTTTGGAGACAATAGCACAAACGGTGCTCGACCTAGCCCCGAGGCTCACTTGAACACAACCATTAGTCCGGCTATCCACAATGGCTAGTAAAGGCACCAACCCCAGAGCCCTCGAATAAGAAGTTGAGGATGGTCAAGGTCTCTTCTTCCTCTGCCACTCTTCCTCCTCCCTGTTTCTCCATCTCTTTCCTCCTTCCGTTCTGCATCTCTTTCATTTCCTCAGCCCGAGAGTGCTGCCATTTTGGTCACCCCAACCTAGACTCTTCCTGCCCCTGGCTCCCCTTTCTTTCCTCTGCCACCCACCACAATTCCCATGTTCTCTCCCGAGTTTTGATGGGCCCCTTCTTGACTCTCATGACTTCTTAGCCCCCTTAACCGATTCTGGTACCCCCTACGACCTACCACCAAGATTCCCATTTGCAGGTGGGATAGTCCCTTCCTCCTCGAGTTTTGAATCAAGCTAAGACAATCAAAGTGGCCCGAGACAAAAGGAGGGAGAAGAAGAAGAAAAAGGAAATGGTAGCAGGGGATGAGAGGTAGATGTGGTCATTGTATGACCATCAACAAAGCTCTCTAACCATCACCCAGATGGCCCCTAATGTCTCCAAGCCTGCTGAGAAAATGCAACCTGATGATTATTACTATAGGGATTTTGTGGTGGACCTCATAGAGATCTCTAACCATTGCTTAGATGGCTGCTAATGTCTTTAAGCCTCTTTGATAAAATGCAACCTGATGATTATTCCTGTTAGTGTTGTTACGGTGGAATTTACTCGAGTCCGCCCTCGGGATAAGGTCGAATAGATGAACTAAACAACTTTTGTGGTCACCACAGACTATCTCAAACTCAAAAACAAGTTCGGGAAAATAGAGGCGAAATCAAAGGCAAAGGCAAAGAAATAAAACAACTTCGCAAGGAGTTAAAAGAGGTGGCATCACAAGAAGCTCTTGCATCTTCCCAAGAAAAGACCAAGACATTAGAAGCCGAGCTTGCAGCATCCAAAATTGTGGCCAGTTCGCTTGATTAGGAGAAAAGGATCCTTTAGTAGGAGATTGATTCTAAGAAAGCAGAGGTTACTATGCTTTAAATGAAGTTGTGTGCCTCGAAGTAGAGAAAACATAAGATGCGAGTCAAAAATTTGACCCATAAGCTAGCTCAACAACACTAGAAAGGGGGGATTGTCACGTTGGTGCAGGGGTTATACACTTAATGGAAAGTCAAAGTAAAGGATAAGAATGCGTAGGCCTCCTCATGTTTTCTAGATGCAACTTCAAAAAAAGAGAAAAGGAGAGGCCCAAAACCGCGCGAGGTCTCCATGTGTCATACAAGGTAGCTACCACCGTCGAAGGGACCAACTAAAAAGCAAAGGACTCGAGGTTCAATGAATTGAATGTGATCTCGGGTCCCAAAGCATGTAGTTGAGATTTTCTCCCAAGGTCGAAGATCACGTAGGTAGAAACTAAATACGGATAGTGGAATCTTGATTGGAGGCGTGTTGGAGCAAGAGTGGGGGTCTAAAAGAGAATGTTCTCGCAGTAAGAAGGAAGGAGGAATCAAGTTCTAGAGCTTCAAAGGAGAAGATTTTAGGTTCATTCCATTGTGTTCATTGGCCTTAGTAAGGCTCTATTGTAAGGAAATACTGTAATTTGTGTCATTTTGGCCTTATGTATTGTTTTTCTCTATAAATAAGAGTTCTTTCTCTATGCACCGAAAAGTTCACAATATTCTGTGTCCTTTGTTTCTTCATGTTTTCTTTTTATTCAGTTCTTGATAAATGTTTAAATATCTATCGTGTTGCATGCCCTTATAGATCTTTGTGCTATTTTAGTAAAGATTCAACGCATCGCCTTAGATAGGATTTACATATTGTTTTGTTTTCTTTCTAACCCTTATCTCAATCCAAATTAGAGAAGAGCCAACTTCTATAAAACCTGGAGGTTATCTTAGGGATCAAGTCCCACATCCCTGAGATTTCCCACAACTTTGGTGGTTCATCTACAAAGATAATCATCAACATTTTTCCTTGTTTGCACTTTCCACTACTATGGATTGCTCTTTATTCTGTTCTGAGTTTGAATTTGTTGAATCTTTTCTTCTTTCTTATTAGGTATAAACTATTCCCCTGACCCTTATCCTTCTCTGGACCTAGTAAGTGTGCTTGTATCTTCTTTCAAAATTTTAGGGGGAGTGGAAATCATACCTGTATCTTTTGGTAAATTCTCTGCTTTAGCATATTCCATGCTTGCTCCTTCTTAGGTTCTCTTGGTGGAGTGACAACTTCCTTAACTATTTCTTTTGGGGTCCCCTTTTCATTACCTGAAATTTCTTCTTGTTCCTTGTCCTTTGTGGGAGGCTCTTGAATAGAAGTGTCCACTTGGAACTCTGTCTCAACCCCTTCTTGCTTTATATCATCCATTTTCTTGTGCCTTAGTTAATTGGAGTTGGGTACTTGATTCTTGATTCACATCTTCCCTTTCCACCTGTGTATTTGGCATAACAACATTTCCATCTTGTACACTTGGGGTGGTGATGACTTCAATGGTTTTTTTCTCAATGACAATAACAATTGGGATCTTTTCACTCTTAGACATTCCTCCTTCACTAGCATCTCTTGCATATCTGTTTGAACATCTTTTTCTTGTTCCACAGAAGGAACTGTATCTACAACTTGAGTTCCTTGGGATTGGGTCTCCATTTCCACATTTGGAATTTTCTCAATATCAGGCATATGGGTTTCTTCAAATGACATACTCAGAGTTTCATCTTTATCATTATCAATCTCAAAATAAGGGCTCCTCCTAAGCTCCTTTACATCAACATCAATTGTTTCAACTCCTTTCAATGATTTCCCTGATGGTAATTTTGTCTCAACATTACTTTCCTTACCATGTTGCTCAACACTTAGTCCTTTTTTCATGGCTTGCCCCACAACATCTAGCCCACTTGACACCTTGGTTTCTTTGATAATTCCTTCCACCACCCCTGTAGGAAATGTAGATGGAGTAGTGAGGATTACTTGGTGTAGAAGGGTCTGCTTGGGTACCTTCATGGACCAATGGTGGTGTGGTTTGAACAACTGGGGAGTGACCTTTTGTGGAGTTTCAATCAAGCTAGGGTCATTGATTTCCTCTGACTCTCCCTTCTTCTAATTTTTTTAACTTGGGATACTTTCCCCAACATCCTTTTCTAGAGGCATAGTTACTCTAGATCTTTTTGATGATCTTTCAAAACACTTAAACTCGATACTTCTTTCTCCTTGGCACCTTGGACTATGAGAGATGGTTTAATATTTGATAAAGATCCTCTCATCCTTGGAGGAGGACTAGAAGTTTGGGGCAATGCTATTGCATGAGTTTTTGACTTACTTGAACTAGCTCCTTTTGATTGTAAAGGTACTACATGTAATGTAATTTTGCATTGTTTGTAAGAGTATACCTTCTACTTTCTAGATTAGAGCAGTCCTGGATGTCCTAGTCTTGCTTGTAGTTGTAGTCCATGCATCAATTGTTTTTGTGGTGGGCCTATTACTTGGTAATTGTGGAGGTGCACGTCCATGGTCTTAGCCCCCTCTCGCTAAAGGAGGGAGATCTTCTTTTAGAGAAGCCAATTTTCTAAATTTAGTATTCGTATTCATTTAAATAAATACCTTTTGTCATCAACCAAGTTAATGTACGTCTCATAACATTGACAATCCTCCTATGAGGATCATATTTTTCTTCTTCTTTCCAATTGATAGGAGAAACTGCCTTTGAATCCATATTTTTCTCAAGATAAACTTGGCTAACAATGTTTTCATCATCCTCAATTCCTTGAGGAATAACAACAATTTTGTAATCAATGATCTACCTTAGGGTCATTCTTGAAAAATCCCTCTTCCTAACCTCCTCATCATCCCTGCAGTTCATCCAAAAATATTCGAATTGAGGTTTGTGTTCACCAGAGGTCACAAGCCATCTATTGTCAAAGTTTGGCCTTGGGACAAACATGTCCATCTTGAACTTCTTCATCTCTTCATCCATCAATTTTTCTTTTTGTGACGGATTGACATGTGTACCTTCCAAGGGTAAGGGGAAACTTGATGTTGGTTTTGTGTTTCTTTGCAATTTTCCCATGCACAGGAACTACTTGTCTAGCAAGCTCCATTAAAACCCATTTGTCATCAGGATACTTGGGAAATTTGCATGGCTTCCCCTCAAACCCACTTATTCTAAAATAAGTGAAGTATCTGTATTGAATGAAAAAGTACCCATAATCCAAGATCATGACACGAGTGCAGGTAACAATATGTAGTTTTCTAATTCAGGATCAAATAAACTAACCTAGTGGAGCAATGAACCCATCATGCATTGATCTTACGTTCTTTCTCCAATTGTCAATCCTTAACTGTGGGAATACATCATAGACCTTATGTGTTTCAAATTTTCCCACTTTTGTGAGCCCTGAATGGCCTGAAACATGCAACATTATATATGAAATATGTCATCATTGAGAATCTAAGGTCCTTTGTCTCCCTTCCCTGACTTTAATGGACATTGTCATCATCGAGAATGAATTGAAGTTGAGATAAGAATCCCCCAGAAGAATTTTCCTTTTTTCAGAATTACCCTGATAATAGGGCACATCCACTCTTCTAGCTTGTTGGACCCATCGAGCCCTCCCATTCTACTCAATAGCACAATTAAATCTTCTACTTCCTCAATAAACAAGGACCGGATAAGGTTCTTGGGGATCCTTTTTATTGATGAATTTCTTTCAATTAACCATTGAGAATTCAATACCTTAGCGTATTCATCCCACCTATTTTGATAGTCCTCCCTTGCAGATTCCATAGTCTCAACAATAGGTCCATCAATTTTAGGGAGTCCCAATATTTTATTGAAAATTTCAGGGGTGAAATTAACAACACACTTTCCACTTCCATCTAATACTTGTAATTTCTTAGGGTCATAGTTATGGGCACACCACCACACCAGTTCAAGAGCATGAATAGTGGGTGGGATGGCATCCACTAGAGCAATGTGGCTCGCACTAATAGCTTTCATAATTTACTTCGATTTTCACTGTGAAGCCTCCTTACAAAATCCTTTAGGTTTGCATCAAGTAAATTTGTGTCCTTTATGCTATCTAAATTGCTTGTAATACCAGAGGACAGAGAAACTCAACTCATGAGTTCTCATATTGTTCTTTAATGTATTCTCCCCAAATTACTGTGAAATTTGTGAAGTAATTAACCAAGGTACGGGAGAATAACACAACTTACCAATTTCCTGCACTTGATCTATGTAATTCCTCTTCCTGTGATCATTTTCTAAATTCCTTGATCAATTTTTCCGTCTCCAATCAATTTTCATCCTTTATCATGTAATTTTTAGCAATTTAGGGCATCAAATTCTTTGCTTGCAGAATAAAAATTGAGGTAGATCAAAAAGCTCGAAAAAATTGGTTTTGTTTTACCCAAAACGCATTAATAGTGGCAACCATAAATGCATATCATATGAACCGTTTATTTTGACCACTTAATTTGAATTGAGATCGTACATGTGGCGTGCTTTTCAAGCTTTACGGGGTCGAAGATGTTTTTGTACTTCTTCATTGTTCTTTTATACGGGTGCAACTTTGCAATTTTGACCTGAATCCCCGACATTTGACCTTCACTATACGCATGTCATGTGTTGTTATCGAGCATTGATGATCTTTTTGTAATTTTCACTTTATAGCCCTTTGATACAAAATTGCATTTCTCATCTGATCCCCGCTCTAATCATATGTTGATACATCACCTTCTCTTGGGAGCCGTGTCAATTTACGCTTTTGTAACGTTGACTTGAATATTTGAAAAAATATTCTTCGGCCTTTAGGGCGGACATGCAAATTGTATTTGTAATATGCAAAAATTATGCACGTTTGCAAGATAAGTCAGCCACAACTCAACCCGGTGGCGTTATGCCATGTGTCGTTGGGGTTCGAACAATTTTTACAATTTGTAATTGGTTTGCAACACCAAAGACAACATTCAAAGGGGATTTTCATGAAATTGAAACAAGATTTAAATTTGTCTTAATAGGATTTTGTTCTTCAACGTATGTGTATTCGAACTCGACAATCAAACACAAATTTTTTCGAATGAACGCGTTTTAGGATATAAGTGCGAGATCAAATTGAGCATTAACACCGGCTCGCGACTCGAGGATGGGCACCCTTGGGTGCTACAAGAAACCACAGACCAAACATTTCACATATCAACTGCCTTATCCCATTGGGAAACAGACTCAATTTTAAACATACACACAAGGTCAAACAAAACCAACATACTTCACAAAAACATACCGAGATACCAAGGCAACTAGTCACTATAGACCAAGAAAATGAAAAGGGAAATAAAAACAAAAACAAAACAAAAGGACCATACAAACTATACAAAGTTCCTACCGCTTGCACATCTTTAATCCAAAAACATTTTATGTGCCGCCATTGAGAGGAAACTCCAACAAGTCTCCCATAGCTATTTCAAAAAGGTGTGCTCACTAATTCTTATGTCAATAGAATAGGGACCCATCCACAAGGCATCAAATTTTCCATGTTTTCCTTTATCCTCATGCCTGTTGTCCCATAACAAAACAATATCTCCAACATTAAAATCTCTAGGAGTCACCTTTTTATCAAATATTTTCTTGAGTCTATCTCTAAACTTAAGGTGTCTCTAATGGGATTCCCTTCTTTCTTCATCTAATTCCACTATTTGATTGATCTTGGCTTCGTAGGGGTTTACTTTTTCATCTTCAAGCTGTTGCATAGACCGATAGGAATAATATTGCATATTCAAAGGGACTTTTTTAGTAGCTCTTTTTACAGTAATCCTATCTACTCACAACAAATTTCAGTTGCTCATCCCATTTTCTCTTATTAACTTCCAATGTCCTCCTAATTATCTTGAGCAATTTTTATTACTTGATTCAGCTTGACCATTCCCCGAGGATTGTAATTAAATGCATATGTGTCGACTGATTCCATACTCTTGACACATAGTTACTAATGGTTTAGCCCTAAAGCTCATAGCATTGTCAACAACTATTTTTACAGTACTCCAAACCTACAAATTATATTATTCAGAATGAAATCCATGACTACTTGGTGAGTTACCTTCTTGGTGGGGATGACTTCAACCCACTTGGTGAAGTAGTCTCAGTAGCAATGAAGATCAATCTATGTCCAACATTGTAAGAATCTGAGATTTCTCCAATAAAATCCATCCCCCATTGTTTGAAAGGAGCTTCTATTGATACTGGTTGCAAGGGTAAAGCACTGAAGCTTTCATCCTCCCAGAAAACCTTTGACAACTTTCACACTTTCTAACTAACAAAGTGAATCTTTAAAAAGTGTAGGCCACTAGTAACCTACTCTCAAAATCTTATGAGCAGTCACTCTTCCAGCAAAGTGACCTCCACATACTCCCCCATGTAGTTTTATAATAATCTTGGGAGCTTCTTCTTCTGTGATGGCATCTCAAGAGAACCCTCTCAGGATATTCAGTTATAACATATTTTTGGGAGGCCAATTTTAGTGTCCTCTGATTTTTGTCTAAATGACCTAGACACTCCAAATTTCTGAGGTAAAATATTATATCTTTGTACCATGTGGAATTGATCAAATTCTCTTGGACATCCATATGTCCTTCAACTTCATTTATCTCCATTACTTTGCAAGTTGCTCTCTGCAAGTTTGTATATCCATATCATATTCTTATAGCTTATTTACCCAACGACATATTTTGTTGGAAACCTCCATTTCGATAAAATGTCCTTAACCATTGTATGGGGAACATAGGCTACAATCTTGGAACTCAAGATGTAAGGCCTAAAAATTTTGGTAGCTCTCACCAAAGCAAAATCTTGTTTTTCCATGATAGTATATTTCAGCGGAGCCCCTTGCAAGGCTTTACTAAAAAAGGAAATGGGTCTCTCATTTCCTTCATTAGCTTTCTATAATAAAACAGATGCAATGGTATTTTTAGATGCAAAAGAAAATATTTGGAAAGTTTTTTTATAATCAGGATTTGCCAATATTGGGGCTTTCTTCAAGGATGATTTTATTACAATGAAAGCTTAGAGAGCTCCTTCCTCCCATTAGATGATTTGGTATTTATCTTAGAAAAATTAGAAATGAACCTCTTGATAAAGTTTATTTGACCGAAAAAAGACTGAATTCCCTTCTTGTTTTAAGGTATAGGAACCTTACCAATTGCCTCCACTTTCTCAGGATCAATCATGACCCTTTCTTTAGACACTATGTCCCAACATCTTTGCTTTTTGAACACCAAAATGACATTTCTTGGGATTTAATCAGATCCCATATTCTCTGCATCTTATCAACATCTTCTCCGCATGGCTTAGGTGGTTACTTCTTCTCTTGGAAAAGACAGTTACATCATCTTGATATACTGTGATAAAATCTTTAATGTAACCTGAGAAAGTGACATCCATGGCTCTTTGAAAGGTAGCCCCAACATTCATCAAGACAAAAGGTCTCACATACACATACATGCCCCATGTAGTGGTGAAAGAAGTCTTAATTCTCTCTAATTGCTTCACACCCACCTGATTGTATCCTGAAAATCCATCTAATGTAGAAAGCAATTTAGATCCAGTGTCCAATTGTAACATGTTATCCATATTAGGCAATGGATATTTATCTTTGATTTATGATTTGTTCAAATTTCTAAAATCATAAATCATTAATGTAACTTGAGAAAGCGACATCCATGGCTCTTTGGTAGGTATCCCCAACATTCATCAAGCCAAATGGCATTCTCACATACACATGCGTGCCCCATGTAGTGGTGAAAACAGTCTTAATTCTCTTTGATTGCTTCACAACCACCTGATTGTATCCTGAAAATCCATCTAATGTAGAAAGCAATTCAGATCTAGTGACTAGTTGTAACATGTTATCCATATTAGGCAATGGATAGTTATCTTTGATTGAGGCTTTGTTCAAATTTCTAAAATCCACACACAACCTTATATCTCCATTTTTCTTTCTTACTAGCACTAGATTTTCCACCCATGAAGAATATCTTGTAGGTTGTATTATCCCCCATCCCTCAACTTTGTTAATTCTTCTTGCATCTTAAGGGAGAGAAGTGGATTATTAGGCCTTTGTTTTTGCCTAAATGGTTTAGCATTGGGTTCCAAGGGTATTTCATGTTGGAATAAATCTTCCCTGTAAGCTTTTAATTATGAATAGGACCAAGCTAAAAAGTCTTGATACTTTGTCAACAATTCAACATAAGACTGCTTTTCTTCCTTACTTAAATTGCTCCCTATCCAAACTTTCCTAGGCTTCTCCTTAGTTCCCAAATTGTATTCTTCAACATCCCTTGAAGTAGAGATGTGTCTATGAACCAACCTATCTGCATTATCAAAATTGGATCCTATAGGATTTTTTTGGTTTTAAAGCTGAATTATATCTTTGCCAAACATGGTTTCTTTCCCATCGGATATTTCGAAACCATTGGCTCCCAGTCCATACATTGTTTTGTAAACTCTCCTTTATTTTACAAGAACCTCTGTACTTGGGCATCATCACAAATACTTTCCAATGCTTCACATTATCAGAAAAATATGGTCTTGACATTACCTCAACATCATAATGACAATAAGGAGAAACAATGCGGTTACAAACTTAGATCCAAGCACTGCCAATCTATCTGCTACAACATTTTGAGCTTTATCATGATTAATGTTTTAGAAATCGGAACCGTACTGAATCGACCGAGGGTCGGATGGAACCAAACTAGTTCAAACTTTATGAACCGGTTTACTAAAAATACATAAAATTTTATATTTTTAATGAAAATAATATATTTGAAAGGTTAAAAACCATGATTCCAACAATTACACACAAAATATGCAAAGTTTTCTCATATATATACTATATAACATGTAAGAAAGGTGTTTATAGCAAAATGGCATGAACTCCAAGTCCAATACACAATACATATATCATATATGAGATTCTAAAACAAAATACATAAATAATGAGGCTCTAAATGGCCTCTATAGTCCAAGACTCCAAAAAACAACATGCTATGATGCTACAAGTTACAAAACTCTAGAAGATACTAGATGACATCAATGATCAATCATCAAACTCTGCACCACTGCTGAGAATGGGATCCTCAGGCTCATCCTCATCAATATCATCACGTTCCTCTGACTTGGACCCATCCAAATCCTCAAGGACATCTGCAACAATAGTATTAGTAGTAACACAAGTGCGACTAGTGGCTCATCATCCTGATCCAATGTCATCCACCCCAAGTGATCAGCATCAAACTATGCTGGGTGACTCTCCTTTACCCAATCTGAGGTTTGATATATATCATCCAAGACAAAGGGATATGTATCAAGTCTTCGGTTTAGCAATTGATTGCGCCTTAGTCGAAGGTTGTAATGCACAAAGACAAGATCGATTAACAATTTCTCTTCTTCATGTGAATCCATTCAAAGACGGACCGGTTGTGCTCACACTGAAGTATTGCAAGTTTTGCTTAGGATCCAAATTGCAATTGAGGACATTGACTACTAAATGAATCCCACCAATTGCTACAATAAAAATGTAAATGTTTGATTAGTAAACAATGACGATAAAAAACAAAGTTACAAATTAAAAATTATGACTTAAAGCGCAATTCAACAATTTAGATTGTTTCTTATGTTAAAAATTCATGATTATTCATTATAAAGTTTAATTAAATGAACTTCAAAAATTTAGAATTGTTTACCTATTTGTCCACATCTTTTGCAATCTTTGTAAGGTTTTTCCCAAAGATACTTGTGGCTCTGTTAAAGAAACCGATCATCGGTGAAGTTCAAGTTGTCTCTCATCAAGGACCATGTGCTTTAGGCACTTGTATAAACCATCTTTGACCTCTGTTTGATCTTCTCAAGTGAGCTCTATAATGATATCTTGGGTTTAAGAAATATCCAGTTTCATGTATAGGTTGATGGAGTTGATTGTTCCATCTATTATCTATAATTTCTCATATAGGCCTATACTTAGCTACCTTGGCTTTGTATGCTGCCCTCATCCGTTCCTTTTTTCGATCCATAGCCTCATAATTGTAGCTCATGGCTAACTTTTCCACGTAAACCAACCATAACACCTTAATAAGAGGCTCAACAATTTTTACAATGTTTGTTTTTTTCCAAATTAGATTGTCAATTTTTTTTTGTGTCTTTCCCATCTTGTTTGTAGCTCTACTTGGATGCATTTCATTCATCACTTGAAAGTTGAAATTTTAATTAAAAAATTGAATTTTTAATGGTTTGCGTTGTATTTTGGCGATTGTGTCACAACTTGACCGGTTGGTTCGGAGTCGAACCGCAGTGGTTCCTTTGTTTGTCCCAATCGGTCGAACAGGTTTGGTATTTTAACTGATTTAGGGAAAAAAGTTGAATTGGTTAAACCGGTCAGTTCTAGTTCTACTAGTTTTAAAAACTTGGTAAAGGCCTTACTTGAAATTATAATAATCAATTAGCCAATTACTTAATGGCTAATTGACATCCAAAGCAAATCACTAGCCAATTAGTATAAAACGTGAAGCATTATTACTTTTGTTATCCAATACACAAAACATATATCATATATGAGAGATTCAAACAAACTACATATTCATGGAGGCTCTAAATGGCCTCCATAGTCTGGAATAAACTAGATGGGATCAATTATCAAACATCAAACTCGCACCTTGCCATGGAAAAGGGATCTTCAAGCTCATCCACATCTATCCAATTAGTATAAAATGTGAAGCATTATTGCTTTTGTTATCAATACACAAAACATATATCATATATGAGAGATTCGAAACAAACTACATATTCATGGAGGCTCTAAATGGCCTCCATAGTATGGAATAAACTAGATGGCATCAATTATCAATCATCAAACACATGTTGCTATTGGAAATGGGATTTTCAAGCTCATCCACATCTATATCATCACCGACCTTTGGCTCAAACTCGACTCAATCAAATCCTCATGTACATCTAGAACAATTGTATTGAACTTGTGAGGAGTAGCATGAGTGTGACTAATGCTTGCTATGTCTCGTGACAGTAGTGGCGGTGCTACTAATGGCTCATCATCCCGATCCAAACCCATCCACCCCAAGTAATCGAGATCAAACTCGTTGGTTGACTCTCCTCTACCAATTAGGTTAGATCTATATCATCCAAGACAATGGGATCGGTATCGTGGTCTTCGGATCAACAACTTGGTTACACCTTAGCCAAAGGTTGTACTATCACACAAAGACAAGATCTTTCAATTGTTGTTCCAAACGGTTTATCTTCTTCGTGTGAATCCACTCAAAGACGGACCAATTTTTCTCACACCCAAAAGCACTGCAAGTTTGGCTCAGGATCCTAATTGCAAACTTCTGTAATTGAGGACACTGACTACCAAATGAATCCCACCAATGTGCTGCGATAAAAAGTGTCAATGTTTAATTAGTAAACAATGATGATAAAAAGTTAAAAACACAAAGTTAAAAATTAAAAGTAAAACTTATAACTTAAAGGCTAAAGCATAATTCAACAAACTAGATTGTCTTATGCTAAAAATTCATGATTATTCATTAAAATTTTTAATCAAATGAACTTAAAAAAACTTAGAATTTCTTACTTGGTTGGTCCACATCCCTTGTAATCTTTGCAAGGTTTTCCCAAAGGTACTTGTGGCTCTATTGAAGAAGCTAATATGTCGGTGAACCTCAAGTTGTTGCATCTCATCAGGGACCATGTGCTCTAGGAACTCGTACAAACCATCTTTTACTTCTCCTGTTTGATCTTCTTCAAGCTGAGATTTGTAATGATATTTTGGGTTCAAGAAATACCCAGCTGCATGTATAGGCCGATGGAGTTGATTGTTCCATCTATTATCTATGATCTCCCATATAGACCCATACTTAAGTTACCCGGTCTTTGTATGTTTCCCTTATCGCTCTCCTTTTCCTAATCCATAGCCTCATAAATATAGCCCATGGCTAATTTTTCCCCATCCACCAACCACAACACCTTAACAAAAGGCTCGATAACTTTCACAATCTCTGTTGTTTTTTTGAAAATAAATTATCAATTTTTTTCTTTGTGTCTTTCCCATCTTGTTTCCGGCTACACTTTGATGCATACCATTCATCACTTGAAAACATATTTTTCAAGTTTTGTTGTTGGGAAAGAAGAGATTGCAACGTGAGGAAGTTTGTTGCAAATCTCGTGATGGCTGGCCTAACAAGTTCTCTGCCCTCAGTGTTCTTCCTCATTAGGTTCAATACCCATGAGTGATTGTAGATGTATTTGGTGATGCTTTTGCCATGCTCTACAGTGTTCTTGATCGATCTTTTTCCCTATATCCTCAAGCATGAGGTCTATGCAATGTGCAACACATGGAGTCCAAAATATTGTTTTGTGTTTAGCCTCTAACATCTTACCAACAAGAACATAGTTAGAGGCATTATCTGTTATGATTTGTACAACATTTTCCACCCCCACCTCTACAACAATCTCATCCAAAAGCTCAAACAACAAATTTGCATCTTTCACCGTATCAGAGGCATCTACTAATTTTGAAAACATAGTACCTTATGGACAAGAGGAAAGAAAATTTATTATGGTGTGGTTCATGCCATCACTCCACCCATATAACATAATAGTGCATCTTGTTTTGGCTCATTATGCTTTACACCCCTTCAAATATTCATCTATGGACGTAACTTCAAAAGTGATCCTCTCAAGTCATGCATACTAGGGCCTTTAAAGCCCTTACCAACAACAACAATAGAATCAAATATAGGCTGGTAATAAGGTGAGCGGGCAGCATTAAAAGGGATATCTGCATCATACAACCATCTAGTAATGTACTCAAAAGCTGCTTCTCTTGTATTGCTTCTTCCAATGGTTATGCAAGGTGGGCTGATTTTCTGTTGGCATGGAGGCACTAGATGGTGTGGAAGATGGAAAAAATCCTTGAAGCCCCTACCAATAACAATGGAATCAAATATAGGCTGGTAATAAGGTGAGCGGGCAACATTGAAAGGGATATTTGCATTATACCACCATCTAGCAATATACCCAAAAGTGCTTCCTTGTATTACTTTTTCAATGGTTATCTAAGGTTGGCTGATTTTCTGTTGGCATGGAGGCACTAACAGGTGTGGAAGATGGAAAAAAGCTTTGAATGGTCTTTCTTTTTTGAGGTTGGTTTTCTTGACTATGAGTGGATGGGGGAGGCATATATTGAAAGGGGTCTCTAATAGTCACAGAAGGGTTAGAGCAAGATCCTTCAACACTCAAGGCATGTTCCCTCTTTCTCCCTATTTTAGCTTCCATCTATTTTTGCCTAGCCTTCTCTTCTCTATGTTTTTCAAGCATGTTTTTCATTTCCAACCTAATGGTATCAATATCAGGTGCGTTACATGGGGTAACTTGGCCTCTTTAACTAGCCAAATGTTGTCTCAACCTATGAATCCCCAACCTCTTGATGTGTTTCTTACAATATTTACCAAAAAATTTATTATCAATTACAGTTGCATGGGTCCATGAATGGGGGAGGCATATACTTGAAGGGGTCTCTAATAGTCACGAGAAGGGTCAAAGCAAGATCCTTCAACACTCAAGGCATGTTCCCTCTTTCTCCCTATTTTAGTTTCCATCTCTTTTTGCCTAGTCTTCTATTCTCTATGTTTTTCAAGCATGATTTTCATTTCCAACTTAATGGTATCAATATCGGGTGTGTCACATGGGGTAACGTGGCCTCTTTGACTAGCCAAATGTTGTTTTAACCTATGAATCTGCAATACCCTTGATGTGTTTCTTACAATATTTAGAAAAACTTGATTATCAATTACATTTGCATGGGTCCATGTAGGGTCTTTTGTTTTGGGGGCCATTGCAAATGCAAAGAAATATGAAAATGTAAATAAAAACAAAATAAATTTCAGATTTCTTATTTAATAAAATTTACAAATAAGGGGCAAGTTTAAAATGTAACATACCTTTCAATGTGCGCACAAATGAGGTGAAGAAATGCTCCAAACTTGTATATGGGCTGCACCCTCTAAATGTAGATGTGAATGCCACAACAAAGAGCCCACACTTGATGTCAAACAACCCATAAAATCACTTTAAATGAACACTATTCAATGATTTGGTTTGGGCTAAAAGCGGTCAAGCGGTCTGTTTTATAACCGGTTCGTCAGGAAAAATGACTAAACCGGTAATCCAGCCGGTTTCTCTTTGACTGGTTTTAAAAATTTGATCATGATACAATATGTTAAAGGAGTCAAACATCTCAATGAAATCCCATACTGCATACTTATATTGTTTGGCCTAAAACTGGTGAAGCGGTTTTGTTTTGTAACCGGTTCGTGCAAAAACACTAAACTAGTCAATCCGTCTGTTCCACTTCAACTAGTTTTTAAAACTTTGATCATGATACAAGATGTTAAAGGAGTTGAACATATCAATGAAATCCCATAATGCATGCTTATATTGTTTCATCCTTTGATTTTTTTGTAGCATACGCTTTTAAGACTTGTTTGACCACTAGCTCGAATCAATCTCCTTTAACAATTATGTCTTTCATCCCATATTTCCATGCAACTCTCAAGCCTAGGAACAATGCTTCATATTCAACAATATTGTTAGTGCATTCAAATTTTAATTTGAATGAAAAGTTGAATGTTTCTTTATTTGGGGATATAAGTACCACACCATCCCCATTACCCATATTGGAGCATGCTCCATCAAACATCATAGTCCAAGGGGTGCCAGCTTGATTCAAGCATGGATTTTCATTTATGCTATACTCCTCAAAGTCTGCATATCCAACAAAATTATCAACATCAACATTAACAAACAAAACTTCATAGGAGGCATTGTTAGGGTTTTCTCTCCATACAACTTCACCAAATTCCCTTCCATAGGTATAGTGGCATAAGACATGTCCATTTGTACACTCCCACCAACACTTGCAACCCTTTCTTTAAAACAACATACCCCATTTAGCAGGGCAATCAACAATGACCACGTTCATAGTTAAGTACTTACCAGGATAAGTTACCAATTGCACTACTAAACCTTTTACATATCCTATCACTAGTACTTCTCTTGAATCCATGGCCTCGAGAATTTCCAAAAGTCTGTTGTTACCTTATTATCTAATTCATTCATCACTTTAAGAGGCATTACATTGCATGAAGCTCCTGAATCAAACATACAATTATGGACCAATCTATCTTTAATGATCAAAGTAGTGAAAAATGGATCCACATCTAGTTGAGATTCCACCAGAGAAGTGCCCAAGTATATCTCAGGTGATTCACCCAGACTTTCCATCTCTTGGGGCACTTCTAACTCTGTAATAATAGGTGGAAGATCCACATTATTAACCTCCTTACACTGTGGCCACCATCTCCTCCTTGATTCCTAAGTATTCAAATTCTCTTCTTCTATGCTTAGGAATTCTGAGCAACTCAACAATTGGCACAATCACCTTGATCTGACTCAAAATTTGAGCCATATCACAAGGAATATACTTAGGTAGGACTAAATAGGAGGTAGGGTGATTGCCTTTTCAGGAGGTATAAAGTTTTTAACAACTTGAGCAGAGGTAGGGGAATCATATTTTTTAGCAATGGTTGGGCCTTTGTTTGGAAAGCCTTTCTTGGGGGCATCTTTGGGGATATTGGTGAGGAGAGGAGTCTTTGATTTAGGTTGTGGCCCTAGTCCTTTGATTGTTCTATTTCTCGATTATACTCTTTCTCTTGGGCCACTACTGCATTCATTAAAATTTGTGTATCCTCCTTAGAAGGAATGCCACCATCATATTTCTTAATCATCAATGCCATTAAATATTCAAAGTCATGATTGGGAAACTCAAAAGCATGAACCATATCAACTTCAAGATTAATAGCAAGAGGGGAGAGAAGATGCCCGGTTGATGTAGTCTTGAAAACATTCCACAATCCTTACACTTAGTAATTCAGTTGAAGTGGCTTTTGTTTTGGACCGTCAGGGCATTCCATCATGCACACATTACCAAAAGTAGCATCATTATCAACTTCTTCATCTTCATCTTTACGATCACATGGTGCATGTGGGAGAAAACATTTTTCAGACCACTTAATAATGTGGTCTTCCTCTATCATGGATACTCTAGCAATTAATGGATCAGGAACCAACTTGCTTTCCCTTGGTGGTTTTTGGTTATTCCTTGATCCCACGAGATCTTTTCCTCTATCATTTGATCTATGTTCACCTCTAGGATGATTTCCAAATCTATTTTGACCTTGAGGTTGGTGCTAGGCCTGAGAATTTTGACCTATCCCTTTTTCGATCTAGCAAGTTTGTAATAAATTTCCTTCACTACTCCTACTAGAGTCTTAACCACTTCTTCCAGATCTACTCCCTTTCTTGCCTGAGGCTTTTTAGGATTGACCAACTTGACACCCTCCCTTTTAGGAGGCTTTCTTGTTGCCTTAATATTGTTCTCAATTTGTACTGCCATAGAGAAAGCTTGTCTCAAAGTCCTAGGGTTTTTGTCCCTTAAATAATATGCAACTTTCTTATCAAAGGCATCAAAATATTTTATCAGATAGGATTCATCACTTGGCCTTAAAATTATAGGCAATCTGGTCAAGGTCTTGTTGAATCTGGTATTAAAATCTTGGACATGTTCATTGGGATTTTTCTTTATATTTTCAAATTCTGAGAGGAGAAACCTTGGATCAGTCTTGTCACCATATTATGATCTAAATGCATTTTTCATTTCAGTCCATGAATTAATAGAATTTTCTGGTAAGGATTTATACCAATCATGGGCATCCTCTTGTAAAGTGTGTATAAACAACTTTACATATATGTCCTCATGCTCTACCTCAAAATCTTCCATAATATTAGTAAAGAGCCTAAGGTGCTGGTCACCACTGATGGCATTATTTCCCTGAAACTTAGGAAATTTGTTTCTCACCTCTTGTGGAACTGCATTAGGATAACCTAGCATACCCCGAAAATCTATGAGTCCAAAAACATTTACAACAAAAGGTGGTCTAGGTGGAGGTTGAGCCATATTATTTTGAGTAGGTGTCCCAACAGGAGGGTTAAATTTTTCAAAGATTTTAGAGAAAACTAAAAAAACCAATTGTACCTTTCCTGAGACACTTGAATCAAATTGAGAAACCATCGAGTTATTTTACCTTGTCCAAATCTTCTCATGCCAAGATGATTGCGGGTGTAAAGTCATTGGAAAGCATTGAGGCCATAGGATTTATGGTTCCTTGCTGAGAAATTTGAATTCCTTGAAATTAACTGTGTTATCTCCTTAACAATGGTATCTTTGTTTGCACTTTGTTGCAATCTTAGGTTGATAGTTCCTTTCAATTACACTAGATCTTGTTTGGATTTGTGGCATTTGGCAACTGCAATTGCATTATAAATGGAGCTTTCTTTCTATAATGTGATAAATAGTTTTAAATCCATGTTTCTATCGTTCATTTGAGAAGATTTTTGAAAGCTTTTGAGTGTATCTTGAGTGTAGTTTATTAGGATATGTAAATGATTTGTTCAAAATTTGACACGAGCTTCCAGTAGTGAAAACCTTCTGGTAAATGGTTGGTATTAGCTGTGTGATCCGTTCTTCTATCCTTGAGGCAATTTTCGAGCATTTGTAAGGTTTTCTTGAGAAATATGTATAATCTATTTTATCTTGCTTTAATCTCCCATTTATACAAACAAATTTCAACTCACAATTGTTAAATCTTGATGAAGTCTCCATGTCTCGCCTTGCTTGTAACCATTTGTTAAGGGATTTTACCATTTCCACCCTCCTTTTCATAAATATGCAAAAGCAAGCATTGATCCACGCTGTCTAGAATGACCTGAAATCCTATTTTGAAATATATCTGCATTACTTAGAGTGACAACTCGTGAGAGTGCAAAGAGTGCTTGTATTGACCAGGTCTTTCGAGGATTATCCCACATACTTCCAAAAGAACGTTTAGATATTGCAATTTCACCCATTATTCTAATAATTACATGTCACAAAATGGGTCCTCTCATCCCCTTTTGTGAGTGCAACCCAATCTCTCTCAAAGCTAAGTCTCAAAGAGTCTGTCAGATATTTCACCAGCTACAAAACAACTATATCTTTGGTTTACTCTCTCTAAGCATCCAAATTAAAGTGTAAATGTTGCTTGGCTCACAAGGTGGTGCAGATTTGGGTACCAACATATACCATTTTCAATTACAAAAGCACATATTTATTGGTGTGAAGTGAATCCATCCATCAACTCATTAAAATGGTAGTGCAAATTCGGGAAGGGTCTAAGAAAAATGTGATTTCTACATGACTTTCTACTTGGTCATGCGAATTCGCATGCCACAAATCTTTCCTTGGATTGGTAAGGGTGAAGTAGTATACAACTTAACCGGGAAAATAAAAATATAACTTCAAGAGGGTTCATGATGCCTTAATTACACCTATCCCTTGCTTGTTCAAAGCCGCAAGGGAGCAACGGATGTCACTGAGCTAAGGAGATAATCATTGAATATGGATGTTACTTCATCCAATTCAAATTATTCACATACATCAAGGTGAGTGGCTTCCAAGGCACTCCATACATGCTGCTAAGGTATTTGGATGATAAGCGAAGATGCTAGAACCTGTCAAGAAAACTTGTTGAGGTGCACAACTAATACCAGGGAAACACAAGTTCCCTATTACAATTGATAGATATACCTACCCCATAGTGATCAAGGCCAGACTCAAGCAGAGATGAATGGAGTCATTATGCAGAAATTCTAGGTAAGAATAAATTTTGACATCAAGTGGATAGTGCAAGGGGCACTTGGTATGGATTACGAGAGATGAGGAAGAGGTGAGACTAGGGACTTTTCGAGAATGGCCCTCACTTAGATTACATTAGTCCTTGAGGGCTTAATGGATGACAAGGGATTGTTGAGAGAATACTACAGAAATATAAATGTTGCAACTCGACCAATGCCACCTCTTGACTAGAATGTGCAAGAACCAATTTATTTGCATGAGAGGACAACTCATGTCATTAAGAGAACCATGCCTTGGGTCATGACCAAAGGAATTGACCTATCTCTCCAAAACACTACAATGATAAGGGAGTACAGAGCTTCAAGAGGAATCAATGATGTACTTCCTCCTCGAGGAAAGGAGCAACTAGTTTAGATCCTTTTAAGGGAAAATCTACTCAGATTTCTATCTAGAGACCAACCTTAGAAACAATGGAGGAATTAAGTGTAGCTACAAGCAAAAATGGTACTTCGATATCTTAGTTGACACACAAGGTTGAGTATATATTAAGGAAGGCAATGAAGGATGCCCCAAAAAATCAACCCACTCCACTCCAAGCCGTGCTCCATCCCACCTTAAGGCCCAAAGTAACTATTTCTCATGAGAAGACCCAAGTAGGTGCATCATCCTCTACCCCGAGAGAGGTCATCTTACAGGTGGAAAAGGATGAGGGGAGTGTTTCACCAAAGCAACCAAGGGTGAGTCCATCATTGGAGCCTATTCTTGAGGAGGTGGAGGAGGAAGAAATGATAGCCAAACACTTTGTGAGGAAAAAGAGAGAAAGGGGAAAAGGATGAGGGGGAGTGTTTCATCAAAGCAACCAAGGGTGAGTCCATCATTGGAGACCATTCTTGAGGAGGTGGAGGATGAAACAATAACCAAGAAATTTGTGAGGACATTGAGAGAAAGGGGAAAAGGATGAGGGGGAGTGTTTCATCAAAGAACCCAAGGGTGAGTCCATCATTGGAGCCCATTCTTGAGGAGGTGGAGGAGGATGAACCAATAACCAAGAACTTTGTGAGGACAAAGAGAGCAAAGGTGGCAACACCTACATATTAAACAATCACAAGTGTAACCATCGAAGGAGCTTCCCCAAGCATTGAAGTTCCCTCCGAGTTCAAGTGATTCCCATGGTAGTTGATGCTACTCCACCTCCATTAGCACATGAGGCCCCTATATATATCACAAATCATGGAGAACAAGTTGCATCAATTGAATTTATGGAGCAGGGGGTGCAATATTTATCTCATGAACATGTTTTTACTGGATTTTGCATGGATTAGGCAAGATGTGGGAGCTGACATTCACTCCAAAGATGTACAAGTTGCAACAAGTAGTAGTGGAGGAAGAAACCCCGACATCTCGAAGGATTCCACCAAGGAGGAAGCAACAAAAGCAACACAACCAGAGCAACCAAGTGTTGAAGAGACTCCATTGATAGAGGTTGGGCATTCACCAATCATAGATCCTCTTCAATCAGCTTTGGAAATAGTAGAAGCAGCGATTACAACTCTTGGAGTTGCAGAGAAGGTTACACAAGTTGAGGCTCAACAACAATCAAAAACAAGTCGAGTTGTCTAAAGCATCTTCTCCATCCAAGGAAAAAGGAAATGAAGTTGAAATGTTTGAACCAAGTAGTTACAAGTACCTCACACCCTTCAACAGAGAAAGAAGAGAAGTAAAGGATCATGAGACATAAAAGGGGGAAACCCAAGTGCAAGTAACAAAAATTTGGACACACCACAACTATAGGTTCATGAATCTAACCTTGCACTCTCCAAATCACAAGAGCTTGTGATTTTCCCTAGTGCCTCCCAATAACAAACACAAGGGGAAGGTAACACTCTAAGTGAGGGGTGGTTGGGAGACACCCACAAAAGAGAAAGAAGAGAAGTAAAGGATCTTGAGACAAGAGGAGGAAACCCAAGTGCAAGTAATAGAAAATGTGGAAACACCACGACTATAGGTTCATGAATATGAATTTTCACTCTTCAAATCACACGAGCTTGTGATTGTGCCAAGTGCCTCCTAATAAAAATGCAAGGGGAAGGTAGCAATCCAAGTGAGGGATGGTTGGGAGTAGTACTCCCAAGAAAAAGAAAGGTGAAAGTACAGGTGGATGAGGTAGAACTTGGGAATATCATTTCCTTGAGACCATCTAGAGCACCAAAGAAGGCCAAAGTTATCTCAAGAACAATGGTGGGGCCACAAGGAGACAAGTTTGTGGAGATTGCCACTCCACAAGGTGATATTTCAAGGGATGAAGTTACACCATTTGATTACCAGATCACTCAAGTCCCATCGGGAAAACTGACCACTATGGGTTTCAAGCATGAAGCCACCTGGTACTTTGTGGCCATGGGAGGTCTTTTCCAAAAGATGGACACAGACAAAGAAACCAAGAAGCAACTCAAGGAGAAGGTTGACATCTTGTCAACCTATATACAGAAATGGTTGTAAACTCCCAAGGAAGGCCAACAAATTACAAAAGATATCACCCTTGACATAATGAAGAGTGTAAAGGATTTGAAGAACAAGGGGGAAGCCATTAAAAAATGGGAGTAGAAATTAATAATTAGAGGCATTCAAGTCATCGAGGAAGTAGTTGAGTGCTATAACCAGGTATCAAAACAAATGGAGGCTAGAAACGTGTTAATTGAGAAGTATAAAGATGAAGTGGAGTATTGGGATGGCATGTTACCAAAGGGGGAAGCTATGGTGAAGCTAGATCACCCTTGACGTAATGAAGAGTGTAGAGGATTTGAAGAACAAGGGGAAGCCACTAAAAAATGGGAGGAGAAATTGATAATTAGAGGCAATCAAGTCATCGAGGAAGTAGTTGAGTGTTATAATCAGGTCTCAAAACAAATGGAGGTTGGAAAAGTGTTAATTGAGAAGTATAAAGATGAAGTGGAGTATTGGGATGTCATGTTACCAAAGCTTGAAACTATTACTACCATGAATGATGAAGATGTGGAGAAAGAAGGATACTACAAGGAGACAAGTTTGTGAAGATTGCCACTCCACAAGGTTATTTCAAGGGATGAAGTTACACCATTTGATTAGCAGATCACTCAAGTCCCATTGGGAAAAATGACCACTAAGGGTTTCAAGCATGAAGCCACTATGGCCATGGGAGGTATTTTCCAAAAGATGGACAAAGACAAAGAAACCAAGAAGCAACTCAAGGAGAAGGTTGACATCTTGTCAACCTATATACAGAAATGGTTGCAAACTCCCAAGGAAGGCCAAAAATTACGAAACTATCACCCTTGACGTAATGAAGAGTGTAGAGGATTTGAAGAACAAGGGGGAAGCCACTAAAAATGGGAGTAGAAATTGATAATTAGAGGCAATCAAGTCACCGAGGAAGTAGTTGAGTGCTATAACTAGGTATCAAAACAAATGGAGGCTAGAAAAGCGTTAATTGAGAAGTATAAAGATGAAGTGGAGTATTAAGAGGCATGTTACCAAAGCTTGAAGCTATTATTACCATGAATGATAAAGATGTAGAGAAAGAAGGATAGTACCCCAGATTGTAAAGGAAGACAATTTGAATATCAAGGGGTTATCAAGTTGCGGATAGAGGCTAGTGGTGTAAATTAACTTGCAACAATTAATATGTTGTACATTGAGTTACATTCATTTAATTATCGATCGAGAGTGTAGACTTGAAATCTTGCTTGTGTTGTATACACGATTATAGTGATCTATGAGGTTGGAAAGGAAATAATTGTCACATAATAATGTTGAAGGTAAAATAAAACTCAAACTTTAAAATGAACTATCAAGCTAATGCTATTATTGGAACAAAGTTGCAGATTTAGAGAAAATATTGGTTCTAAAGAAATATGCATGCATGAAATGAAACAATCAAGTGAGGCTTGACTTGGGTGCTAATCCCTTCTTAACTATGTGACTAAAAACTAAATAAAAATCTCAGATATTTATTTATTTGCGTAAAACATTACATCTAGGAATACAAAGATTAGAGTAATCTCTAATTACAAATCAGATTCTTGACTCTCCTCTACTCACTTGTCACAACGCACCGACCCTTTCCTTTAGTAACTTATCATTTACAACACGTGCGAAGAAGAAGAATACAAGGAGTCTTCACAAAACAAGTGAGAGATTCAACACATGTTTGGAATACACCAATGTTCGACTAACAATCAGTTCTTCATGAAAGCAGACAAGTGTTCGATTACCAATCAGTTCTTCACGAAACACACAAGTGTTAATCTAACGACTAGTTCTTCACTAGTTTTTTTTAACAATGACCAAATCGAAGATTGATTTGTTTCCCCGTTTTCCACATTCTTGTTGTAACTACTTCTCCAACGCACGTAAGGACTTGAGTGCCATCACTTCATGTTTCAAAAGATCTTCATAAATGCAGGCTCTTTGTTGTGAATGATTTCCTTATGCCGTGGACAAGTTATTTGGTTGCAAACGAGTTGTTGCTTACAACCAAGAGTGGCATCAAAACATATAATTATCCAAACAATTTATTGGAATAACAAGAATAAATGCACACATAATATCACAAAATAAAGACAATTAGATATAGCTATATCAATTAGTCATTATGCCAAAAGTTAATGATTGTAATAATGATGTTCAACAACGCACTTAGGAGATACATGGTCATGGCTACAATGATCTTATCAAAATACAAAAGATGAGTTGTAATGAAAGCAATTAATACAACTCATCGAGACTATGGGAGATTACATCATCAAGCTCTACAATATGAAGAAGGAAGAAGAGTATGTCGATGACATTGAATTTAAGATTGAAAAAATATTTCCCCTCGAAAGTGCATACACTCTAGGGACTACAGAGGTAGAAAAATTGATTGAAATTTTAAAATAGTAAGTTGCAGGGGAGTTAGAAGCTCCAAAAGATTTTGATTTTTTTAATTCAAATATTTATTCATTTGGAGGGTTGTGAAAGATCCCTTCCGCAAATCTGATCCATATTTTTAGTTTGATTCATTTGACATTTCGTCAAACACTTAACGTGTAACTACTTATAGGTTAGGTAACAACAATAGTATGCAAAACAAATTATTCTATGGCCCAGATCAGACTCGGAAATGAAATATAGGACCATGCAAGATCAGCCTATCTGCTGCAATAAATCTTCATCAAGGACGACTAGGGTTTGATGGAAAAATACACATAAATGGCTTCCAAAAAATTATTTCTTTATCAAAAATGTCTGCCCCTAATTTTAGGATTTCAAACATACAAAAATCTGATTTTATTGATGCCAAACACTCAAAAATCAGATATGAAATCTGATTATAAAACTGGTAAAAACCCACTAAAAACCCTCTAATAAATTATGAAACTGCTTTGCTTCACTTCACAAAAATCTGTAGATGATTTGACAATAGAAATCAGATTTAAATACCTCAAAGAACATGCCAAATCAGTCCCAAACTGGGTTGATCCAATAGAAGAAGACTGCTGCAATTTATTCTCCAAAATACCCTCAAAATACATTGCCGCGACTGAAAATAATTCTAAAAATCTGATTACAATCAATGGGAATTTCTGAGTGAAAAACCCTCTCATTGTTGGGATTTTCATCCACAAGAGATTAAATCCACAAGGGGTTTCGTCCTTGGAATTTTAAAGCAAAAGCTAAAGCTTCATGCAAGAGAAAATGTTATAAAATATTTTTGGATGCCTCTAGGAAAATCGCCTTCTTCTTTATATAGGAAATTGGACCCAAAGTGACCTTTGGACTTCCCATGAAAGTGACCTTTGGAATTCCCATGAAAGTGACCTTTCAAATTTCGATGAAAGTGACCCTTGGACTTTCAAATAAATTCTCCCTTAGGAAGTACATTTTAATTAATTACTTTTATTTTATTGCACTTTCCTAAGTTCTAATTTAAAGTTAAGTCTATTAATTTATTATATGTGCTTTGTATAATGTTATATTTTAATTTTAGCACACTATAATAAAGTTGATAAACTTAAGCAACCCTTGAGCTCACCCTTTGGTCGTTGGGTAGACAAAAATGGGCCAAAGGTCTTCGATACAAACTATTCGAAAAGAGGGACGTTCTGGTTGCATCAATAAGTTGGCCAAGAGGATAAAGAAGTAGAAAGTTATTTTTGCTGAAATGGACAATGTCTTATCCAAACAAGAAATATGCAGGCGGACGAAGAACCACTTTTGGGGATGTTTGAACGTTTAAATGCATATAGAAATAAATTGTAAAAGATGGCAGAGGGCGAACACATTGAGCTCAACCCTTCTAGAGCAATTCATTATTCTTCATCTCCATTCTTTATTCTTTTCCATTCCTCATTCTTCCAAGTAAAGGGAATCAAATCAAATGATGAAAACAGATAACAAACTCTCCTAGGAAGTGCACGCATGATGGTGACAGGGAAGAAAGAGACAAAGAAGAGTTTGTTAAACAAAATATTCTTCACTTATCCACAAGTTCCATCATGATCCAAATTTGTTCCAACTGGCGTATCAAGATTAATAATTTTCAATTGGAGCGGTTTTCCTTCTCATTTTGGCGGATTGAAGACTTTGGTCCCACATTTTGATAGCTTCAAAGGGTTCTTGGGGTATCTTGGTATATTCCCGAGGGAAATTTTGTATAAGAATGAAAGTCTGTCTTCATTCTAGGGGTTGGTTAGTGGTTGTTGTAGGGAGCTCAAGTTAAGTTGTAGGTTTTTGCTAAGGTGATTAAACTAGTCATTAGCAGGCATTGAGAGCATCCTATATATTAAAACACACAATGCATAAAATCATTTGTCATGCTTTAGTCAGACATTCAAGATTATAAGTGAGATCATAATTGAGGAATCTGATCTTTGTTGTAATATTTTGTTTATTCAATCAATGAAATACGAAGCATTTTCTTTTGGCTATTGCATTGTGATTGGTTACTCAACAAACATTGTGTTGTAGTGTTACCTTGCAATGTATGTTTGGTTATAAAATTCCTTCCTACAATATTATCTCAAATTTAAGTGTTTACAACCTTTGAGTGTATCTTAGGTGTTGTGGAAATGATTTAATAGATATCTTGAAGTTTCATGCATGAGTGTTTGTGTTAAAAACTTATGAGATTATGTGGTAATGTTTGCATGAAATTGGTATCAATGAATACAAATGTCCCTTCGAAGATTATGTTGTTTTGATCTTTATTCTTGTTTGGATTATAGAAGTAGCAGGATAAGATGAAAGACTATTGTATCCCCTCCCATTAGATTTACCACCACCCACTTCATTTAACTAAATAACTATCCCATCCCACCCCTTGTAGATTTCATCTCCCTTTGCATATCCAACATGATTTTGCTGCAAATGATATTTATCTTGCATATTTTGAGTGAATTTGCTATGAATTGTAAAGATCAGCATCTCAAGTATCATTTCACCCCAAGTTGTCAACAAATTCCTTCCAAATGATGCTTATGATCACATTTTATCTGTCTTCAATGGTTTGTGTCTAGTGTATCAAGTGTCTACAATGCTTTTGGACCATTATTTTGAATGAGCATTGCATTTAGTGGTTGCATTTGATCTTAGATTGAGGTTCTAACAAGTTTGAGGGTTTGAAGCATAATATCTCCCTCACTCTTTCAAGCCACCCTTTAGGTTCTCTCACCTTGGTTCAGGTAGAGCCATATAGTACCCACATCCTTAGTCACATACCTCCATGTCATTCCCACAAGGCATGGTCAAGTTAGATAAATAAACCCATCCTTGGCTACAAAATGACACATCAAGAGGTTTATCTTTTCTCCTTGCCTACTTCCACATTGCTTTCCTTGTTTGGGGTGTTAGATTGGGAACCAACACCATGGACATTGAAAAATTAAGGCTTTTTGCCCAATGCTACTTAGTTATTGTTGGCTAGATTTTTGACCTTGCTGAAAATCTAGGCGGTCATGAGATAAATCTCTCTCATTTACCGGTGAGGCTCCCGTGTAAGATTTTTTCAATTATATTTCCTAATATCTATCTGTTGGTTTTACTTTAACTGTGTATCTCATGAACCATAGTTAGGAAATTTTGCGGTAAGTAAGCAGCTATAAAAATATGTGCAGGAAAGGGAAATAATTAAATATGAGAAGAAGGAAAGGAGATGTGCAACCTAACCAATAGTTGTGAGTTGGTCACATGCACATAGACGAAACAAATAGATCTTGAGATGCATAATTTTAAGCAAAGGAAAGTTTATGCAAAAATATTAAAAAAAAAAGAAACAAATGCCTTTGTTGATACAAAGTTCTCCAGAATCGACTCCTCTCTATTCCCCACTTTGAGAGAAAGCTATCAAGGGTTTCAGCTCAAATTCTAGAACAAAAGAATTCTGATTACAAATTCATATCCTTTAACCTATAGGTTCTTCCTCTATTTATAGTGTATAAAGGGCAATTACAAGTAGGAAACTTTAAATGAATTTCGCATGCGGAAGCTATGAAAAGGGAAACAATTGACAATCTTCCTCATGGAATTCCTCTTTGCATGACATGCATGATTTATAATTGAAAAATAGAACCTTCTATTTTGCATGTCGCCACCTATTTCCAAGTAATTGACTTCTTAAAGTAAACCAATCACTTAAGTTTTATAATTTAATTGATTTCTCAATTACTTTGTCGAGAAAATAAAAGAAAGAGGAAAAGAAATAAGAAGAAAGCTGCAACCCTCCCAGTCTTGTTCTTCTTCCATATTCTGCATGTGGTTGACTCTTTTGCCTTTGATTCTCACCAAACTGGATTTGGAAGTTATGCATGACTGTGATTTTCTTGTGGGTATTGCCTTTGACTTGTCTTCCCTCTTATCCTTGAAGCTTTTGCAATTCTTCTTCAGTACATGCACCAGTGCAATGTTTGCCATAAATAATTCAGACAAAACTCATCATTTTTATTTTTAATTGCATATGAGCAATTTTAAATTCCAGAAAGCACTCTGGGTGAATGCAAATACAAGTAAATTCAATGAAGGCTTCAACTAGAAGATTGAGAGCACATGCACATGCACATAATTTTGGAAGGAATTTTCCATGCACTAACTTTTACATGGGTTGCATTACACTACAAGAGGATGATTTTTTTGGAAGCCTTTGCAATTAGATCAATTTGTGCAGATCATTCAATTTTCTTTGATTTGGAAGATATATTCAATGTATCCGACATTAATTTGAACTTCCTTTCACTAATATGAGCACCTGGGATGGATACCTTCAATTAATTCAGACAAAGATGGAGTCCAAGGCATGAATATTTGATTTTTATTACCAAAATCTGCATATAAAGTTTGTTACCCTAAAATTTGAGGCTTTGCTTGCATGCAAGGAAAGCAAAAATATTAATCAATTCACCTGGTCACATATACCAACATGCAGACAATTAGAATAACAAAAATCAAGCTATTCCAAGCCTAGGCGCCAAAACTAGAAGCTTCCCGACAATGGAAAATATTCGTTAATGCAAAATCCTCTTTCCTTGGCGCCAAAACCTATCTGGTCTGCAATCTTCATAAAAAAGTGTTTCTCCTTTATGGAATCCCATGCTTATATAGCTTTGTGCTTGCTATTTTTAATAATTGCCTCTTCCTATTTCTGGCAATTTAATTAATTAATAGCCATGTTTATTCATCCAATTTGGGTGCCCAAGTCTGCATGTTGCTGGTTGCTTTTTAAATAATTCATTTTATTTATTTATAGCATGCATCCTTGACTTCTTCTTAGCTCTTCCACTTGCATTGATTTTCCTACTATTTATGGCACCAAAATAGGGTGAATAAAAACCATTAATAAATATTATTAAATGCATTGTTATTCACCCAAGGTGGGCCGCACTTTTGGTAAGAGGAATTGCTAAAAATAAAAATTCAACTTGATGGGAATTTCCACCCTGCACTGCAGCTCCAAAAATCCCCTCTTCCGCTTAAGTTATTTGACTTTCATAATGAGAATTTTTACCCTCCAAGGCAGGTAAGAAATTCCCCGCCGCTACCCGCCAAAATTCCCACTGACAAATTAAAACCTCTCCTAAAAAGTGCGACTTGCATTAAAAATAGCTTCCTTTGATAAAGTGCGACTTGCATGGGTGAATAATTTTCTAATTTCTAGGCAAAGTGAAAATTCCTATCGGTGTTTTAAATGATTTTTCTTTATTTTATAATGAGAATTTTTATCCTGCAAGGCAGGTAAGAAATTCCCTGCCTGCCGCCTCAATATTCCCATTGTAGCTTAAGTGACTTTGACTTCATGGGAAAAAGTACCCTATAAGGCAGGTAAGAAATTCCCACTGCCTGCCACTACCAAAAATCCCATTGCAGCTTAGACCCATTCATTACAAAAAGTGCGACTTGTTTAGGAGAGGCTTTTTGTGCATGACTTTATCTTTTTTGGTTAGAAGTTTTCCTTCTGAGGCTGATTCGTTCAGTGCAAGCCGTAAATGATCTCCAGACGCTCAGAAATTAAAGCGGCTAAACATAACAAGAGAACGGACCTGTGGGAATTTAATGAGACAATTTATGAGAAAATCGAAGAAAAAATAAATAAATAAATAAAAGTGAAAAACGTTGCCAGAAGTTGCGAGAGAATAATGCTCTGAATTCAATTTTGGTGAAAATCCTATTGAGATGTGTGAATAATGACATGCAAAAAATTCAACAGGGTTCAACCAGAGCACAATTTACTTCAAACGAGACTTTATTTATTTAATAAATAATTAAATAAAAATTTCCTGCAGACAAAACTTGACGGAGGGATGAAATGAGTTTCAACATCTGGGTATTTGTCAAAATTGGCTCATATGATCCACCTTGGGAATATCTTAACATAATACCCACATCTTCTAGCAATAAAAAATCGAAAAGATCCGTTACTTTAAAAGAACAATTTTTTTAAACATGGGGTAGTCTCAGATTTTAGGGTAAAATCTGGAGACACCGGTTATATAAAATATTTCAGATTGTGAAAGATAACTTATGCCCTTGCTTGTAGAAATATCTCCGTCCTTGCTTTGGTTGAAATATCACCGCCTTTGTTTGTTGAAAGACAACCTAAAATTTGTCCAGTGCATGGACACCCTTTTGACCACTCAAAATTTTGAAGAAAAAGAAATGATGACAATAACCAATTAGAAGAAAAAGAAGTGATTGGGCAACTTTTGAGATGACCAATTAGGGTTTTATAAGATCGACGAAGAAACAAATTTGAGAATTTTCATTTTTAAAATGTTATTTTTCTCTTTTGTAGTTTTTTAGGACATGATGCTCTAAACTCTCTTGGAATGGTTGTTTGATTTTACAATATTCATTTAGAATACATACTAAAATGTTTTTCTAAATTGGGAATTGACATAAGATTTCAAAACATTTCTTTTGCATAGAACATTTTTGCACACAAATACCCTCCTTTGCATTTTCATGGACCAATAATCATAATTTGTGATGACAATAAATTGGAACAAAAAAATAAATGTTTGGCATAAACGATAAGCTAAGCATCATAAGTAGGGTGTATGGATTATCAAACTCAATAGAGATGTAAGGGATGGATAAGTATCAAGATGAATGGGGTCAAATAAGTGTCAAAAAGTCTAAAGTTCAAGAATACATAATGGGGAAAAGAAAGCCGACTTGAGGTATGGAAATCCTGGTTATCTGAAGTAGAGAGTCTAGTAAAGACAATCAACAATAGTAGATCCCTTGTTTATGAGGATGACATATTAAACTATTTGATTATCAAAACTATAAATATCATTTAAATTTAAAGTTTGTTAGGCTCACCCAACTTAGGATAATGTTCGACATTTGTAATATCTTATGGTTGCCCTGTCTTCATGGAATCAAAATAAACCAAAATTTGAATACCAAGCTTCACAAATCGTAATTCATTGTCATTATGGTTGTTGCGGAATTTGCTTAGTCCCAATTCAAAAATTGAAGTTATCTTATAAACCAACACACTTTTGGAGTAAAATGAGATATCTTTGATACAAAATGGTCAAGTAGATGAAATTTTTGAGTAGACTAGGCATGATTTTATCATTGAAATTTTTATTTTTTATTTTGGAAGTAACAAGCCATAGAGTTATGCTTATTATAGGTGGCCATCCAATTTTAGATACTCTAATAAAATAATTTTTTTCTAGAGAGTGTTTTAGGAAGCCACAAACTTCCTGATTTATATGCCCATGATTGCTAAGAAACTTCTGCAATCATTGAAGATAAGGGATTTTATTTAATTTAAAACTCCTTCGCTATGTTGGGTAAGGTATCATGAAACTCTGGTATGTAAGGGGTGGTTTTTCCAATTCTAAAGTTTATTTTGGCTACTTAAGTTTGAAAATATCTTTCTTGTAAAAACTATCACCGATAATAATGGTAATTTTCCTTGTATTTGTTTTGTAGCACAACTCCAAACCACATAATTGAGATTTTCTCAATGCTTTGTAGTAATCCACCATGGAGTCGGGGTGCATTTTATTTATTATATCTATCGAATTTTTTTGGTTACTTCTTAGGCTAACCTTCATGGTTTGTAATATATTTGATCTTGAAATAGATTCATGCCTTCCAACTTGCAACATCTTTGTGTTGGATTGTAATAGGCCGATTTTGGATCTTAGCTCCAGGTTTTCTAGTTTTTAATTCCAAATTTATTTTTATGGACCCCTTTATACAAACAAGTAGATAATGCATGTATTATATGATAAAATTATTTATTTTAATTATATAGCTTTACAATGATGGAAATCATTTTATTTGAAAATATATGACCCTAGAATATGCTATATGTAAAGACCAATGGTAAAATGAGTGGTTCAATACTAACAGACTCGTAGTGGTTGCTTTGTTAGGCAAACTCTTGTATAATTTTTCCAACAATCTATCAGTTCTTTGACCCATCTCAAGTTCATGCAGTCTTGACTACTTAACTATTGAATTCTTATCAAAATTGAAATTGAAATTGTATTACCAATAAATGCCTAAAATAGGTGCACATTGAGTAAAGTACATTTTTCTAGAGATAATAAAAATGGAAGCACTTGAAAAGTAAGCAACCATAAATTGAGAGGCATTAAAAATGCATGAAAGTAGAAAATTAATTTTAAAGATGCTTTGACTTAGAAAGTGGTGCAAATTTTGATACTCGTAGTCTTGTAGGATCACAAGGGTTTAATATGGGTGCTTCTTGGAGATTACCCTAAATTATTTAGTTGGGTTTTGGTGAGCAAGCCTTCAAACCTTCAATGCATAAATTTTTTCCAAATAATAGAAAAAGAGCAATCACCTTAAATATCTTGGGCCCAAGAAGTAGAGGCGAGCCGACCTTGTAATATATATATCGATTTGAATGACGAGAATGGAGGAGCTGTAAGTCGATTTGACCCTTTTATGTGCACATGATCTTAATGAAAGGGAAGTGTGGTGGGTAAACAATTGCCATTTTGAATTAGTCTATGGTGTTAGAGTGAGTTAAACTTAACATTAATTTTGTTCCACCAATATAATTTTAATTTCAAATGAACCATTTTTATTTGTAATTGTTTAGTTCCTTAAATAAATTTTTTTAATGCATTAAAATTTTCCCAAGAAGAGAAAAAGAGCAAGTGCCTTATCTCGGGCCCAAGAAAATTGTAGAGGTGAGGAAGCTTGTAATATGTCTATGGATTTGAATGAAAGAATGGAGGAACTATAAGTCGATCCGACTATCTTATGTGCACATGATCTTAATGAAATGGAAGTGTGGTGGGACAAAAATTTCCATTTTGAATTAGTCTATGGTGTTAGTGTGAGAGTTAAACTTAACATTAATTTTTTCCACCAATATAATGTTAATTTTATTTTCTATTTGACCATTATTATTTGAAATTGTTTAGTTCACACACATTTCAGCATATTGTGATTGGAATTCCCTTGGAAGGCAAGATGCAAGGCTACTTTTCATGAAGAGCCATCTCCTCATAGGTTATGGTAGTTGAATTTTCAAGTGTGAGTTTTCTTTTCTTATTGAAGTTAGAATAATTTTTTTGCAAAATAGGGAATTTGGTTGCTTGTTGATGAGGGCTTGGCCTCAATCGATAAATTTTATTATTTTTACACATGTAGGTTTTTCTTGAAGATCATGTTTCCTCTCATGGCTTATCATGGATTTATCTAACATTGATAAACATGCCATTTTTTCACTAGGATCTTGCCAAAGCTTCTCTTTTACCTTCTTTTTACTTTTGTATTTTGCGGGAAGTTCTTGTCGGGGACTTTTTCTTTACGAAAATATAGTTTTTCACTTCATCATATTTTATCCATTTCATCCCTTCATACCAACCCCTCTCCATAACTAAATAGTATGCATTTATTGTTTCATATAATATTGATAAAGCAAAGTACCCTTTTTAGTGTTCTTTTTTTTCTCTTATTGGTTTTTGCCCTAACCAACAAGATCATTCATGAGTAGGGCAAATCTACAAATCCTCAAGAGGCCTTGTGCACCATTACCTCGGGATGGCCCTTGTCATGTCACTCTACCCCCAACTAATGAAAGCTTCACGAGTAGGAAACTCTAGAAATCCTAAAGAGGCCTTGTGCATCGCTACCTATTAGGAGCCCTTGCCATCTCACTCTACCCTCTAAGTAATGAAATATTCACGAGTAGGGAAACTCGCAAATCTTCAAGAGACCTTATGCACCACTACCTATTGGGATGGCCTTGACAACATCCCGAGGAAGAGATTCTTGCTTAGCAATTTTGTTTCCCTTTTACGTTAAGGATTTGTATCTATCAGTATGGTCTAAAGTGATGCATGGTAGATGAAGGGTCTTATTTGAACATCATGGCTACGAGAATGCTTTGACTTATTGGTGATGACATCGATGCAATGAATACGGTTGACTTGTGTTGCCTTTAACAATAATGAGATCACCAATCTATCACAACTTTCGACATAAATTTTGGGCCTAAGATAGTTCGAGTGGACTCTTGTGTAATCAACCTTGATATTTCATGTAACCTCCCATTGGTCATCCTTGGTCGTGAACTATGAAGGTTGGTCTATTACTTTCCGAGTGGTGTAGTTATGCACGAACAAGAGGGTCCATCCTAAATGATCTTGATTTGTGGGCCTATTTTGGCCTTAATGTTAAGAAAAAACAAGGATCAAAATCCCAACTGTGACCATTGAAGGATCCTATATTGATTCAAATAAAAATCATATTCTTTTGCTAGTGTTAAGATGAAAGCTTTGATCCCTACCCATATGGAGTATTGGAAAACAAAAAGTGAATTTAAAGAAGGTTTTGTAAGCTTTTTCACTACCCATATTGAGTATCGCAACATACAAGTGTTAGTAAGGAAGGCTTTTTAATTTCCTTTTTCGGCCTTAATGTTAAGAAAAAAAGGATTAGAATCTCAATCTGTGACTATTCAAGCATCAAATCAAAATATTCTTGTTTTGCTAGTGCAAGATGTAAGCTTTGATCCCTACCCATATGAAGTATCGCAACACACGGGGCAGTAAGAAGGAAGGTTTTTAATTTCCTTGTTTTAAGCTTTGCTCACTACCCATATGGAGTATCGTAACACACACAATGATTGTAAGAAATTTGTTTTAATTTCCTTGTTTCACGTTATGTTTCTCTATTTGGAAACATCTTTGATGAGATAGACATTTCCAAATAGGAGATCATCTCCTCCCTTTGGTTCCAAGTCGAGGAGGTAACCAAAGTTCGTGTCGAGAGATGAATTTATCCCCGAGGAGTCTATTGTTGAGAAAAGACAATCGAATTGGCAACTTCTTGCAAATATCACTCAATGCCTAGGGAGGGTCCTTTCCATGAGGAACATACCTCTAAGAGAATTATGGTTGTTTTTGTCGGTGATTGATCTCCTCATTTTAAACATGGATATGCAATGATATCGACCTTGGCATGTCTTCTAAGACTCCCAACGAGGTTTCTCCTAAAACACAAGGAATTTTATTCTTGGAGTCTAGAGTCCTTGACACTAACATATAACCATTCTCCTCTATTTTTTTGTTAGGCCCTCATTTCCCTTGTATTGCATTGAGGAAAGGCCCTAACACGTATTCTAAGATTAATGATGAGTTTTCTCCTAAAACATACGAGTAGTTTTCTTTTTGGGTCTAGAGTCCTCCTCAACATGAACTTGTATGTCGTGTCTTCTCTATTTTGTAGTTAGGCCTTTGTTTCGTTTAGTTTACTCTTTTTCCCAACCTCCTATATTAGTCTCTTTGAGATTGAGGACACTTCTAGTTATGGCTCAATCTATGGGAGGCATTAAAATCCTATTTCCGAATACCATGGTCCATTCTTTGGGTTTCAAAGTGCATTGAATTTGGATCACCACTCTGTTTTCTCCGACATAATGCATTTTTGTATAAGGAGTCTCAACCCCGAGGTGTCATCCCCTTTTATTGTGTTGAATCTTGTTGTATTTAGTCACTTTAGGCATGCAACTAAAGGATTTGCATTATGTGTTTTTGCATGGCTGACCCCATCTCTTTGTTTGTTTGTTTTAGATTTGTATGAGGACAATCATTCTTTCCCTTTCATTCGAGTTGAACTTGCAAAGCAAACACAAGTATTTTTGGCACTTGGGGTCATGTCACTCAATGATTTGGCCTTACTTTTGATGTAAGAGCATTTGGGTTAATTTTCAATCTTGCATCAGTAAAAAACATTAGTGTATTTCTATGAAAGATTTGATTGTGCAAGCCTTTGTTGTAGTTTTACGCAAGTGTTGTTTGTGTTTGAGTCTGTTTGTTGTGTATTTCATGCTAGAGTCTCAAGTTGTATGGTTTGTGCGAGTCTTGTGTCGTGCAAGTGTTTATCATAATATTTCATTTTCCCCTATATGCATGCTAAGGGATTAAATGCTTGTTGTATTAGTGTAGACATTTATATTATGCAATAATGCGAATAGTGTTTTGCATTATCAGTTGATACACATGTTTTGTGAAGTTAGAGTGGTTGCAGCATTTTCACATAACTTCATTGAGGGTCGCAATATCTTCTAGAGTTCATCATTAAGTTCCACAAGTTTAAAAGAACATTGGATCAATAGTGCGAGGCTTCATCACTTGGCATAGAGATAGGTGTGACTTCATAATGGTGTGTAATAGAGTCTCATGTTTTGTATGTGGTAATGCATCAAGCTTTTATAAGAGCTCACATTAGCATCTTTTGTTCTATTCTAGCCTACCCATGGATTTTAGAGGCATTGAAGCTATATTGATATAACATGCAAGGATTTAGTGAAGCAGTTGAAAGCACAATCTTAATGTTGTGAACATGGCACACAACTTAAGGAGTGTCAAATATGACATAATGATATGAACCAACATGGATTTCATCTAATCCAATAATTGTAATAGTTAAGCCAACTTAATTTCCATAGAATTTTATTTAGGCCTTATATTGCATAAAGGATTGAGATGAACGGTAGTGTCATATGATTCACTTGTACAATCAAGGTGATTGTAAGAAGGTGCATCTTGCAATCTACAAGCATGTCACTACTCTTGTGGTAGAGATGATTCTTTCACAATTGATACTATAGCCTAGACTAGATGTGACTTCTAATGCTTCACTTTCAAAGATGTTGGCTTGGTAAGAAGAGATCTTAGGATCTAAAGATTTTGAGCATCTTGCTTGTGAGATGACTATTGTGTTGCCATATAATTCTTTTTGAGTATGAATAAGGATTGTTCAGTTTAAGAGTTCTATAATTGTGTTTGAGTTTGTGTGTTGGGCATTTTCACATAAGTATTTTGTCAATTATATTGATGGTTGTGTGGTCCAAGGAATCCCATAACATGGATTTCATCTAATCCAATAATTGTAATAGTTAAGCCAACTTAATTTCCATAGAATTTTATTTAGGCCTTATATTGCATAAAGGATTGAGATGAACGGTAGTGTCATATGAGTCACTTGTACAATCAAGGTGATTGTAAGAAGGTGCATCTTGTAATCTACAAGCATGTCACTACTCATGTGGTAGGGATGATTCTTTCACAATTGATACTATAGCCTAGACTAGTAAGTTAGATGTGACTTCTAATGCTTCATTTTCAAAGATTGTGACTTAGTAAGAAGAGATCTTAGGATCTAAAGCTTTTTGAGCATCTTGCTTGTGAGATGACTATTGTGTTGCCATATAATTCTTTTTGAGTATGAATAAGGATTGTTTAGTTTAAGAGTTCTATAATTGTGTTTGAGTTTGTGTGTTGTGCATTTTCACATAAGTATTTCATCAATTATATTGATGGTTGTGTGGTCTAAGGCATCCCATAACAAGGACCCCTAACAATTGCATCAATTGGTATAAGTACAAATTTATTAAGGAGAGGAGCCAATAGTGGAGCATGGACCAATAATGGTGAGGGTATTTGTGAAGTGAGTGACTAGTACATGTACATTTGTCATTCAACATTTGAAAAAAAAGTAGCTAATAAAATGTGTCACATCAAATCACATCAAAGAATCACCCAATCACATGATGCCACATAAGTGGAAAAAAATGCATGACATAATGCCCTACTAATGGTCCACCCTTTTTTCCTTTGTATGGAAAACTACTTGATTTAAATCCATTTAAAAACCACTTTCCATAAAATAAAAATGCTCAAAAAAAAGTATTTAGATTAAGAAAAAAAAATCTATTAAAGGGTATTTTTTTTTCAAAATTTGATGTATTTATATGTGTGTTGTACACCCCTCAACTTGGGTGCACAACTACTGGCTCCTCTTCTTTATTCCTTTTGTGGTTGAAGATCATATCGTTGTTGCTTTTCACATTTACAAGTGTGAGTGAAAGCCTAACTTAAGGCATCTTCAAACATGAGTTTTAAAGATGTATAAGATCATTATTATTTGATATCTAGAGATATTTGAAGACATATTATAGTGAATGAGTTGACTAGATGTAATGGAAATTGATGGTAAAAAAAAATCTTTTGTTTGAAGAAATGGAAAACAAAAGAAATTACACTTTTCCATGAGGTAGGTGTAATTGTGAAAGACTAATTAGATATACAAGTTTGGAAAGTTGGATGAGAGATATGAAAACTTGTCCGGAATCTATTGAAATAGATGGAAATAATGTGATGCCCATGTGGTGTTGTAGATGATGTGAGGGGTAAGTGCATGGAAATGGGGGGCCAAAAAGGGGTCTTAAGTGGACGTTTTTTGAAAAACAAGAAACTTCAACTTGTACGAGTTATTTGAGATAGTTACACTCAAAATTTGAAGATGTTATAAGAATATGAATTGTAAAATTTTGAGTATAGTTTCTAAACTACAATTTTTTTTAAATGGTTAAGTGTAAGTGGGTTAAAGAGCTAAAAGGCCAATAGGTGCTCCCTCCATTTTTGAGCACTATTTCATATTTTGAAAACCTTTTAGTAGAAAGATAGATAGGATTATCTAGTTTGGGATAGATTTTTTTAATATTTTTTAGAGAGTATTTATTTTAGATGATTTTCTAAGTACAAAAATTTTGAAAATTGAAAAATTGAAAATTGATACTTTAAAAAATATAAAAATATCATAAATTATATATATTTCTAATATGTATAGAATTAGTCCTAGTTTGGGACTATATAATTTTTAATCAATTTGGAGGAGTGAAACAAAAGATACACGATGAAAGATAGACGTGTATAAATACAAAAATAGAGCTATAAAAAGACATAGTTAGAAAATAATAAGGATGGAAACCTTATACAAGTCAGAAAATTTGAAAAATCATATATTTGGATAGAGGAAAGTGTCATTGACCTCGTAGTCATATTTTAAAGAAATTTGTTGATTATTTTTGCAGGATTTACTTTGCGAAGGCTCTTTTTAAAATTTTGTAAAAACACGTTGTTTGTTGTATTTGAGTTGGTACAAGGCATATGCTCATGGTTCCAAACTGGTTCCAAGCCATGTGGCCTTGCCTTGGGAGTGAAACAAAAACACATGTACGTGCTTTATAACATGTATGCGTTATATTGTTTAATATGATCTGCCCCCTTCTATTCCTTTCACATGAATTATGTCCCCAATTTATCTTTTTGCATTTCACCTGTACCTTTCTCGTGGAATTTTTAGTCGTTGAAGCTATATCCACCCGAACTATCTATATTTTAGTAATCATGGGGGATCAAAAATGATGTAAGGACATGAAAAACATGAATAACAAGACACTAGAGCAATTAGAAGTGATTAGAATAAAGAAATTGCAGCGGATGCGAAAAGCGTGTAGAGGGCAAGGTGCATCTCCTATCTTAAAACCCGAATTTGAGGACAATGATTAAAAATACATAATAAAAACGAGAATAATTATTTTGCAATGAGAATTAATAATGAATTGAATGATAATGTTTTTATGGATAAAGAATTTGATATGAATAATAATGCTAAACCTTACCCGAGAATGTAAATGTTAATCCTGAAAATTAGATGGAAACACCGAATGAGGAAAGTAACCTTGCTAATGAATGTTTATATGTAAAAACACCTCCTTCCATTTTGCATTGAACAACGCCTAACAAAATATGTGACACAAATGTGAGAAGAAAAGCTATGAAAATATGAGATAATTACTTTGAAAAAATAAATAATATACAAATATGTCAATTATTTATTACGTTAATGAAATTAATTATGATGAGACCTACAATGAAAATCTTTGGGCAAGAGAACATCTAATATTGGTGGTCAAAATGTGGTAATTGCTGAAAATATACATAAAACATACCATACTACAAGTGTCAACAAATATACTTTGGAAAGTTCTCTGCTCTCTGCCCGCGCCTTCGGCCCTCGGCCCTTAGCCCTTTGCTCTCGCCCTCGCCCTCTCGCCCTCTGCCTACGCCTTCGGCCCTCGCCCCGCATCCTGCTGCCGTGCCGTGCGACCTCTGCTCGCTCTCTGTCCACTGTCCGATGGTTTCTACCGTGCCGCGCGTACTAACAGACCCCCCACGAACCCTAAATGGGGAATAGAAGATGTTTTTAATGGCAGCGGCAAACTCCAGAAGGTTTCCAGTGAAAACGCCCTAGATCCACGCAGGTCCGCGAGCACTGGAACAGAAACACTCAAGGATCGGCCAGTAGAACGGGTTGGAGGAGGAACGACTGTGGGTTCGCCCCGTTCGTGGATTGATCTTGCCTTCACTAATGCCGGGGTTCCGAGGACGGCTGCACAAATCATTTTCAAACTCCAGCTGGGGGTGCTCTTGTGAATATGCCAGGCAATGGCCCTCTCAAACCCTTGCTGGAAGGCTCTTCTTGTGGTGGGCTGGAACATGGTACTTTACCTGTTACACCATTAGACAGAGAAAATAAGCATGGATCCTCCTTCAAAGACGTTCTAAAGGGAAAGGAATCCTCCATGAAACCTGCAGACATTACCCCGTGTATTACATTTGGGGAAGATGTTATTTCATCTGAGATTTACCACAAAGAGCACGCTTTGATTTGTAGATTCGGGGGACTGTGGCCCAGCCTTCCTACTCTTCACACATGGATCTCTCAGCATTGGACTCCAACTTTAACTGGTAAGATAGACTTACATCTGTGTGCTAAGGGAATTTTCATTGTGACTTTCTCTTTAGTAGCTGATAAAGAAAACATTGCTTCTAAACTCTGGTCCTGTCAATCTAAATATTTGGTCATGAAACCCTGGTTCCCAGCCTTTAACCCGCACACAAAATCTTTCTCTTGGAAACCTGTTTGGATCAGGCTACCCCACTTACCTATCCAATTCTGGAGTAAGGACTGTCTGACAGCCATTGGCAATACCTTGGGAATTACACTCTTTATAGATTCTCAAACCACTAATTACACCCATACTACCTATGCCCGGATCCTGGTGGAACTTGACACTGATAAAAATCTTCCTGCTACTATAGATCTTAGAGTGCAAAATCGAACTTGGTCACAAACTCTTGATTATGAAGGTCTACCTTTCCGATGTAGAAGATGTTTTGGCTTAGGACACACCTCTACTGCTTGTGGGATGGAAAAACGTCAACATGAAAAGTGGAATTGGTGGAAAGATGCACTCCCAGAGCACCTAATTTTTGATGCTAAAAGGGATCTTGAATCAAAAGTGGAAATAGTGGTTGTATCCAAATCTGCCCTTGAACCCCTCTTTCAGAAAATCAAAGCAGCATTAGCAGCATGAAAATTGCTCAAGTTGTTGAGGGTAACACGGAAAGTAATAAGTTTGTGGCTGTCCCATTTGGGACATATGCGACTAAGGAGAATACCCCTCCTTTGTCTCCTCCTTCAGCAGTGGAGACTCCAGCAGGCTGGGTCACGGTTAACAAAAAGAATTTTTTTTAACCCTGAAGGAGCGCTATTCGTCTGGATGATTTCTCCGTTAGTGTTCGGCCGGAGTACATTGTTTTCATTTTTGTGGCCGGATCACTGCGTGTTTTCTTTCCATGTGTGTTGTTGTACCTTTGTTGTTTGTTCATTGTTCAGCAGTTGTTTATTTGCTGTTGAGTTGTTGGTTGTTGTTTCTTCTTTGCAGACTGCGTTTTGCAGTTAGTCCTTATTGTTATATCAGGATGTTGATCCTTTTCCTTATACTTATTTTTTCTATTCTGGCTTCTGAGCCTTGTTGTACAAGGGTATAGTCCCTTTCAAAAAAATATTTCCCAATAATAAAAAAAAAATGCACCAAAGATAGTAATTTTTACACGGCTTGCACTTACTAATTGTATAGTAAGTGAAAGTGATAAAACAACGAATAAACACTTGATTAAAAAAACTAGTAGAGATTTCAAGATAAAGAGAAAAACACTAATAAAAACAATATGGAGATGTAAAGTCTCGAGTCAGCCAATAACATTGACTTCAGTGCATTTTGTAGTAGACTCCCATGGAAAGACAATAATACATATGATATTCTAAAAGAATTACTTGTAAAATTTTGGAATGAGAACACAATTGTTTCACCAAATACAAAAGATACAATAAAAAAAAGTTTCGTAATCGTGAAGCGCATTCAAATAATTTCTTAGATATGACTCAAAAACAATTGTTGTCTAAGTTTAAGAACAAAAATCCAGAAATGTGACAAGAATTAAAGTTTTTTGAAATGAACAAATCATTTTATGTGAAAATCAATTACTCACGTACCACTTATTGTAGGCATCATGTTGAATTTTCAATGCATTATGATGTTTTTAGTCAAGTATGTTGTATTTTTCAAACCGACATCATGTTGCGGGAGTGTGGATTAAATGTTCCACGAATTAGTAAGGGAATTTATTCCTACAATATTTTGTGAAAGATCAATTGGACATTTTTTTGCATGTTTGGATGCAATGTGCAACATATGTGGTGGCTTTTCCGAAATTCAAAATTTTGAGTCAAAGCTTTGCATTTTACGTTCTTGGTCACCACTTCCCTATGTTGAGTCGGTGTTCAAAGAGAAAAAAATTGAGTTAGTCAAAATTTGGTCTTTTGTGAAGGTATTGTCGAAGTCGATTATTTGAGGAACAAGAGGAATTATTATTTTGTTCCTCCTGCTTCTCGGTTTACCACATTGTCCGCTCCTATCGATTCAATTTGTGCAATGATGAAACTCATGCCCCTATTCTTTGATTCCTTACAACATCCGCTTTGTCGGTTAGATCGATAAGTTGAGTATCTTGTTTGCACGTAGGGAACTTCTTTTATCGTGTCCACTATTTCCTACATCACCGACTCACCCACCTTGTTCACCTCATATCAACAAAATTGGAAAATTCAGACCTAGGTGGAACTTCGGAACTTGGTTTGTTTTGTCTTATGTTCCATGTCGAGTCTTTTTGTCGCTTTAAGCCTTCCGACGGTGTAACTCGGGGACTTGAGCCCTTCCTCGTGGTCTTGTAAAGATCGATACGTTGCTTTTAAAACCTTAAATGAGGAAATCAAGGGCATTCCACATTATAAAAGTTGTTCCCCACTCCATTTTCTCACCACATTTACAAAATTTAATTTGGATTAAGAAGATATTACCTCTTGAGGAGAAGCTTCCTTTTGAGAAGCTTTAAGGTCGTTTATTTTTTATCAAACCAATGTCTCATTCTTAATAGAACAAGAGTATTGAGATCATCTAGATTATCCTTCTCCTTTTGAGACTAGTCAATGATGGGAAGAGGACTGCATTGAATAAATTTGGTGAACTCAAGAATAAGCGAGATATGAACCATCATCAATCATACCGTTTGGCACCATGTGCAACTTGAAGTCTTGGATCCGTTAGAGAGATAACCTACTATATGTTGTTTTCCTAACCTCATAATTATCTTTATAGTCTACCCAATAATCTTCAAATGCTCACACATGTTGATAAGAGAGTCGAGGTTGTTGCTAATTAAGTATTTACTATCTAAAGATGCCCTCTTCGATAAGGATGTAGGTTTAAAGGAGAGATAGTTCTCTCAACATTCGAGCATCAAGAGTAGATATGGGAATCTATATGCCAGATATTTTCTTATCCTAACAAGTCTTGTGGAGGAGTTCCATATACCTACAAAGCTCAACCGAATAATTTTATCACTGGAATAAATAGGAAGGTTGTAAGGAGCTCCCTCAAAACCGGTGTGTTCGATATACGAAAACTTTTGAAACAGAATAAATAAATTGCCATAAATAACTATCAATTTTTTATCTTCTTAGGAAACCCCGCTAGTCACACTACCTTCCAATAATCTCACTAACAACATTGTGAAGGCATCATTAACCCTCATGTGATAACTTTTGTTGTTTTCATAGGTTAATTGAGTATAAAATTCATAAATAGGAAGGCTTTGTCTATTGCCTTAGTGTTATAAACCAATTCAAATTCTATACCCAAGTATAGTGTGTTGGCTAGATTTTCTACACGGTTGAAAACCTAGGCATTCATGAGATAAATCTCCCTCATTTACCGGTGAGGCTCCCGTGTAAGATTTTACTAGTTGTATTTCCTAGTATCTATTTGTTGGTATTACTTTAACTATGTAGCTCATAAACCATAGCTAGACAGTTTACAAACAAGTAGCAAGCAATCAGTAAACAATATGTGCGGGAAGGAGAAATATTTAAATGCCAAAAGAAAGGAAACGAAATGTGCAACCTAACCAATAGTTGATAGAATTGACTACATACATGCACATAAAAGAAAAAAATTTATAGATCTTAAAATGCAGAATTTGAAGCAAGGGAAAGTTTCGAGATCTAGATCTAAGACAACACAAAGTTCTCCGGAAATCTCTTCTCTATTCCTTTGCTTGTAGAAAGCTATCAGGGGTTTTAGCTCAAAGTCTGGAACACAAGAATGCTGATTACAAATTCTGATCCTTTAACCCATAGGTTCTTCCTTTACTTTAGTGTGTAGAGGGGAAATTACAAATGGGAAAGCGCAACTTGAACTAGAACATGAAGAAGTAGTAAAGGGAACATTTGGCAATCATATTTCTAGAATTCCTCTCTTAGTGACATGCATCAGGAGTTTAAGCCAAAATTGTGCACATTTATCACCTATCTTAAAGAATATTTCCAAATAACTCAAAGTAATGGTTTTTAAACCAATAACTTTGATCTTACATTTTCATCCAGAACATAGAAAATAAGAGAAGATAGAAGAGAAGAACGAAGATCTATCAACCGTAACACTTATACTTTTCTTTTGTTCTGATATTGAATATACTTGTCAAACATGTAATTCAACATCTTCCCATTTGTTTTAAGAATAACCTCTCTCGGTTCTGAATTGCAACAACCCTCTAGACAAAGCTACAGTGTTAGCCTTCACCTTATCTAAACCAGGCCCATATCCCTCAACATTTGCCTCAAGCTTTATGAGTCTGTCAATTGAATCCATCATGAAAAGCATGGTGGCTTCATCAACTTCTTTCTGCACAACTAGAATAAATTCCTCACGGGAAGCAGATAATTCATTTCGGATGATCTTCGACACTTCTCCCATTTTACTCTCCAGGAACTGCATCCTTTTCAACATGAGCTTGAGGATCTCTACGCGGAAAGAAACTGAACTTTCTAACTACTTCCCCCTTTCCATCAATCCACCAAGTACAATTTCCTTTACAATTAGCACATCCTCTCGGCAACGAGTGTATCTTAGCTAAAGCATCCAGATGACTTTCAACAACTATCTATCTTATCATCTTCTAACTATGTCATTAGTTCCTTTAGCCGAGATACTACCCCTGTATATTCTCCAATTTAGCTGGTATTCTTTTGAAATGCTCGAATCTTGGTGAATGATTGCCTCTCTCAATTAGCAATAGCTTTAACCTAGTCCCCCTGCATCTTCCACCTCTTGCATCGATGATTACTCACCTGTTCATGTGATAGAATGAGATGAGAGGAAGGTTTGATAACTTTAGCAATGATCTCACATAGTTGGGACACCGCTTTTGAAGCTTGACTCTCTCGGCCTTCTCTTTGTCAAGCTTAAGGAATAAAGAGTTCATTAGTGTTTATGTATCCTACTTTAATCCTTCGTGGTAGTTTGACCTATTGACACTTTTGTGGCTTCTATATCATCTGTCGTGAGCTCTCCCTTGTGTTTTCCTTCTACTAACCGACAACTCAATGAAATTCTTTCCCGATTCTTCAATAATCAACCTAGAAGTTATTTTGGCAACTTTAGGTCTTCTATCTCTTCCTCCCAAACTCGGGAGAAGCTGAAAATCATGCTCCTCCGTGTTGATCTCCTCCCGGCAAGCCTCGGGATTGTATGCAAAACTAACCATGATGAAAAGTTGCTTCTCAGGGAATGAGAAGTCATTGAGTGCACCACCATCTCATGCTCTCGATTCTGCTGTATCCAAATTTTCCACCGTGTTATGACTACCATCCTCTAAATTGTCCAAAGAAAATGATTTTTCAAACTCGCCATCTCGTGCTTTCAACTTCTCTGCATGGAGAGGTGAGGATATGAGTGACCGAAGTGCTTTATGAGTTGATGCTAGAGAAGTTGGAACTAGCACGATAGCTGTAGATTTGGCCTTTTCTTGCACGTGAGACTTCTTGTGAACTTTAAGCTTTTCCAACCTTTGGATACTTTCACCTTTGTGCTTTCTTTTTTTGCTGGAGTATCTCGTGGTAAAGTTACCTGTGATCTGATTCATTAAAGCTTCATCCAGGCAATACCCCTTTGTTAACAACCAGTTCAAAGTGTTAACCAAAACTATGGAAGATCTTTCTTGAATTGTTTGACGACACCCACCAATGTTTTCCCTGAATAGCAGATCTATCCCCGCATCGATGATATGAGTCAAGTATCACATGCCCATCATCTACGAGATCTGCAGTATCACGTGCTAAACCATAATGAGACACTTGTTTCACCGATAACTTATTGAAGTCTTTCTTTCTAACTCCATACTGCTTTGCACTTTATCCGTAAGTCCTCAAATGAAGGGACATGTGAGTATTCCGGGAGATTTTATTCTTCACTACCCCATATGGGTCAAAGTTCAGCCGCCGGCTTTGGAAGAACTCAGACTCATAGTTAGAAAACATTTTAGCTTCGACTTCTCTAGCTTTATGGATGCTTTGATACTGTAATAATCCACTTGTGATTGGAAAGAAACCCATAGACTTGTGCCACTTTGATCGTAAGTCATGCCTCTTGATGAGCTATCTCGCACAACTCCATGATGACCCACTTATCGTTTGGATACCTCGGAAACTTCACTGGTTCTCTTGAAAATCCGGTTACCCCGAGGCGGTGAAGTCTGCAAACTGGATGAAAATACAGCTATGCTAGGATACAACTTCCCAAGCTTCTTTGCTTACCATGTTGGTCTTTAGATCACTATTCAATTTGCAGATGAATTCATAGGAGAACCCATCATTGAACGCCTTGTAATCTTTGTGGCATTCAGAATCAATGTGGGAAGCACTAAAAAATAGGATCTTTCGCCAGTACACCCCATCTATCTAGCTTGGAAAATATACCTGTGAGGCTGCTGCATATACTAGGTATGAAGTTATTTTGAAGTCAGACGTCCACCTCACACTCCGGAGTTGCTCACCAATGTTATCACCGATGATCTCTACCCAATTGATTATTGTACGCTCGTTGATTTCAATGGTCCTTACAAAAGCATACATCCATGAGCGGAAGTTGTGAGTATTGACTACTCTACTTAACTTGAAAAGTAATTTAGTAATATCATCCACTTCTGTACCAAATTTGATTGTAGAAGAGTCCTTAGGAAATTTGATGGAGATTCAAGCTTCTTCATATATCTCTGCTATTCATTATGCCCGTAACGTAATCTCGCTTTGTGTTTCTCCCATCTGTTGCTAGTATTCAACATGCTAAATGCAATCACCACCAATCACATTGGAATCTTTAGACAATAATTAATAAAGCTGTCCATCCAAATTTGATTATTGTTTTTCCTACAACATTCTGAATTGTTCTGGAAAGAGGATGATATGACCTTGCACACTTGATAACAAATTCAGGCAACTGAGCTATGACTAGAAACGCTGATGCTTGAATAATTCCACTACTTTTTATTGCCCGCATGAGAGATGTCTTTCCGGCCCTGGATCTGTCAATTATTTCGGAGATGGGTTCAGGGCCTATGTCCGTGTCGTTGATATCAGAAAATCTAGAAGCTATGCATGATTCTGCTGATCCTTCTCTTTCATCACACTTCATTATGGCTGGAACAATCTTTGTCTGAGTTCTTTTTCTTTTAATCTTGCCGGAATTCTTTGCAACTAGATAAATTTGTGTAGACCTAGCAATTTCTTCAGATTTGGAAGATATATTCAATGTATCTGACATTGATTTGAACTTCCTTTCACTGTATGAACATCTGTGATGAATACCTGCAGTTATTTCAGACAAAGATGGAGTCCAAAGCATGAATATTTGATTTCTGTCAACAAAAATTTGCATATGAAGCTTGCCACCCTAAAATTTGAGGCTTTGCTTGCATGCAAAGCAAGCATAAATATTTTTAAATTCACCTGAGCACTTATAGTAACATGCAAATAATTATCATAACATAAATCAAGATATTTCAACCCTAGCGCTAAACCTTAAAGCTTCCGAGAAATGAAAAACACCTTTTGATGCACAAAACCTCCCTTCCTTAGCATCAAAACTGCCCGATATACAATCCTTAGCAAAAATAATTAATTGCTTCTTTATTATGGCAGCCCATGCTTATATAACCCTCAACATACTATTTTTAATAATTGCCCTTCCTATTTCTGGCAATTTAATTAATAAACAATCATGTTTATTCACCCAAATTGGGCGCCCAATTATGCATGCTGTTGGTTGCTTTTAAATAAATTTATTTTATTTATTTTTAGCATGCATCCTTCAGTTATCTTTGGCTTGACTTCTTGCTTTGACTTTCATCCCATTCTTGGTGCCAAAATTAGGCAGAGAAGCTATTAATAAATATCATTAAAAGCATTATTTAATGCCTAGATGGGTCACACTTTTTGGCAAGGGTGAATGCTAAAAATAAGAAGTCAACTTTGATGGGAATTTCCACCCGCACTGCAGCTCCAAAAATCCCTTCTTCCACTTAAGCTATTTGACTTCCATAATGAGAATTTTTACCCTTGCAAGGCAAGTAAGAAATTCCCGCCTGCCTGCCACTGCCAAAATTTTCACTGATAAATTAAAACCTCTCCCAAAAAGTGTGACTTGCATTCAAAATATCCTCCTTTTATAAAGTGCGACTTGCATGGGTGAATAAATCCCATTGGTGGGAAAAGTTAGCTCACAGTGCAGACAAAAAATTCCCATCGGTGCTTTAATTAATTTTTCTTTATTTTATAATGGGAAATTTTACCTTGCAAGGCAGATAAGAAATTCCCGCCTGCCTGCCACCTCTAAAATCCCCATCAGTAGCTCACCCGACTTTGTCTTCATGGGAAAAAGTACCTGCAAGGTAGGTAAGAAATTCCGCCGCTCGCCACTACCAAAAATCCCATTGCAGCTTAAACCCATTCATTCCAAAAAATGTGACTTGCCTAAGAGAGGCTTTTTGTGCATGACTTCAACTTTTTGATCGAAGTTTGCTTTCTGAGGTTGATTCCTTTTGGTGCTGAATCCGTAAATGATGTCTAGATGCTTCAGAAATCAAACAGATAATACAGTAACAAAGAACAAACCTAGGGAATTTGGTGACAAATCATGGAGAAAACCAAAGAAAAACGCAAAATAAATAAATAAAAACTAAAAACGTTGCACAATTCATTCTTGGTGAATATCCTATTGAAATGTGTGAATACTGACATGTAAAACTTCAACACGGTTAAACCAGAGCACAATTTACTTCAAATGGGGATTTATTTATTTAATAAATATTTAAATAAAATTTCCCGTAGACAAAACTTCAGGAGGGATAAAATGAGTTTTAACATCTCGGTATTTGTCGAAATTGGCTCATATGATTCACTGGGAATATATTAACGTAATACATACATCTTTTGGCAATAAAAACATGAAAAGACCCGTTATTTTAAAAAGAATGAATATTTTTAAATGGGTAGTCCTAGATTTTAGGGTGAAATCTGGGGACACCATAATGTAAATCACATATGAGGTCATGTAGAAGGTTTTGGTTAGATGCACATGGGTTAGTTTTTGGGTTAAATTTTCACAAATAATTTCTCCCCAATTCAATGCTTGTTTGCCTTCACAAATTAGATTGATGAATATACACATCCAGTCTTAAAATTCTTGAGTAGAAGATATATGCAACACCCTTGCCATTAGTGTTATGTTATTTGATAATTATTCAATGAAATCAACTCTGTAAAGGATTTTAGGAAGCTTGGATGGCCCTCTCTTTTTCACCTTCAACCAAGATTTAACAATCATGGACTGGTATTTGTTTGGGGTTAGGTCGAATCTCTCGAGCTTCACCATTGTTAAATCTTTGGAGTCATCAAAAGTAGGGATACTTAGGGCCGATTGCTATGGTGAGCATCCCTTCGCAAATCACGGACTAGTATTTGTTTGGGGTTAGGTCAAAATCTCTCTGAGCATCTACCATAGTTAAATCTTTGGAGTCATCAAAAGTAGGGATACTTAGGGCTAGATTGCTATGGTGAGCATCCACTTGTATTTGTTTGGGGTTAAGTCAAAATCTCTCGAGCATTAACCATAGTTAAATCTTTGGAGTCATCAAAAGTAGGGATACCTAGGGCCAAGTTGATATGGTGAGCATCTAGTTGTGCAATTAATTGACCTTGGGGATCTTTCAATTCCTTGGTTTGAGGGTCAAAGAAAAAGCACAAGCTAGGATTGTATCAACACATTGAATAGAGGTGGGAAAACCTCTTGCATGGGCTAAACCACTACTTAAAATTCTCTGGGCCAGTATAGTTGGGTTATCATCTCTCATTTTTCCATATGCTTGATGTCACTATTCCCTATTTCAGTGGACTGAAGTTTTGAGAGAGGAAATGGGTTCATACCTAGCATAATGGAATTTCATTGTGACTAAATTAAGCCATTACTCAAATACAAATGGATTCTTGTGAGATATTTTTGAGGGAATTGAAAGGAAGAGCACCAAGATTAGAAAAGTTTCAAAATTGTGCGTAACTATGATGAAATCACTTACACGTTGGATGGCAAGGGAAGGCGACATCTTAACGTTTCTAATGTATTTTGAATTTTTAAAATGGCCCAAAAATGGAAGAGAAACGAGAAAAATAGTATTTTGTAAATGCGGTGAGAAAATGGAGTGGTGAATGGTTTTCATAGCGGATTTCCTGGATTTCCTCACGGTGAATCGGTCTTTAAAAGAACCTAGTGAACAAAGTCACCGGGTGCTATATAATATCTCCTTTGGGGATAAAACTGAAAATTAAGGTAATTAGCTCAAAACCAAAGATATCCAAATCTGATTTTAAAAACAAACCAATTGAAAGTAATCTGATTTTTGCAATATTCTAGGGCAATTTTTTTTTTTGTGGAATTCAACTTCACCTTTGAGTTTTCAAAACCCTTACATTAACCCCACTTAAATTTCTTAAATTATATTGTAACCTCAACAATCATGTAATGCAAGAAATCTTATTTTTAATGCCCTAGATATGAAGATATGAATTTCATAAAACCCTTGTTTTTAGTGTATCTTTAAAAATTCATAACTCAATGTAGAGATCACCAAAAATCATGAAACTTGAGATATTGGCCTTAAAAATTTAGAAAATAAGATGATAATTCCATATTTGCCAAAATGTCACTACACATACTAAAACATCACTCTAATATAGGTTGCCCCTCTTGAAATTACATATAATTTGCACCAATAATTGATAAAATGGAATATTTCACATGTATAAATCATAGGGAGCTCAACCATGCAAAGACATCACGAACAAAACCAGCAATATTGTTGAAAACATACCTTTAAGCAATTCGCTTAGGGTAGAAATCTGTTATAACCAGCAATAAGATCAACACAAATGAGATAATGTGGTTTTTGTCCACACTACCCTCTCCTCAAGGGTTTTCATCTTTGAATGAGGTGGAGAAATGGATAAACAACCTTCACCAATAAGATAGATTCACCAAAATCATCCGTGCAAATGAGTAAGTGATCTCGTTATATAGATATAAGGGGTGCTTATTACAATGCAAGCCGAGAAAGTCCGATCCCTTAAAGGAGGATCTTTTAAAAGTTCATTAAGTATTGGGCCTACATGCCACAAATACCTATTTAATTTCCTAATTACATAGCCATCTATTGGAGTGCTAATTGCGTAATAGGAATACATAAATATAGAAATGAAATAACTATCAAAATAACGATTTAACTATGAAGCTCGATCTTCCACTTGATTTCTCTTTAAACCCGGAGGAGAAAGTGGGTTAAGGTCTTCAATTGGAATTATCTTGAAAAGGAGACATGACAGTCCCCCCCTTTCGAAATTGCTTGTCCCCAAGCAATCACAAGTTCTCGGATCCCAAATGAATCTCAACTGCTCCATGATCTTTATGTATGTACCTACACAAGAAATAAATATGTTAAAGAAAACACGAGTGTTTAACAAAACTCTCTTAGGCTTTGCAATTATGGGAGTTGACTCTCCATTCTTGCTTGTTGAAGCTCCACAAACTTCGTGCATTTTATGGCTGCCCCACACATAGCTGTAGCTATGCATTTGCTACTCATAGTTCAACCTGAAAATGGCTGGAACATAATGCCAAATAGCTGCCCATGCCTTAGAAACATTCGGGAGGAGTATTAACATCATTCTTGTGAGCTAATATCCTTTTTCTTCAACCCAAACTATGCAAAGGAATCTGAAAATAATAGGGACAATCTGCTGTAATAAAATCTTCTCATTCATGCTTGAAGCTCCCTCCATTGCTCATGCTTCTATGTACCATGAGGGAAGTTTGGAAAATACTTCTAGCACATTTTTAGAACTGATTTAAAAACAATTCTTCATAGTTACGTAGTTGTAGTAGAGCACCTTAGGCCCCTTAACATGAGTGATTTGGAGTTGCATTTGGGTGGTTTTGGGTTGCCTCCACAAAACCAATTCTAGCGGAATTGTTCCCCTTTCAAGAGCCCCTCTTTTGGCTCTACTTTCCAACATGAACATACAAGTTCCTTCATGCCAAAAATATTTCATTGAGTACCAATCATTGTTATAAGAATCATGGTAAGTATGCATAGGATTGCAAGTCGTCTAAAAATTGTGAGTTGGAACCCTTCCCATAACATCTCCAACTTGCATAGATTTGAACACAAAGGGGGGCAAGAAAATATGGGAAGTAGTAGTGCTTCTACCATACTCAACAACATATAGATCAGTCATCCCACATACCTTTTCTTTATGGGTATCCAGCCGGTATGGAATGCATAGAATTATTTTCATCATGGATTATCCATGAAAGGAATTGAATTACCATGTAATATTATTGCTGTTCCAAAACAGCAGCATAAAATCCCGTAATGGCAAGCTTAAGACACCATAAATCAACTCTCTTATTGCTCCCAATCATACCTTTCAAATTCAGCTGCATTACAATGCCCGGATCAAAGGAATAACACTTATTCCACTTCAATTCAAACACCAATTTCATGCACACAACTTGTATTTCAATTGGAAGGATCTTTTTATGAATATGTGCATTAACTAGGAACTAAAAATCCAAATCAAATGACTGTTGAATAACAAATGGAAGTACAGAGCTTACGATATGCCTCCCCAAAGCTAGCTTGAATGATTGACGCCCCTTGGTTATGAAGTTACTTTGCATCATCTCATTTTTCACCAAGTGGTGTGAATGCATGACATCCTTCATAGTTTTTTCTTCTAACCATATGCATGGAAATAAAAATTCATTAGCTACAATCCTATTGAATCCTTCCTTTTTAGAGTATTTTCCATAATGGCCACCATGAAGCATCAAACTTGTCATGTGTTTCTCCCTTTCAACAAGCTTCCACGATGAAACAAGTATGGTAGTGACATAGGAGGAGACAAAGAATATGAAATGTGACTATTTCTACCATACCTTGTGTTGTCCATGCATGGAACCTCTTCATGGTTCTTACCACGATTAAACAAGTATGGTAGTGACATAGGAGGAGACAAAGAATATGAAATGTGACTATATCTACCATACCTTGTTTTGTCCATCCATGGAACCTCTTCATGGTCCTTACCATGGTCATGTATATTATAAATTTGCCTCCAATGAGCTGTTGCTTTGGATATTCTAGCAAGCTTCTTGTCTTCATTCTCACCTGGAAATTGGTCGTTCATCACGAAATTTACTTTACCCATATGCAAATATGATTTTCCTCTTATTTTGGCTCATGTTCATTGCTTTTCTCCTCAAAATATGCTCTTTGTACTGCATTGTCTCGAATATCAGTCAATGACTCATTCCTAGAAAGTGTTTTAGGCACCTCTAGGGCTCCCACTTTACCTCTTTTGAACCCCATGAACTGCGTAAGTGATATGGCATCAGGAATCTTAGATGAAGGGGCTCTATACTCCTCAAACCATGTAGCCATGTTGTGTGTCCTTGGAAACCTTGGAAGGTTTCTTCTTCCTCCGATTTTCCCTATACAAAGTCAATGTAAAACAATCATTAGACACTAATAAACTATCCAACATCAAGGGAGCATTACCTTGGGATGTAGGATCCATGATTCCTCTTTCGTGCTTTTATCCTTTCTTCATATTCACATCCCACTCTTGTATCTCCAAGGTGCTGTTTGAAAAATCGGTGAATGACTTGTTTTTGGCAAAAGTGACGGAAGCCATACCCAAGAATTTTGGGTTTTCTTTTTCTTTGGACTTTGTGTGGGGATTAATCCTTCCTTTCTTTACTCTCAAGAACTAAGCAAGAGTCAAGGAATTTTGTATCTCCTCCAGAAGAGCTTTGTACTCTTCAAAACATGAAGCAATGTGTTGCCCCAATGACTGCCTGTTTTTTCCTCATGCATGGCCTCTCTCCCTGTAGGAAAGAAGGATAGAAAGAGAGAGTAGGAGCTTCACTTTGGGTTCTTTGTGGCTGCCTTAAGTATTGCTCACCCTTTTCACCAATGTTACCTCCTAGTGCATGGCGGTTGTGTAGAACATGAGCTAGCAATCCCATGGAGTCCATCAACCTCTCTTGTCCTTCTACCAATTTGCCAAGCTTTGATTCCATGGCTGATCCACAAACCCTTGCCTCAGATCTTATGCTCTGATACCACTGTAATATCCCTTTTGGGGATAAAACTGAAAATTAAGGTAATTAGCTCAAAACCAAAGATCTCCCGATCTGATTTTAGAAACCAGCCAACTATGAGTAATCTGATTTTTGCAATATTCTAGGGTAGTGAATTATTTGTGGAATTCAAATTCACTTTTGAGCCTTCAAAACCCTTTAATTAACCCCACTTGTATTTTTAAATTATATTGTAACCTCAAGAATCATGTAATGCAAGAAATATGATTTTTAATGCCCTAGTTATGAAGATATGAATTTCATAAAACCCTTGTCTGCAGTGTATCTTTAAAAATTCATAACTCAATGTAGAGAGCACCAAAAATCATGAAAATTAAGATATTGGCCTTATAAAATATAGAGAAGAAGATGATACTTCAGATTTGCCAAAATGTCACCGCACATACCAAAACATCACTCCAATATGGGTCACCCCTCTTGAAATTAAATATAATTTGCACTCATAATTGATAAAATGGAAGATTTCACCTTTATAAATCATAAGGAGCTCAACCATGCAAAGAAATCACATAAAAACCAACAATATCATTGAAAACATACCTCTAAGCAAGTCGTTTAGGGCAGAAATCTATTATAACCAGCAATAAGATTAACACAAATGAGATAATGTGGTTTTGTCCACACTACCCTCTCCTCCAAGGGTTTTCATCCTTGAATGAGGTGGAGAAAGGAATAAAACAAACAACCTTCACCAATAAGATAGATTCACCAAAATTATCCTTACAAATGACTAAGTGACCTCCTTCTATAGACATAAGGGGTGCTTATTACAATGCAATCCAGAAAGTATGATCCCTTAAAGGAGGATCTTTTAAAAGTTCATTAAGTATTGGGTCTACATGCCACAAATACCTATTCAATTTCGTAATTACATAGCCATTTATTGGAGCACTAATTACGCAATAGGAATACATAAATATAGAAATGAAATAACTATCAAAATAATGATGCAACTATGAAGTTCAGATCTTCTTTTGCTTTCTCATTAAACCCATGGGGAGAAAATGGGTTAAGGTGTTCAATTGGAATTAGCTTGAAAAGGGGACATGACATGCTCAAGATCTGAGTTACCCGACGAAGATTATGAAAGTGGCAAAAATGACTCGGTGGGGAACAAAAGACACAATGGAACAAGTTCCCAAGGTTTCCCTTGGGTCTGACTTTTCCAATTTTGTCAATAGAAGGTGATGAAGCTAGGCGAGTCAAACTCGTGATGGGGAAGAAAGGACTCAATTCGGAACAAGTTACCTAGGTGCAAGTGGTGCTTGACTTACCTTATCTAACTGACAAGGCCGGTGTTGTGGAAAATCGAGGAATTAAGTGAACATGAGAGACTTTGGGCACAAGTTTTGTTGGTGCCCTAGGACAATCGACATAATCGATAGGAGTGGAAAAAGACTCAAGGAAACAAGTTCTAGGCGCAAGTGGTGCTTGACTTACCCGATCTAACTAACAAGGATGGTGTTGTGGACAATTGAGGAATAAAGTGAACATAAGAATAGGGGCACGAGTTTTGTGGGTTCCCTAAACAACTGACATAATCGATAGGAGTAGACAATGCGGAAAACCGGGAGGAACGAGAAGAAAAAAGGAACAAAGCCTCTTGTTCGTTAGATAGCCGACTTTTTGCCGATTCCTTCACAAAAGACCAAATTTTGACTAACTCTTCAAGTTTTTTTCTTTTAATACATGAGTCAACATAGGTAGGGATGAGCAAGAATTTAAAGAAAAGACCTATGATTCAATCTTTTTTGAATTTTTCAACATTTCTCGGTCTCGGACAACAAATTTGAAGACACAAGTTGTAATGCTCATGGAACTTGGAATGTGTCGAGTGGAATTAAAGGTTGACAAGTCCATTCGTTCACGCACTCTTGTGACTCACATCCACTCCAAACAAATTTTATGCATGCTATACACAAATATGCCATGCACCTAGTATGAATAAAACAAAAACTTGTATTTGAACTATGGAATGAGTGTATATCACTATACCCTGTAATCGTCATAAAATTTTCGTATCTTGCCAAACTAGGTTTCTCTATCAACTAGAAATATCGATGTACGTTCACACACTTTGGTGACTCACATCCATTCTAGATAAATTCGATGCATGCTATAAAAAAATGCCATGCCATGCACCTAGTATGAATAAAACAAAAACTTGTATTTGAACTATGGAATGAGTGTATATAGCTATACCTCCAGAATCGTCATAAATTTTTCGTATCTTGCCAAATTGTGTTTCTCTATCAACCAGAAATATCTATGTACTATTAAAATCTTTTGAGATTAATGGCCCATGTTCTTGTTACACCAATCAACAATGTTTTTGTACATTCTGTAAATTTAACACCATCTTTGAACATTATTTTTTTCTCTTGCAAGGGCTCTTTTCACACATGCTTCGCACCATCATGTTCTCATTTCCCATGTCATACTTTAGTAGAACTCCACATATGTTGTATAGTTGTTGTCATGTGCATTATACTTAGCCAATAAAACATCTCGTGCATTCTAAAATTGTGATGTGCATTTATAAACTCTACTACTTGAAACGATAGTACCAAGTGGGAATGTGTTCTTACTTAGTTTGAATATTTTATCCAACCATTGAGCTCTATGTGTGTGTTTGAAAATGATGTTCCTCTCAACCAACTTTGTATAAAACAACTAGAAACACCATTGCATATATTATGTAGAATGTGTTCGATCACCATTGATGTAGAAATGATACTCTATTAATATTTTTGATTTTGATTAGTGCTTTCGGAGAGTATGAATGCTATATGCACGAAAATAACAACTTGCACTTAGTTATAGTATTGTGATGAATCTCTATTTGTGGATTCAATAAGTAATTCCTTACCAACTCAACTACTTGAAACAATAGTACCAAGTGGGAATGTGTTCTTACTTAGTTTGAATTGTTTATCCAACCATTGCACATATTGTGTAGAATGTGTTCAATCATCATTGATATAAAATGATACTCTTTAATATTTTTCGATCTTACTCGGTGTTTTCTGGAGAGTATGAATGCTATATGCATGAAAATAACAACTTTCACTTAGTTATAATATTGTGACCGAACCTCTATTTGCGGATTCAATGAGTAATTCCTTATAAACTCTACTACGAAATAATAGTACCAAGTGGGAATGTGTTTTTACTTAGTTTGAATTGTTTATCCAACCATCGAGCTCTATGTGTGTGCCTTGTATACTCTCATAAACAATTTTCGAGAGAATTTGACTATATATTCGATACATGTAATTGCCGTAACATGATCACACCTCTTAGATTATTTTTCATCTTTTAATTAATATGCCACATATTTAAATTTGTTGAAACCAACTAATTTTTTTCTATTACGTGTGTACTCTTGCTCATGGATACAAAATTTCAATTTCGGCAAAGCCACCACATATGTTACACATTGCATCCAAACATGCAAAACAAATGTCAATTCATCTTTCACAAAATATGGTAGGAATAAATTTCCTTACTAATTTTGGTGGAACATTTAATCCACACTCCTGCAACATGATGTCAGATTTTTCAGCTTTGAAAACGCAACATACTTGACGAAAAACATTATAATGCATTGAAAATTCAACATGATGCCTACAATAAGTGGTATGTGAGTAATTGGTTTTCACATAAAAGGATTTGTTCATTTCAAAACCTTTAGTTACTGTCAATTTCTAGATTTTTGTTCTTAAACTTAGAGAACAATTGTGTTTGAGTCATATCTAAGAAATGATTTGAATGTGCTTCATGATTACGGAAATGTATTTTTTTACAGTATATTTTGTATTTGGTGAAACAATTGTGTTCTCATTCCAAAATTTTACAAGTAATTCTTTTAGAATATCAGATGTATTAGTCTTTCCAGTTGGAGTCTACTACAGTAATGCATAGAAGTCGATGTTATTGGTGACTCAAGACTTTACGTCTCCATATTGTTTTTATTAGTGTTTTTCTCTTTACCTTGAAATCTCTATTAGTTTTTTTAATAAAGTGTTTATTCGTTGTTTTATCACTTTCACTTACTATACAATTAGTAAGTACAGCCGTAGCATTACTATGTTTGGTGCATTTGTTGACACTTATGAAAACCCTACTAAAGGTGTTTATTGAGTATGGTATGTGTTATGTATATTTTCAACAATTGCCACATTTTGACCACCAATATTAGATGTTCTCCGCCCAAAGGTTTTCATTGTAGGTATCATCTTAATTAATTTCAGGAACGTAACATATAATTGACACATTTCCGTTTTATTTATTTTTTCATAGTAATTATCTCGATTCTCATAGCTTTTCATATCACATTTGTTTTCATCAATTTCAATTAAGTGAATGGATTTTCTATGCAAAATGGAAGGAGATGTTTTTAGAGATAAACATTCATTAACAATTACTTTCCTCATTTGGTGTTTCCATGCAATTTTAAAGTTTAACATTTACATTCTCGGGTAAAGGTTCAATATTATTATTCATATCAAATTATTTATCCATATGAACATTATCATTCAATTCATGATCAATTCTCATTGCAAAATAATTATTCTTATTTTATTATGTATTTTTCATCATTGTTTTTACTGGTGCATTTAAGCTAGTAGATGTACCTTGCCCTCTACATAGTTTTCGCACCTTACTGCAATTTCTTTATTGTAATCACTTCTAATTGCTTTGGTGTCTTTTGATCTCCGATTCTTGAAAGCAGTTCCATGATCAAATTTCACACTATTGCACAATGAAAATATCAACGATGGCTTTGGATCTCAAAAAATTTGATAATAAAGGATCGAAACACTTGAAATCTTTTTAAAATGTGTCCTTGATTTGTGCAAAACACAAATGGCAATCGAAATAAATGCATCATGCATCGTGGCCATTCATTCCAATTTCTTAATTTTAAAAGTGAGTCGTCCACATGGAAAAGTCTTTTGTTAATGTGGGCTTAGGGAGACTTTTTGTATTTTTTTCATGCTTTAAAACTCATACACTTTCGGCCTATGTTACAAAGAAACGGAAACGGAAACGGATACGAATCGCGAAAACGATAGTTTTCAAAAAACCTTGGATATGAACGTTTCCGGAAACATCCGTACACTATATTATTAAAAAAATAAAATATTTTGTATGTATGTATGTATGTATATATATGCATAATACTCATTTTATAATTGTAAATTTGTAGACCATAAGAGATAATTGATAAAGCACTCAAAATATTTTGTATTCATTGAAATTTGAACTTATAAAGAGTCATAAATCATCATTCAACATGGTTATAATTTCAATGATTCACATATACATGATAATAATCTAGATAAGTTATACATTTTTTTTTAAATAATAAAAAAGTTTCGTAAATATTTCAAGCACGGACCCAAGTATCCATTTCACATTTTTGAAATGTTTCGCATGGATATGGAACCCCTGAGGGTGTTTCAAAAGCTTCGAGCTATTGGCCATTGACGTGCCCATTCACCTTTGACTTCAACATGGGCTTGACACATGGTCATATTTAAGTGATAGTGGAATTGCAGGCCCTTTTGTAATATTATTCCCTTTCTAATTTAAAACCAAAAGTGTCAAAGTGCTCGACGACCGGCTTCCCCTCTCCTTGTAAAAGAAAGAGCCACGTGTCCTTTCGGGTCTCGAGAACCTTTTACACCTTTATACTTTTTCTACTCGGTGCGCAAAAATACAATTATGCACCGCTTCCCCACATCCACTCAGTTTGCAAGAAATGTACTCCTTTGGGGGTGAATTGAGAATTTGTTTGTGTCACTTTATGATTGTGAATATTCGGTGAATATTCGAATATTCATCGGGTCACGGGGCTGATTTTGCATTTTGTGAATGTGATAGAAAGTTACAAGTTTGCAAGCTAGACCCATCATACCACATTCAATTGGGAACTGCCACATACCAACGGCAATGGGACAAAAACACAAGTAAAAAAACACAACCAAGGAACATTTTACAATGGGTGATCCTTCAAATTTCAAACCTAAAACACAATTGGTTCCCGCAAGAATTTTCAAAATAATGCATATCCAAACATGATCCTTGACCAAAAAGAGGAAAGACAAATCCACATACAGGAGAACCAAAAGATCAACTTGCACCCCACAGAAAACAAAAATATAATTGACGATGAAGGCAAAGCTTAACCAAATAGGGGCGAGATTAATTCAAGCACCAACAGAGGGTGATCAATGCCTCTCGTCACCACCAATGATGGGGCCGCATTTTGCTATGGTGACTTCATTTTCAGTTGTGTGTTTGCTCTCAACATGTGTGGTAGAAAATAAGAACATATGGATAATTCCTGTTCATAGTTAGGAACATATTTTCCTATAAATTGTTCTATTTTGTAAAATATGGATGGAGAAACATGTACGCTGCTACGAAAGTGGTTGGTGGTCCACTAGAAAAGCACTTTGAGAGTTTGTGAATCTCTTTGAAAATCACATAAAGAGTGGTTAACGGTTGCAGTAGAAAACCTGTTGGAGTTGATGGTACTCTTTGAAAACCATTGTATTGTAGAACATGAGCAGGTACTAGACAGAACTCACCCATTTTCACACTAAGGGGGTGAATGTTAGAAAATTAGTGTTCATAGTGTGAACATATGGTTTGAATATTAATATTATTTAATATTTAAATAATATGTGAGTGTGCACAATTAGTCATGTCATGCACAACTCCTAGAGATAGAAATGTGTGAGAATATCTTAGGATTGGGAGTAAGGCTAGGGAATAAAGGAGAGATATGGGGATAAAATGATAAGACTTGACTCCATGATTTTAGGAGCAAACAATTGTATAAAATGCTCTCTCATATTCAATAGAAATTTCTCCATTCTATTTACATTTGGTTTCTATCTTTTGTAGTTTTCATTTCATGTGTTGATTTCAATTAATTATTGCTTAATTCTTCCTCCATTACAAATCCTTGATAAGCATAGGAAGGCCAATAAAAAGAGAAGAATTGAAAACCAGAAATGATGCATCATCAAGTGCAAAGAGACAATTCCACACAACATCCTCCTAGCTGAGTTCGGGGCTCGCCCTTCAAGTTCGGGAGACCATATTCAACCTTGTTTTACTTTTTGCATAGCGTTCGGGGACTTTTAGCTTCATTTGTAGGTAGGGATAGATATCTCTACCTTCCTTACCATTCCTCTGAGGCTTTTGCTTTAACAGACTACAAGGCTTCTTCTCATTGCTGGTACACCAAAGTTTCGTGACTTCTTGGGCCCTTTGGGACTCAAATGGACCACCTCCAACCTAACCAGAACTTTCGTATGGATGCTCCCGCCCATCTTTTTTACCAGTGTGAAAAGCAGGATCTACACAAAATTATTAGAGAAGGCATTTATAGGTAGTTTATCTAGCACACATGGATCTGCCCTCCGGAGGGTTTACACCCCAAGATGGATTTCTATGATGCACATTTCCCTATGATCAATGATGGGCTTATTAGACGATGCACGTATATATCCTAACACTAGTTGCAGGCACTCCACATACCCCTAGGCTATCTCAGTTTGGGCACTCATAGACTTTGGGTTGAGGACCCCTAATTGGACCAATCAGAGAGGATTTGCCAGCTTTGTTCTCTCTCCAGAGGAGGTCGAGATGGAGGAACACTTAATTTTCATTGCCTTTTCAGAGAGCATCCGTCTTTTGCGGATTTCTTTAGGTATCGTGATCAATGATGTCTTTCCCTTTATCTACACGAGGCTCTAAGACTTCGGCATGAGTCCCTTTAGTCCCCTCCCAGCACAGTTTGCTACTCGACAAGTCACATCTTTCCTTATGGTGCTCCCACTGGAGAGGGGCATTTAACGACAACTTGACACTAGTATGGACTCTTAGACCAAATCCATTAGGACCTGGGATGTCACCTCGTAGTCCAAAAGATTTCATGTTCCCATTTGGTTAGTGCCTCCCACCAAGGGACCACGGTCAAGTTTAGAGGATACATAGGACTCGTACTTCTCGCCCTTCTCCCGCAGACACCTACATTCTAGACTCTCCACGGTCTTAGCTACAGAACACATGCATATCGCCACCTACTTCCATTTGGCCTCGGTTTCTAGGTGATATCGTCGGAGTTGGGGCTCTTCTTCAACTCCCCCATCTCGAACTCTCTGTAGCCATTGCGGCCCTTGTTTCTCATTCTTCTTTCCTTTCTCTTCTCTCTTTTCATGTTGTTTGGTGACCCTTTCGGTCTTCCTACGGCTCTTTTAACCTTATCTTGTATAGTCGGTTGACCTAATTTTGTGGTCATTTTTGGGCATTAGTATAATTATCTTATCTATCTTATCTCTTCAAAAAAATTTGAAAATTAAAAAAAAAGTTTAAAACCAGAAATGATGACTTTTATACAAAGCAAGCAATCAAAATCATTAAGGTGTGATTTATTGATAGTGTATTCATTAAGCGAGAAAAAGTGTTATAAATTTTATTTCAAGAATTATTAAAAAGTTAACAATGTAATTATTCAAATACATGGGAATATACATTCAAGACATTAAAGATTTTTAAATCACCCCTTTAATTTGAAATCATCACATCAAATGGAGGAAATTTACGATGAAGTGACAAGTCCCACAATTAAACTCAAGTCGTCTTCCCTGTAATACGTACTCACACGTCATGAGTTTACACGAAACATAATCGATCCAATACAAAATCAAGCAACATGAAATAAAAACCCTTGCATTAAACCATCCTTGTTTCCTCTCGCTTGATTATTCCCAAAACACTCTTTCTTCAGTACTATATCCAGTTTTTCGCTTAAGATCAAGCTCCTATCATTCTTGCTTCATTTATCCTTTGCTTCGGATTATAAGAATGGGGCATAAAAAGTACTTAGAACCAGAGTCCACCTCAATTTTCTTGCGAGATTCACAAGTTGCAACACTATTTGAAAAGGTAGGATGGTTGGAATTTATAAAGAAATTCCAAGGCTATAAGGAAGCAATAGTGGAAGAATTCATCAAAAATTTCAAGGGAAGATCTTCAAGGGTAAGAGGCACTAAGATTCCTGTTAATAGTAAGATCATAAGTCAAATTTCAAGGATTCCTTGTGAAGGGATGCAAATTGCAGGAAGGTCTATTTACAAAGACCTAATTCAAATTTTTCATGAGCATGGAGAGCTTGAACCGGAATTGGCCCTAAATAATGCAAAACATGTCAAAGGTATTAGGAGAGATACCATTCTTGAACCCTATAAGGTCAGCTGCATTTTGGATGGTGAAGTATTTCACCTACTATTTGAAAAGGTAGGATGGTTAGAATTTATAAAGAAATTCCAAGGCTATAAAGAAGCAATAGTGGAAGAATTCATTAAAAATTTCAAGGGAAGATCTTCGAGGGCAAGAGGCACTAAGATTCTGTTAGTAGTAAGATCATAAGTCAAATTTTAGGGATTCCTCGTAAAGGGATGCAGATTGCAGGAAGGTCTATTTACAAAGAACTAATTCAAATTTTTCATGGGCATGGAGAGACTCAAGGAATGAGCCCTAAATAATGCAAATCATGTCAAAGGTATTAAGAGAGATACCATTCTTAAACCCTATGGGGCTGCTGCATTTTGGATAGTGAAGTATTTCACCTACGAATGTGAATACAATCTCCTAGCATGCGATACAATGTGGATTCTGATTCATTGAAACAAGGTTTGCACAAACCAAAGTATCGAGTCAATTCACCTCAATTTCTGTGTGACAACATCCACATTATGGAAAAATGATATAAGGAGCAATCAAACAAGACGGTCTCATTTTCAAAATATGTCAAATTCTATCATAGAGCGTAAGGAAGGCATGAAAAAATTTGATGTAGGAGATGGATAAAATTCCTTAAAAATAGAGACATACTCTCTTTGAATCTATTGCACCTAAATCAACTCCATCCCTCACTCAACCTGAAGGAGAAATTTTGGCACCTAGCATTAAACATGGACAAATATTTGGTGCCATATGCGTTGTACCAATTGCTAAAAGAACAAGAAGATTGAAAATATTGGGAGAAGAATTTTTCATTGAACCCCCAAATAGAAAAAGAAAAAGAAAATAAAAATGATTCTTCTAGAGGATGAAGACCTTGAGGAGGCAAGTGGAAATTTTGGGAAGCATAAATTTAACCGCATGAAGACTCTGTAGAGAAAATCAGGACCTGAAGAAATCCAAGAATTCATTGAAAAAAGGGGTCCTAAACCTTTAGCACAACCTTCTTCTTCCAATAAGGAAACAAAAATAATAAAACCTCCACTTACGAGAAGATCCTATATCCCCTGCTTCACTAGGTCAGGGTATTGAAGAAGAACAATTGTAGCATGTCCTTCTCCTCTCTAAGCAAGAAGCAATCATCAAGCAACAACAAGAAGAATTAGAGTTTTTGAAAATAAAGGTACAAACAAAAGAAACCCTTATCTCTTCTTTACAAGTGCAAATTGAAAAACTTGAAATGCAATGCAAGGAAAAAGAAGAAATAGCCCTAAAGTAAAAGTTGATAAGGAAGTTCAACACTAAAGTAAAAGTTGATAAGGAAGTTCAAACTTCCTTAAACATAGAGGAAGTCAGAAATGTCTGGGGTATAATTTGTAACAATTATGAAAAATTGCATTCTCAAAATGAGACATTGAAAAATCAGTTGGAAGAAGAGAAGAATGAAAGAACAAAAATAGAAAAAGAAAAAGAAAAGATCAAAAATGACTTACATGCTACTTGTGTATTAGGGGAAAAATTGCTTGCCTATAGAATACCTTCTTCAAGTATATAGTACTTTCTTGCAAGAGTAGTTCTACAGTGGAAATTATTAAGAATAGCATGTGACTTGCCCTTTGAAATAAATAATGACATAGACTTTTTGGAGGCATTTACAAAAATATCCCTTGACCATCAAAATATCATGTGTGAATTCCACTTGTGTAATCTTCTGTTGGGTCACATGTTAGATTTTCAAATTAATCTCTTTGTAGGGGAGTCCTAATTAGAACAAGCCAGGACCTAAATATAAATGGGAATGGAGGATAAATGAGTATTTTGAGAAAGTGAAGATAGAAGGTATGTGCATGAGGCCTCAATATCCCAAGCCAAAAGAATAACTTAAGACATTTAAGGCTTTGGCCTATCAGCAGTAAAATTAGGACCATCATATTGCACAAATAAAATAGAGCATTGCAAGTGTTCACAAATTCTCTCCACAAACAGAGTTTGCAAAAGCATTGACAACCTGTGAGAAAAGATGGGAAACATTGAACATTCCCTTGAAAAGGAGAGAGGTACTTTCCCCCAAAAATCTAAGGTGGTCCATGAGAAGAGCAATGGAAATTACAAACATGATTCCAAAAATTTGTCAAATAGAGGGCCGAAAATGGATAGGAATGTGGTTTATACCGCCATTTATTCTTTGCTCCATGCCTTCATGACAACAATCAACATTGCAAAGCATTGAAGCATTGGAGGAATGACAAAAATATGTTGAAGAAAATGAAGGGTTTTGTGTCTCATTGGAAAAGACACATGGGCACTTCACAAAAGTGTTTTTGATTTGAGAAAATATTTGGAGGACAAGATTTTTGCTCCAAATTTTGGAAAATGATTTGTAAGAGGACTTGCAAACAAACAAGTGTAACTTTTTCCTAATTTAAAGTAGAGGTTATGTGCATTTTTCTGGATTAGTACGTATATCTGTTCTATCATGAAATTCTAACTAAAAATCCTCGAAAAGCACTCGGTTTTGTGTATAAATCAACGAAAGAATAAATTTTGGCCAAGATGTAAATTTTTGGGGAAAAGGGTAGCTTGCTTTGGAGTACCTCAACTCACTTTTGATTGTCTTGTCTTGACTTGCTTTGGAGTATCTCAACTTGCTTCCTCCCGGCTAGAGGTAATCGCAATCAACTATAACTTTAGAACAATTTTCACTATGAAAACCAATCTCAAATACAATGATTTGAAATCAAAATGGGGGTTCTAAACCCCAATAAGCGATTTAAATATGAATGATTTAAGCCTTATAAATTATGTCTAGTCTAAATATCAAATAATAAATGAGCTTTGTGCCTTTGAAGGCACTTAAAATGAATTCAACCCTAGACACTCCTTAGAAGAGGGACTCCAAACTATGCAAAACTCTTGATATGTATTCTCCTTGATGCCCTAGATGTAAACCAACAAGAGGATCTTCAATATTTTCCTTCACAACACCCAATTTGGATTTTTCATTTTGCAATATGCCACAAAAAAGGTTGTCATCCTCCTTGGATGCCACGCTATGGATTTTCACCATTAGTGGAGCTGGAAATTAGAGCAATCAACCCTAGAGTTCAAATAGATAAAGTATACATGCCAAAAGTGATGTGCAAATGAGCCCATGAGACTCGTCATCTACCCTTTGGTTGGTGTCAAGAGTCTTAAGCTTGCTTTATATTCTAATTCCATGTTGGAAACTCTCCAACCTTTCTCGACCTCTTAAGGAGCTTAATTTATCTTTTAATTTCATGTTGGGAGCACTAGAACCCAACCAACTTGCCTTGAAAGGCAAAACACAAAATAAAAACATAAATATGAATAAAGAAACTGAAATATAGCTCAAGTTCTTCCCTTGTTCAACTTCTTCTTTCCCATGGAAAGGAAGATGAGCAAGAAGCCTTCAATTTATATTATTTCGAAAAAGGGGACGTTACAATTTGTCATTTGATGAGGTTTGGAGACCTCTTTTTAGCTCATTTTGTGGACTACGATTTTGTTGTCATATAATTAATTGCAGCTGGGTATTATTTCATATTTTGGCACATGTTTGGGTTGTTTTGGCTTGGTGTTTGTTCCATTAATTAAATATAATTTGAAGAAGAATTTGTATTCTTGTTTTCAACTTATTTGGAGGGTGTTTGATGCCTTAAAGTGCAATTTTCAGTTCGCTGTTAGGGTTTCAGGCAATGTTGGAACTGTTGTTATAAAAATTAGATTTCATTCATATTTAGAATTGTGTGAATTCCTTATTTGTATGTTTCAGCCCTAGAAAGGGACATTACATATCTCGTAAGGAACAACATGTCTTATTTTGTTTCCTTTGCCATCAAAACACAAAAGATATATGACCATCTTATGAAGCCTTTCAAATTGATAATTACTGAACATCCAACAAGATGAGAAATAAAAAACCTTCATCATACTTGAATTTTTCTTGGGAGAGATAAAAATGATCATACGATTTAAAAATTTCTTATTAATCTTCTTAGATAACCAACACCACATATCCTTAAAGGAAAAAGGAATGCTTGAATATCTAACACTCTCATGTGGGCCTTTCAAAGACTAGCCCTTGTCACTAAGCTGACCAGAAGCGAAGTCATCCCATCCTAGAACAAAGGACTTTTTGAGAGCAATTTTAGAGGTCAAAGACAAACAATAGATTTGAATTAAGAAGAGCATTTGGTTAAAATTGTTGTCATCAAGAAGGGGGAAATTGGTTGTGGCATTAGCAAAAGAGGTGTCCAAGAGGAGTTTGTGGTTGGGAAGGGTGATACCATAGATGTAGGGGTTTTAGAGGAATCTCTAAGTAAGTAATGAAGAGCTTCAATAACAATAGAAAAAGAGCAAGTGCAAGAGGGTAACCCCTGTGTTGGGAAGGTTGATATCATGAATGTCGGGGCCATAGAGGAATATCTAAACAAGTAATGAAGAGATTTAATAACAATAATTATGGATATGTGTAGGTCAAAAGTATCTCGTGAATTCATTATTAATTTCAGTTTGGGCAAGAGACATCTTCAAATAGTAGAGCAACCATTCTATAGAATCTCTCCTAAAATCCAAAAGCACTTAACATGAATTCATTGAAGGGCCATTCAATTCAGCCATAAGCTTTCTCAAAATCCAACAACATGATACACACATTCTATTTAGAGGCCTTAGCCTAATACACACCCTTCCAAATTGTGATCAAATTATCTAGAATATATCAACCTTCCAAAAAAATAGTTTGGATAATTGTGACAATATTAGGAAGCACAAAGTGGATATTTTGTAGCTAGCATCTTGGCCAAGATTTTATATGAGACATTCAACATAATGACGGGTCTCCTTAAGGATTAATTTAATAATTTCCTATATTTAATATCAACACCAAGGACCCAAGACCCATTTTGGATATAGATTCTTTATAAATATGCAAGAGTTCATGTCTAATCTGGTCTTTATTAGTTTGATAATTTTCAGCAAGCAAACCATCAAAACCGGGGCTTTGTCTTCCTTAAGAGAGTCAATAATATGGAGGATCTCGTCAAGGGAGATATAGGCATCCATATATGTAGCAAAACAAATAGAGAGCTGTTTTGGTATAATTTTTGTAATTTCCCTTTTCTAGATTAAATTGATGTAATGTCCCTTTCTAGGGCTTAAACCAAAAATAGGGGTTTGGTCACAAACCATAAGAATCAAATCTGAAAATGCACTAACACCCAATTGAATATAATCTGATTTTTATAACAGATCCAACAATATTTGAAACTTAGCAGTGAACTAGAAATTACAATTTTAGGGTATCAAAATCAACTTAGAACATTAATTAATATCCCTCTAGGGTAGCAAATTGTACCAACACTTAGAACAATACTTCACATGCAATATGAACTGAAAAGTAACATAGAAATATTCCAAATACTCAATATATCCGGCAAGATAAAATCTGGAGCAAATATGTATTTTATAAATTTATTTCAAGTGTAATAACAACCGAAGTTTCTAAAGTTCATAACTCCATCAATACTTGGAATTTCAACATAAACCAAAACTCAAAATGATCTTAAAAAGAACAACTATTCAATGAAAGTGAAATCATAATTTTCCAACCATGAAAACCCACTGAAAAGTGATCCTGGAATCTCCAAATGGGTAGATCAAGCTCGTAATGAATGTGGCAGCCCCCAAAAGCATGCCCTAGCTGAAGTAAGACTTCCCTAAACAAAGATAAATACCTTGTTGTTTTAGAAATCATCAGTTAAGTCCACTTGTGACTCTCGTATGAAGCCACCAATGCAACAAATGAGGGTTTCCGTCCCCAAGTGTTGTGACTATTGAGGGTTTTGTCCCCAATAGGATCCAATGAGGGTTTTCATCCTCAAAGTTGAGCCACACCAAAGGTCTTTGTCTTCAGTGGAGAGTAGGGCACGCCATGCACAAACCCAAGATATCAATCTTTGAAATAAACATGCATAACCTTTCTTAGGCCATTCGATCCACCTTTATATCCTCCTTTTTGGTACCAAGGATGAATTAGAAGCCCAATGCACTTTTTAATCTTCCCTTAAGAAGACCGACCTCATAAGAGTATTTAAAAATACTTTTTATTTTATAATAATAATATGAAGTTGTCCCAAAATAAGAATTGGTTGGGCCCAACTTAAAATATTATTAATTATTTTTAATTTAGAAAAGGGGACATTACAAATGATTAATAATATTATTTAAATTGAGCTTGGTTTTTTTACTCTTTCGCAATTTAATAATATTGTTACTAAAATGAAAAGTATTTTTAAATGCTTAAAGTAAAATTAATGATATAACTAAGTCAACTTAATGTAACTTTATGTTATAAGGTAATTGTTGTCTCCCGAAAACTACTCTGCGTTTTCATAGCCAAATTCAAAATTTTTGAGCTCATGCCTTTCGTTAGTGTTTAAGCCAAGTTAGAGATTCAAGAAATTAGCAAAAGTCATTCCCTAGAGCTGTTTAAACCTCTGTTTTGCTCGTTTTTAGAAATCCTCCATTTCCTGGTTTGTGCACGTAATATCCTCTTTGCAACCTCCATTTTTGATCGAAATTGTTCACTTGTTCTATGGCCTGGGTTATCAAATCATTGTTTTGCCTCCATGCCTCTGGTTCATGAAGGAAATTCAAAAATTGGACTCAAAACGATGAAGTTTTCTTCCTCTGCGTATTTTCCACAGTCGGGATGACGGGCATCTTTTCCTCGTCAAATTTTGACCCCAATGAATGCAAGTATGTGGTTAGATCCTATTGGATGGGGAGGAACATGTTTTTGGTGAACTTAACACTTTTGGTAAAAATGGTAAATTTGCCCCATGGCCCCGATCAGGCTTTAAAGGTAAAAGTCAAAGTTGAAGCCCGCAGGGAAAAAGTCAAAGGTGAAGCCCGCTAGAGAAAAGTCAAAGCGGACGAGCGGGCCATCGGGGCACTTTTGGAAATTTAACCAAATTCCCAAAAGTGAAGTAAAAGTTCTAGAATGCTCTGCTCGCCAAGGTCTCGGGCCCGCCATTGAAAAGTCAAAGTGGAGGAGTGAAACGGTGGAGAACTTTGAGTTTTTGAGCCTTTTTCCAAAAAGGTTAAAATGTTGAGAAAAGGGTTGCGACCCCATTTCCAATCAGAGGATGCCATGTGTCAAGAGTCAAATCGAGCAGTGGGCCATTGAAGGAAATTGAGTTTTTGAGCCTTTTTCCAAAAAAGGTTAAAATGTTTAGAAAAGAGTCGTGACCCCGTCTCCAACCAGAACGTGCCATGTGTCCTAGTCAAATCGGAGTAGTGGGTTGGCGGAGGAAATTGAGTTTTTGAGCCTTTTTCCAAAAAAGGTTAAAATGTTAAAAAAGAGCCGCAACCCCATTTCCAATAAGAACATGCCACGTGTCTAAGTTGAAAATTCAAAGCAAAGTCATGGGTGAATTTTTCCAAATTGTCAAATCTCACAAAAAGTCACAAAATGTGAAGGGCTTCCCCATAATTGCTCTAATCCCTTCCTGCCACGTGGACGACCCAATTTCAAAGTTAGAGGAGCAAATCAAATGGTCTATATTTAAACTGGCAAATTGAATGTAACGGTTGCTTTGCAAGATCTGGTTTTTAACCCGCCATGAGCGTTTTCTTCACAAAAGAGGAATTTGAAAAGGCATTGAGAATTTGTGAAGTTGCAACGGTTTCTCGACATCATTCAAAGGGCTGGTGATTGATTTCAGAAAAGACCAGAGTGCTCTGTACCTAGAAAAGACAGAAAATGCCACACTGCTTCTATTTTCTCTTCTTCCTTGAATTTCTTCCATTCTCAAGCTATGTACAAACTCTGCTTTCGAGCTTCAATAATAAAAGAAGGAATTTTTGCCTCTTTGATTGAGGAATTAATTGGTACTTTGCGACCAATGAGTTTCATTCGGTCTTGTAGCTTCTCCTGTGGATTTGTTTTTCTTCTAACTATAAATGCATGTAAATGAAATTTCTAATTAATGTGTGTGGGCATCTGATATTCTACTCACAACATTAGTTTTCTCCTACCTCCATTTCCACTCCCCTTCCCCTTTCCAAGACAAAGTTTCTTCTCTAGTGAGACATTGCTAGCTTTGCCACAGGGTCAGTGGAGTGCCTGTTGGATCTCTGGTCGAAAGGCCACCATTGAAATCCACTTTTTCATGCATGCACATATGGAAGCTGCACCATTCAAGTAGAGGGACTTAGATTCCCATAGTATTGGCTTGAAACCCACCAATTTGTCCACAAGACAAATTTTCTCACCAATAGTTTTGGCACCCACCATAGGAGACTTTGCAAAGCATCTCGCACCTAAAAACGACCTTAGGGTCATAAAATACAAAAATATATATTAGAGGAAAAGTTTCCGAGATTGAATAATCACACAAACTACATGGATGTAAATCATGGCTATTCTGGGAAATCCTCCTGTTGAGAGACTTGATTTAATCTTTCACATCCAAGAAGACATTGTTTTTATATGAGAGAAGCTATTTGGCATAATAGACAAAGTGTCAATCATTACCATATTGCCATAAGGATTCGGACTGGAAGAGGAACGTCTTTGTTGAATTGGAAAGGCAAAGACAAATTCTAGCACCCAGGGAAGAGCATAAAATTTCAAGTGTTGGCTAATAGAAGATACACACAGCAACCGAGTCAAGAAGGACAAGTTGATCCCACATTTGAAGAGCTTGAAAGAGAGGCAAGAGCTGAAGAGGAGATAAGGGCTCAACTTGAAGAAATAGAAAGACTCCAAATTGAAGCAAAAGAAAGAGTAAGAAAGAAGCAACCTTAGCAAGACCGAGGCTAGAAACAAGAATAGAATGGGTGATCATGAGCGTGAAGTATGCAAGCCTAACATACCATGGGGAAGAAATACTGGTCCACTTGCTCTTCCAAAACCACTTTATGAGGAAGAGGCTCAAGAAAGAACTTCCCAAAATTCAAAGGGGATTGTTCTCAGCTCCCAGAAGAACATTTAGCAGCATTCGTCACTGCTTGTGGAGTGTTGGGAGTTGAAGATGAAGATGTTTCAGTTAGGCTCTTTATGGAGTCACTCCAAGAAAAAGATGCTGAATGGTTCTACATGTTGCCCCCAAGATCTATCACATGCTGGGAAGATATAAGAAGTGCATTTGAACATAGGTTCAAGAGCACAAAAGATTGTCAGGATTTGCTGGTCCAATTGGTTTAGATGAAGAAGGAGACCTCCAAATCAATGAGAGATTTTGTAGCAAGGTATGATAGGTTGACAAGAAGGATCCCAAAAGATGTGGTACCCTTTGAAAACAACTTGAAAAGGTTCTTCATCAGTGCTTTGCCATCAGAAGTTGGTTTCTTCCTCAGAAGAGCTCAACCAAGAACATTGAGGGAAGCTAAAGACTTTGCAATTGAGACTGATGATGATCTAATTCTTTCTGGAAAAGTGAAAGGACCAAATGGGAAGCAAAAAGGTCAGAGTTCAAATTCAATCACCACTGATCCAATGTTCCAAAAATGGCAAATGACCTAGTTGCTTTGAAGAAACAAGCTGTCACAAATCACAATGAGGAATGCTCCAAGGAGACAAAATCTTCCTGATAGACCAAGAATTGCTCCACCCCCTCGTAGGCTTGCTCTTGAAGCACCACTAGTCAATTCCATCTCGTGACACTTTGGGGAATCGGATGAAGGAGAAGACATTGAGGAACCGATGAAGAAAGCATGGATGATTATGAAAACTATCTTGAAATTGAAGAGGTTGGCATGCACAATGGCACGATTGAATACGTTGCTGATGAGGAGGAAAGTGATGAAGAAACTCCAAGTTTTTCATGTGTTGTTTTCACTCGTGAACAATCCAACGCTAACTAGCTCCTTTCCTATTTTGTATGCAGAATAATTTGTCGAGCTATGTAAAGGAAAGATACACGCTCAATTGAACATTCAAAGGAGAAATTGTGCGAGACTTATTGTTCTTACAAAGTCCAAAGATGAGGCCACCATTGCACAAGAATGTCTGCTCACATTGAAGAAATTCAAATCACATTCCATTGTGCAAACCTTGCGTATGCATACCATTACGTAATTCAAATCAAGGATGCACAAACGACAAAACATCAAGTCGGTGAAGAGACAAATTGGATCGCCCACAAATTAATGTGAGCACTAAACAAAGGATATTCCTAACATTCCCCCTCTTAATGCAAACATGGTAGAATTTTTCACGCTTTAACTACAACATGCCAACTCTCGTGGCATGCTCAATTCTTGTGGTTCATGATCTTGATCCAAATGAAAGTCAGCTCTTATCAACCTTCCATAGTTTTTGCAAGCTTACCACAAACCTAGATATGAACAAGAACCCATCAACCTTGTTCTTGATTTTGTTTTTGGATTACCATTAACCTTTTCAAGATCCATGATTTGCATTACATTGGTGCTTTGCTCTCCAAAACATTTTACACCGAAGGTTACATAATGAAATGATGCTCACTTATTACAAGTTCGAATAGGAATACACTTATGTTCTTATTTCAATACCACACAAAACAATCTAGAAAAATGAACACATTGCAAACATACATGCCACAATATCGGTGTGCGGCCCCGTTGTTTGTGGCTAGCGAGAGGATGTTGATTGTCCTCCCTCCTCATGTGCCTCCATCCTTCGATCAATGATGTTGCTAACTCAAAGCATAGTGTGAATATGAGGCTGAATAGTTTTGACATTGCATTTATATTCCTCCCCACAATGTGAAATAATAATTTTTTTAGAATGTTCGAAAATGCATCCATAAGGCGATTTTTTAAAATTTTCCAACACTTTTAATGGCAATACGTACAAGTGATACCTAATAGGTATAACTTTGACAATATGACAAGTATACAATTGACTTGACATGACTTTATGACATTTGTAATGACACAAAACGACAATTAAAAAGTAATATTTAATTACTTTTTATACTTAGACTATTCTTTGAAAATAAAATAACTTTTTTTTTTTTTTTTTTTTTGACACAAATGACAATTATTGACAAAATGCGCAACAATGATTGATAACAATAATATACCTAAACTTAAAATGACTCGTATATAAGCTTGTAAACTAATCACTTTTTAATCTGAAGGCCACAATCAAATAACGGATTTAACCTCTACATGGACGGTGGAGCATTGTAGCTTAAATAGACACGTATACTTAAAACTAAAACTTAAAAATTGACCAAAATACTAAACTATAAACACTAACCAATATAATATAATGAATCGAACCAATGCAAATGTAGACAAAAGTAAATCCAATGAAGAATGCGATGCATGTCGATGCCTAGGTCATTCGCTCGAAGCTTGAGAGTTGGTTTGATTTATATCTATACACTTTGCACATGGGAGGATGTTTTACCAAGTATAGAGATTTAATAAGAGCATATGCACAAGATCAATGCAATGCACACTAAGTCAATGTGGAGGCACGTGTCAACAACTATCTCGTGTCAAATGGTAGATTTATAAGAAGATCCCACTCCCCAAACAAAATGCCAATGCTTGAGATTGTGGTGAGAAAGGATAGAAGTTTTCTAAGCGAACATCGAGACACCGATTTGAATGTTAACGTCGTGAGAGGTAAACCAGATGGACGAAGTATCAATTTTTAGAGATTTGGCCAATTGACAGTGAGCTTGTGTTTGTTGACCTTTAGATGCATGACAGGTCCAAAACTTCAATAGATAGGTTTGTACAAAATGACATGACAGAAGAAACCGGGATGCTTCGTCACGTTGGGAAATTTATTCTTCGTTGATCCACACGAAGGGACTTAACTTGCCAAGAATTTAGATCATGGAGACGAGTTTGGGAGCAAGTTGTAGAAAATTCTTATACAACAAACAACATAAAAGAAATAAACAGAATACTTAAATAACTTGCATAAAAAGATGAATATTCGAACCAGACCACTGCTGTGCATAATCTCCATTAATAAAAGCTTCATCATACTCGAGCTTCAGCTCTTTACAATCAAGTTGTGCATGCGGTGTGTGCTTTCAATGCACATCCTTCCTTGCTTATGCAGATTTCACACCTTTGTGTGTGCATACAAAGCAATTACAATTGCTGTTATTTAAATAGAATAACTCACCCACTAACAACTCTTCAATTTGAGCATTCTAAATCTAAACTCATGCTTTAAAACAGTTGCATGCTATGCATGATTTAAAACAGATTTATTTGAATTAAATCTAATGATAAAAATAAGATAAAGCTAACTTAACTAAAGCAAACTAAAACAAGACTAAAGCTAAAATTAGCTTTCCTAAAAAAGCTATAGTTGGAATTAAATATGCATCACATGCATATTTCCAACACTCCCCCTTAATTTCAAACTGTAGCTTTCACTCTTCTAGAGTTGTGTTTGCTTTTTCAGATCTGCCATGTGCAGGATCACATACTCCCAAACAATCTCTCAAATATTCAAAAACTTCTTTTGCTAAAGCCTTTGTAAAAATGTCTGCAAACTGATCTTCGGATCTACAAAATTCAAGATGAATTTCCTTGTTGTTTACCAGCTCCCTGATGAAATGATACCTCGTATCAATATGCTTACTCCTCTTATGAAAAACATGATTTTTGGACAACGCTATGGCTGAGTTGTTGTCACAAAAAATTTGTGTAGCTTCCTCTTGTTTCTGTTGTAAATCTATCAACACTCTTCTCATCAATGACTTGACATGCTGCTCTGTTGCTGCTACATACTGCCTTACTGCTGAAGATAACGTGACAATGGGCTGCTTCTTTGATGCCCATGAAACCACTCATGTTCCAAAGTGAAAAGTATAGCCGGATGTGCTTTTCCGATCATCTATACTTCAGCACTGTCACTATCTGTATAACCTAATGAGTTTGAACTCATCGAACTTGAATAAAGAATTCCATAATTTCTTGTTCCACATACATACCTCAAAATTCTTTTTCCAGCTTGCCAATGTGAATCTTTTGGAGATTCCATGAACCTTGATATGAGGCTCACACCATACATAATATCAGGCCTTGTGGCCGTCAAATACATAAGACTTCCAACCAACTTTTTTAAACAATGTTGGATCCCAAACGATCCTTCATCCTCTTTGCTCAACTTCAAACCTCTGCAGTGGTGTTGGTCTTTGGCTTACAATTCAACATGTTAAACCTTTTCAAAACGTCACTTGCATACTTTGCTTGTGAGATAAAAACTTCACCTTCTGATTGTTGAACTTCAATACCCAAAAAATAATGCATAAGACCAAGATCTGTCATCTCAAACTCCTTCTTCATGGCTGATTTGAATGACTCTGTAGATAGATTTCCAGTAATGATCAAATCATCTACATATAAACAAACAATTAAAATTTTACCTTGTTCATTTATCTTGGTGTATAAGGTAGGCTCACTGCTGCTCCTACTGAAACCATTCTCAATCAAATAAGAATCTATTCTGTTGTACCAAGCTCTAGGTGCTTGCTTGAGACCATAGAGCGCTTTCTTCAATCTGTATACTTTTCCTTCATGACCTTCAATCTCATAACCTTCTGGCTGATTTACATAAACTTCCTCTTCAAGGAATCCATTTAAGAATGCTGATTTAACATCCATATGATAAATAGGCCATTTGTTTTGAGCTGCAATTGCTAAAACCATTCTTACCGTATCCAAACGTGTTATTGGTGCAAATGTTTCGTTGTAGTCAACTCCATATTGCTGCGTAAAACCTCTTGCTACCAGCCTTGCTTTGTGCTTCTGTACTTTTCCATCAGCATTGTATTTTGTCTTGTAGACCCACTTGACTCCTATCACGTCCTTTCCTTTTGGAAGATCCATTAGCTCCACATGTGATTCTTCTCTATAGCATCAATCTCATCATCCATGGCTTTTCCCAAACTTCATTCTTTATAGCCTCTTCGTAATATCTGGATCTGCAGACTTGAGAAAATAATGCAAAAACTGAAAATGAATTAGTTGTATCAACATTATAAATCTCACTTAGACTTCTTGTTTTCCCATTTGCGTAGGAGCATTTGATGCGGGACTACTTTTTGGTGATGGAGTAGCTTCTGGTGTTCCCTGTGGTGTCTCTTGCATGGCTGAAGATGGCTGAAATCTTGGTGACCTCTTGACTGTAGATGGCGGTGTAGCTTGTGCTACAACTTGTGGTGCATGTCCAAGATTTGTAGATACAATAGCTTGTTGCTCTAAAGTTTCATCTGTCATATCATCATGCGGAATAGATGTTGCGTTATACTCACTGTTTTCTCTATACTTCCATCCCATGCTTCATTCTCAATAAACTGTACATCCCTGCTGATCACAACCTTTCCAGTGACTGGATTGTACAACTTGTATGCTTTTGTATTCTCTGAATACCCAACAAAAATACATTTTTCTCCTTTGTTATCTAACTTCTTCCTTATCTCATCAGTACATGTGCATACGCTACACTGACCAAAAACTCTAAAATGTGAAACACTTGTGTTTCCTATTAGTCCATGCTTGTTGAGGAACCATGTTCCTAACAAGTTTCGTTGACACCTATTCAAAATATAAACAGAAGTTGCTCTTTGCTTTTGCCCAATACTCATTTGGAAGATGTTTTGCCTTGACATGCTTCTCGCCATCTCTCCATGATGGTTCTATTTTCCTCTCTGCCACACCGTTACATTTGTGGTGTATACAGTAGTAAATTGCTTGTGTATACCATGATATCTACAAAAATTCATAAACTCATTAGAAACATACTCACCTCCTCTGTCCAGTTCGAGAACTTTGATGTAGTATCCACTTTGCTTCTCCACTAATGCCTTGAACTGCTGAAATGTATCAAAGGCATTTGATTTATTTCTCAGAAAATAAACCCATGTCTTCCTTGTGTAATCATCAATGAATGTCATAAAATAAATACAACCTCCAATAGAAGTTGTTTGCATAGGTCCACATAAATCTGAATGTACAATCTCAAGTGGTGCACTTGCTCTTGCTTTTTTTGCCAACTGGGAATGAATCTCTGTGTTGCTTTCCCAAAATACAACCTTCACATACCCTTTCAGGTTTCTGAATCAATGGCAAACCTTTAACCATATTTTTTCTATATAATAAATTCAAACCTCCAAAATTCAAATGTCCATACCTTAGATGCCAAAGCCATGTTTCATCCTTCATGACTAAATGAAAAGCTGATTGTGTTCCTTCAGCGTAGGACTCAACTATATTTACGTAGGAATCAGCGCAGGACTCACTTACTGTAGTGCAGACCTGATTTTCATTGGCGCAGGACTCATCTGTTTGAGTGCAGGACTCAACAAAAGACTGATTTGGCTTAATGCATGACTTTGCTGCAAACAGATCTGATTTCTTCTTCTTTCCAGGTTTCAAAATCAATGGAAACATCCTATTGCTGCTCATCTTCACTTTTGCAATCAACTGAGTGCTAGGAGCTTTGTCCACAATCACGCACTCATTGTCTTCCATATAGACTCGGTATCCTTTATGTACCAGTTGTCCAATACTCATAAGGTTATGTTTCAAACCTACAATGTAGTAAACATCTTGCATACTTGTTTGCTCCCCTGTCTTGTTAGAATACTAACCGTGCCTTTTCCTTTCACGAGACACAATATTGTTATTTCCAAGAGTTACATCACTCTTAACTGAATCATCAAACTAGAAAACAAATCTAGATTACTGTCATGTGATTATTGCTGACCTGAATCTAAATACCATACATCACATGGACTCTCTTTTGAAAATTACATTCAATAGGGGATAAAGAAGGTATTGCTTGGTGCAATCCTTGTGCATCATGATAAACATAGGTTTAGAAATAGAACTTCCGACCTGATTTTGATTTTGTCTCTCTTGATCATATTGCTTTTTCTTGCAATCATAAGCATAGTGCCCATACTTCTTGCAATAATGACACTGAACATGAGACTTATCTTGTCTCTGACCATAACTTTGTTCTTGATTATGTCCTCTTCCACTTGAGTATGATGAACTGCTGCCACGTCCTCTGGATGGACTTCTTCCTCTGCCTCTTGGGCTGAAACTTCCTCTTCTTTTGCCATGACTACCTGATGTCTGAGATGCAAAAGCCTGATCTACACTTGCATGTGATCTATTCATCCTCTGTTCATGATTGATTAGTGATGCATGCAACTCATCAATAGAAAACTGACTCAGATCCTTAGTTTCTTCAATAGCAACAACTAAAGGATCAAATTTCGTAGGCAAACTTCTAAGCAATTTTTCAATAATCCTTCTGTCCTCAAGAGTCTCACCATGAGATTTGATTTGATTGACTAAGCCAACTACATAAGTAAAAAATGATTCTACAGAATCTGAATCTTTCATTGCTAAATTCTCAAAATCTCTATGAATAAGCTTGTAGCTTAGCGGTTTTACTTTCTCCTTACCTTGATATACGACTTGTAAAGTATCCCATGCGAGTCTTTGCTTGGTAGCTCTTGCCACTCTTGGAAGAATGCTTTCATGCATTGCACGATGAATATAGAAAAGAGCTTTGCCATCCTTCTTCGTAACTCTTCAAAGTATCTTTCTCGCTTGAGAAAGTGCAATATATTTGCTTGCATTTGCGGGCTCTGTGTACCCATCTTCAACGATCTCCCACACGTCTTGAGATCGAATAGCGCCTTCATGGTCGAGCGACCGGTATTCGTAATTCTTTCCATTAAATTGCGGCGTCTGCATCCGGATGTAGAAGCCATAGCTTGCTACCAATTTAATAAGCTGCTTTGGAATAACCTTGCTCGATACCAATTTGTAGAAAATTTGCAGTCTTATACAACAAACAACATAAAAAATAAACGAGAATACTTAAATAACTTGCATAAATAGATGAATATTCGAAACCAACTTTTGTGCATAATCTCCATTAATAAAAGCTTCATCATACTCGAGCTTCAGCTCTTTACAATCAAGTTGTGCATGCTGTTTGTGTGCTTTCAATGCACATCCTTCCTTGCTTATGCAGATTTCACACCTTTGTGTGTGCATACAAAGCAATTACAATTGCTGTTATTTAAATAGAATAACTCACCCACTAACAGCTCTTCAATTTGAGCATTCTAAATCTAAACTCATGCTTTAAAATGATTTACATGCTATGCATGATTTAAAATAGATTTATTTGAATTAAATCTAATGATAAAAATAAGATAAAGCTAACTTAACTAAAGCAAACTAAAACAAGACTAAAGCTAAAATTAGCTTTCCTAAAAAGCTATAGTTGGAATTAAATATGCATCACATGCATATTTTTAACTTGCCAAGAATTTAGATCATGGAGACGAGTTTGGGAGCAAGTGTGGAAGGGATATTTGATGAGCTTGCCATATGTCAAGGTAACTCGCCGGAGTAAGACTTACGCAGAGTCCTTCACAACCAATATGTGAAGTGGATGATTGTTTCGGAGGAGCTCGCCACACGGGTCTCAAACACGAGCTCACCAAATTGAGTCAATGCAATGTTGAAGAGAGTTAACATGGAGTGCTGTCGCCGACGCAAGATTCCAAGCCGTTCACCTTGCCTAATTTGGATTCATCGAGCATGATAAAAGTAATACGGAGGAGCTACTCATGAATGCAATGGGCGAGAATGACAACAAGTTGCACGATGGGTCGGACCACGGATAACCACGAGCCTAAACTATACACCATAAGCCAACAATACTAAAAACAATGATATGTGTTGTTCTAAAAATAATTCCTTATAAAAAGGGGCACAACACTCGTACAACTTCACCTTGAAATTGATTAAGCTTCCATGGAAGAAATTATCACTACGATACCAAATGTGAATGTGGTTCAAAATGAACACATTAACTCTATAACAATAATAATAATAATAATAATAATCTTCTACATTACATTTTGTTTCAAATACAAATATATAAATAAGTATGCAAAACTCTTTATTTAATGGAGTTGCTGTAATAAAAACTTACTCAATTACTATTAACATGAATTGGTTTAACAACCAAATATCATACGAACCTACACACACTGACTCTTGATGAGTTATATTAACAACTTTATTATTTTACTCACCTAATCCAAAGTCTCACTTATTAATGTGAGCACTAAACAAAGGATATTCACAACATTTTATTGGCTTTTCTCGCACTCATTAAGCTATCAACAAATGCTAATCGGTTGTTTCTACTTGTAGTATCATTCGATGACTTCCTTGTGATTGATCCTGAAAGCCACTAGTTTCCCGCATTGCTTAAAAGCGGCATGAACCAACAAATACCCTGGTATAAAATTATAAACATTCACCTGCCCCATCTTGAGCTATTCCCAATGAAACATCTTTTGGCCACCAAGACCTAGCGAAACTGAACCTTAGGGAGAGAATCCCGCTCATGTAGTGTACTACGCAATTGCGTACTTGCATGCTTGCCATCCTTTCAAGAGAGGTGGAGCCTCGACTCGCATGATCTAGGTTGCCCGGAGTTTGCACACATCCCTGCTTCCTTCCCGACATCGACATTCTTTGCTCTTAAGGAGAATTGAGGTGCGATACTAGTGGATATCAATAGAGCCAAGTAAACCTTGATCTTAATTGAGCACACTTAGGATAGTATTGTTGAAGAACCTTGTGGTGGTTTTTAATATGATTCATTTCTCCCAGTAATATAGGGTTACAAGGATCGTTATGTAAACAAGTCTCATACGCAATGAGATGCTCTTGAACTTCTTAGTACTTTTTGCTACACCTTCGAGAAAAATTTAAGGCATTAGTGCGCTTGATCCAATTTTGAATAGAAAAAGAGTCAAACATAGTTTTGATAATAGAATAGATAGATGTAATACCATCACCAAATTCTGAATCACTTAACTAGGAATATTAAGTCTAGAATATCCTCTTTCTATCTTGTCGATTATTACACAAAGTGTACTAGATACCCTTAGATATTATTCTTGGAGAGGAGGTCACCTAAATCATGAATTATTTTCATTTAGACCAGAAAAATAATTCATTTTATTTCCACTCCATAGTAGAGCCCTCGTACTTATCTTCATCATTTTCAACCATATTAAAGTCACCATCAAGAATCCACAAAATATTAGGAAATGAGGGGGCCAACCAGTTCCAAAGCAATGCGGTCTCTGTAGTCATTAGGAGCATACATGAGCAAAGACCAAACCATTGATCATTGTAACTCGAATGACTTAGACCACCCTATTACAAAGAGAACAACTAGAGATAATAGTTTGTTGAGCGCATTTACTATCAATGAGACTAGAAGATTCCTACTACCCTTGGGATGTTTGGTAGAAAAATATAGTACTCTCAACCAAATGAATTTTAGAATAAATTCCAAGGAGTTCCAATATCTTTAATTTCTTGTAAAATAAGGAAATCCAAATGATCGCTAGATTTTTTGAATTGTTTTATAGCAAAGCGTCTTATCATTTGAATCCAAACCCCAAACATTGGAACTAACCATCTTCATGGAGAACAAGGGTTTAGAACCCCATTTGTTCGAGATAAAGCCTATTGAATCGTCACCTCTCGGTAGTGGGCTAGGTTTTCCTTTTAATTTCATCTAAAAAAGGACCGTGAAGTTAGAGCAAGAGAGCCATTTGTCTCAAAGTATTTTGTCTTTTTGACCCGTATTTTCCCTTGAAGGTCACCAAGAATTTTTCCCTAGAAAAATTGATTGACACTTTACCAAGTCTAGTTGAAGGAGCATTCCGCTATAAACCAACACAAGGCTCAAAAGCGAGGGGGATTAGGATGGGGCAAGGCACCCACAATATACATCAAATGGTCATCCAAAAGTCACCTGCAAATATTGGCGGGAATTATTGAGCTCTTATCGGGAAAAAAATGATGATGTATTCCTCAACAACCTTGTCACATATACTATTGCTTTTAAAGAAATTCTCTTTTTGGGAATTAACACCAACAAACTGATCTAAAGAGTGAAAACTCATGGGAGGAACCAATGAGGAATCAAAATCCATGGAGGGGGAAGTGGGAGAGGAATAACCTGGGGGGGGGAGAGGTGAAGGGTTTATCGGAAGTAAATGCAATGTGGTTGGAATAACCTCATCATCATTGAGAGAAGGGAGAGAATCCGTGTTAGAGTGAGGTGGGATCAAAAGCGAGGGGGATCGGGAGGAGGGGAGAGGTGAAGGGTTGATCAAAAGCAAAGGTAAGGTGGCTAGAATAACCTCATCATCATTGAGATAAGGGTATCATTCATATGGTGCATCAAAACATCCTTCACAAAAGTAGAATCCAAGACAACTCATGGGAGGCCTCAATGAGGAGTCCAAATCCATGGAGTGGGGAAGTGGGAGAGGAACAACTAGGGAGGGGGAGAGGCTATTGACTGAAAGTAGAGGTGGCGTGGCCAAAATAACCTCAACAAAATTGAGGGAAGGGAGATAACTGTGTTAGACCGAGGTGGGGGCAAAGTGGAAAGGGTGGGGGACAACCAACTAGGGAGGGGTATCATTCATTTAGTGATTATAAAAAACATCCTTCACCTAAAGCATAATCCATGACAACTCATGGGAGGCACTAATGAGGAGTCCATATCCTTGGGGGTAGTGGGAGAGGAACAATCAAGGAAGGTGGAGAGGATATTGACCGAAAGTAGAGGCGAGGTGGTCGAACTAACCTCAAATACATTGAGAGAAGGGAGAGAACCCATGTTAGACCAAGGTGGGGTGGTGGAAATGTTGGGGAGAACCAACCATGGAGGTATCTTTCATTAGGTGATCATCATAAATTCTTCATCGGAGTAGAATCCACAACCACAATGTTCCCATTAAGAGGAGGTGACTTTCTACCCGATTGCAAAAGTAGCAATTTGTTTTTGTGATCGTATTTTTTTTTAGAGAAAGCAAGCATTTAGGTCTTAAAGCCCCAATAGGGTAAATTTTTATTTATTTTGATGTTGACAACACAATTTTAAAAGAAGGAATCGATAGGCTCAAGTGAGATGAGAACCATGGGAATCTTCCACTTTTAGAACTTCACCAAGCGGCTTGAGAAGTTGATGAAGGAAGCTCCATAATAGAGGCAAAATATTTTGGACCACCTAGTCATCTTTTGACAATCTAGTTTAGGGTTCAAAGCAAGGTCTTTAGAAATTAATAGCCCTTATGTGCATATTTGAATTCTTAAATAATTTTGTAGAAGGCAAAGCATTATGATTGAGGCACACAAAAAATACCAACACTATTTAACCTAGATTCTTTAGCCAAAATGTCTTTCATCATTTAGTGCAAGAACCATAGTCTTAGATTGGGCATGGTTTAACTTCCTCATTCGGTTGTCTGCCTCTCGGTGATCAATCCTCCATCAAGGATAAATGCAGATCCTTCTAAATGTTTTGATGCTTCTTCCTCACTCAAAACTTCACTAAAAGATTGTTTGGAGCTTTCACTCAATCAAGGCAGATTAGGGTCCTTAAAAATGCCACTATTATTGCAAGCCCTTCGCTTGCCTTATTGTCTTCCCTATTTCTACTTTATTTTTCAGACCTCTTATCTCCATTAAACTTCACACAACAAACATCAACAAATTTAGAATTACATTCCATGTAGAGACTTATCCCCTTATTATTTAACATTAATTGGCCTCTTGTCCCCCAAAGTTTCACAAGAACACCAAACAAAGCAAGGATGATGGAGAATAGGGCACAAATAATGAGGGAGATTGTAGCGACCCACAAATCACACACACGAACAACACGGTGAAATACAGGATAACTTTTTTTTTTTTGACTTGCTTTGACGCAACACGACACAACATGTCGTCACAAGGTTACAACCAACACCAGGAACCACTTGTTACGGGGAAGACCACAAGGTCAGCACGAGAACGTTCACACCTAATCAAGGACAATGTACTTTTCTCTTCTTGACAGAACAACATTGGAGTCCAACCACAAAACACACTAACAGTTAGGGCATCCCATGAGGAATTTCTTGTTAAATTTTCTTGTTTACTAAGGTGTCTCTTAATTCTTAACTTACGTTCTTATAAAATTTCATGTAACGATTCACACAACTCTTTTCACAAGGAAGAACTTCTTTCTTTTCAACTGTTTGACTAAATAACTTAAGGCCAAGCTTTCTAAACTAGGATCATCAATTTGATGTCCAAATCTTTCTTATTCATTTGATTTTAGAACATTTTCCATTTCTTACAAGGTTAATTAATCTTACTCAAGCCACTAACACATGTTCCACACCTCTGTTGCACAGGTGAAGGCATAAATTCCGATTGAGTGGAAAGTACCGCTTAGGGTTCATAACAATAACCTTCTTGTCTAAGGATCAAATTTTGACCTTGCTTAAGAATATCACCATGAATTAAGGCATGGGTTAACAGAACAGGACAACAGAATTTAGCTTCAGGGTCACATGGTTTACTATCCGTCTTTTATTGAGGTTAAGGGTTTATCAAGATTGGTTAAATGTTCCATCTAGACTTTACTTAATTAAGTTTGACAAAGGAAAACATTCCAAATGATAGAGAGAGATTTAAGGTTTTATTAATCACTTTCACTCCTACTTATTAAACCCTATCATCTTCTAAAATCTAACCATTGCTTTCACCATGAGGTCATTTAAGATTTCACCATAAAAGGATAATGTTTATTAGCTTGGCTCGAATAAAAATAATAATAATAAGTTATCATATTTCGTTACAAAAGATAGTTTCCTCTTGATTGTTCCAGGTCTCAAAGGTTATCAAGTAGATCACATCTACATAATATATTCATATATATAAATTTTTAGTTTAACTTTTATCAGGATTATCCAGCTCACTTTATAGTGCTTACAACTCATTGCTACTAAGCCTTAGAAGGATTTACAACTCAACATTTTAACTCAAGAGCAAAGTTTAACAGTACTCGTTTGCGGAACCAAAACAAGGTTATATCAATTCATTCCAACATGATGCACAAATCAAAGGGACATACCTTCTCTATTGAACCATGACTAGGGAGCAAGAGAGTAATAACATGGGACATGCCCCGCTACTATACTAAGGGTTAAAATTCACTAGAATATCCCATAACCAAGCGGTAATCAAATTTCATCTTTCACATGATAACCAAACAAGCCAAAGTTTTTGATTCAAGCACAACAACAATACTCTACAATACATTTACTAGGCACTGACCCTTCTTCTAAAATGTCCAAAGGCCCTTTCCAAATTTTATAACATAATACACATTCGTACAAAGGAACAATATAACCAAGATTGATGCAATAATCTACAAGTCTTTCCATCATCTAACCACGTAAGCCATCTGCAACAATTAATAACCTGAGTCAGTTCACGAGAACTGAGCAAGATAAGACTATACATAGCAACAATAAGCTACTAGCTAACAATACCATGAAAGGAAACATTCTATTTCAGGAAATGGATCAAAGTTCTAACCTCTAACAACCTTTTGAAACAAGATGCAATTTTCAACATATCAACTAAGAAGAAAACCATAAGTTTTAGTTATGAAAATACCTCTAAAACTACAAAAGTTTGACAACCAAATACGTAAGACTATGAAATTTAAATGATTAGACACAAGAGTTGAGAGTATTAGGATTTCAATCATGTAATCCCGTAGATTACGTGATTGAAATCTAAAGTGTAACCCATCAATCCACATTCTCCAGGTGAAGACAAAAGATAAAAACCAGACCCGATCTTAGCTGCCAAAAAGAATATAGTTTTGGAATCGTTCTATAGGGCCATAGGGCTAATAGGCTATAAACGAACAACGAGGGTAAAAACAAAGTTCCATCATGTAATCAGAAAAGTTTAAAGGATGAAAATCTTATATTCAAACCCACAACCATTATATCTTAGGTAATAAGTGACTTCATGGCAAATAAGGATGAGTGGAAAGGATGGTAAGAATGTCCGGAATAGGCATTGCCTAACAGCCTACCTACTGAACAAAACCAGGGCCGGAATAGCGACAAGCCTCATTAATACTCAAGTTGAGTAGGCAATCTAGCATTCTAAACACATCCTTTCAATTTTCATAATACCTTAGATTTATAATCCTCCCGTTCTAGAGGGACATAGCCATGAATCTAGACTTGGTTGAAATTTTTCGACATCAACTCACTTCCTAATATCATAAACGATGAACACAAAGGAAAAGGTCTCTCAACTCTCCTTAATTTACATCTCATCACTAAGTTTATGGTAACCTATGCAGTGATTAAACACATAATATACCATCGAAGATAGATATCCTCCAATAACGAACTTCTATAACGATGTAATTACAATTATTACGTTCGACACATAAAAAAACTATTCCATAGCTTCCTTTCCCTTTTTGACAACAAAATATATTCACGGCCTTCCATCACAATCATTCTAAATTTGCAATGAAAGGTCACTCATCAAGGAGGAAGTACAAAACAAGTTTGACTAAATTAAGGAACTTCATGTTACCTTAAGCAGTTGATGAAAACCTTAACTTTCACGAACCGTGAAAGATATTACCTTACTCCATCAAGGCATTATGTCTATACATGATTAAATCGATCACACAAGGAATCATCAACATACCATATCTTAACACCATAAAGGTCATTAATTTTATCAAATTTTACTCATAGAAAGAGTAGAATCAAAATGGGGTTCTATCAATAATTTATTCCCTTCTATCAACCCAGGACATATTTTCGGCCCAAAACTTCCTTCTTAACAAGCATATATATTGAACCTCTAATTTCCAAAAGCCCTAATAATTTGCACAATACACGAAGTGCATAATCACGCTTATCATAAAATAATAATAATAATTTAACTGTATGTTTTCCTCTAGGGCAACAACATAACAGGAAACCAATACTAGTCAACGCTGCAACGTTCTAGGGGCGATTACATACCCAGGTTCACAAAAGAAACAACGACATTTTTGCAGAAGGAAGTAACTTTAAAATTATATATACATATATATATTTTCCATGTGATCAATCAAAGCATACACTGAGAACCTTTGTTTGTTTTATATATATATAAATGGGTTGATCACGTCAACAAGAACAACCAACAGAGGCAAATCCAGAAGTAACAAACTGTTAACCATGTACTGAACGCAAATCCACAAAATCACAGATTTAAACCAATTTCTAGAAAGAAAAAGTTTCATTTCAAGAGGTTATTAGATACTAGCATATTATGTATATGGTTAGTCTATCTTGCCTATTTTAACGCATCCACTAGTCGTGAACATCCAGCAGGGACTGCTACAGCCACACGCCTTCCGCTTTATCCTCTGCTTCCCTGGTCTTTTCTTGCAATATACCACACCGTGATTCCCTTTTGAAGGCACAACTAGAAGAATGCAATAGGTGGTTGTCCAAACACTAGATTGCTTCAATGCAGCTGCTTTGGGGGTGAGAGTCGAACTGCTTACCACTCAGTCCGAGAGCACTTGCTGAAAAGGGTTCATCCTTTAGTACAACTTCTCCATTGATCATTGATGTCAAAGGTCCTTCAGAATTATCATTGTAGCAGCACACTGTTGACTCCAGCCATGAACACTCTGGCTGACCCACCATCTTCTTGTATGCAGAATTAGCCCATTTTACCCTATTTTTAGAGTCAGATATAAGAGCTGGAAAAGTTTTTTTTTTTTTTTTTTTTCCATCTGCTCTTTAATCTCATCCATAGTTTTGCAGGGAGGAGAGATTTTCTGATTGGTTTCTTTCAGATATTCAATGCTAACACTAGAACCCACTGGTCTCACTGGCTGTGGCATGATGACACCATTATTAACTGAGCTCAAACCCTCCCCAGTTGGTGATATCCCTGGCATTGCAACATTTGTGGATCTCTGCATAGGATGTCCAGTGGAAGGGCTTGAATAATACATCAAATTATGCTCTCCACTGTAGGAAGTTCCATTGTAAGAACAAGCTACAGTTTCAGGCTTGAAACTGCAACAGGCAAGAGGTGTGGGGTTTATGGCAAGTGGGTGATGTATGTTACAACTCCTCTCCTCGGTATCATTTACCATTCTCTCATACGCTGGGTTAAACCACAAAACATCCTTACTCTCACTGTCCAGCAACTGTAACAAGCCCGTTGCCTGGCTATTTACTACTGCAGGCAGTTTGTGGATCTCCAACAAGAACACACCTTACAGCTGTAGCTTGTAAGGTGTGATAATTCCAACAGCACCCTTTATGCCTGCCAACATAGTGACCTGTTGAAGCAGCTCAAAAATGGCAAAGCAAATTGTGTTTCATGAATATTCTGATATGAAACAGATCAGCCTCTATGAGGCTCTCTTCCATGAGTTACATCGCACAACAAGTAGGATCTTTGTAAATAAATTTCATCAGGTCTTCTGGTAAAACTCTCACTGTCACAAATCAATTTTGAAGAAACAAAAACTCAGTACATGATCTGAGTCTGAAAAATATCCTGCTACCTTCATCTCCCAAGACATTTTCTCCAACATTGCATAGATCTCCTGTGCCCGTGGGTGTGATCTGTCACCTACACAAAAGCATGCACCATTTTATTGCCTTTAAACCAACTGCATCCAAGTTCCTTTTTAATTCCTCTATCCTTCATCGATCTCCTAACCTTGGTGCTCTCATAATAGGAGCAGCCCTAGTCTGAGACGAAGCAAAAGAAGATGGCTTTAAAACCCAAAAAAAAAAATCTCTTGGTACAGACTCCATATCCATAAAACAGTCCCTAGACTTAGCATCCTCAATAAGGCTGACCAGCCACTAGATTGCAGATGCATATGCTGCCATTATTATACTTTTTTTTGAATTCTAACATACCCTGGCTTCTGCAAGATACATCCATCCTGGTGAGATAATACGGATGGGTAATGGAAACGCTTGTATCCTGCACTGATTGTGATCGAGCTTCTTCCATGTTAAATTCACCACCTGGACTGAAGCGACTTTCCAAAATGAAAGGCAAGATAGCTCAACCAAAACTTTATCTCGTTCTTCCATTACAGCTGCAAGATTTTGCAACAGCAGATCACGACTGGTCGTGTGCAACCAGAACATCAGGATCAACACCACGGCTTCCTGGGATCGCCCTGCAGCAGCTGTCGCAGTTTCTCTCCCTGGAGGCCACTGATTCTCTGAGGCACGTTTACTTCCCGACCCTGCAGCTGCTGGAAACGGCCAAATGCCTCCTCACGGCACTCCCAGGAGGAGTTTAGTTCTGCGCCCCCGGATTCTGCCTGTACAGCGCGATTTTTGGAGACCCGCACCCACCTGCACGCATTGAAGGAGGATCAGCACGAGATCTTGGCGAAGAAAAAACGAGGCTCCACCCACTCCTGTCTCCCTCACGCACGGACAGAAAGGAAAACGCGGTGGTCATTCAACCCGTAGGTCAGGTGGTTGGGAGGGGGCAGGTAGAGCAAAAAAATACGATGCCCAGCTGGGCATTACAGAGATCAACTAACATGTCCAAAGACAACAAAATAAAAAAACAAAAGCAAAAACAAAGAAAGAAAAAGGAGTGAGGTGTTAAAATCAACCAAGAACACCAAGAGAACAAAGGAAACACAAAAAGAAAAATCTTGGATGAAATGCTTTCTTTCAACAACTTGCACCTTATTATTATTTGCTTGTCCATTGTAGAAAACTTCTAAGTTTTAAAACACACTATTGAATTTATCAAGCACCCACCGACATGCATCCATAGGAATTACAGTACACAAACTCTATCTTCATATGCACCCATTTAAAACATGAAAGCCAAGACTTTTTTTTTACCACAAATTAAAATTGTGATCACTTTGCAGAATTAAAATTCTATATGGATTCCAAATAGGAAAACTCAAACAAGTTACATTCAATATCTGGAACATTTTTTTACATACATAATTATTTGAAGACCCGTATCTAAACATAATTTTTTTTTTTGGCATATGAGACCTCTTATGGAAGCCCACAAGGAGATTTGTTTCCATTTACCTTACATATTTTTGTAGTTTTGTACCCCTTTCCTTTGATCTCACGACCAACCTTGGGGGTAAACTGGACCTTGCCAATCTACCTTGCCAGTTAATAATGACCTTGCTCATTTTGCCTTGCCATTTGCATTGGTTTTTGAATACACTTCTACTTTTCCAATGTGATTGTTGGGATTCCTACTTTCTGAAACCAATGCCATCCGAAATGGTGAAACTAATGTCATCCAAAACTCTGATATCAATGTCATCTACAATGTTGAATTGTTGTTAGTCTCAACTTCAATCCCATCTGCTCACGATTCTCCCTCCAAGATGATTTTTTGCCTGACTTCTTTTGGTTTTGGGGATGGTTTGAGCTTTTAAATCTCCAAATATTACATCTGTAAAAAAATCAAGGTCCTAAAACTCTTCCAAACTGTTCGTATGGTCTTTCATCTCATTTTGATCTTCCCCTCTATCCGATTTAAATATACCTCCTCAAGCTCTGAAATTTGATCCAAGACCTCTCTTATTCTCCATTTTATGCTTTACTTTTAATGCATTATTTTTCTGCCTTTAGTGCATACTGAAAAGCTTTATACACACATAATGCAACCAATTACTAGAGTCACCTTATCCCGAAGTTTGATTACAATCAAAATTGAGGTTTTGTTCTCCAGTTTCTTCTTCTTGTGCATGCAAATTAGTTTGGATCTACAGCTTTATGAATTACTTCATATACTGTTGTGCCTAAAAATCTTTGTTTAAAATGTTGATGTTGCCAAGATAGAGTGAAGTGATATTTTGAGCATATGTCTAAGTGTCCAACATCTTTGTCATACCTGATTGGGTCATCATTATCTATATTGCCATGTAAAAAAATTCAAGCATTCTAACCTCATATCTGAATGAATCTGACCAGTCCGACCCAATCTCTGAATCCATCTAAGGTTAGTATCTGTGTGGGCCTTTGACACTTCAGATTTTGTATGAGTTCTATTTTTCATTATTTTCTCTGAACCTTTCCATGTTGTCAATATCCTCAATTGAATTAGTGCTAATTCTCCTTCATCTCTAGAAAGATCAGGCCTTACTCTCCTTTCTAAATATTTTTTTTCTCTTATCAGCTGTAACCTTCCATATTCTGCTTCCCCTTTAATAAAAATGGCTCTTCCTCTAGACCTTACCATTGTTCGGATACAAAATTGATGCTGAAAACTACTGTGATTTCCTTTAGTCAAAGTGCAACAACCAATCTTGGGTAAATATTGAGATATGAGGAGACTACGAAGGAGAAAATTCTCTAATAGCGATATTTTCTATGATTACCAAAAGAGAAAAAAATAAATGAACTCTTTAGCATTAAATTTTTTTCTACTCTTCGTGAAGACCAAAACATCCCTTTCCCACTCCTGTTGTTCTGAAATTTATCTGTAAATTATTCAGCCCATTCCATTTCTAAAAATTATATTACTTACTCGCTAGTAGGTTAGTCCATGAGTTATAAAAATAAAGTGTAGTACTCGTCTATAGGTAACACAAGGCAAAAGAAATGGTCAAGCTTTGAATGTAGGGTTCCACTCATAATGGAGCTACGTTGATTGCTAGTGTCACCGCATTCCTTTATGATTTGTTTGTTGTGTATTTTAGATCCAATTTGTATTTGTGATACAATTCTTGTAGGTTCTTCTCATTTTCTGTCATTCTTCTCCTTTAATATGTCTAAAAATAATGTACACTACCCCATCCATATATGGCATAAGGCAAGAGAAATTGTCGAGATGGGTAACATCGGAGTAACACTCTAAGTGGAGCTATGTTGGGAGTAGTATCACAACATTCCTTTGCTAATTGTTTGTTGTGTATTTTAGATCCAATTTATGTTTCTTCTTGTACCAAGTTTGGGCCCATGTTTTGCATGAGTGGTTGGGGTATGTGACTTTTTTGATGTTGTTTATGTCCCTTAACGTGGGCATGAAATCTGTAGGAGGCAGTGTTCGAGAAAAATAAAGGAGGTAGTGAGTAATTTCCAAAGGTTCCGTGGCTGGTCTCCCATGGTAATCTTAGGGATTCAAACACCCCCTTGAAAATTTGGATAAATGGGCCTATAAAGTCAGCTTGTTATTCCTCCCAATGGCTAGCGATGCTGTCGAGCCTTTGCTCATACTTGGGTTGTGGAATATGTGCACCGTAACACATCATTGAACCAGAGATCCTATGACCTTGTGACTCATGGTAATGTGCATTGTGTTGACATTTTTGATCATTGGCCCTTACAGGTAAATTTAGGGACCTTAAGTTTATACAGGGGTTTAACATGGAGGTGGAGAAGGTTGTAAAAGGTTTCTCAAGGACATAATCATTGAAAAAGGGACGATATAAGGTTGTCAAACAAGTGGGTTACGTTGGAAGTTGAGGATCGTAAGGTGGATGTTGTTAAGGTGGTGGAAGATAAGGTTAACAAATTAAATATTTCTTCACGAGGTGGTAGAAGATGTTGGTTAGGTAAAGCACAACCTGGGAGCTCCAAATTACGGTGTAGCTTTCGGATCAAGCCTAAAATAAGAGAGCTTAATGGGAAGTAAATGAAGTGTTCAACAAAATAAAGGAGGGAATGAGTAATTTCTAAAGGTCATGTGGCCAGTCTCCCATGGTAATCTTAGGGATTGGAACACCTCCCTCAAAAATTTGGATAAATGGGCCCGTTAAGTTGACTTGTTAGTTCTACCAATGGCCAATGACTATGAACCTTTTTGCAGTTGGGGGCTCTAAACTTTGATGTATCTTTCGGATCAAGCCTAAAATTAGAGAGATTAATGGGAAGCGGAGGAAGTGTTCAACAAAATAAAGGAGGCAATGAGTAATTTCAAAGGTCCTCCGGCTGGTCTCCCATGGTAATCTTAGGGGATTGGACCACACCCTTGAAAATTTGAATAAATGGGCCCGTAAAGTTGACTTGTTAGTCCTCCCAATGACCGGTGATTGTCAAACCTTTTTCTCATGCTTGGGTTGTGGAATTTGTGAACCGGACCACATCATTGAACTAGAGAGCTTGTGACCTTGTGACTCATGGTAATGTACATAGTGTTGACGGTTCTAATCATTGGACCTTCGGGGTAAATATGGGGACCTTAAGTTTATGGGGGATCAACATGGAGGTGGAGAAGGTGGTCAAAGGTTGCTTAAGGATATAATCACTGTGTAAAAGGAACTATATAAGGTTGTTAAACATTTGGACTACGTTGGAAGTTGAGGATCCGGAAGTGGATGTATCACATGTTGAGGACGATATAAGGTTGTCAAACATGTGGGTTGCATTGGAAGTTGAGGATCTAGAAGTGGATGTTATTAAGCTGGTGGAAGATAAGGTTAATAACTTGAAGAATATTTGTTGGTAGGTGGCGGAAGATGTTGATGGGGTAGGTGCAATCGGGGCTCCAAACCACAATGTAGCTTTCGGATCAAGCCTAAAATCGAGAGAGCTTAATGGGAAGATGAGGAAGTGTTACAAGAAGATGTTGGAGGTGAGAAGAGGCTCTTAAACTCATTAGGAGGTAGTGATATCCTGGGAGGAAGTAGGAGATATGGTTATAAAAGCGTGTAATAAGGAGAATTGGTTGGATTTTCAAAAGAATTTGGAGAAAGGAAAAAACTCTTGGTAGAGAATCGATAGAAGGAATTGTGGCATTGGTTGAAGGCTCTCATGGGAAAGGGGGATAATGGAAAGTGTAATGCCCAAGTGACAAGGAATAAAGATAGTGATCTCATCACAAATCGCTTAGAGGTCTTAGAAATATGGAAGGATCATTACACTAATCTTCTTTGCCACCCCTCGGCTAAAGATAGATGTCATTGGGTTGACATATCCTTAAACTAGCATCTCCACTTGGCATCTATCAATGGCCCCATCATGTGGATAGAAAAGAAGGCAATAGTGAGGAGCATGGAATATCGTAAGATGCGGATGAGGATGGTTTGCCCCCAAAATGGTTTAAGCAGTGCTTGGAAGGAGGAAACATGATTGCGGAGGAGAAAGTGAAAGGGTAAGGTTGGTCATATTCCTTTGGTGGAGACGTGTCTTAAGGTGATGAATTACATTTGGGATAATGGGGTGATATCCAAAGATTTTAATATTGTTGTTCTCATCTCCATTCTCAAGATAGGAGACCTAATGCTTCATGACAACTATAGGGAATTTCCTTATAAATGAAGTATGTAGTGAGGAGCATGGAATATCATAAGACTTGCAAAGCGAGGATGGTTTTCCTCGAATGGTTTAGGAGGTGCTCGGAAGGAAAAGCATGGTCTTTGGAGGAGGAAGCGAAAGGGTAAGGTTGGTTAGATTCCTTTGGTGGCGACGTGTCTTAAGGTGATGAATTGAATTTGGGATAATGGTGTGATATCCAAAGATTTAAATGTTGTTGTCCTCATCTCCATTCTCAAGAAAGGAGACCTGACGCTTCATGGCAACTATAGTGAATTTCCCTTATAAACGTGATGCTTAAAATCCTCGCCTATGTGATCATCAAGACAATTGAAAAGGAGTTAGAGGAGAAAAATTTCTTCTTTAATAGTTAGGTAGGGTTCAAAAAAGAAGAGGAATACATTGGATAGGTCACCGCATTCCACGAGATTGCCATGAGACGTATGGCCAAGCTCAAGAATCCTACATATGTGGAGTTTATAGACTTCAAAAAAATGACTACGACATGGTCCGCACGAGGCTCTATTTAGGAAAGCTTCGAGTGGATGGAGTGGGGATGAAGACCCTCCACTTTTTCAAGAAATCTATAGTAGTTCTTTTGTGTGAGTCAAATGTGAGAACTTTTCATTTCCCATCCCCGTGAAAATTGTTATATGGTAGAATTCCCGGCCTTGACCACTCTCTTAAATATCTTCATAAATGACATCACAAAGGATGTTGAAGGGATGGATGTGCTTTCACCAACCTTGACTTGGTGGCCATGGTGGAGTTAGTTGAGGACCTTAAGGAAATTCTACAAATATTCAAATTTGGAACGATAATTGGGGTATAGAATGTGGCATTGACATGTGCAACATAATGAAAATATTTGGAGATCAATTGGAGCTCAATGAACATGAGTTTCTTATTGGGAACTAGAAAATTGGGTTGTGCGACAACTACAAGTACCTAGAGATAGAAATTGAACCACAATTGTCTATTAAAATAATCATCAAGGAAAAGAAACATCATGAAGTAGGACCCTCCATGGGGTTCACCACTTACCGACCTCGAAGAATCCCTACTTGGTCTAAGATCCTAACCTTTAAGGCACTAGTCTACCCGGTGCTCACATTTGGCCCAAAGATGATTGGGATGTTTGATGTGTGAATCGAACATCAAACATGAGTTTCTTATTGGGAACTAGAAAATTGGGTTGTGTGGCATCTACATGTACCTAGAGATCGAGGCTGAACCACAGTTTTCTATTGAAAGAATCATCAAGGAAAGAGCAACATCAAGAAGCATGACCCTCTATGGGGTTCGCCACTTATCGACCTCGAGGAATCCCCATTTGGTCTAAGATCCCCATCAAGGAAAGAACAACGTTAGGAAGTAGGACCCTCCATGGGGTTTGCCACTTATTGACCTCGAAGAATCCCCACTTGGTCTAAAATCCTAACCTTTAAGGCACTAGTTTACCCAATGCTCACATTTGGCGCAAAAATGATTGGGATGTTTGATGTGGCCAAGAAAAATTCCCTTTAGAGGGTGGTAGTGGGGGAATGAGGTGGACCTTTGGGAAATACTCTAATTGCAACTTTGATAAGGCGGTTTGTTATGTATTGGGAACTCAACATTTGCATGGTCCCCGTGTTCAACATTTTCCAGAGGGCACGGGCATTAGAGAAATACGGTTTTCAATAAACATTCATTGTTGATCTTGTTAGCAACCCACCTTGCAAAGTATGTGAAATATGGACTTGGATCCATATAACTATGAATTGGCTCAAGAAGAATTACCCGGGACGGAAGGCAAGAGCCTACCTGGTGTGTGAAGAGGTTTGGGTTACTTATGAGAATATGTTTAAATTGCAAGATTCCTTGAGATTCTTTGAGCAGTTCAAGTGGGAGGAAACTCAAAGCTACATCAAGCAGGCTAGACAATATGAGAATGTGTTGGTGGACGTTGTTTGCTAGCTTCTCAATGCTTGGGTAGGAGGGTTTGTCCATAGTAGTTGTATTGTTAAGATCGGGTTGGTTTATACCTCCATTTTTGTCGGTGATTGTTGTGTCGAGGATCTTGTGGTCTAAACATAATCTCGCTTTCACCCCATCCTTAAGAGCTAGCATGTCAAGTTGCGTGAAGCAAGAACGCAGATTGGTTTCCAAAACTTTTGTAAGAGTTGTTTTGCCCTTGTGGATGTCAAAGAGAAAGATTTTCTCGTGTTACTACTCAAAGTGTGGAGTGTAGTGAATTATTCCTATCATATTGGGTAGGCAATCACTCGTATTGGTAGGGAACTACAAGCTTCATGCATGTAGCGAACTTCCTAGTTGTGGCGCTCCCTCTATCAAAAATCCCTCTCGGGGTGGTAGATGGAGGAGGGCACATCGTAGTTGGCCCTGGAATGGATAGGGACCTTAGGGATACCTAACGACCACCGAGCCAATGCCGGTTGGGTAAGTAAAACCCTCTTATGGAGTATGCAAATAACTATGGGTGTTATTGGGCGTATGTGTAAGATGCATTGGGGTGATGCCCGTGTATGGGTCCATATGTTAGAAAATTCCTTGGACAATAGGATCTTGAGTAGCCGAAATGTAATTGCAATGGTAGCATGCGTTTGGGGGTAACTCCGAACATTAAGGTATCGAACCCGGAGGAGGATATAAGTTGGCGCATGCATTGTCCTTGAGCATTACCTCCTCAAAATAAAAATAAAAAAAATTCTTGTAGGTTCTTCTCATTTTATGTCTTCTTCTCCTTTAATATGTCTATGCCAGCAAATGTTTTCGTGTTTATTCCATCTGTCATCCATTTTTTCATATTTGTCCATTTTTTCCACCAAGCTCCATTTCTTTCTATGCGTTTTTGGCACTGTAAGCCATTCTTTACATTCCAACCTTACTAAAAAATGAATACCATTTATTGCAACCAGGATTTCGTAGTTATGCAGATTATTTGCCTTGCCTTGCGTCTTTTTTTTCGATTTGTTGTTTCCCATGATCATCACACTTTCTCATTGTTTTTAAATTTCCAACATGGCTTCTTCTTTGTTGTCATCTGGAGCTCCTTCTTCAATGTCTCATGTTGTTCCTCTTTGATTTCCAACCCTAAGTTTCTATCACTATCATTCTCTTTTTCGTTCATTCCAGATTGGTGTACTTCCCATGCATTTTGTCCTCCTTCACATTATGCTTGCCCATTATTTGCATTCACATTTCTATCACAGTCGGGATTTTTTTCTCGGCCTTCCTTGGCCACTGTCTCCTTTCTTGTATATCATCTAATTCACAGTTTTTTTGCCCAACGCAGCGCAGGAAATATACAACAATTTTAATATATTTAAAAAGAATATTATATTCTCCCTCCGCCACATTAAATGTTCTTTGAAATAAAAATGTACATACAAAAATTAAACAGAGCAACATACCTGAAATGAGTTTGAGACGTTTATTTTCCTTAAAACATTGTCAAAATCTTATTCCATTTTAAAATTTGATTTTCCCAATATTCTTTTAATGAGTTAATACTGAAGTATAAAACAATGACCTCAATATTTTTCTTTACCCAAGGTCAATTCAAATTCATGGAAGCCAATGACGAAAGATTTAGTTTGAAGGTCCAGTTAGTAGATAAAGCATTACTGAAAATGTAGAAACTAATCCAACATCATGAGATCCCAGTTAAAATTTGAGTACTTTGTTTTAGATGTATGGATCATCTAAACAATATCCATTACACTACATGCGAGGGATTGTCAATGTTAATAACCTACCTGTCATTGGGATTATGATGGCAATATAAAAGAAAATGAAAAAGGGACACCTTGAGTTCTGTATGATTTACTCATTGTAGAAAACTGAAAATGTTATGTGATACTCTGCCAAAGGCACGAAACTGGCCATTGAGAGAATTTCTATGTGGAATGCAAAATTGTAACATCCACCCAGAAGACTTTATCAGAGAAACAACATAAATGCCTTTATTTCTCAAATAATTTAAACCTGTGTTGACCTCAATCTGGTAGTATGCTTCCATAGTGTATAATATGCCTACCAATCCAACACGTGCCTACCAATCCACCTACTTTCTGCCACATGCCACCATTTCATTTCAATCGGGTAAATTCAAAAACAAGAAACCAATGATGTGATCGCACGACGTGTGGGTCCCACCCATGCATGCGCATGCATGTCTCTATGGTGTTTTTATGGTTTGGTTTTATACATGCATTGCATTCTGTGGGAGAATAGCCTCTGGCGATTTTGATGGTGTCCCAAATGTTTTGGCCCAACTAAACCAACGAACACCTTTAGCTAAGAAACTACGAGAACGGGCATCCACACCGCCAAAATCACCCAGGGCATGATCTTGGCCTCAACTGTTTGACTCTCTCCGTGTTGAGTGTCTCTAGACCTTGCACTCAGCAAGACTTGATCCTTCGTGGGCTCATTGAAATCCATACATCAACACCAATAAACCAAGGGCCGTTCGATGGCCTAATTTATTTTTAATTTCTATCTTTTTAGGTTTTTTCCGACATTTGTTCTTTAAAAATGTTATTTGAAAAGAAAAACATTGAACCCTAATTCTAAAAAATTTCATCAATATAGTTTAAATATTTAAATATTAATTTTTATATATTATTTTAATTGCAGCTCCACGTGGATTTTTCTTGATTATCTCCCTTTTCGAGAAATTCATCGAGAGTCCTCTGGATTTTTTGTTTGTTCTGAGAAAAACGTTTCACAAATGCCTCAACTGATTCAAATATGGAAGCCGAGAGTGTTTCGGACTTACGTGACTGTGATTGCTGAAGGCGCGCATTGTTCAGATCTGCGAGGTGTTTGATCATTTCAGCGTGCTTTTTCTGCTGGGTCGACGCCCCTGTCTCTCACTCCCACTGAATTTCTGAACGCAGAGTGCTTCATTTGACGAAATCTCCATTGATTTTGATAATTCGGCCATTGATTAAACAGTCTACGAATGATTTTAAGAAATGAAAGACGAAGCACTCCCGATTTGACCAATCCACACACCAAAAAGTATGACCTGGGGCGGGGGATTGAACAACAAATGTGGCCGGAATAAATTCACTCCTCTTCGGTAAAATAACGGGAGAATTTTTTTAGTACAGGAGGTTAAATTACAAAGAAATAATTAAATTTATTACGCCGATAGGCGTGAACTAAGTTAGAAAGCCCGAGGGGCTCTGACACGGATGACGATAGCGAGGGCCGAGATCATTTGGTCGACGATGTATGGGAAATCGCGAGCCACACACGTGGTGGCCGTGGAAAAGTTTGCATCGGTTGGCGCGTGGAAAAGTTCGGTTGGCGCGTTGTGGAAAAGTTCGCATCGGTTGGTGCGTGGAAATGGGAAAATTTGGCGAAAGTTAGAAACGCGCCAAAGACAAATGTTTTTTCCTGTTTTGGCAATTTTTCCCATTTTCGGAGTATTCCCGAGTATTGGCCGAGATTTATGCAATGAGACATTTGCACATGCGGAAGACTCCACCCCATCCGACAACTAATGGGACACCATTTGAACAAGTCCTAGCATATGCACTCAACATGAGGATAAATCTAAAATATTTGTATAGCTTGGAAATCATAAAATTTTATTATGCCGAAAGGCATTTGCACACGTGGAATGCTCCGTCACTTCGGAAAATTACCTAAGCATGGATGCTAGAGATGATTTTAGTAAACCGATATATCGAATTTAGTTTATTAAATTCCATATTAAAAAATAGTAAAAAAGAAATTCTCAATCAATTGATAAAATCTTACTTTCATTACTACGTCAATCCTTAAAGGGTGGTCCTACATCACATGTTTTCCCTACAATTACTCGAGCTTACAACTAAAAACATGCTTGAAAAGTGCTAGAGGAAGTACACAAGTGCATTCTCGTCTAGCACAACATGCCTTTTCGACTTCAAATGCTTAACAACCTTGTGTTCAATTAGTCTTGTGTAAAGTTTCAGATTGCTTCCCCAATTTCGATTTCCCCACCTTCACACGTCCCCGCCCTCATACCCCTTCTTCGCCCATCTTCCTCTCGCATTGCTCTTTCCCTCCACTTTGACTTCCTCGCACGATAGCTTTCGGCGTTTCCATCGTACACTTCGCGTACGAAATACAACCAATAAAGTTACTAATACAACAGTGTGAAATACAGATTTGATACAAAAGAATGCGATCTTCACCGTGGTGGGCATGTCTAGCGGGTGAGTCATAGGAATCAGGCATTCATTTTCGACCTACTTGATAACATATGCTCATAATTAATATTCATATAATAAACTACAATTTATTAAGAAATCAAGCAGATGCGTGGTTGAATCTCTGTACCTTTCAATGTTAGTAATTGTTGTCAAAATGAACATATATACAGAATGAAATTGACGTGTTGAATTCTGTGATATAAAAACATACTGTGAACCCCAACATGGTTGGTGTGAGGAGAGTTGAAGATGGGGGACATATTGCTTCAGTAGTCCTTGTTGTCATCTACCGCTGCTGAGGCACAAACCATGGATCGATTCTCTGTAGACAGTGTGGGAGGCACATGCACAAGCACCAGATCCATGAGCATGTTTGTCGTGAAACCATCATAATAGGTTTTGAAATCCACGTTGTTAATTTCATGATCAGGGGAGTGGAGAACATGATAATGAGAATCATCGCCGTCGACAGTGTAATGCACAAGGGAGCTATCCTCCTCGCTCTGGACCAAGAAGCCTTTCCAGGGGTTTTTCCCTTTCTATAATACCCTTTTTCTCATCAGTGTACGACGAATTAGCGTCGTTTAACAGGCCATGGATCTTGTGGGTTGCGACGATTTTCTTTGTCTCATGTTTTATCATGTAGTCCAACACCATGTGATGATACGCTTCATGCAGTTCTTTGTCACCATCCAGTTGTTCTGCCAGAGCTCTTAACATACAGTTTCCATCTGCTTTTATGCCCACAATTCTTAAATCCTCTATCCCTTCCTCCTACCCCTCCTCCGTCCCTTCCTTCTACCCTTCTCCTCCTTCCTCCTACCCTTCGCCTCCTCCTACCCTTCTCCTCCTTCCCCTCCTCCGTCCCTTCCTCCTCCCCTCTCCTCCTCCTCCTCCTCCTCCTCCTCTTCTCTTCCTCCTCCACGTGTCCACTCCCCCCTTCCTCTGCCGCCTCCTCGCGTTTGGGGTTAGAACACTGAATTCTTGATTAAAATTGTGCATATTGAAAGCTTGCAAAAATGACGGATCGCCGGCGTATCTCTTGAGATCTCTCTTAGGAAGAAATCTTCCTGAAAGAAATTTCACACTAAACCTTTGTACAGATCCCCAGAAACTGACCCAAATCTCACCAATCAGCCACGGAGATTAATTTCTTGAAAGATATCGTTTACGAATGTTTGAAAATTTAAGAAGTCGTGGTCGTGATTGCGAATAAAGTGGGACCCATGCTAATACACAAACGTGGTTTTATGACAGATTTGTACTTGTTCGAAAGCAATAGATGTGTATAGTGGATTTTATAGCCTGGAAACAATTTCAAGACTCATTGGCAATGATCAAATTTGAAGGGCTACTCCAAATTTCATTGTGAAGGGTGTATATTTAACCAACCCTTCCATGATGAAAAGTAATATATATAGTTACATTTCACATGACAAGAATATATCTACTATATACGTCAAAAAAATAAATAATAATTTTTTAAATTAACAAATATATTTAAACACAAAAAATTCCCAAAATCCCATCAAATATAAAATCTGACCAGACTTGAGTATTAAGGGTATGTTTCTGGTGTAGGAAGGTATGAAACCAAATAGAACACAAACCACATCTTGAAATCCTTCACTTATAATTCACTCAATTTACACATGTTTGTATAAGTTTTATGAAAATAGGGAAATCCATTTCGAGATATAAATTACAGCCTAGCCAAGACTATCCATTTCACAGACTACACCATGATAATTTTTCATTTAAGAAAAATCAGGTTACAAATCCCCCAGTGACGTTGTTGTGTGATCCAAACAACATTTAGCAACCATGGAAGCACAATTTCCATTGATGATAAGGAAACTAAATGTGCATTGAAAGAAAGTTAAAGAGGAGGAGACAAAATCATTCAAGGACCATAGGCATACCTATGCCACACGTAGAAATCTCATTAGACCATCCATGGGCCATCGCTCACCACTTCAACATTGGATTTTCTGTTTCCAAAAAAATTCATTTGCTCATGTGGTACTGGTATTATTCCTCAATGCTATTGATACCATAGACTCAAAGTATGGAGACTCACAAATGACATGCAATGTACATGACTTCAAAAGCTTTTCATTGTAGACTGTAGAATATTTTCAGAGAATCAGGTATTGGAGAATTAGAAATGAAATTAAATGCAGCCATTTAATGGAGTTCTCAATTGTGTTGCAAGTTGTAGCAATCCGGTTCCCAATCCCATCTTGCAAGATTGTTAACATTAGTATTCAAAATCAAACATTTTCAAATTATTTTTTTATAGACATTACTTTTATATTTTCATGGTGAATTGTAGTATTGATATCAGACATTAAATTGGAACTAATAGTATATCCCACTGCCTAATTCCCATTGACTCAATGATTCATTAATTGTGATGAAACATCTACACCCACTTTGGGATTTGCAACTAACAAGTGACAAGGAATTTTTCATTTCATAACTTCTTTTGAAACTTTATGTAATAATTTATACTTCTATTTTGTCAGGCAATTTACAATTTTTGAATTTATTTTGATGGCTAATTTTTTGTTTGCATTTCTCTGACGGGTTGCAAGCCCTTGGACGGGCTATGACGGGCTCAAATTTGATCACTGCTCGTTGGAGAGGTTTATTCGATTTCGTTATCGGTATATGTGTGTGGGTATTTGTGTTTATATGGTCGTAAAAGGAAAACGCAGAAACAACAAGAATTTAACCTATAATAATATTACATAAGGTAATACTTACATAAAGTAGTCTAATAATTATAATTATTATTATTATTGTTGTTGTTGTTGGTTAAATATAATATTAATAATTATTATTATTCTTATTATTACGCCGAAAGGCGTGTTCTATATTAGAAAGCCCGACCCTTTCTGACAAGCGACAGAGGCATCAACGACTAAATTTTTTTGGTGGGCGAAATACGGACTTATATCTGTCATTCACGTGGTCTCGAACAGTTGGGTAGGAGTGGTGGGTGTCTGAGAACTGTCAGAAGCATGGCCTTTCCTGGGAGGGAGGAAATTATTAAACATCGATATTTAATGTAAAACATAGAAGTTCGTCACCTGTGCGGCTGTGCCATATGCAAAGCAAAGAAGAGATAGGACAAGTAGACGTATGGTCGCCCTGCTCTGTGGCAGTGTATGGAATTGACCCCCCAAAAAAATTGTTCTATAGGGCTTTGCTTGAGGATTGCATGTGAATTGATGGAAAAGCTCATGTTTTGGTTGGTGTGAATATACTATGGTGCTCGAGTTGCCTGCCAAGTTTAAGCTTCTGCTTCTTGGTTTCCAGATTTCCATCAGCTCTGTGTTCCGGGCTAAGGAGGTGGCATTTTTCCTTCTATTTTCCTAGGTTCACGATGATGGCTTGCAACACGATGAAAGAGGCAATCCACCACGCTGCAATGACCAAGTTTTTTCGTTGTACGCAAAGAAACCACCTCATTCAGAAATTTCATTTCTGACGCGGATGCAGACAACTATAGGGACCTAATTTTTGGGTTGTCGTTAGCAGCCATGCCTATTTTCTTGAGCTCAGCTGGTTGTTGTTTTGGGTTTGCACCATTCTGCTCTATTATCCTCGGCAGAGCTAAAGGTTCCTACTCAAATTTTCATTATTGGTTGTTATGGGTTTTTCATTGGGTCGAGCTTGTGAGATTTAACCTCCACAACTCACTAAGGGTTTGTAGCAACTCGGTTGCTCTGTTCTTTAATTGTTGTGCCCTGTTACATGTTAGGTCAGCCATTGCTATGGTGCCTTATTTTATCGACCCAAACTTGCTCGGTAAAGTTGATTGTCGTGCCCAAACGTTCTCGGTAAAATTGACTACTGCCTTCAGGAAGCTTTCCCTTGTTCCAAAACATTTTCTTTCGGGAATAGGTCTATCATCCTCGTTGGCGACCTTCGCCAACTTCCACCTATCATGGACATACCTCTATTTTCCAACAATTCCTACGAGGCTAACCTATGGAAAGGCTTCACGACAACCATCTCCCTCAATGTAATCTTCAAGCAACATGGTTCCAGTTCTGCACAAGCATCATTTTGGAACTTATTACTCAACATTCATACTTCTCTCCCTCTCTTTCAAGATTGGGAGATCCTTCATAGAACGCATTCCTGCCTTTCTGAACAAGAAATCATTGAGTTCAAAGATGACCCCCATCTTTTTGCTAAAAATGGCCTGGTCAACAACCACAACCTTCAAATATTAAAGTCCCTTAACTCTCCTATGGCTAGATCAATCCCTCTAACCATCAGACATGATGACTTCAGAGAGGCTGATGATGATCAATTGTGACACAAAGTTGTTTGAATCAACCAAAAATTCATGCTTTCTACAAACTTGTCGGTGGAAACAGGAATTTTCAATAGTGTTATTGGCTCTGTCATTGGCATAGTCAACGAATGCTCCTCCGATTCCTCCTGGTTTTCTTGTATTTGTTGTCGTCAGATTTGATCGATACTCACATCCTCCTTGGGATGCAAACAACCCCTTCCACGTTCTTGTACCTCCATTTTCCAAAGGTAATTGAGGACAACTACTTCTTTAAATGGCATGGGCATTTTCAACCCACAAATATCAAGGGCTTACTCTGCAGTGAACCACTATTGACATAGGAGGAATATAAAGACAAGGCCTAACCTTCACGACTATATCGTGAGTTCCCTCATTGTCGGCCCTTCGTACCTCTCCTCCTTTTTCATTCAACCGCTATAGAAAAAAGTCCTTCGCACCTCTACTTCAGTCACTCTTAATAGAGGAATCTTGCCTTCGATCCCTTCCTTCATCTCTCCTCTCTTGGACTCATATTTTGTTGCTCATTTCTCATTTCACCATGTTCATCCGGTTATTATATACCCACATGCTTAACTTTAACTTTCCTTCTAGCTCACATGCAAAAATACTCCATTCATTTCAAAGTTCTTCTTCCATTCATTCCGAATCTAAAATCTTGGGATGAATCTAAAATCCTATTTCATTCTAGGATCTCAAATCTTGGAATGACTCTAAAATCCTATTTCATTCCGTGATATGTAGCTTTTTAGTTTCCCTTTTCTATTCATGTTTGGGAAGTAACCACTTTGTAGTCCTTATTGCACATTCTTTGATAGATCGGTTGATTGAATTGGATCTGTTATTGTTTCTCATCGAGGTATGACATGTTGGTCAATGGTTGAGGCAGGTTGTTCCAAAGATTTCTTGCAATTCATAGAAGGCCATTATGCATTTTTCTAAAATGTTCTCCAAAGCCCTTATTAGTATCATGAATGCCGACTCACACTTAACATATGCGAAGAAAAAGCTATTATGGAGGGTTATCATGTGATACAAATATATTCAATCAACTATGGGAGTATGGTGATAAGCAAAGCATTGCCTTTGATGTAAGCCATATATGGGCAAGTTATGTAGGAAACCAAACCTTACATGGAAACCCTTTTCTCGATGGTCATTTGTCTACCTACTTATGTGTATCATCTAGGTGCCTTGAAGCCTTTTATCTTAGTGCAAGGAGTTAAGGTTTCTTGCCAATGGTAGCTCCCCTCTTTCAAATTTGCATTATCAAATGAGAAAAACTTGTGGGGTCATGGCCTTAATGAGTCACAACCCTTCATCATAGTCGGAACTCCTCCATTACTCATTAACACTATACATCATACTAATGTACATACATATGTGTCAATTCTTTTAATACTATATATCTAACAACCCATATAAGGTAATGGAATCATTTGTTATGTAAAATCTAATGAAGAATTCATTTATGTAAATAATGGGTAGGTATCTCATGAAGAGGGAGGTAATATAAAGTCAACTTAATAGGCCGAAAAAGAGACTTCAAAAGGAGGACATAAGATCCATAAAAAAGTAGGTAAAAAAATACCAAGTTTCATCATGCTTTCCTAAAGCGTGGCACAAGAAGGTATGTAAAGAATAAAATTTTCGTTGCTTTCTTTAAATATAAAAAGAGTAGCAATGTAGCACAAAATTGGTTATTTTTATATATATCCATGTTATTTCGATATAATAAATTATCTTTATGTTGGCATGTGTTGGAAGAGGATTTCCATTCAAATAATCTTATTTCCGTAAATCAAAATGTGGAGAAGGGAAAGAAGAACATAATGTTGTCAAAGAAAATTGGAGAAAATTATTGCACTCATTAGAACATGAGTCAACATTGGAATGTAATATGTTGAAAGATTCATCTTGATATACTCTCTAAAATAAATTCAAAGGGCACTCCAAGAGGGAAGATCCATGTACAAGCAAGAGGGAATTTGTTCAAACATAAGAAAAGAGGTTGTTCAAGTACCTAAATGAAAAGAGGTAGAAATTAAAGGATTTATTTAAGAATAAAAAATAAAAGAGGTAGGAATGAAATAATTCCCACATATCTACTCGAAATAATACACTATTAGGGAACATTTCAAATAGGAGAACCCATTACCATTTAAAATAGGTAAACATGGTAATAGATTAATCCTTAAAAGAATTGTTGTGAAACTCTATTTTTATTTATTTATATCTAAATAAGATCTATCTAAATTGGAAAAATATCAAGAGGGAATATTCCAAGATGTCATCATCACCATTGCAAGTAGATATTGATAAGTGAATTTATTGGTTTCATGTATAAAATAGGTGTATCTAGATAAAATATTGATATCAATCCCGAGGCACCTATCTAACTATGCAAGTGTAGTATAAGTAAAAAAAAGTTACAATTAAAAATAAACATAATATAATAATTATATCATAATAAATGTATCTATATGAAAAAAATCAATGGATATCAATTTCAAGGTTCTTAAGTTTGATTTTTTACATACCTATTTAATCAACAACTTCATTAAATTCTCTATCAATTTCCTGTTGATTTGAAAAAATAGAATCATTTAGCTATGCAAGTAGATATTGATAAGTGAATTTATTGGTTTTATGTATAAAATAGGTCTATCTAGATAAAATATTGATATCAATCCCAAGGCACTTATCTAACTATACAAGTGTAATACAAGTATAAAAAAGTAACAATTAAAAATAAACATAATATAATAATTATATCATAATAAATGTATCTATATGAAAACAATCAATGGATATCAATTTCATTGAATTATCTAAGAAAAAGAAAAAAGTATTTAAGTGACAATATAATAGAAGTCAAATTTATGATTGAATTGCCACATGGTGGTCAAATGAATGTAAAATTTAGTGTTGAGAATAAAACTAGATGATGCACTCCATTGTATCCTTGCTTTCCATTGTAGAACGCCTCTCAAGGTAATTACTTGTTTTGATTATTAACAAATAAGAAAAAGTAACCTAAGAAGTTGTGGAGGTATTTCACTCATTGAATGTCAATATAGAACAACCATTAAACATGATAAGAACTTGTAAAAACATGTCAGTTTAAAGAGGTAGTATCATTTTCAACATTCTCATTCATGTCTTGAATGAAAGTTGAAATATTTTCCTTATCAAGTTATTGTAGCATTTTCCAAGATAGATATATGAGGCATGCTATATTGAGATACTTAGATCCAAAAAAACTTTAATACCATGGTATTACAAAGGTGATGATATGTTGGTTTTATTATTCCACTCCATGAAAATTTAGAATTGCATCATGTGTAGAATTTCTAGTTATTTTTCTTATTATTAAGAGATCAAATTTTAAAATTGGTTTCATCCATATAGATATCACATGTTAGGTGGAGTATTATACCTCTTTGTAGACAAAGCCAATATAATACGCATTTCATGGATTTCACTTCAACCCAAACACTAATATTTTTGTAGGATATCCTACCCATGGTTAGGGTCTAAAGTTGTTTTACATCATAAAGAGGGTTTTACAAATTTATAATACCTAGGTTTTCAATTTGAAGGTCATCATAGGTACAAAAAAATTTACGTAATGCTCATATACTCCCACTAAAAACTTTACATTAGAGGATAAGACCATACCATACTTATGTATTTTCCATATGGTCACATACTTTCCCAAATTTACATTTTAGTTATAGGAATGAAGACCTTTCATGTTATTTCTAGTTTACATAGTCACCATATACTACTAGCTCAATCTTCTACCTTTGTGATCAGTTAAGTGCATCCACTCATTTTTGTTTTAGAAATTATTTCCATGTTCCATCTTAAAATTTTCTACTGAGTGTACATTATGATTAAAATATTATTTTTCATTACTCAATTTGAATATACCATCTTATTCTTAACCCTTTAGTCCTTATATAAATAAAATTGTATTCACTTCCCCCACTTTATTTGTTTATTTTTAGGGTTGAATAAATTGTGCGAGATTACATTATTACCTTGGAATTTACATAATATATTTCTAATATTTGATGGAACTGCTATCCATTTTTCCCCTTGGGAAAAATGGACAACGGGGATCTAACAAGACCGGAGCACCAACAGGGATTTCATAGGCCAATCTAGGAATTACATGTGAAAGTCGTGTTTTCAAGAGCAATCAGAAACATTTCGGGAGTTTAAAACCATTTGAGGAATTTTTCCTCTTCTGGGTTTTGAAAGAGACTTAGGTTTCTCTTGAAATGAAGTGGGTCCCGATGGGCCCACATCCATCTAAGAATGGGCTTAAATGGGAAATATTCCAATAATCTTCCACGATTCTTGACATTGAGAAAGATTGCAAAAGATCGCATAAACTAGGAGGCCTAGGTAAACATTCTCAAATGAGGCCATATTAAGGAATAAAGCTCGAACTAGCTCACCGAGCTACTCGGCAAGCTGGGGCATCACATTTAGGGAGCCAAGTTTTTTAGAGCTCGGGAGAGCTCATATTGGCTCGGTTGAGCTCTGTAATCAGCTCAATGCATATGGAGATGGATCGGAAAGGACAAGAAAAGTTGACTCGACGAGTCCGAGATTGAGCTAATGGGACAGTGATGCATGACGAGTTGAGGAGCTAGGGAGCTCAGTCACGAGGTCATAAAGAGTTTGGGTGACTTGACTTTGGGACATTGGAGGCAAAAGAACTCAGAAATGGGTTGAGCCCATGTGAACATAGGGTACAGGGACAGAAAATAAAGGAAGGCTCGAGATTGGGATTGAGCGATGGTCCAACATGAAGTGTGATAGGGAGGGAGCTTGAGGGTTTCAAAGAGGGACCCTAGAAATCAAGGCTTAAGCCATGCATGAATAATCAGTTCAATGGTAGATTTGTGAGTATGGATCGATGCATCAAGATAATTAGGTCAACTCGGCATGACATGGCGTGCTAGGAAAACAATGTGTCAATGAAGGCCGGTAGGAGTGAGCAAGCTGGGGACTTTGAAAGTTTCGAGTTCAGAGATCGGGGGTCTCCAACTTCGAAACTTGGCATGTTTGAATCCTGAAATGGTGGGAAATTTTTTAGAAGTCATAAAAGCTGGAAGTTCAAAGCAAGATATTTCGGAGTTAACTCACTCGACGAGTCAACAAATGACGTGGCTTGAGCTTTCGGGGTCGATAACTTCAGAAATCGGGGGGAAAAAAATCTGAAATGGTGAGCTGAATTCTATGAACTCAAAGAAACTTGAAATCTAAAGTTGATGGATGTGTGGTGAATGAGTCATATTTTGGGAGTGAGAAGAGTTTGGGGATTGGCGAGTGATCAATGAGTTAGGTGCATTAGAAGCTCCAAGTTCCGAAGCCAATATAAATATGAAATCCCGAAAGGAGCCCGTTGAGCTTACATGGAGGATTCAATTGGGGAGTCAAGTGGGTAGGTAGAGACATTGGGTTTCAAGCCATGCATATATTTGGTGGCGTGTGAGGGCCAAGTTTTATTCATCGAGGAGATCAATAGTTGGGTAGAGTAACCCGAATGGTGGCCCAAACAAAATATTGAATAACTTGAGCATTCCTTAGCCAAATTTAATAAAATTGTACTCATTGGAAAGGAAATTCAGAGAGGAATTTAATGGAATGATAAAATTTTAGAGATCGTGGGGGTAGCTAAAGAATGAGTTCAGAAGCAACCTGGAGAAAAATGATGACAACTTCCCTTACACTCCTCCTTTGTTAACAAATTTATAGTCATTGGAAAGGTATTTAAGAACTCTACAACATGGGATGATAAAAAATGGGAAATTAATGAGTTAGAAGTCCACAATAAATCATGATGAATTTTTAGGAAGTGAGTCCATACTCAAGTGCAATCATGAAGTCCATTTCTTCAAACTCTTGGCAGGGTACATGAGTATGGATTTTTATAGGTTTTCCCACCATTACAGGAAAATAATGATGATTTTTGGTGGGTTTTGGAGTAAATTGAACTCGTATTCTCTCTCTCATGTTAATATTCTTCCATAAATTGTAATTAGGGGCTTGTTCAAAAGGGTTAGATACTTTACAATTGCCACTCCATTTTTTTCTTTTTATGAGAAATATGTGGAGTTTCAAACATCCCCTTTGAGCATTGTACTAAAAATTTCATGTCTTTGGCCCCTATTGTAATGTATTGTATCAACATATTAGAGAAATAAAATCAAATATGTGGATGTTTTCAACCCTCTTTTGTATTTTATTGTATCTTATTTGATATTTTATTACTGTTAGAGGATATTGTGCATTATCAAATTATCATTGCAAGGTCTAAATGGTGTTGTGTTTATTGGAAATTGGGTTTGTAGTAGGTGTTTGGATTTGCGGTGTTTGACAACCCTCCCAATTTTCTTTTTTCATTTTCATGTAGTGCAGGTTGTCTAGCATTCCTTCTTGGTGCATCGCCTTCCCTTATAGTAATTTTCATTTTCACGCAATCCTTCCATCCTTGTCCCCTTAGAAAAACATTAGAGTAGGGTTAAAATAGCTATTCTATGCACTTTTCAAAGAGTTGACACTAGGTTAGTACAGAAGCCGACATTCTCCAAAAAGCTATCCCATTTCACAAAGTCCCACAATTTAGGATACGTCCATGTTTGAAAATCACATTGATTTCCCAGTTATTCACTTGCAAGAATTCAGGGGTGTTGTGATTTTTCCACAATAGTTTTGGCATGCTTGGTGGGACAAGAAGTCATTTCTAAAGCATTGGAGGAATTTGCAAGGAATTCAGACTTTGGAGGAAGAAGAGTTTAGATTTCAGAGTTTTCACACTAGGGTTAGAGTTTTGAAATCACTTTTCAGAGGTTTTTATGAGCAAAACAAGTCCAAATTTCATTGAAAGATAGATCGGGGCTAAAGATCAAAAGGGTATTCTTAAAACTCCAAGATTTTTCATTTCAAAATTGTTGAACTTTTTTACATTTTAGAATTTTTGCATTTCATAATTTTAGATTGATTTTTTATTTTTTGTGATTTAGAATTTTAGAATTTTTTCCATTTCAAAATTTCAGATTTCAAGATTTTGGAGATTTTTATTTTCAGACATTTCAGGTTTTCAGAACTTTCAGTTTTTGGAATTCAAACTTTTCAAAAAGGGTTTTTCAGAATTTTAGAGGTTCCACTATGCACTGTATTTCAAATTTCAGAATTTTCTTACTTGGATTTCAGGGACCTCTTTGTGTTTTGGAATTTCGAGACCTGTTAGTTGGAAGACAAGGTTTAACTTCTAAAAATCAACATTTAGGCCCTTCAAAGTTTTTTTTCTAGTTTATCAAGATCGAGTGTGTGTTTAGGTAAAACCCTAGCCTTTAGAGGCTCTTTTACCAACACATCTAGTGACTCCTAGTGTTAAAACTGAAAGGTGTAACAGTACAGGTTTTTCAAGTACATGAGAAGATTTCGAACCAAGTCTAAGACAAGAGAAGAAGGAATATTTTCTTACATGCAATTATCTACAGGAAGACGAAGGATATGAAGAAGACCACAAAGATCACCATCTTCACATTAAAAAAATTGTCTACACCTCTACCTGGTAGACCTTTCCTTCAGTCAACTAGGATCCTTGGACCAATAAAAAAATGTTGATCACGTGCCACTAAATCCTTTTATTAACTTCACGGTAAGTAGTCCACTTTCCCTCAATACACAAAACCCCATCCCAGTTGTAGCATTCAAAAAAATACCCTACTCAACTGGAGAGAATCATACAACCCCTATCGACCATATTCAAGACATTGTAAATTTCTGTGTAACACACGAGATCAACAAAATAGATATTGTAGTTAAATTGTTAGCTTCCACTTTTAAGGGTAAGGCTATGAAATGGTTTAAGAGCTTAATAAAAGGGTAAATTACAAATTGGGATCAATTTTTCTCCACCCTCAGTAGTCATTTCAGAGAAAGGGTGGATAATTTTTCTTTATTGGAATAATTGAAAATAATAAAGAGAGCTCCAAATGTGCAAATGGAAGATTTTAATTTCGATTCCAAAAGACATGGGACAAAATCCCAATTCCTATGAGACCAACTACCATAGGTGTCTTCCTCTACTTCTTGAAGGCTCTAAATTCAGACATAGCTATGATGATACAATCCATGGGAGGGAAGAAACTATTAGGAGCCTACAACATAGCCATGAGGGTGGAGAACTACTTGATTCAATAGGAAAGCTTGCACCTAGGCCACCTATGCCTCTATATCTGGAAATGGGAAATCCTACAACTAATCAAAAACGTAAGTTGAATCCCATTACAATCCCTACAAATCAGAGCAATAGTGAGGCTTCCACTTCTTTCCGGAACTTCAGGAGGTTATGAAGAAACTAAAAACTTAAGAAAGAAGCTACTTACTATTAAGAGGTAGTAAGCCCAAAATTCCTGGCCATATCAACCTCAAGCTCAATCAAATAGGCCTCTGTATCAACCAAACAGACCTCCGGCTCAAGCTTCAAATCATAATCAGAACTAAGGACAACCTCAAGTTGTCAAGTCATTTCAACCGTATAATCCAAATGTAGTTTCAACATCCAGGCCTTAGTTCCAACCAACAACAACATTGCACATGAATATGAATAGTGTTTCCCATGTAACTAACCTCATAATCAGCAACATGCTTCAATAGTGCTTTAAATTAGGTCTTAATGGTGCAAACTGTTGGTGTGTCCCAAGAGAAAATTGAGGAAGAAAATCCACATGAAACGAGCACACAAGAGGCACCTCCAACCAAAACCACACTGGTCAATTGGAAAATGGAATAATTTTGTGGAGCTAACCAACCTCCTTTCCAATGTATAACTGTCAACACGAGGTCAAAGAAGAAGAACATATATGAATGGAAGCCATTTAATCTGATTATTTCTCAACCTCCTACCATGACATAAGGAATTAGCAATGCAAGAGCAACCCCAAATCCACAAAGTCAACCCAAGGAACCTGTTGTAGTAGTACATGTGCCCATTTAAGCTACGGAAAAGATTGTGCCAAATAAGGGGCCAAAAAAAGGACACTCCATCCTCTTCCAACATTATTGATCAAATGAAGAAAACACACATAAGCATTTCCATGTAGGAGTCATTGGTAATCCTAGGACATCAAGAATTATTGCATGCAGCTATGGAAAATTGTCCCGCTTGAACGAGGAACCTAGGAATCAAGAGAAGGTTTTCAGCAATGCATTGCACCAAGAAGGAAGTCAACCAATCAAAAATTTGATGCCTCCACCATTATATGTGTCATTGATTTTCAAGAACAATTTGATGCATAACTACATGATTGATTCAGGGGAAATCATCTCCGTAATGCCAAAATAGATAACAAATGAATTTGGCCTAAAAAATGAACTCGTCTCTAAAGGAGTGGTTCAATTAGACGGGACAAAAGTTGGAACAGTTGGAATGATTAAAGGATTAAGCCTAATGTTGCATACATGTCCCAATGTCACTGTCTTGCAGGATGTTTTGTAATTGACTTACCACCAATTTTATCCTTATGTTTGTCAAGGGACTTCACTTTTATCCTTATGATTGGTTTGCTCTTTCAAGGAATTCACTAGCAATGATACAATTAGATCGGAATAATTGAAAATTTCACATTGAGCCCCATGCCAAGCCCAATCAATGTACCAACTGCTCACCTTTTATCAGGAATATTTCTCAAACACTCCAAAAATAGGAACTAAATTTAAAGGCATTCCATATTTGATGTTAGATGAATGGGAAAAAAAAGGCATGCTTTTGATCCATACAAGGAGATGGAAGAAGGTGAACTAGGCATATATTGCTTACATGAAGAGAATCCACCTCTCCCTAAGCATCACCAAGCTAAAAGATAAGGATGAAAACAAAGTGTGGAAACTATTTTTATGGCTCAAGGAAAAGTAGGGTGATGGAGGAGGTGCCATGTTGGTTTCACCACAAAACATCAAATAACTATTCAACCTTCCAATTTTAGTTTACTTGTTCAAACAACACAACTGAGTACAAAGACCTAATCCATGGAATTCATTGGGCTAGGAAAAGAGGTATAAAGAACTTGCAAGTGTTTAGAAATAGTAAACTAGTTGTGAACCAAGTCAGAGGATTGAATGCTACTAAGAATGATCTCCTAAGAAGCTATAAGAACCGGGTATGGGATCTTAATGAGGACTTCAAGGACTTTAATATGAGTTCTATACCAAGGAAGAAGAATGAAGCCACATACATGCTTGCAGTGATAGGGGCAACATGTTTAATGTTGTGGAAAGTATCATGAAATACCAAAGTTATCCTCATATCAAAGTGGTAATAAAACCATATGTCCCGACAACAACACTAGCTGGCAGGTGTTTGATAATGATCAACAGATCATCAATTTCATACATGAAGAAGTTGAATTCTCCGCCAAGAACCATGATAAATTAGAACAACAATATGGGGACCAAGTGGTTCTAGTTGAGCATGAACAAGCTTCCAAAAGGCTTGGTGACTTTGGAATAAATTTTCAACCCAAATGATTAGTTCAGAAAAGAAAAGGAAAACATTCAGTTAAAAGGGGAAGATTCAGAACCCATTTCAGTTGGAGAAGATAAAGTACTCCAAATCAGAAAAATGAGTACTCAACAAGAAAATTTTGATTTCATATAGCTTTTCCAAGAGTTCCCAGATGTCTTTATTGGAGTATGATAACTTAAAGGGATTTAATCCCAGGTTGGCACAACATACCATTGAATTGAATCTAGAGGCAAAGCATATTAGGTAGAAACAAAGACCAGTCAACCCTCATATTGGGCCTCTTATGAAGAAGGAGATGAACAAAATCATTGAGGCAAACATTATTTTTCCAATCAAGAACTTGAGTTGGGTTGCAAATCTGGTGTTGTTAAAGAAAATAAATGGAGAAATAAGGTTTTGTATAGACTTTCAGGACCTTAAAAGGGCCTCTCTCAAAGACCACTATCTACTTCCTTCTATGGAGTAAATCTTGTAGGTGGTAGCCAAATCGAAAGATTCTCTCTCCTATATGGATACTCAGCTATAATAAAATTATGGTGAAGGAAGAAGATTACTTCAAAATATCCTTCACCACTAAATGGGGCACCTATGCCTATAGGAAAATGCCATTTGGATCAACAAAACGTTAGAGCTACATTCCAGAGGGAAATGGACATGGATTTCAAGTGTTTAATAAACAAAATAGTTCTTGTGTACTTATATGACATCACTATGATATCCAAGAACACGAAAAGTCACCTTTTCCACCTCAGGAAAGTGTTCCAAAGAGGGAGAAGATTTAGAGTGCCCCTAAATCTGAAAAAGTGTATATTCCTAGCTCACAAAGGCAAGCTCTTAGGCCACATTTTATCTAAGACTAGATTGACAATTGATCGAGAAAGAGTCGAAGTATTTCATGTTCTACCATTTCCAATTCATAAGAAGGCTCTCTAAAGATTCTTGGGGAGGATCAATTTTGTTTAAAAATTTATGTTATATTTTTCCGCTCTTATCAAGCCAATAACTATGATGTTGAAGAAGAGGATGGAATCTAAGTGGAAAAGAGTGAAAGGAAAGTTTTGAAGCTATCAAGAGCGCCATATCTCAATCTCCAACTCTCATTAATCCGGAATTTTCTAAAGACTTTATGCTCTATGCCTTTGGAAGTTCGGACACCATTTCCACAATTTTAGTGCAACAAAATAAAGAGGGATCCAACAAAAAACAGTTTCCTTCTTCATAGAAATCTTGGAGGACTATGAGGTGAGGTACTCCTTCATTGATAATTGTGGCCTCATAGCTATTAGGAGTTTGAAAAAGTTCAGACACTTGATTTCAAATAACAAAACTCAACTATTGGTATCTCATGCTAGAGTCAAGGACTTCCTCTGGAACAAGGATTTGAATGAAAAAGGGAGCAAAGGTTGGATCACCCATGTCATGGAGTATGACATAGAGATCAAGATCACCAAGTTGGTCCATGGAAAGGGATTGTGTGAAACACTAACTTCCAGTCAGCATGCTGAGGAAAGTGATGAAAAATATATTTTTAGGTGTTGCAAGATAACCAAGAATAAACAAATGATAGTGTGCCCATTCCTTGTTGGATTTAGGATATGGTACATTTTTACAAATAGGTCTATGTCCTCCAGAGATGAGAAAAACAAAGAGGAGATATTTCAGACTCCAAGCCATTCCATATGTGCTTATTTATGGTGTTTTGTTTAGGAAGGACATGAATGGAGTCCTATTGAGGTGCATTGGAACAAGTCAAATTGAAAAGGTGCTACATAAGTTTCACGATGGAGAGGTCGAATGTCATTTTTCTCCACGAGGTAATAACTCTCAAAATAATGAAGTTGGGTTATTATTGTCCCACAATGTTTAGTGACTGCTACACTTGGATCAAGAAGTGTAAAAATGTGCATTCTACACAAGAAAGGAGAGGCTAGAAAAACTTCCATTGCATCCAATCTCAGTTGACCAACCATTCATGCAGTGGGGATTGGAATTAATTGGGGTTATCAATCCAAACTAGATCCAAGGTCATAAATGTATCCTAACTACAACAGACTATTTATCCAAGTGGACGATGTAGTAGTACTTAAGGAAGCAAATGAGTCTAGCATATTGGAATTCTATGAGGGGATAGTGAAAATATTTGGAGTTCCGACTACTATTATATCAAATAATTCTCTAGCACTCCTAGGTACCAAGATCACATAGTGGAAAGTTAGGAACAATATATATTTGATCACCTCCTCAAATTATTACCCCAGAGTAATGGGAAAGTAGAGTCCATGAAAAAGAATTTTCTAAGGATCATCATGATGAATCTAGATGAAAATAAAAGGAAATGGAACACTAAGCTCAAATCAGCCTTGTGGGCTGATAGGATAATTCTAGAAAGGTCAACAGGAAGCTCTCCCTATAAACTATTTTATGGGAAGGAAGTAGTGTTGCCCATATCACTAGAGCTTCCACATTGGAGCTCATGAAGTAGCTAGAATTTCTCGAGTTTGAGCCTATGGAAGCTAAGTATGCAAAGCTAATGGAATTAGAATAAATAAGAGAGCATGTAATACAAACCATGGAAAAGATTAGGCTTTAATCAAGAGGTCATTTGACAAGAAGAGAGGGCAAGAACCTTCCAGGAGGGGGACTTAGTTCTGAAATGGGATGTGGATCAGGATAAGCCAGGAAAGCATTCCAAGTTTGATGCCATTTAGAGTGGCCCCTACATGGTCATGAGGATGTAAAAGTAGAAATTCCTTTCAACTATCCACTTTGAATGGAGAAGAACTTCAATTCAATCAATGGAATCTATCTCAAGCACTGCTACTGAAAGGAATATTCTCACCCTTATACATATTAGTTTAGGATTAATTCCTCTAAGTGTAAATGCACATTGTCTTGTTGTAGATTAGGTTTCAATTTCCCTAAGTTCCTTTAGCATAGGTTTTGTTTCTCCTAGGTTGTATCATTGCACAAGTTCAGTATATGTCTCCGAAAGGAGTGTGGTAACATGAAGCTCAAAGTTGCAAGGAATGGTTGTAATCCTCAGAGGGTTCAAATGAAGAGAAACTAAAATCAGATCAGGTATAGTTTCCTAAAGTTAGTCTCAAAGAGCATCCTTCCCCAAATTCATTCAAGGCCCTCTTAGGCCTTAAAAAGAAGATCATCCTCAAACTTTCCTACTCATCCTTTGGTTGTGGGAAGCTATGGTTTTAACAATTTTCCCAAAGTGACATGTTCTGAAGTGGAATATTAAGAAGAAGAGAAAAATAAGAATTTAATATAGTTTGATGATGTCCAAAACCAGCGAGGTATGTTCATACTTGTAAGGTATGATCTCAAATCCTAAATCGATGGTATGCTCATACTTGGTAAAATCAGGTTTTGGAATGGGTCTGGAAGTCCAATTTTATTCCCGCAGATCAGGGTTGTAGAGAGGAAAGGGTAAAAAAATTATCAGGTTCAAACAATTTTCCACTCTCACAATTTTCACTCCAAAATTTTCTTATAAAGATTGGGAGTGCAAGAAGCGATTCGATTCAAGTTCAACAAACACTAAGTGATCCCTGGGAAAATTTTAGTGGGTCGGATCAGTTATATGTTATCACTTATGACTATGTTCCCAATGGACATATAAGGGCTCCTGGTACAAAAATATTTAGTAGGAAGATGTCCCCACGAGTTGTCAAATTGTTATCAAATTTTCCCCTAGGAAAAATGGACAATGGGGACCTAACAAGACAGGAGGACCGGAAGGGACTTCACATGCCAATCTGGGAATTACAGTTAGAAATCATGTTTTCGAGGGAATTCGCGAACATTTTAGGAGTTTGAAACCATTTGAGAAATTTTTCCTCTTTTGGGTTTTGAAATATACTCAAGTTACTCTTGAAATGAAGTAGGTCCTGATGGGCTCACATCTAGCCAGAAATGGGGCTTAAATGGGAAAAATTAGATAACATAGTTTTATACATTTCAATAAGCCTCCAAGGCTCTCATCACTAAGAAAGATTCCAAAATATCCCAAAAATTAGGAGGCCCTGGTGAAAAAATATCAGAAGGGACCATATTGAGGAATCGAGCTAGAACTAGCTCATCGAGTAGCTCGGGCGAGATACTCATCAAGCTAAGACATCACATTGAGGGGACCAAGTTTTGAGGAGCTCGAGAAAGGTCATATTGTCTTGACCAAGCCTATGGGTTATTGGTTCGACACATAAGTAGATGGCTCAGAAAGGACATGAAAAGTTGTCTCGGCAAGTCCAAGGTCAAGCTAATGAGACAAGGATGCATGGTGAGTTGATAAGCCAGGGATCTCAGTCGTGAGCTTGTGAAGAGTTTGGATGACTTGAATTGGGGAAAGTGGAGATTGAAGAACTCAACAATAGGTCGAGCCCATGTAAACTCATGGTGTAGGGACATAAAAGAAAGGAAGGATTGAGCTTGAGTCTAAGAAAGCGAGTCAAACAGGAAGTGAAGTATGGAGGGATGGGGAGGGAGCTCGAGGGTTTCGAAGTGGGAGCCCAGAAATTAAGGCTCGAGCACTACGTGTGGAGCTCAGTCAGTGGTAGATTTACTAGGATGGTTTGATGCTTCGAGCTAATGAGGTCAAATTGTCAAGAGATGGCGTGCTAGGAAAACAATAGGTCAGCGAAGGCTTGTTGAGCGAGTGAGCCAGGGACTTCGGAAGTTTCAAGTTCGGAGATCAAGGGTCTCCAACTTTGGAGCTCAGTATGTTAAAGTCCCAAAATAGTGGGATAAATTTCTCTGAAGGCATAAAAGCTTGAAGTCCAAAGTGGGAGCTTCAGGAGTCAACTCACTCGACGAGTCATTACTTTCAACTTTAAAAACCGACGTGGAAAAAAATCTAAAATGGTGAGTTAAATTCTCTGAACTCAAAAAATCTAAACCCTGAAGCTGATGAATGTGTGGTGACCTAGTCAGTTTTTGGGAGTGAAGATACTTAGGGGATTGGTGAGCGATCAACGAGTTGAGGGAATTGGAAGCCCAAAGTTCTGATGCCAATAAAATTGAAATCTTGAAAGGAGCCCTCCGAGCTCACAAGGACGATTCATTGTAGGAGTCGAGTGGGTAGGTGGAGACATTGGGCACCAAGCCATGCACATACTTGGTGGTGTGTGAGGGTCAAGTTGCATTCATGGAGGAGCTCAGTAGGGTGATAGCGCAACCCAAATGGTGGCCTGAAACAAAAATTGAATAATTTGAACATTCCTTAGCCAAATTTAATAAAATTTTACTCATTAGAAATGAAATTCAGATAGGAATTTAATAGAAGGATCAAATTTCAGAGATCAAGGGGTAGGTGAAGAATGAGCTCAGAAAGAAACCTGGAGAGAAATGATGACAACTTCCCTTACACTCCTCCATTTTAGACAAATTTATATTCATTGGAAAGGTATTTCGGAACTCTACAACATGGGAGGATCAAAAATGGGAAATTAATGAGTTATAAGGATAATAAATAATGATGAATTTTTAGGAGATGAGGCCATACATAGGTGTAATCATGAATTCCATTTCTTCAAACACAAGGTAGGGTACATGAGTATGAATTTTGCAGGTTTTCCAACCATTGTAGGGAAATAGTGATGATTTTTGGTGGGTTTTGAGCAATTTTAGAACTCTATATTCTCTCTCTCATGTTAATCTTCTTCGATAAATTGTAAGGAGGGGCTCAATAAAAAGGGTTGGATAATTTGCAATTGCCCCTCCCTTCTTTCTTGTTTATGAGAAATTTGTGGAGTTTCAAACCTCCCCTTTGAGCATTGTAATAAAAATTTCATTCCTTTAGCCCCTATTGTAATATATTATATCAACTTATTGGAGAAATAAAATCACATATGTGGATGTTTTAAACCCTCTTTTGTGTTTTATTGTATCTTATCGATCTTTTATTACAGTTAGAGGTTCTTGTGCATTATCATATTGTCATTGCAAGGTCTCAATGGTGTTGTGTTTATTGAAAAGTGGGTTTGTAGCAGGTGTTTGGATCTGTGGTGCTTGACCACCCTCCCAAATTTGCTTGTTTTCATTCTCATGTAATGCAGGTTATCCAACATTCCTTTTGTGCATCACCTTTCCTTATAGTAGTTTTCATTTTCATGTAATCCTTTTATCCTTGTCCCCTTGAAAATCATTAGAGTAGGGTTAGAGTAGCCATTCTCCACACTTTAGAGTAGTTGGAACTAGGTTAGGATAGGAATCCTGGCCTTCTCTAGAGATCTATCCAATTTTATAAAGTCCCACACCTAGGATAGCTCCATGTTTGAAAAACCACACTAACTTCCTAGTTATTCAATTATAAGAATTCAGGGTTGATATGATTTTGCCTCAATATTTTTGGCACACTCGGTGTGAAAAGAAGTCATTTATACGACTTTGGAGGAATTTGCAAGGAATTTTGACTTTGAAGGAAGTAGACTTCAGATTTCAGAGTATTCACCACAGGGTCATAATTTTGAAATCAATTTTCAGAGTTTTTTTACGAGAAAAACAAGTCCAAATTTCAATGAAAGATAGATCAGGTCTAAACATCAAAAGGGTATTCTTAAAAAACCAAGATTTTGGATTTTAGAATTTCAAAATTTTTGCATTTCGAATTTCGTTTCAAATTTTGAATTTTTTGGGTTTTAGGAATTTCAATTTTTTTTTCATTTCAGATTTTGGTGATTTTCAATTTCAGATATTTTGGGTTTTTAGAAAATTCAGGTTTCAAAATTCATACATTTCAGAAATTCAAGTTTTTTTGAATTTCAGAATTTCAAAGGTTCCACTGTGTACTATATTTTGGATTTTGGAGTTTTCTTACTTTGGGATTTTGGGGACCTCTCTGCATTTCTAAATTTAGGATATTTCTAGTTACGAAACAAGGTTTAACTTCTAAAAATCAACATTCAGGCCCTTCAAAGTTGTTTTCTCTAGTTTATCAAGATTAGGTGTGTGTGTTGGTAAAACCTAGCCTTTAGCGGATCATTTTGCAACACATCTGAAAACTCCCAGGGTTTAAACTTAGTGGCATAGCAACACATGTTTCTCAAGTACATAAGAATAATTCAAACCATGTCTGAGAAAAGAGAAAAAGGAATATTTGTGTACCTATAATTATCTCCTAGAAGAGGAAGGAGAGGAAGAAGACCACAAATATCACCATCTCTACCTAACATAACCTTTTCCACACCTCCACCTGGAAGACATTTCCTTTAGTCAACTAGGGTCCTTAGACCAATCAGAATGGCTCATCAAGTGCCACCAAATCCTTTTGTCAACTTCACGGGTAGTATTCCACTTTCGCTCAATGCACAAAACCCCATCCCACTTGCAACATTAAAAAACATCCCCTACTTCACTAGGGAGAATAATACGACCCATATCGTCCATATTCAAGACATTGGAAATGTCTGTGTAATTCATAAAATCAACGAAATAGATGTTGCAGTTAAATTGTTACCTTCCTCTTTCAAGGGTAAGGATTTGGAATGGTTTAGGAGCTTAATAGAAGGGTCGATTACAAATTGGGATCGATTATACACAGCCCTTTATAGTCAGTTTAGAGAAAGGGCGGATAATTTGCCTTTAATGGAAAAATTGAAAATAATCAAGAGAGCTCTAAATGAGTATATGGTGGATTTTAATTTCCGATTCCAAAAGACATGGGATAGAATCCCAGTGGTCGTGAGACTTTCATCCCAAGGTATGTTCCTCTTCTTCTTTAAGGATTTGAATTTAGACATAGCTATGATGATATAGTCTATGGGAGGGATGACACTATTAAGAGCCTACAACATAGAAATCAGGGTAGAGAAATACTTGATTCAAGAAAGAAAGATTTCACCTAGACCACCTATACCTCTATATCTAGAAATGGGAAATCCTATAGCTACTCAAACAATTGATTTGAATCCTATTCCAGCCCCTAGAAATCAAAGTAATAGTGAGGATTCCACTTCTTCAGGAACTTATAAGGAACTTCATGAGGTTATGAAGAAACTACAAAACTTGGGAAACAAGCTAGTGACTATTAAGAGGCTGCAAGCCCAAAATTCCATGCCATATCATCTTAAATCTCAATCAAATAGGCCTCTATATCAACCAAATAGACCTTTGAATCAAGCTACAAATCAAAATTAGAACCAAGGACAACGTAAAGTCGACATTCCATTTCAACTCTATAATCCAAATGTAGTTTCAACATCTAGGGCCTTGGTTCCAACCCAAAACAACCTTGCATAAGAATATGAATGGTGATTCCCATGTAACTAACCTCATAATCAGGAAACATACTTCAATGGTTCTTTAAATCAGGCCTTAATGGTGTAAACCATCGATGGGTCCCAAGAGCCAATCGAGGAAGAAAATCAACAAGCGAGTACAGGAGGCATCTCCAATCGAAACCACAATGGTCAATTGGAAAATAGAAGACTTTTATAGAGTTAACCAACCTCCTTTACAAGGTGTAGCTACCAACATGAGGTTAAAGAAGAGGAACATAGAGGAAGGGAATCTATCTAATTTGATTGTTTCTCAACCTCCTTCCATACCACAAGGAATTAGCAATGCAAGAGTATCCCCAAACCCACAAAGTTAGCCCAAGGCACATGTTGTAGTAGTACATGTGCCCATTCAAGCTCTAGAAAATATTGTGCCAAGTAAGGGGAAGAAAAAGGAAAATCCATCCCCTTTCAACATTATTGATCAAATGAAGAAAACACATGTAATCATTTCCACATGGGAATCACTGGTAATCCTAGGACAATGAGACTTGTTGTAAACAGTAATGGAAAATTGGTCTACTTCAAACAAGGCACCTAGGAATTAGAGAAGGTACTCACCAATACAATGTAGCGAAGGAGGTCAACCAAGAAAAAATTTGAATCCTCCACCATTTTATGTGTCATTGATTATTGGAAATAACTTGGTGCACAACTGCATGATCGATTCGGGGGAAAGTAACTCAGTAATGCCAAAATAGATAGCAGATCAATTGGGCCTAAAGTATGAACTGGTCTCTAAAGGAGTGGTGCAATTAGATGGGACAACATTAGAACAGTTGGAGTGATTAAATGATTAAGCCTAACACTGCATCCATGTCCCAATGTCACTTTCTTGCAAGATGTTTCGGTAATTTACTTACCACCACTTTTACCTTATGTTTGTCAAGGGACTTCATTGCTAAGATTGGTGGGTACCTATCAACACACTGGTCACATATGCTCTTCAGGATGAGGTATGGAGCCAAAGCTATAATCAAATCAGAGCCAATTGAAAACTTTCACATTGAGCCCCATGTGCCGACCCCTAACCAATGTCGACTTCTCAGCCTTTGATCAGGATGATTTCTTAAACACTCTAGAAATGGGAACTAAATTTTAAGGCATTCCTGATTTTATGTTAGATGAATGCGCAAACAAAAGACATGTTTTTGATCCATACAAGGATATGGAAGAATCTTAACTAGACATATATTGCTTGCATGAAGAGAATCCACCTCTCCCTAGCATCACCAAGCAAGAACAATCAGCAGATCATCACTGTCATACATGAAGAAACTGAATTCTTCGCCAACAACTAGGATAAATTAGAATAATAATATGGAGACCAAGTGGTTTAGTTAATAACGAAAAATATTCTAAAAGGCTTTGTGAATTTGGAATCAATTTTCAACCCAAATGATCAGTTCAAAAAAGAAAAGGCAAACATTCAAGTCAAAGCGGAAGATTCAAAACCCATTTTAGTTGGAGAAGATAAAGTACTCCAAATTGGAAAACTGAGTACTCAACAGGAAAAATATGATTTCATACATCTTTTCCAATAGTTTCTAGATGTCTTTTCTTGGAGCTATGATGACTTAAAGGGCTTTAATCTAAGGTTGGCACAACATACCATTAAAGCTGGATCCGGAGGCTAAGCCTATCAGGCAAAAAACAATAATATTCAACCCTCATATTGAGCCTCTTATGAAGAAGGAGATGAAAAACACATTGATGCAAGCATTATTTTTCCAATCAAGCACTCAAGTCGGGTTGCAAATCTAGTGCCAGTCAGGAAAAGAAATAGATAAATTAGGTTGTGTAGACTTTGGGATCTACGATCAAGGCCTCTCTCAAATACCACTATCCACTTCCTTCTATGGAGTAAATCTTGCAGGTGGTAGCCGGCTCAGAAACCTTCTCTCTCTTAGATGGATACTCAGGCTACAATCAAATTATGGTGAAGGAAGAAGATCAATTCAAAATAGCCTTCACCACCAAATGGGGCACCTATGCCTATCAGAAAAGGAATTTCCTTTGGATTTTCAAACATAGAGCTACATTTCAGAGGAAATGGACATGGCATTTAAGGGGTTAATAAACAAAACAGTTCTTGTGTACTTATATGACATCACTGTGTTCACCTAGAACGTGAAAAATCACCTTTTCCACCATAGGCAAGTCACCTTTTCCACCTCAGGCAAGTGTTCCAAAGATGCAGGAGATTCATAGTTTCCCTAAATCCAAAAAAGTGCATATTCCTTGCTCATGAAGGCAAGATCTTAGGCCACATTATATCTAAGGAAAAATTAACAATTGATCTAGAAAGAGTCAAAGTTATTCATGCTCTACCATTTCCAATTCATAAAAAGGATCTCCAAATATTCCTGGGGAAGATCATTTTTGTGTGAAAGTTTGGGATGGATTTTTCCTCTCTTTTCAATCTAATAACTATGATGTTGAAGAAGAGCATGAAATTTAAGTGGATAGAGGATGGAAAGGAAATTTTTAAAGCTATCAAGCACGTTATATCTCAAGCTCCAACTCTCATCAATATGGTCTTTTCCAAATACTTTATTATTCATACCTTCAGTGGTTGAAACCATTTCAAAATTTTAGTGTCATAGAATAAAGAGGGATCTGAGCAACCAGCTACCTTCTTGATCGAGATCTTGGAGAACTATGAGGTGAGGTACTCCTTCATTGAGAAGCATGTCCTCATAGTTATCAAGAGTTTGAAAAATTTCAAACACTTGGTTTCAAATAACAAAATTTAGTTGTTGGTATCTCATGCCGGATTTAAGTACTTCCTCTTGAAAAAGGAATTGAACGAGAAATAGGTAGGTTGGATCACCCATGTCATGGAGTATGACATAGAGATCAAGGTCACCAAGTTGGTCCATGGAAATGGATTGTGTGAACAAATAGATTCTAGTCAGCATGCTAAGGTAAGTGATTAAAAATAATTTATTATGGTGTTGTAAGATAGCCAGAAACAAGTAAATGATTGTGTGATCATTCCTTGTTGGATTGAGGATATGGTACATTTTTTACAAACATGTTTATGTCCTAATGAGATGAGAAAAAAAGAGGAGATATTTCATATTCCAAGCCATTTCATATGTGCTTATTGATGGTGTTTTGTTCAAGAATGACATGAATGGAGTCCTATTGAGGTGCATTGGAACTAATCAAATTGAAAAGGTGCTATATGAGTTTTATGATGGAGATTCCAGAGGTCATTTTGTTCCACAGGGAACAACTCTCAAAATAATGAAGGTAGGTTATTATTGGCCCACAGTGTTCAATGACTACTACACTTGGATCAAGAAGGGTAAAAGGTGTGCATTCTTCATAGGAAAGCAGAGGATAACAACACTTCCATTGCATCCAATCTTAGTTGAATAACCATTCATGTAGTGGGGATTGGACTTCATTGGGGTTATCAATCCAAATTTGAGCCAAGGTAATAAGTGTATCCTAACTGCAACAGGCTATTTCACCAAGTGGACCAAGGCAATAACACTTAAGGAAGTAAACAAGTCTAGCATATTGGACTTCTATGAGGGGATACCACGACAATATTCACAGTTCTGGATACTATTATATCAGATAATGCTCTATCATTCCTAGGTATTAAGATCACAGAGTGGGTAGTTAGGAACAATATATATTTGAGCACCTCCTTAAATTATTACCCTCAAGGTAACAAGAAAGTAGAGTCCATGAACAAGAATTTTCTAAGGATCATCAGGAGGAATCTAGATGAAAATCAAAGGACATGTAACACCAAGATCAAATCAGCCTTGTGGGCTGATAGGATAACACCAAAAAGGTTAACATGAAGATCTCCATAAAAGCTAGTCTATGGGAAGGAAGCATTACTACCCAAATCAGTTGAGTTTCCCACATTAGAGCTCATAAATCGGCTAAAATTATCTGAGTTTGAGCCTATTGAAGATAGGTATGCGAGAGCTAGTGGAATTAGAAGAAATAAGAGAGCGTGCAATGCAAACCATGGAAAAATATCAGGCCTTAATCAAGAGGTTAGTTGACAAGAAAGCTAAGGTAAGAACCTTTTAGGAGGGGGAATTAGTTCTGAAAAGGGATGCAGATCGGGCTAAGCTGGGAAAACATTCCAAGTTTGATGTCATTTGGAGTGGCCCCTACATGGTTAAGGGATGTAAGATTATAAATGCCTTACAACTATCTACTTTGGATGTAGAAGAACTTCTTGATTCTAGTCAATGGAATCTATCTCAAGCACTACTACTGAAAGGAAGATTCTGACCCTTGTACATATTAGTTTAGGATTTTTTTTTAAAAAGTGACCAACCTAGGTTTACATAGAAAAATTATGGCTTTAAGCATGACCACTACCACGATTTGTCACAATTGTCACAACAAAGATTCAAAGTCAATTATAATTAATAAATAAAATTTTCCCGTTATAACAAATATTAAATCCACATCACAAAATTAATGAGTGTAATTAATCCAATATAGTTAAATTTCTCTTAGGTGTTAATTTAATAAATAATTAAATTAACACTATATTTAAATGTTCCTTAATTAATTTTAGAGGGTCAAAGGGCCAAAACAATTAAATGCCCAAGGTATTTAATTTTACTAGGTCTAAACAATAACCAAGGTCCTATTTACATGGGTTAAAAAAAACATTCTCTTATCCCCTAGTGTGACCCTTCAAAAAGGTCAACCCATGCTCTAGAGTTACTCATGTAAGTTAAAAAGGGGTAATTTCCCACTTACCCACTCTCAGACTCATCTTTGCACTTCAACCTGATTTTTCACATATTTAATGCACTTAAGGTTTCAGAAAACATTTCCATTAGATAGGAAATTTCTTCCCCTTTCAATGATATAAAGAAGTCCTCCTAACTCTTCATATTTCATATTTCTTAAGTTCGACGGGCAGGGAGGAAACGGACTTGGGAGAAATTTTCCCAAAGGCGGGCCAGCGGGGAGACTTAAGATTTTTGCCCTTTTTCAAAAAGGTAGAGTTTGAAGGTGTGGGCCCGTGAACCCGCGGAAGTATTATATTTTTTTCAAAAGTGAAGGATGTGAGGAGCTGCGGGGCCGTGGAGGAACTTGTGACTTTTTGCATTCTTACAAAAAGTACCCTAAGTAATTTTCGGGCCTTGGATCGATTTGCAAAAATTTCTTTCTTTTTTTATTGTTTTTTTTTTAAACCAACCGAAGTAAAAAACTTTAGAAGGCCATAACTTTCAACTGGAAGCTCGGATTTGGGAAAATGAGGACTTTTTGGAAAGGGATGGAACTCCACTTTGCATGGGAAACTTCAAAATTCATTTTCATCAAACTTAGATGGGTGAATTTTAAGAAAAACTGTCTTTCTGCCATAAAAATATGAACTAAACTTTTTCAACCAGAATTGGTCTAATTCGCTATTCTTTCTCCTTCAACACCCCAAATAGGCGTGGAGAAATGTACTTGAAATATTTCTAATGGATTGTAAGGATTAATTGATTACTATTGAGATTTCAATACAAATTTCTTTTCTTTTTTTGTGAAATGGCATTATTATGCCTCTTGCCGATTACTGGAGTTCTGAATAAATTACTAGGGAAATGTAGTTGTTTTATGATGTGCTTTATTCATCCTTAGTTCATTCCAAGGTTTCATTTTGTCTTTCAAGTTGTAGAGTACTCTGTATATTTTCTAATATTTATTTGCAGGCTTTACAAAGAATCCAAATGGAAAAACATACTTAAGCTCAGAATTGATCTACTTTTCGTTATCATACTTTAGATATTTAAGTTCATTCCATTCCAATTTTACAATGCTTAACTTTACTTCAATCCATGCGTGAAAACCCAAAATATAGTTCTACTTTCAAAACATGCATTTCGAATGAAACAAGAGAATGTAATATTTCTTCATACGTATTTTTTTTTTTTTTTTCAAATAGAGATTTCACAATATATTTCAAACACAGATTTCAAATGAAAACCATACCATTTGTGGTAATTAAAACAACTTCTATTGAACTCCAATAATTCTTTTACAACTTCCTTTTTCATTCATCAAATACAACTTATAGAATATACATCTCTCACATTCAAATGTAGGTTCCATTTCAAAAATAGAGCAACTTTCCACCACAAATAATGTTACAATGCCATCCACTTGAAGTGGGAAATTTCACAATAAGGAACCCAAGGAGAAACTACAAAAAATTTGTCTTCATCCTAAGCTCCAGAACAACAACAAGAAGATCCACCATATATCTTTTGATCACAACAAAAAAAAGGAGGAGAGGCAACGCTCTCCACCCAACCAAGAATTCCAATGAAGAGGAGAAGTCATCCTCCTCATTGGCCCCCGAGCCCCAACCACAAAGCAATAAGAAATGTATTTCAACTCATGGCAACAAACTGGCTTCCACAACACAAAAATAGTTTTGCACAAATAGAACACGGTCAAATACACATACTACGATTTCTGACCAGGAAGAACAATAACCAATACTCGGCTTCATCATGCACAAGCCAAAGGAGCAAGACCTATGGGGAAGTTGCTTATACCTCCAATGGGGAAATGGGTGTCCACCTTAAATGGGTGTCCACCTTAATATATAATATATATATATATATATATATATATATATATATATATATATATATAAAACCCCTACTTTCCCTTATGCCTCCCAAGTACCCCTTATACCTCCCATTCTCTTATGCCTCCCCACACTCTTATGGCACCCCATAATGAGTAAAGAAATGCAAGCTATTTCTTTTACAAGGTGGAACCCAATCCCAAACTCCCTCCACAATAACACTTATACCTCCCCAAAACTCTTATGCCTCCCCACAAGAGATCCCCATAGTCTTCTCCTACACCATACCTAGGCAATCTACCCAACCAGCCAACAACATACCAAAATATTCAAGCATTCACATATGCATAAATAAAAAAGGAGAACATTATAAAGAGCCAAGCTCCTACCTCTCCATGGTAGAGTTTTCTCCAAAGGTTCAACAACAAGCTTTTTCCAATCCAAACAGTCCAAAAGCTCCAGCAATCCACAAGCATTCAACAAAATCTCTAACTCTCTTCCAAATTACAAGAGCTCAAAACAAAAGAAGTAACCAAAAATGAAGTCACCAAATGAAGTAACCCCCTCCAGTAACCCCCAAAACAACAAAAGAATTTGAATAAATAGAAAAGGGAGGGAGGAGGATGAGGTGGCTCCATGTAGGATGCCACATCACTCATCCTCCACTCCACCTCACAAGTCAACTTCAAACTCCAAAGCACAATTAAAAAGGTGGGTGAATGAATGACATTTTACTTACACACACACAATCCAAGTCCACACCCCAAGGACCAAAATTAATTTCATGCAAGAAGGTGTGCAAAAAAACTTACAACTTGTCTTCCCAAAATACATAATAAGGCCTAATTTTGACTCCCCAACCCATAGGTAGGGTTGGTGTAACAATTTAAGAGGTGTGGGACAAGTTTAACTTGTCCCACAAGCCTCAAAATCAGCCCCTAAGGACAAGATCCGAATTTCAAAAGGAAGGTGGAGTGTTTCACACTCAAAATTACTTACACATTACTTACAACACATAATCCAAGAGCCATCAGCTCTAATAAATGCATTCTTTTGACCCATTTTAATTTATTTAACAACATGATTACTCACTAATCTAGACACAAATAAAATAAATAATAAAGGGGAAAATACATCACTAAAATCCACATACTAAATTTAAACAAAGGAACTAAATAAAAGAATACACATAACCCCTTGGTCACATTCGAAGGTGATTCCCCCCCATGGGGACCCCTAACATCAATTCAAAACACACACACATAACAAATACATGTTGCCATGGTGACCCTTGTTGAATTCATCTAGGATTCCAATGTGGTTGGTCTCAATCCCCGATGTTTGTTGTGACATGTTTACTGCAAAACACAAATACCTCCTTGGCCTTGTGGCACATCAAATCATCAAAATAATTATACAATAATCTCCAAGGTCATATCATATATATATAAATCAAACATCATCAAAATCAATAATGACATCATTTACAATTTCCTCAATAACCATATGATCATAAAATTAGTTCAATTTTCTAGGTTTACTCAATATGACAACATATCACATGTACAAAACACACACACACACACACACACACACACACACACATATATAACCATGCCAAGCATTGTATCAACATCAATATAAAATGTCTCTAATAATCCACATGCATCATATATGAATCAAATCAACCACAGTCCATGATCTCTAATGTCTAACATCATACCAACTCAAAAGCTACTAGTAATGTCCATAAGTATAGTCGATAGTATCATAATCAATAACAAAAGGTGTCGAAGGGAAGTGGGCACTACATCCCCCTCCCCTTAGACTAGACTTGACTTCCTCTAGAAGTCACTTTGGAATAGGTGTGGAAACTGAACTCGTAGAAAAGTAGCATCCTCCCATGTGTAGCAGTCAGTCTCATCATATCTTGTCCCACACTCAAACACTGGTCAATCTCTTTCTGCCTCGAAGGCCCTAGGGTCTGTGCTCTATAATGTGAAAATGGGCTCCACCATCACCTACCCTGATCCTGCACCTACAATGAGGTCTGATCTAGCACATGAGAAGGATCTGCAATATATCTCCTAAGTACATGAAACATGAAACACATCATGGATGTGAGACAAGCTAGGTGGCAATGCTAGACGGTAGGCCAAAGGACCGATACGCTCCAAAATCTCAAAGGGGCCTACGAATCTAGGAGCTAACTTAGAACCTTTTCCATAATGGATAGGGCTCTTATGTGGCCTGACATGAAGGAAAACCTTCATGCCCACCATCAAAACTATGGTCGGTCCTATGTTGATCTGCATACTTCTTTTATTCTATCTGTGCCTCCTGCGAGTCTCTGTTTGATCATAACCACCTGCTGCTCCATGTCCTACAATAAAGTTGGCCCAAGAGAAACCTGTCCTCTAACCTATCCCAACTAAGAGGTGTCTACACTCTCTGCCATCAAAATCTGAAAAGGAGCCATGCCTATCGAACTCTGAAAACTATTATTGTAGGAAAACTCCACCAAGTACAAATACTCCTCCCATCTGATTGGTGATCCATAACATACATCCTAAGCATGTCCTCTAGGATCTGATTCACCCTCAGTCTATCCATCCATTTGTCTCAGGGTGATACACCATGCTGAAATTGATCATCATCCCGAGGGCATGTTGCATGGTAGTCCAAAAGTGGGAAGTATATAGAGGATCGTGGTCACAAATGATCTTCCATGGAATCCCATGCAATCTGAAATCTCATCTAGATATACCCATGCCACTACACTAGCTATATAGGTGGTCTTCACTAGAGAAAAATGAGCCACTTTCATCAATTTATCCACCATGACCATGATGGCGTCGTGGTGGTATCTTGACATCGGTAGCCCAACAATGAAGTCCATGGAAATGGTGTCCCATTTCCATTCCAGTATAGCATGTGGAAAGAGAAGGCCTAGCTGGATGTTGATGCTCGGCCTTCACTTTCTAACACTCTAAACAGTGTGACACAAATTGAGCCACGTCTCTGAAGTCCCCTCAGTGATACAATTGTCTCAAGGTGGTGTGCATCTTCTTCACCCCGGGATGGGCTGAATAGGGTGCATGATGTGCCTCTGTCAAGATGTCCTACCTCAAGCCTCCATCTCTGGGAACATAAATCTAGTCTCTGTGCCTGAGAAGGCCATCTTCCTCTAATGAAAACCCATCAAACTTCCCCTCAAGGGGTCTCTGAGACTCGATCTCTGCTCTAGCTGCAATGTAGAAACTGTCGTGAGGAAGCTGTTGTAGGATCCTGCTCCGTAAATCTATGCTCACTGAGGTGGCCATAACCACATGTCTCCTACTAAGAGCATCTATAACCACATTCTCCTTCCCCTTCACATGCTCTATCTCCATATCATACTCACAAAGCAACTCCATCAACGCCCATTGATGAGCGTTGAGATTGGGCTACGTGAAGAGGTGGCGAAGACTCAAGTGATCGTCTGAGTGTGAATCTTGGCCAAGAAGGAAATGTCTCCATCAAACCAAGGCATGCACAAATGCTGCAAGCTCAAGATCATGAGTGGATAATTGAGCTCATAATCCTTGAGTTTGTGAGACTCAAAAGAAACTACTCTACCCTCCTGCATCAACACACCTCAACTCCTACCAAAGAAGCATCCGTGCATATGAAAAACTCACCTACGGATCTAGCACTACTGCAAGAATAGGTGCTATCGTGAGGCATTCCTTCAGTGTCTTGAAGGCCTGCTCACATCTGTCTGACCAAAAAAACTTCTTCCCTTTCCGTTGAAGGGAAGTGATGGGGTGCGTAACCGAGAGAAGTCCTGAATGAATCTCTGTAATAACTGCTAAACCCATGAAGCTGCACACCTCTGTCACACTAGTGGGTGTTGGCCAATCCATAATAGCTGAATCTTGGAAGGATCAACTGTGATACCTTCCCCAGAAATGATGTGGCCCAAATACTGCACCTATCTGAAAGAACACACACTTCTCTAGGTTCCTATAAAGTTGCTGCTCACGAAGACACTGAAGGACCTGGTGAAGGTGCCCCTCATGCTCCTCACGCGTACGTGAGTAAATAAAAATGTCATCAAGGAAGATGAGCATGAAGTGATCCAAGAATGTCTGAACACCCCATTCATCAAGCTCATAAACACTACGGGGGCATTCGTCAAACCAAAAGGCACCACTGTGAACTCGTAGTGGCCATATCTCATATGGAAGGTGGTCTTATGAATGTCTGCCTCTGTAATCCTCAAGCTGATGATAACCTGACTTAAGGTCTATCTTGGAGAAAACTATGGCCCCCTTCATCTGATCAAACAAATCATCAATGCGTGGAAGGGGATAACGATTCTTGATCGTTACTTTGTTAGTAGCGTGGTAATCAATACACAACCATAGAGATCCATCCTTTTTCTTTACAAATATCGGTGCACCCCAAGGGGATACACTAGGATGGATTAGGCCTTTCTCCAAAAGGCCCTCTAGGCTAACTTGAGCTCGTAGAGCTCAGGGGTGGTCATCGATAAGGTGCTCGTGAGATAGGCTCTGCTCCCGGAACCAGATCTATGTGAAAATATATCTCACGTGGGGGTGGTAACCCGGTAGCTCCCCTGGAAAGACATCAGAAAAACTCTCTCAAGATGGGATGGTCATCAAGTGATGGTCCACTAGACTCATCCTCGATCTGTCACTAATTGTGACAACATACATCTGACAACCCGTCACACACACACCGCTTAAGTTGCATGGCGGAGATGGTGTGAATGGAAACAGGTCTCCTAACCCCTACTATCACTAACTCAACTCCTAGATCATCTACACATGATATAATCTTATGGTAACAATCCACTCTGGCTCTATGTGCAGATAACCAGTCCATGCCCAAGATGACTCCATATGAACCCAATGGAAGGATACGAAGATCCGAGGTAGTGGTGAAGGGTCCCAAATCCACTACACACTCCTTAACTAAGGAGTCTATAGAGATCTTGGCTCAGAAGCCATCTCGATGTCCCAACTAAGACCCTGCCTAACTACCACCAGCCTGCATCACTCTACTAAAGATGGTGCAATAAAAGAATCAGAAGAACTAGAATCAAATAGAATGGAGGTAGGAACACCACCAATGCTACATGTCATCTCAATCACATGGTACTCTGGTGCTCATAGCTTGTGGCTCTTGACCACTGCATAGATCGATGACCATGCCCCATGTCACCAACAGTAGGCTCTGAGATCTGTGCCTTACCCTTATTACTAGGGTTCTGTGGGAGTCTCTCCAAAAATGTCAGCAACACCACAACCAAAACAACACCCGATCCTCTCCCATGAGTAGCAGGTCCATCCGGTACTCTTTGGAGGTCTATGTTTGTGGATCACGATGATCCGTTGTGGACTTTTGAGGTCTCTGTTGATGATCCTATTGACTGAGCTCTCGGTGCACCTGTGTCCTAATGGGACCCCTAGGAGGAGGCCCCATACTCGACCCCTGTGCATCAAATCTCTGTGGAGGTCTATACGGTGGGCGAGACTATTTGCTGCTTACTTTCTTGTGGTCTAAAAGATGATTGTGATGAACCCTGTCCACCATGAGGAGGAGAGCTGACCCCCTCGATTTGTTGTCCTGCATCTGTCTGGATGTGGCTCCGTACTCTATCTTTGGCCTGTTGTGTCTTTCCCGAGTCTCCTCTGCTATGTAGGCCTTCTCAACGGCCTCAGCTAATGTCTGTGGATAATGGATATGCACCACACCACCCACATCTATGTTTAGGCCCGGATGAACCTGTGAATCCATACTGTTCATCTTGCATGTAGTCGAACATACTAGAGTAGATCCAGAAATAAACTCTCATACTCAACTACTATCAAAGATTCTGTCGGAGGTCATGAAACATCATCTATCCTCTGTTGAATGAACCTCTGAGATAAGTACCTACTCTGAACCACTCCTTAAAGAGCTCCTAGGTAACCATCTTTGAATCAACATGGAGCTTCTTCTCCTCGGTCCTCCACCAGACACCTACTCCATCCCTCAGAAGATGGATCACAAACATGAGCTTTCGTGTTCTAGTACAAGGGAAGAGCTTGAAGCACCCGCTCAAGCTCACTAACTAGGCCTCCTGAAATCCACACTGTATCCCAAGAATAGTGAGATGGTCGTAGCTTTAGGATCTCCCTGATATGGTCGGTAGCTATAGTCTGGTGACCCCTAGGCCTCTCTGCATGCTCATCTCTAAGCCTAGGGCTCTGAGACCTATCCTGTGTCCAGAAATCTGGTCTCCTGTCCCCCTCTGTGGTGACTCTTCTCTACCTTGACTCCACATGGGAGTTCTCTCCTCTATGCTCCTCCTTTGTGTTGAGGAGATGCATGAGCCTCAATGGATGGCTCCCTATCATGTCTAGCTAACCATCCTCCTACGGACCCTCGCGTAAAGTGGCATTAACATCCTAAAGCGTCTATAAAATATGAGGTAGGATGGCTGCTACAAGTATGATCTAGAGGTGGTAAGTCTAGATCTATGTGAAAGGACCCCTCGTCTTGTCCGTGCCTCCTGCATAGACCAAGGTGAGAGTTAGTTCATTATTCTAGGTTTTATTTAGTTTTCCATGTTTACTAAAATATGTAATTTTCAAACAAGGTTGTTTTCTAGGTTTAAAAGTGTGTTAGGTTTAATATTCATGTCTCAAGTTTTCTAGTGTGCCCAAGGGTCCAAGATTTGAACCCACGACTCTGATACCAAGTTGTAACACCCACTAAAATGACCACTCGAGACCCAAGAACAACCTAGGTTTAGATAGAAAAATTATGGAATAATTTTTTTTTTTTTTTGAAAAGCGTGACCACTACCAGGCTTTAAGCAATAATTGTCATAACAAAGATTCAAAGTCAATTATAATTAATAAATAAAATTTTCCGTTATAACAAATATTAAATCCACATCACAAAATTAATGAGTGTAATTAATCCAATATAGTTAAATTTCTCTTAGGTGTTAATTTAATAAATAATTAAATTAACACTATATTTAAATGTTCCTTAATTAATTTTAGAGGGTCAAAGGGGCCAAAACAATTAAATGCCCAAGGTATTTAATTTTACTAGGTCTAAACAATAACCAAGGTCCTATTTACATGGGTTAAAAAAAAACATTCTCTTATCCCCTAGCGTGACCCTTAAAAAAGGTCAACCCATGCTCTAGAGTTACTCATGTAAGTTAAAAAGGGGTAATTTCCCACTTACCCACTCTCAGACTCATCTTTGCACTTCAACCTAATTTTTCACATATTTAATGCACTTAAGGTTTCAGAAAACATTTCCATTAGATAGGAAATTTCTTCCCCTTTCCAATGATATAAATAAGTCCTCCTAACTCTTCATATTTCTTAAGTTCTAGGATGGACGGACTGGGAGAGAAATTTTTCCCAAAGGCGGGGCGGGCTTGGGAGAAAATTTTTGGGGGGAGACTTAAGATTTTTTTCCCTTTTTCAAAAAGGTAGAGTTTGAAGGTGCGGGCCCATGAACCTGCGGAAGTATATTTTTTTCAAAAGTGAAGGATGCGGGGCTATGGGGCCATGAGAGGAACTTGTGACTTTTTGCATTCTTGCAAAAAGTACCCTAAGTAATTTTCGGGCCCACGGATCCGATTTGCAAAAATTTCCTTTTTTTTTTTTGTTTAGTTTTTTTTTTGAAACCAACCAAAGTAAAAAACTTCAGAAGGCCATAACTTTTTTGGAAGCTCGGATTTGGGAAAATGAGGACTTTTTGGAAAGGGCTGGAACTCCACTTTGCATGGGAAACTTCAAAATTCATTTTCATCAAACTTAGATGGGTGAATTTTAAGAAAACGTCTTTCCTGCCATAAAAATATGAACTAAACTTTTTCAACTGCCAGAATTGGTCTAATTCGCTATTCTTTCTCCTTCAACACCCCAAACAGGCATGGAGAAACATACTTGAAATATTTCTAATGGATTGCAAGGATTAATTGATTATTGTTGAGATTTCAATACAATTTCTTTTCTTTTATGTGAAATGGCATTATTATGCCTCTTCCCGATTACTGGAGTTCTGAATAAATTACTAGGGAAATGCAGTTGTTTTATGATGTGCTTTATTCATCCTTAGTTCATTCCAAGGTTTCATTTTGTCTTTCAAGTTGTAAAGTACTCTGTATATTTTCTAATATTTATTTGCAGGCTTTACAAAGAATCCAAATGGAAAAACATACTTAAGCCTGAATTGATCTACTTTTCATTATCATACTTTAGATATTTAAGTTCATTCCATTCCAATTTTACAATGCTTAACTTTACTTCAATCCATGCGTGAAAACCCAAAATATAGTTCTACTTTCAAAACATGCATTTCGAATGAAACAGAGAATGTAATATTTCTTCATACGTATTTTTTTTTTTTTTCAAACAGAGATTTCACAATATATTTCAAACACATGATTTCAAATGAAAACCATACCATTTGTGGTAATTAAAACAACTTCTATTGAACTCCAATAATTCTTTTACAACTTCCTTTTCGTTCATCAAATACAACTTACAAAATATACATCTCTCACATTCAAATGTAGGTTCCATTTCCAAAACAGAGCAACTTTCCACCACAAATAATGTTACAATGCCATCCACTTGAAGTGGGAAATTTCACAATAAGGAACCCAAGGAGAAACTACAAAATTTGTCTTCATCCTCAGCTCAGAACAACAACAAGAAGATCCACCATATATCTTTTGATCACAACAAAAAAAAAAGGAGGAGAGGCAACACTCTCCACCCAACCAAGAATTCCAATGAAGAGGAGAAGTCATCCTCCTCATTGGCCCTGAGCCCCCAACCACAAAGCAATAAGAAATGTATTTCAACTCATGAGCAAAAACTGGCTTCCACAACACAAAAATAGTTTGCACAAATAGAACACAGTCCAAATACATACTGCAATTTACAACCACATGAAGAACAACAACCAATACTTAGGCTTCATCATGCACAAGCCAAAGGAGAAAGACCTATGGGGGAAGCTGCTTATACCTCCCAATGGGGAAATGGGTGTCCACCTTAAAATAAACCATATATATATATATATATATATATATATATATATATATATATATATATATATATATATATATATATATATATATCAAAACCCTACTTGCCCTTATGCCTCCCCAAGTACCCCTTATACCTCCCATTCTCTTATGCCTCCCCACACTCTTATGGCACCCCATAATGAGTAAAGAAATGCAAGCTATTTCTTTTACAAGGTGGAACCCAATCCCAAACTCCCTCCACAATAACACTTATACCTCCCCAAAACTCTTATGCCTCCCCACAAGAGATCCCCATAGTCTTCTCCTACACCATACCTAGGCAATCTACCCAACCAGCCAACAACATACCAAAATATTCAAGCATTCACATATGCATAAAAAAAGGAGAACATTATAAAGAGCCAAGCTCCTACCTCTCCATGGTAGAGTTTTCTCCAAAGGTTCAACAACAATTTTTTTTCCAATCCAAATAGTCCAAAAGCTCCAGCAATCCACAAGCATTCAACAAAATCTCTAACTCTCTTCAAATTACAAGAGCTCAAAACCAAAATAAGTAACCAAAAATGAAGTCACCAAATGAAGTAACCCCCTCAGTAACCCCCAAAACAACAAAAGAATTCGAATAAATAGAAAAGGAGGGAGGAGGATGAGGTGGCTCCATGTAGGATGCCACATCACTCATCCTCCACTCCACCTCACAAGTCAACTTCAAACTCAAAGCACAATTAAAAAGGTGGGTGAATGAATGACATTTTACTTACACACACACAAATCAAGTCCACACCCCAAGGACCAAAATTAATTTCATGCAAGAAGGTGCAAATAAAAACTTACAACTTGCCTTCCCAAAATACATAATAAGGCCTAGTTTTGACTCCCCAACCCATAGGTAGGGTTGGTGTATCAATTTAAGAGGTGTGGGACAAGTTTAACTTGTCCCACAAGCCTCCAAAATCAGCCCCTAAGGACAGATCCGAATTTCAAAAGGAAGGTGGAGTGTTTCACACTCAAAATTACTTACACATTACTTATAACACATAATCCAAGAGCCATCAGCTCTAATAAATGCATTCTTTTGACCCATTTTAATTTATTTAACAACATGATTACTCACTAATCTAGACACAAATAAAATAAATAATAAAGGGAAAATACATCACTAAAATCCACATACTAAATTTAAACAAAGGAACTAAATAAAAGAATACACATAACCCCTTGGTCACATTCGAAGGTGATTCCCCCCATGGGGACCCCTAACATCAATTCAACACACACACACATAACAAATACATGTTGCCATGGTGACCCTTGTTGAATTCATTTAGGATTCCAATGTGGTTGGTCTCCAATCCCCGATGTTTGTTGTGACATGTTTACCTGCAAAACACAAATACCTCCTTTGGCCTTGTGGCCGCATCAAATCATCCAAAATAATTATACAATAATCTCCAAGGTCATATATATATATAAATCCAAACATCATCAAGCAAGTAATGACATCATTTACAATTTCCTCAATAACCATATGATCATAAAATTAGTTCAATTTTCTAGGTTTACTCAATATGACAACATATCACATGTACGAAAACACACACACACACACACACACACACACACACACACACACACACACACACATACCAAGCATTGTATCAACATCAATATAAAATGTCTCTAATAATCCACATGCATCATATATGAATCAAATCAACCATAGTCCATGATCTCTAATGAAAGCTATAGTAATGTCCATGGGTCGAGTTCAAGTTGTGATTTAAGCGATCCACGGGGAAAAGTTCGAGAGAGTTGGATTAGTTGTAGGAACTATCGATTATGACTTCGTGCCCAATAGACATATCAAGTCTACTGGTACAAAACATCTAGCAAGACGAGACGCCCGTGAGTTTCCCAATTGTTATCCATTTCCCCCTAAGAAAAATGGACAATGGGGACCTAACAGGACTCGAGCACCGAAAGGGACTTCACAGGACAATCTAGGAATTACAGGTGAAAATCATATTTTCGAGAGCATTCGGGAACATTTTGGGAGTTTGAAACCATTTGAGGAATTTTTCCTCTTATGGGTTTTGAAAGAGACTCAGGTTGCTCTTGAAATGAAGTGGGTCCCTACAGGCCCACATCTAGCCAGGAATGGGCTTGAATGGGAAAAATTACAAAACCTAGTTTTCATACATTTCAATAAGCCTCCATGGCCCCTGGCATTGAGAAATATTCTAAAAGATCCCAAAAACTAGGAGGCCCAGAGCTACTCGGAGAGATTAGTCATCGTATTGAGGGGACCAACTTTCGGGGAGCTTGGGCAAGCTCATATTAGCTGGGTGAGTGTGCAATCATCTCGATGCATATGGAGATGGATCAGAAAGGACAAGAAAATCCAACTCGATGAGTCCGAGGTCAAGCTAATGGAATAGAGATGCATGACAAGTTGAGGAGCAAGGGAGCTTAGTCGCGAGCTCATGAAGAGTTTGGGTGACTCGACTCGGGGACAATAGAGGTTGAAGAACTCAAATATGGGCCAAGCCTATGTGAACTCAGGGTGTAGGGACGGAAAAGAAAGGAAGGCTCGAGCTTGATCTGAGCGAGTTGGTCCAATATGAAGTGTGGATGGGAGGGATCTCGAGGGTTTCAAAGTTGGAGTGTAGTAATCAAGGCTCGATCAATACGTGCGGAGCTTGCTTGATGGAATATTTGTGAGGATGGATCGATGCATCGAGCTAATGAGGTGAACTCGGCACGACATGACGTGTTAGGAAAACAATAGGTCGAAGAAGGCTCATTGGAGCGTGCGAGCCAGGGACTTCAAAATTTTTGAGTTTGGAGATTGGGGATTTTCGAATTCGGAGCACGGTGTGTTAAAATACCAAAATGGTAGGCTAAATTTCTCCGAAGGCATAGAATCCCGAAGTCTAAAGCAGAAGCTTCAAGATTCAATTCTCTCAATGAGTCAACGAACGATGTGACACAATTTTTGGGGATGATAACTTTGGAAATCGGCAAGGAAAAAAATCTGAAATGGTGACTTAAATTATCTGAACTCAAAAAAACCCAAAACCTGAAGCCCATGGACATGTGGCGAGCTAGTTGGATTTCGAGAGTGAGGAGACTTTGGGGATCGGGCAAGTGATCGGTGAGTTGGGGCATTGGAATCCTAAAGTTCGAAGCCAATAAAACTTTGAAATCCCGAAAGGAGCCCCGAGATCACAAAGATGATTTGTTTGGGGATTCAAGTGGGTAGATGAAGACATTGGGCATCAACCCATGCACAGAGTTGGTGGTGTGTGATGGCTGATTTGCATTCATAGAGGAGCTCGGTAGGTGGGTAGAGTAACCCAAATGGTGGCCCAAACCAAAAATTGAATAACTTGAGCATTCCGTACCAAAATTTAATAAAATTGTACTCATTAGAAAATAATTTCAAATAGGAGTTTAATGGAAGGATTAAATTTCAGAGATTAGGGGGTAGGTGAAGAATGGGCTCAAGAAGTAACCTGGAGAGAAATGATGGCAACTTCCCTTATACTCCTCCATTTTTGACAAATTTATAGTCATTGGAAAGGTATTTAGGAACTCTACAGCATGGGATGATCAGAAATGGGAAATTAATGAGTGAGGTAGACAAGAAATTAGGATGAATTTTAGGATGCTCGAGGTCATACCTAGGTGCAATCATGAAGTCCATTTCTTCAAACACAAGGTAGGGTACAAGAGTATGGATTTTTGTAGGTTTTCCCACTATTGTAGGGAAATAATGGTTATTTTTGGTTGGTTTTGGAGAAATTTTGGAAATTTGTATTCTCTCTCTCATGCTAATCTTCTTCTATAAATTTTAAGGAGGGGCTAAATAAAAAGGGTTGGATACTTTGCAATTTCCCTCCCTTCTTTCTTGTTTATGAGAAATCTATGGAGTTTCAAACCTCCCTTTTCACATTGTAATACAAATTTCATGCCTCTTTCCCCTATTTTAATGTATTAAATAGAGTTATTGGAGAAATAAAATCAAATCTATGGATGTTTTCAACCCTCCTTTGTGTTTTATTATATCTTATCTGATCTTTATTACTGATTTGAGGTTCTTACACATTATCATATTGTCATTGCAAGGTCTCAATGGTGTTGTGTTTATTGAAAATTGGGTTTGTAGCAGGTGTTTGGATATGTGGTGCTTGATCACCCTCCTAATTTACTTGTTTTCATTTTCATGTAATGCGGGATTTCTAACATTTCTTCTTGGTGCACCACCTTCCCTTAGATTAGTTTTCATTTTCATGCAATCCTTCTATCTTTTTCCCCTGGAAAAGCATTAGAGTAGGGTTAGAGTATCCATTCTCTGCACTTTGGAGTAGTTGGCACTAGGTTAGGACAGAAGCCGACCTTCTCTGGAGAGCTATCCCATTTCGCAAAGTCCCACACTTTAGGATAGCTCCATGTTTTACAAATCACATTGACTACCTAGTTATTCACATGTAATAGTTCGGGGTGCTAGGATTTTTCACAATAGGAACCTCCAGTAAGATATCCCTACATCTCACGAAATCAATTTTACTATACCACCAACAAAGGACAGGAACTCTCACATTACACATGAAAGTATTTTAATTGTGATTTAGATTTTTATATGCTAACCTATTATTGGATCTTTATTGGTTCTATATTATAAATAGATTGGATAATTATAAATAAGGGGTTTGATTCAAATGATAATATTATAAACAATTGGATATTTACTCCGCTAACTAAATTTGAGATATTAGGGACGCCTGAATATTTAAATTAATGATGTGATGGAGAGACTCATTTCTTTATAATAAAAGTGAGGAGAAGAGACATATATTTTTAGAAATAGGGATGATTATGAATTCTTCCAAAAATGAAAGGAAAGTGACTTATAGAATTGATTATTTTATTCAAAGATTTGGAGAAAATGGAAGTTTTTTTTTAATATTTTCCAAGATATCTTGGAAAAAAAATCTTCTCACTAAAATTTAAAGGAAGCATAATGGTGTGATAATAAAAAATTTGGGAGTGAGAATTAACTTTTCCATCCTCATGTCTCATGATTTTATTTTCGTTAGTGTTGATTTTAAAAGTACAATTTTTTTAATTAATATTCTCTAAAGGCATATTGTAGGTTCTCCAACTTTGTAAATTTTTAGCCACAAGAGGTAATACCTAGTAATGCGAATTTGTTTTTGGCCGAATTTAAAAACTACACATTAAATTGGTTTTCAACCTCATGTGAGTCAGCAATACCTCAATGATATAGAGATAGACTTAAAATATGAGTTATTTTTTATAATTAAAAAGAACTAATGTGATCCCTTAACACAAAATATACACCACGATGAATGAATTTATAGAGACCACACATTTAAATGTAAAGACCATGGAGTGTACAATGAACAATAATCGACACACTAAATGAAAAATCCTCAAAAATGGTGCCAATTTGTTAGCACTCAAATCTACACTTTTGTGTAAATGAGTGAAGGAAAGATACTACACCATTGCAATGACTGTTCCTTGATAATTAGGAATATATTTGAGGTAAAAATTAAGGATGTAGTCAACCCCGTACTCTTTTTACTTTTTGAAACCTAGGAGAGAGAACCTTAACAACCGTAAAATAGGAAAATATCATGATATTGACAAGCGAAATACAAAAGAATAAACAAACAAACTTAACCATAATGATTTCCCACCGAATTTTTGTCACTAGCAAGATAATCACAAGTTATTTATAATTAGGAAAAGGTTGTATACATGGCTATGCTTATAATGAAATATATCTATAATTTGTGAGATTATTATTCTAAAGACACACGATTATCATAGGAAATCTCAAATACTTGAATCCATAATTGTAATAGAAAATATCTCTAGAAAGAATTTACAAATTTAAATGAAGATCTCATCATGATACTAAGATTGAAATATAATATTGTAAGGATTTTGGTCAAATAAACTATGATTAGTTCTTTGAATCCATTAGGTAGATAATTTTTAATATTTAAACAAATTAAACTAGTGAAAAATAAATAGATATAATAATTTAAAACTTCATAGTAGTTTAGACTCACAACATGTAAATATTACACAAACATCTCATTGTATGCCATAATAATGTGTCACAAAACATTAAAAATATTTGTAGGAAATATAGAGGACTAAAAACACATGTTTTTTATAATTTCACTTCTAAATAATGACTACACAACACACACACACACACAACAATTTCATTACCATGTGATGATTTATAATCATGGAACATCCAACATAGTTGTAACACATTCTCAATATTTCATGACAAATATAGACCTTGAAGCCATCAATAACAAGAGTTTTAAATTAATAAAAACAAAATTACTTTAGGAAAGGGAATAGTCCATGAGCCAAAATACCTAGATGAAGAATTGTTGAACATTAATTGATACACTATTTGTGTCCACCTAAGGAATGAAAAGGTCCCAAGAATATTCTAAGAGTTCTACATCAAAGGCATATAGGAGAAAAAATTTTTCATAAGAATAAGTCACCTGATCTACCAATCCTACCTATTTGTTTTCAAGGCATGGATTATTCACATAGCTTCATGAAGTATAGAATGAGAAGTGGTGGTAGATCAAGAGAGAAATCAACCATTTATATAATTATTTGAAGGGAAACATACAATTTAGATTTTAAATGCAAGATATTATCCTATGCAAATAAAATGCATCAATAGAGAAGAGAATGTATAAAAAAATTGAAATCAAGGAGAAAGAGGGGAGAAGAGATTTTTCATTTATCAAGATATATTAGTCTCAACCTGAAGGAGAAATTAGAATGTTTCATTTTTAAGATGTGGATTATTCAATGCAAATTTCATAGGAGAATAGACCTAAAACTATGTCACATACTATTCACAAATTACATCCTAACTCTTCCCTAATATATGATTAATGTGTATAACTTTAAACAATATTTCCAATTCCACATATAGATCCAAAACAATATCTCATATGAAAAATAATGAGAAAAATAAGAATTGGATTTTACCGTAATGCCCGCAAAAACGACGTTCAGAGAACACGCTTCAACCTAACACTTAACCCGAAAATGTGACTAATTTTTTTTTTTAAAGTTATAAAGAAGGTTACAAGGGTGCTTGACCATTAGGGTTCATTACTCAAACATTCCATAAGAAGACAACAAGGATTAATTAACTTGATTAAATGTTTTCGTCTCTTCAATTAAGTTCAAACCTAACAAGGTTAACCCTATGCCAAAATTATTAAATTCATTACTTTAATAGCTTAAAGGATCCTCTAATAAATTTCTACACACACTAAGGGTTTTAAAAGGGACATCACACCCTAGGCAATTAAATGGCCCCACTCACCCATCTACACATACCCTTAAGGATTTTACATTAAACATTTAAATTACATTTCTTCTTAATAAAGGTAGGGTCAATTCTCCACCCTTGGATCAAATCCATCTTAGCCACTAGATCCTAGGGTTCTCAACAAAGCCCTAAAATCCTTATGAAAGTCTATTAAAACCTTTTCTCATTCTAATCTTCTCATTTGGTTCATTTTCTTTTGTTAAATTTGCAGGTTGGAGAGGAGGAAGCCATGGGAGCAAAGGGAAGGAGCCATGGAGGAATTCTACATGAAGATTTAGTCTAGGTTTAGCTTAGTTTTGTCTTTTATTTTTGTAATCTATTTCCTTCAAGGATTGGGAGGAGTTTCCTCCTCCAATCTAGTTTTATTCCAAGATTTTAGTGTATTGGGTTTAAATTTGGGGGCAAACCCTACCCCTTTGATATAAATGAAAGAATGCTTTTAGATTCACCATTTGTGTGTTTTGTTATTCCAATCTAAGCATTTCTCTTTATTTTACTTGTTGGTAGTAATAGGTTAAATTTTACAACTTAGAATTTAGTGATAAACTAGACAATTTCATGCAAAGACACGGGTCTTTGGAATTACGTCATAAGTGACAGAACCACCACTTAGAGTAGACCGGCGGTTTTGGGACCGCCCTCCAAAGTGGCGGTTGTGAAACTGCCGCCTTACTTGGGTGACAAACACAGGGACCGCCACCTTCACTCGAGCGGTGGTTACGGGACCACTCTCTGCCTTGCAGGCGACATCATTTTTGAAAAATAGAACCATAATGCCAAGAATTTTACAAAAACTTAAAGTTGTTAAAGGATGTAAAAATGCATTTTAAGTTGTCTTTGTTCATTTCAAAGTTCTAGAATTGAGATTTATTACTCATTTACTCATTTCTTAGTTAAGTCTAGTCATTTTAAAGTATTTCCATTTTTAATAAAATTCATCTACTTATAAGAATAATTTCTATTTGTTTAACTAGATTCTTTCTTCCATTACAAGAGCAAGAAGGAAATTAAATCTATTTCATTACTTTGTCATTTCCTTACTATACAATCAATAGTTCTAAATGCAATATATTCTAGTTTGTTCTCTCTTTCCTTTTTCTACAATGTTCATACATTCAATATAACCATATTAACTTTATTTTCCATACAATGATATTTTGTAAACAAATTCAACTTCTAACAATCTCTACATTTTCTTCTTTCTCACATTTACAATACAATAACTACTCAATGAAAATATACTTTCTTTTCATTGTAAAATAGCTTAATCTTTTAATACAAGCACTATTTTTCTCACAACACATCCAAGATTTCAACAAGGAGAAAATACTTTCTTTTATATTTGCAAAACTAACTCTACAATATTTACAATGAAGAAGACTTCCTTTTTCCATTTCCTAACTAAACCATACAAATCTTTCTTTCTCTTTTCAATATACAAATATTAAATGTAAACTCCTTTCTACAAGATTACAACAATGTTCTCCACTTGATGTGGGAAGTCATACAAAATTAAATACAAGAATGAATACATTATTACAATTTCTTCCACTCTAAGTGGGTAAAAATACAAGGAAGTTTCACATGGTCACCAATAAGACTCCCATGCTCCAAACACCAACAAGGTAGATTTTCCAAGAATTTTCTTGATTCACAACAAAATAGGGGAGAGGCAATGCTCTCCACCCAACCAAGATACCCAATGGAGAGGAGAAGCCATCCTCCCTATTGGCCCCCGAGCCCTAACCACATTACAATGGGAGAAGATCTCAACTCATGGCAACTACTAGCTTCCACAATACTTAACATATAATTTCACATTCATTCCATTTACATACAAACACAACAACAACTCAACAAGAAGAAAATCACTCAAAACAACAATATAACAAGGCTTATCAAGAAAGCCAAAAGAGTAAGACCTATGGGGAGGCCACTTATGCCTCCCAATGGGAATGGGTGCCCACCTAAAAGCCTCCAATGCAAAAAAAAATTCCCCTACCAACTCTTATGCCTCCCTCAAGTACCCCTTATACCTCCATACACTCTTATGCCTCCCTCAAGTACCCCTTATACCTCCCTCATAACAAGAAAAATAAGAAATGCAAGCATTCCTCATACTAGGTGGGGCACCCAACCCAAACTCCCTCCTCAGAAAGTGATCTCTTATGCCTCCCTACAAGAAAAAATCCCCATAGTCTCCTCCCACTCCCAACTTAGGCATTCTACCCATACCCAACAAGCATTCCAAAGAAACAACAACATTCAACACAACATATACACACATACTGATAAAACAAGTAACATAATTTAAACTAAAAGTGAAGGCTCTTACCTCTCCATGGTAGAGCTTGTTCCAAGTATGAAGTTCCAAGCTTCTCAAAGATCAAGTAAGCATCCACAAAGCTCCAAAAATCCACAACTCTCTCAAAATCCTCTTACTCTCCAAAAATTCAAGAGACTAAAAATGATTATCCAACCCCAAAACAAGCAACAAGAATTCAATAAATAGAGAAAGAGAGGGAGGGATGATGTGGCTCCAAGTAGGATGCCACCTCATTTCCTCTCCACTCCACATCACTTGGTCAACCTCATATTCTAATGCACAATTAATAAGTGGTTAGAGGAATGACAAGAACCTTACACACTCCATCTAAGCCCACTCCCCCAAAGGACAAAATTAAAAATTTGAAAGAAAGTGCAATTAACATTTAACGTTTTATCCCCCAAAACACCTAAAAAAATCCTAAATTTGACCCCCCAACCCATAGGTAGGGTTGGCATGGGCATTTAAGAGGTGTGGGACAAGTTTGATTTGTCCACAAGCTTCCAAATTTGAACTCTAAGGCCAAATTTATTTTTTTGACTTGCTTGAAGATAATACGACACTACACAAGTTCTCTAGGGAATAACCAACTAAAGACATGCTTCCACAACACGGACCCACACTGGTTACAGATAAACATGAGGCACACACTAAGGACACACTGGTTCATCTAAAGTATGCAATTTTACAAACAAGGTCTTCCCACAGAAGGTTTCTTTAGAATCATGTTTTAGCTGTAAGTGCTTTTACATTCTTTACTTTCCCCAGAGAAATCATGATAGGAGAATCTGAAGTTCATGTCTCCTTTGAAGAATTTTCTCCTACCTTGTTAATGTTAATATACAGTGTAAACCAATTATTGGATGGCAAGAGGTTACTTCATTTACTTGATTAACTTATTCATTGGTTAGGAGGCAGTTAGTTTCTCAAGGCTCTTAACTTCATCAAATTGTTTTCAGCGTTGTGCTTTTAAACATGTATGTTTTACCCTTTTAAGCGGTCATATTTTTATTTTATTTTATTTTTACAGTACATGACTGTCTAAGACTTGGATTCATCATTAAGATCTTATTAGTGGTTAAAAAGGATTTCATTGGGGCAAGAGTCTAACCAGAATTATTAAAGGTTTCACTTGGGCTTCACTTGAAGAGATAGACATAAGTATACTGTTTACTTTTTCAACGGGCAAGATAGATCGAAGAGTTTCTTAGTCAAGTTCCTTCTATTTATTATAATCTTATTATCTTCCAAGAATTCAATCATTGATTTCACCTTAAGACCGTTCTAAGGATTTACCACAATAAGAGATTGTTGATTAGTTTAAGTGGGATCACAAGGTATATTTGTTTCTCTTGTTTTCTTTTTGCTAGGTTCAAAACATAGTCCTCTACCAAACGACACATGACCAAAGGTAACCAAAGTGATGTAAGTTGATTCAAGTTTAGATAATTATAATTAGGTTGACAATTCAAGGATAAATCATATTATGAAAAGTGAAAATTCAACAAAGGATACGCATGTCAAAACAAGTTCATTTAATCTTATTGACAATAGTATTTCTCAAATTGACTTTCAAACGATAACAACAACCTACATGAGAACAATACAAAATTATAACGCAATGCCTTCTAGATAGTCTCCACAATTTCCATACCAATGTTGTAAAGCAAAAGAAAAACATTCATACAAATGTGAGTTCTAAGAAGGTGGAATCCACTTTCTACACGTGTTTCTTTTTCTCTCTCTCTTTTTTTTCTTTTCTACTCAGAAATCCTCCTGCACATTTGTTAGCACATGTCAGTTCGCAAGAACTGAGCACGATAAAAGCTATAACATTAAGACAATATGTTGTTATCTAACTGTTTCAAGGAAGAAAAAGACACCGTTGATTATGAAAAATAATCTAAGAGTCTAAACAAGAGCAATTAAAGAGTTGTCCAAAAGCATAAAATGTCTAAATAAAAGGGACGGCACTAACTCTATTTAATTATCATTTTCTCATAGGAGCAGTTAATAAACATCATAGTGAATTTCACCCATATCACAATAATGATCGTCATTTTAACAAGATAACATTTCGAAACGAAAACAATTACAAGAAGAGAATTAATTTCAAACGTGATCATGTCCTATTTGTTTAAGTTAGTTCACCAAGCCAAGGATCCACTATGCCTTTGGAAGATCCCAAACAATCAATCGACATGAGAATATCTAAACCAACATGACTTATTAATATTAAGATGATGTGCCTATATGATTAATTTTATGTCAAGTACCGAATAAATAAATTGGAAAGAAAAGGGATGAAACGCACAAATGACCTCGTATGGGTCACATCCTATCCTAACAATCCTTCTATTAAACTTTCTTCTAATCAAGAGAGTGTCTTAAAAAAGGACAAACTTGGCAAGACCAAACATAACCATTATAAATCTTACGGGAGGGTTACTCAATCATTCACAAGAACACAACACAGATACATAGCTTCGAAGGATCGTCGTCAACAACAAGTTGACTTAAACCTTTACGGTCAATACATAACCATTCTACTACAATGACAGCAAGGAGGTGTATCACAACGATCATCACACAAACCAGTCAACCAATGAGTTTCCAAACACACCAACCTCTAAGTCACAGAAGAATGAAATTTAAGCATCTTTACGGAGCAAAACGTAGAGTAATTTCTTACGCATAAAACCAACATCCCAATTTTAAGATTTGAAAACTTCCTCACTAATGATCAAGTAGATCTTGTATCCTCCAACATGTGTGAAACAAAATCAAGGTAAGAAAAGAGTATTTCCTCTGACATTTTAAGCTATCCAAAAGAAATGTGAGTATCGTCAAAAGAAGACATTCCATAGGATCAGCTACATTCCTCAAAACATACAACAGTCACCAAGGGAGAGAAGGTGATTCCAAAGACAACAATCTCCAAACGGTGAACATGAATTGATATCAAATTATGACGATCAACCATGACACTCGAAGAATAAAAGTATTTCTTCGAGCGATTCATAACAAATAACAAAAGCAACTAACCTAGTTGAAAGTAATATCAACTTGGCTCAATTCAAAAATTAGTCAAGCTAAGCACACACCAAGCCAACCGGGAAGGGTTACTAGAACCTAAAACAACTGAAAGAAAAGGATAGAGACAGGAATAGCATCATTCACCTATACACAATGCACTCGCAGTACTCAATCACCAATTCGCAAATACCCAACATAAACCAGAACTACAGATCTCGAACCGAAACAAGAATAAGAACAAAACAGGAACTATAAAGTTGAGTCCAACGACAATGTTTGATAAAACATTCAAATCGTGAGACCAACACAAAGAACTCGGGAATTTTCATTACAGGAACCCCACCTCTTTTGTTTTATTAGTCTTAAGAACAAAGTTCACCCAACTAATATTTATTAAAACCCAGAAAACAATATAAAGGCTTCAACCAGCGCAATCATTTCTAACGCCAAAAAAAAAAGAATACAAACGAGCAAGGGAAGTGGAAACCAAACAGCATACCATCACACGAGACATTTATATGAAGAGTAGAGTTATTTAATGATTCAGTTAAATAACAAAGCATAAGAATCAATGGTATAGAGAATATCGTGCCTGATTAAGCTCCCGCAGTCGATAACAAGATGGACGGGGCTGCAAATGATAACCCAACCAGTGCAACTTCTCTTCCTCAGCCTGCTGAAGGTCCAAACTCTGTTAACGGCCATGCTCTTGTCTTCATAAAATCAATTGTATAGTCCGCAATGTGCATCTCTGCCCATAGTTCGGTCGGGTCGCATATTCCTCTCGGCCATGGTCTTCATATATCTCAGCTTTGACTGAAACAACACCACCACCAAGATCTCCCATATGCATCTGATTGTTTATGATTTGGACCTCCTAACCTTGGTGCTCTCATAATAGGAGCAGCCCTAGTCTATTATTAAATAAAATCCCGTCTCTGACATAAGGCAATGGACCACTGTAAGCAGCCTGCAACCCTGCCCGATCACAATCATAGATAGGAACGACATGGAACTGATACCGATGGTATGTAGAAGGAGCATGGCAAGCCCCTTTCGCTGCAGTTTTGAGTTCAGCCCGGAAGAATCGAACTAGCACTACTGATCATATAATGAGTATCCCGCCAAACAAATAATGTCAATTATGTAGTAAATTTGATCTGACTCATGAAAAATACAATCAAGAATACAAAACATGTGGTGGGGCGAGAAACATTTTTTTGTTCTTGCACCATTTGGCAAAAGTGATGGGAAGCAATGTAAAACCCGTCCATTGCGAAGCCTGCTTATTGTTGTACCATGAGAAGAAACCACAAGGCATCGTTTGCCTGCAGGTCTTGGCAACACATACCATTCATGCTTGAGGTGGGGAGGAATATCCACCATCCACTCGCGGCATGGCATGAGGCAAGCGAGAACCTTAACCGCGTGCCCTCGCACCCTTTAGAAATCCTAATGATTCCACTCACTCCCGTGGAAGATACAGAACAACCACTCTCTGTAAAACCATCCATTATGTCTGTGTGGAAGTAAAGCGAGCTAATAAAGGCTGGTAATGGTGTGGATACAAAACAGATGACAAAGCTTCCGAGGAGAAAGGCTCCTCCAATCAGTAAGCGGGAGAATCCTGAATTTGAGGATGCGTTGATACTGAACAGAAAACAACCTAGTTGGACAGCCTGCTGTTGGAGGCGCTCACGAAGGCTTCTGCACTACCAAATGTAGCATGCACCTCTGTTGTCATTTGCAATACATTGTGTAGTGTTCTCTATTTCTTATTGCAAAGAGTTGGAGATTCTTGTGGATCCCTAATCTCGAATCGCAGGAGAGGATACCTCAAATCGGAGGAGGAAAAAACAAAACCCAATTGTAGAAAATGGGTGAAGCGAGAAGAGGCGCGAAGCATTACCCGGCCTCAAGATTTGATCGAGCTTCTTCCTTGTTAAATTCACCACACAGATGAAGCGACTTTCCAAAATGAAAAGGCAAGATAGCTCAACTAAAACTTTATCTCGTCCTTCTACTACGGCTGCAAGGTTTTGCAACCACTGATCACGACTGTGGTCGCGTGCAACCAGAACATCAGAGTTCAGCACCAACGGTTCCTTGGGATCGCCCTGCGTAGCAATATCGCGCACTTAGCTCTCTCTGGGGCCCGATTTTTGGGATAAGTTTACTTCTCTCGACCTGTAGCTGCTGCATAAAGCCAAACACTTCCTCACGGCACTTTCTAGGAGAATTTTGGTTCTACGCTCCACTGAAACTACCTGTACAGCACGATTTTTGAGACCCACACCCACCCACGCAACATCAGGGCGGTAGACCTTCATTTCACCATCAATGAATCCACTTTGTCGAACGCGCCAATGCAATTCATCTGTTGCAGCATTAGAACACGCCAAGAAGGAGCAGGTCAAAATGAGGTGACAGGGTTATAAATTATGGTAGGTTGGTGACAGTTGGTATGTTGAACAATGAAGATAGTTGGTGGAGGCCCAACCACACACCACTTGCCAAAAGGACAGAACAACAACATCCCACGGAACAGCTTCTCCCTCACGCCAGGCAGGTCGCAGAAAAGGAAGCCCATGCCCGGGGGGCATTACATTCTCCTCCCCTTAAGAAAGCATCGTCCTCGATGTGACATAACACAATGGAAAAGAAATGGTTCGCAACCAAGAACAGGTACAGGAGAAAGTACACTTTATGGTTTAAAATTTTAGTTGATTAAAGCACGGCCACAGGGTAGCCTTAGGAACATTTGGTAGAAATTTTAACTTTCAATGTTCTGTGAAGATTGGCAGTTCTTTCTTGTTCATTATTTCATTTGTCTCTTTCCATTAGCACTATTCTTAGTTTAATTTCTTTTAAAATTTCATCATTGCAGAGTTTTGGTTCATTCTTTATTGTGGGTGCCCAACATGAACTGTTAACACAACACCCTATCGGTTCACAAGACACTACAGACTCACAAGCACGCAAGTATATACTTCAAGGCTGTATTACACCACAAAAGGTTACTCAAATACGGAATGGATTAGGCACAGTCCACATAACATAGTACACGTCACACATCTATGACTGACATATAAAATACTCAAACAAAAGAGTACTACAATCCACCAGACATTTCCTCAATTTGCATCAATGAAAACTCACATAACACCAAACCATGCTACAGGTACGTAGTGTCCACAAGGGAATCAATGACATATCTACAACATCACAACACATATCCATCTGACATGAGTAACACATACATCAAAAGACCACTACCAAACATCACAATAACTCAACATATATCCTGAAACATCAACCATATAGACAAATATCATAAGCCTCCCTCAAACTCTTATCATAAGCCTCCCTCAAACTCTTATGCTCTCCCGAAGTCTCTTATGCCTCCCTCAAACTCTTATGCCTCCCTCAAGTCTCTTATGCCTCCCTCAAACTCTTATGCCTCCCTCAAGGAGGCCGGTTGACCCTATGGCCCAAGGCACATAGAGTTCGAACACTCCTAACCCAAGTGACATAATAACGCGTGGTTCAACAACCCGCTAGTTATCTGTAACTCCTTGGGGCGTACCCCTATACAACGAAGCGGGTCCATAGGTCCAACCATCCATGGTGCATCCTATGACCCTATTCCACACATCACGACAATAGAACCAGCACAACAATCCAATCCAAAGTGCCAAGTGGCAAAGTACAAGCCTTGGGCAAGGCGGTAAGAATTCCAAATTTAAAAGAAGACCCCAAATCAAGCTAAATAAATGGCCAAATAGCCATAGTTAGTATCAAAATCCCCATGTTAGTGCCACAAACCAAGGAAATGCCCAAAATTGTAAAGCATGGCAATCAAGAAAAGCTGCTGGTCCTCACAAAATAAAGTAAAAGCTCAATTTACGAATAAAATCAACTTATAATAATGTCACATTACGATAACTGTGTGGCCTTATCTAGCCACCAAAGGGGTACTCAACGAGTTGCTAGCACTCGGAACATCGAGCCTCAGCTCGTAAAATACATATCAATAATACAACTGTCATCACCTCCATCTGAATCATCCCGCCACCACTTCGACAAGGCTAAACATAGTCATAGATACACTAAGGTTGCATACATACAACCACATAGGGAGAGAGGAAAGAATCACATGTTATCTACTAAACCGAGTTTTGGCTCGAGTTATTGACCCATGGTACACCATTCCTCACTCTCAACATACACTTCACCGATTCCCTTTAGGGTTGGTTAGCGTAAGGTTCACAACATAACATACAACAACATCACTAACATAATGGTGGTACACACATAGCTACCATAACGTCCTACATATGGTACATATACAGGGTAGATCACGATCATACATTCACTGAGTGTAACACATCACTTTACCACATTCTGCACCCAAAGTGCAAGCACCATACGATAGGGTTCATACACTCACCGTATGACCCAAAATCACAACATGAAGCATTACATATTTGCACAGTCATACATACGATGAACATAGTACATCTCAACATAACATCTACTGCTGCATAACAAGGTGGTACACACATTTCTTCAGAACATGGTAAAAAAAACATCATGATACAACTCATTTCTTTTAACATCAATCTAGTCATACAACACATTGATACACCCATATATCACAATATGCCACAATGCTCTAACACTATGTCATCCACTATATAATTCTTTTCACACGCCACAAACAGTAATTCACACGTGAACTCTTCATAGAATCCACAAGAAGGAGAGAGAATGCTCCCATCCCCAACATATCAACATGATCACAAACACGCACAAGGTGACATACACATCACGTGCGTTCACAATATCACAATTACGACAATAATCACATCACGTTTAAAGCACATTACTCTTCCAATATCTACCACCATCATGCAACATCATCATCATCATGCAATATCATCATGTAACACCACCACCACCATGTAACATCATCATACAACACCAATCCGGCCCATAGGTTCGAGAGCATGAACCTCGCTCTGATACCAAGTGTAACTACCCAAAAATACCAACACATACACGAACAACACCGTAAAAGACAGGATAATTTTTTTGACTTGCTTGAAGATAATACGACACTACACAAGTTCTCTAGGGAATACAACCAACTAAAGACATGCTTCCACAACACGGACCCACACTGGTTACAGATAAACATGAGGCACACACTAAGGACACACTGGTTCATCTAAAGTATGCAATTTTACAAACAAGGTCTTCCCACAGAAGGTTTCTTTAGAATCATGTTTTAGCTGTAAGTGCTTTTACATTCTTTACTTTCCCCAGAGAAATCATGATAGGAGAATCTGAAGTTCATGTCTCCTTTGAAGAATTTTCTCCTACCTTGTTAATGTTAATATACAGTGTAAACCAATTATTGGATGGCAAGAGGTTACTTCATTTACTTGATTAACTTATTCATTGGTTAGGAGGCAGTTAGTTTCTCAAGGCTCTTAACTTCATCAAACTGTTTTCAGCGTTGTGCTTTTAAACATGTATGTTTTACCCTTTTAAGCGGTCATATTTTTATTTTATTTTATTTTTACAGTACATGACTGTCTAAAACTTGGATTCATCATTAAGATCTTATTAGTGGTTAAAAAGGATTTCATTGGGGTCAAGAGTCTAACCAGAAATATTATAGGTTTGACTCGGGCTTCACTTGAAGAGATAGACATAAGTATACTGTTTACTTTTTCAACGGGTAAGATAGATCGAAGAGTTTCTTAGTCAAGTTCCTTCTATTTATTATAATCTTATTATCTTCCAAGAATTCAATCATTGATTTCACCTTAAGACCGTTCTAAGGATTTACCACAATAAGAGATTGTTGATTAGTTTAAGTGGGATCACCAGGTATATTTGTTTCTCTTGTTTTCTTTTTGCTAGGTTCAAAACATAGTCCTCTACCAAACGACACATGACCAAAGGTAACCAAAGTGATGTAAGTTGATTCAAGTTTAGATAATTATAATTAGGTTGACAATTCAAGGATAAATCATATTCTGAAAAGTGAAAATTCAACAAAGGATACGCATGTCAAAACAAGTTCATTTAATCTTATTGACAATAGTATTTCTCAAATTGACTTTCAAACGATAACAACAACCTACATGAGAACAATACAAAATTATAATGCAATGCCTTCTAGATAGTCTCCACAATTTCCATACCAATGTTTGTAAAGCAAAAGAAAAACATTCGTACAACAACAGTTCCTAAGAAGGCTGGAATCCACTTTCTACACGTGTTTCTTTTCTCTCTCTTTTTTTTTTTTCTTTTCTACTCAGGAAATCCTTAGGCACATTTGTTAGCACATGTTAGTTCTTAAGAACCGAGCACGATAAAAGCTATAACATTAAGACAATATGTTGTTATCTAACTGTTTCAAGGAAGAAAAAGACACCGTTGATTATGAAAAATAATCTAAGAGTCTAAACAAGAGCAATTAAAGAGTTGTCCAAAAGCATAAAATGTCTAAATAAAAGGGACGACACTAACTCTATTTAATTATCATTTTCTCATAGGAGCAGTTAATAAACATCATAGTGAATTTCACCCATATCACAATAATGATCGTCATTTTAACAAGATAACATTTCGAAACAAAAACAATTACAAGAAGAGAATTAATTTCAAACGTGATCTGTCCCTATTTGTTTAAGTTAGTTCACCAAGCCAAGGATCCACTATGCCACTGGAAGATCCCAAACAATCAATCGACATGAGAATATCTAAACCAACATGACTTATTAATATTAAGATGATGTGCCTATAACAGTTAATTTTATGTCAGTACCGAATAAATAAATTGGAAAGAAAAGGGATGAAATGCACAAATGACCTCGTATGGGTCACATCCTATCCTAACAATCCTTCTATTAAACTTTCTTCTAATCAAGAGAGTGTCTTAAGAAAAAGGACAAACTTGGCAAGACCAAACATAACCATTATAAATCTTACAGGAGGGTTACTCAATCATTCACAAGAACACAACACAGGATACATAGCTTCCAAAGGATCTGTCATCAACAACAAGTTGACTTAAACCTTTCTGGTCAATACATAACCATTCTACTACAATGACAGCAAGGAGGTCGTATCACAACGATCATCACAAAAACCAGTCAACCAATGAGTTTCCAAACACACCAACCTCTAAGTCACAGAAGAATGAAATTTAAGCATCTTTACGGAGCAAAACGTAGAGTAATTTCTTACGCATAAAACCAACATCCCAATTTTAAGATTTGAAAACTTCCTCACTAATGATCAAGTAGATCTTGTATCCTCCAACATGTGTGAAACAAAATCAAGGTAAGAAAAGAGTATTTCCTCTGACATTTTAAGCTATCCAAAAGAAATGTGAGTATCGTCAAAAGAAGACATTCCATAGGATCAGCTACATTCCTCAAAACATACAATAGTCACCAAGGGAGAGAAGGTGATTCCAAAGACAACAATCTCCAAACGGTGAACATGAATTGATATCAAATTCTGACGATCAACCATGACACTCGAAGAATAAAAGTATTTCTTCGAGCGATTCATAACAAATAACAAAAGCAACTAACCTAGTTGAAAGTAATATCAACTTGGCTCAATTCAAAAATCAGTCAAGCTAAGCACACACCAAGCCAACCGGGAAGGGTTACTAGAACCTAAAACAACTAAAAGAAAAGGATAGAGACAGGAATAGCATCATTCACCTATACACAATGCACTCGCAGTACTCAATCACCAATTTGCAAATACCCAACATAAACCAGAACTACAGATCTCGAACCGAAACAAGAATAAGAACAAAACAGGAACTATAAAGTTGAGTCCAACGACAATGTTTGATAAAACATTCAAATCGTGAGACCAACACAAAGAACTCGGGAATTTTCATTACAGGAACCCCACCTCTTTTGTTTTATTAGTCTTAAGAACAAAGTTCACCCAACTAATATTTATTAAAACCCAGAAAACAATATAAAGGCTTCAACCAGCGCAATCATTTCTAACAAAAAAAAAAGAATACAAACGAGCAAGGGAAGTGGAAACCAAACAACATACCATCACACGAGACATTTATATGAAGAGTAGAGTTATTTAATGATTCAGTTAAATAACAGCATAAGAATCAATGGTATAGAGAATATTGTGCCTGATTAAGCTCCCGCAGTCGATAACAAGATGGACGGGGCCTGCAACAGCAACCCAACCAGTGCAACTTCTCTTCCTCAGGCTGCTGAAGGTCCAAACTCTATTAACGGCCATGCTCTTGTCTTCATAAAATCAATTGTATAGTCGCATGATGTGCATCTCTCGCCCATAGTTCGGTCGGGTCGCATATTCCTCTCGGCCATGGTCTTCATATATCTCAGCTTTGACTGAAACAACACCACCACCAAGATCTCCCATATGCATCTGATTGTTTATGATTTGGACCTCCTAACCTTGGTGCTCTCATAATAGGAGCAGCCCTAGTCTATTATTAAATAAAATCCCGTCTCTGACATAAGGCAATGGACCACTGTAGCAGCCTGCAACCCTGCCCGATCACAATCATAGATAGAAATGACATGGAACTGATACCGATGGTATGTAGAAGGAGCATGGCAAGCCCCTGTTTCTGCAAGTTTTGAGTTCAGCCAGAAGAATCTGAACTCAGCACTACAGTCATATAATGAGTATCCCCGCAAACAAATAATGTCAATTATGTAGTAAATTTGATCTAACTCATGAAAAAAATACAATCAAGAATACAAAACATGTGACTGGGGCCAGAAACTTTTTTGTTCTTGCACCATTTGGCAAAGCTGATGGGAAGCAATGTAAAACCCGTCCATTGCGAAGCCTGCTTATTGTTGTACCATGAGAAGAAACCACAAGGCATCGTTTACTGTAGGTCTTGGCAACACATACCATTCATGCTTGAGGCGGGAGGAATATCCACCATCCACTCTGGCAGCATGAACTGGCGAGAGAACCACTGACGTGCCCTCGCACCCTTAAGAAATCCTAATGATTCCACTCACTCCCGTGGAAGATACAGAACAACCACTCTCTGTAAAACCGTCCATTGTGTCTGTGTGGAAGTAAAACGAGCTAATAAAGACTGGTAATGGCCAGATACAAAACAGATGACAAAGCTTCCGAGGAGAAAGGCTCCTCCAAACAGTAAGCGGAGAATCCCGAATTTGAGGATGCGTTGATACTAAACAGAAAACAACCTAGTTGGATAGCCTGCCTGTTGGAGGCACTCACGAAGGCTTCTACCAAACTGTAGCATGCCTGTTGCCCGGCTATTTACTGTTGCAGGTAGTTGCTGTGGATCCCCAATCTCGAATCAGAGGATACCCTGAAGCAAACAAGAAACCCAACTGTAGAAAATGGGTGAACTGAGAAGAGGCGCAGAAGCATTACCCAGCCTCAAGATTTGATCGAGCTTCTTCCTTGTTAAATTCACCACCTGGACAGAAGCGACTTTCCAAAATGAAAAGGCAAGACAACTCAACTAAAACTTTATCTCGTCCTTCTACTACAGCTGCAAGGTTTTGCAACCACTGATCACGACTGTGGTCGCGTGCAACCAGAACATCAGGTTCAGCACCAACGGTTCCTTGGGATAGCCTGCAGCAGCTGTCGCACTTAGCTCTCTCTGGGGCCACTGATTTTCTGGGATAAGTTTACTTCTCTACCCTGTAGCTGCTGCATAAAGCCAAGCACTTCCTCACGGCACTTTCCTAGGAGAATTTCGGTTCTACGCTCCCTTTGAAAAGCTGCATACTGACACATGATTTTGAGACCCACACCCACCCACGCAACATCAGGGTGGTAGACCTTCATTTCACCATCAATGAATCCACTTTGTATCGAAGCACGCCAATGCAATTCATCATTGCGGCATTAGAACACGCCAAGAAGGAGCAGGTCAAAATGACGGTGACAGGGTTATAAATTATGGTAGGTTGGTGACAATTGGTATGTTGAACAATGAAGATAGTTGGTGGAGGTGCCCAACCACACACCACTTGCCAAAAGGATAGAACAACAACATCCCCCCTCACGCAGGTAGGTCATGAAAAGGAAGCCCATGCCAGTAGGCATTACACTCAATATGACTAAATATATCACATGTCGGGATTACGGATAAATAACTATGTCAAAAGTATATCAATATCAACATCAAAATTTTCTAGTATTCCATATGCATCATATAAGAATCAAATCAATAATGACAAGATATCTACGATATCTACTAACATGCTATATCAAAACTATAATATATCCATAAGTGCATACGATAGTATCAAAACAATAATTAAAAAGGTGTCAAAGGGAAGTGGGCACTACATTTACTCTTCCGACCAATATGATTTTCTTACTAAAATATTCTTAGAATTTTCTCATGTGATTAGCTAGTACCACTTATCCATGAATGTCCGGCTCAACCAAATTGATAAAATCATTCACACACAACTACTAACTACATTTTTGACAAAGTGATAAAACTACCTAAGAGGGTGATTTTGTACAAGAATAACTTTTAATTAGCCAAAAAAAGAATTATGAGACAAATTAACTTGTAGTATCCTATCATGAGGCTATTCAAATACCAACCACCATTCTTGTTGGAATATATTTGATCTCTTAAATTTATCCATGAACAATGTTCTCGACCTAGAATAAAAAACATATTTTATGAGTTTTCAGAAGAAAATTTACTCTGTCACTTGAACTATTTTCGTAGTACATCTAATTTTCTTTCCATACATATTTTCCTTGGTGTGGCTTGCATTGGCGATTGCATCATTTTTGTGTTTTTTTGCAAATCATTACTCCGGGACTTTGGTTTTGTATTTCACGAAATGTGGTTACCGCACACCTACCTACAATATTTGAGAACCCATTGAGTATTGCACCTCTATTTTTCATTTTTATCATTACCTCTCAAACTATTTCTTTGTGGCTTGATTTGTTTTGCAGTTCATCTAATTATCTTTTCACACATAATTCCCTTTAAATCACTTCTTGGTAGCTTGATATATATTCACAATTCAATCGATGATTTTTTAACGCATTTACATACAAAATGAGAACCCAAAGAGTACTATAGTTGTGGTTTTAATATTTTGTGAATAACTTGAAATTTTTTCCTCATTGTACATGAACTATATAGGCCATTCAGATAATTAAATCAATGTTCATTGTTCCCCTCAAATCACATCTTCCATGCAACATTGTATCAAATTTTATGTATTTTTTACAAATTGTCTATCTGTGACTTGAATTGTTTTGGTATTTCATCTAATTGAATTTCCTCGCATCTTCTTGCAAAATTTGAGAACCCATAGAGTATTGCAAATCTAGTTTTTTTTTTTGCGAATATCTTAAAAATTGTCGATCTCTAGCTTGAACTATTTTGGAAATTCATCTAATTGGATTCCAACATTTATTTCCCTTCAAATCATGGATTTCGCAAACCACTCTATCAATTTTTTTGTTTCATTACAAACTATTGTATCATTGTGCATCGTTCCCTTTAAATCACATCTTTTGTGGATCATTGTATACAATTTTACGTATTCCTTACAAACTGGTTCTTTGCGACTTGAATTGTTTTGGTATCTCATAGTTTTAACAACGTGCGGGAGAGATTCAACTGAAATTCAAGCGGGCCAAAAGTGTAATGTTGTTGACCAATCATATTTTAGTGTGTTGTTGGCCAATCATATTTGTTGTCAAAAGAGAAGCAAATATTATGTGGACGCCTAGCGAAACCTTTGCTTTTCTTAAAACGGAGTTGCCAATTATCTATTAATAGAATTATTTGCTTTTCTTAAAACGGAGGTTATGCTATTAATAGAAATTGAATTCCTATAAAACTTAGTAAGTATTCGCGTAAATCTGTGATTAGAATTGTTTGATAGAGAAGTGAGATAACAATGGCGGGCGGAGTAGGAATGGATGGCGGTTCAGGAAAAATTTATCCAGGCAAACTCACGCTGTTTGTGCTGCTCACGAGCATTGTAGCTGCCACAGGCGGCCTCATTTTCGGTTATGATATAGGAATTTCAGGTAATATTTTCTCGCAATTTCCTTTGCAGGTCCTTTGTTATTTTGTGTTTAAAATCCTGCCAGGGTTTGAAAATCTTATATTACAGGAGGAGTTACATCTATGGACTCGTTTCTGCTGAAATTTTTCCGTGGCGTTTACAAGCAGAGGAGGGATTCCGCAAATTTATACTGTCAATTCGACAGTCAGTTGCTAACTACTTTCACATCTTCGCTGTATATCGCGGGACTGATTGCAACATTCTTTGCATCCGGGATTACCAGGGTTTATGGACGGAAGATCTCGATGGTAATTGGGGGTTTCAGTTTCTTGATCGGTTCTGCGCTAAACGGAGGTGCCCTCAACATTGAGATGCTGATTGTGGGCAGAATAATGCTGGGCGTGGGTGTGGGATTTGCCAATCAGGTGAATATTATTTCATGGTTTTCTTTTGTTGAAAATGGGTATGCTAGCTGTTTGAATAATAATGTGGTATGGTACAGGCGGTTCCTGTTTATTTGTCTGAGATGGCTCCGGCGAGATTAAGAGGAGGCCTAAACATTGGGTTCCAGATGTTTACAACAATCGGCATTCTGGCTGCGAATTTGATTAACTACGGAACGGATAAAATCACAGGCGGGTGGGGATGGCGGGTGTCGCTGGCTTTGGCGGCGGTTCCAGCGGGGATGATGACGATAGGAGCGTTTGGGCTTCCAGACACGCCCAACAGTCTGATAGAGCGAGGTCATATGGAGAAGGGGCGTGCCATGCTGGAGAGGATTCGCGGGACTGGTGACGTGGATGCCGAATACCACGACATGGTGGAGGCCAATGAAATCTCGAAAACAGTAAAACATCCGTTCCGTAACATTTTGCAGAGAAGATACAGACCTCAGCTGGTGATGGCCATTGCAATCCCCTTGTTCCAGCAGTTCACGGGAATAAACGCCATCATGTTTTATGCGCCTGTTCTTTTCAAGACTATTGGGTTCGGAAACGATGCGTCTCTCATGTCTGCGGTCATAACTGGGGTGGTCAATGTTGTGGCCACCGCCGTCTCCATTGTCACCGTCGACAGATATGGACGGAGGTTTCTCTTCATCGAGGGCGGTATTCAGATGGCGATCTCTCAGGTAGTCATGGCGATTCTGTTGGGAGTCAAATTGGGAACTTCAGGGGAGGGAGAGATGTCCAAGGCATATTCCATACTGGTTGTGGTGGTGGTCTGCATATTTGTTTCGGCCTTCGCCTGGTCCTGGGGACCTCTCGGGTGGCTCGTTCCCAGTGAGATTTTCCCTCTCGAGATTCGATCCGCTGCCCAATCCATCACCGTTTCAATGAATCTGCTCTTCACTTTCGTTATTGCGCAGGCGTTTCTGGCCATGCTCTGCCACTTCAAGTTTGCCATTTTTCTCTTCTTTGCTCTCTGGGTGCTCATCATGACTCTCTTCGTTTATTTCTTTCTACCCGAAACCAAACATGTCCCCATTGAAGAGATGGCCACAGTGTGGAGTCAACACTGGTTCTGGACAAGATTTGTGCCCGCGCCCCACAAGGAATTACAGGAGGAGTCTCACCCCAAACCTCATGACAATACTACTGGAAATATTGCCTTCATCTGACCACTCTGCTTTCTCATTCCCATTCTTTTGTATACTCATTTGTTTCTCTATAATTTGTACTTCTCTATTTACAACTACCAGGGTTACATTCTTTTCCCCTGTAAACGGAAAATTGTACATGCTCACTCTATTGAGAGTTCAAAATCCATTTAATTCAATTACTTTAATGCTACAAAATAGAGAGTTAATTCAAAAGTTAAATCATTTATTCAATGAGTACTTGTAATTCAATGGTGCAAAAGAGTTTGAGATTGGACAATAGGCTTTCAATTACAATGTGATTTTTTGCACTTGAATGTATTTGTAAGGATGCAAAACCAACCTCATATGCATTTCTTTCATAATTTAATTAAAACAAAAATACCATGGATATATTTTAAATACGCATCAAATAAATTATTTACTTTGGGAATTAGTTGGACGGAACATGATTTTCGTCTTATTTCTCTTTTATTGCTATCTTTAAATGTTATATTTTGGTTGATTGTTGTAAACATTTTTCATACTTTCATTGTTAAGATATGTATTTTTGAATTCAATCAAGATCCTTTAAATTACCATTACTCAATTGAAATATACATTTTAAAATGCAATCGAAATCATGCAAAGTTTGCTCCATTTATTTGGTCTTGGATTACTTTCTCGCATAATAAACAAACCATCCATCTTTAAAGAAACAAACTTAGTTGGATTAATTACTAGCAATCACATGTGTTCAATGCAATGTGAACGCCGAACGGTATATGTTATTTGATTTAGAGGTATAGTTATTACTTTTGTAATTGATGTTGATAAGGGGTTTGATTGATTTTGTAAGTGTAGAAATATAGATGGGCCACGAAATTTTAAGGTTGTTTATACATTTCAAACTTGTTATAAATTCGTACATGAATACATTTGATACCATTTTCAATAGTTAATTAATTTTATAGTTGATGTTGTATGTATTTAATTCAGGTTTATTGTGTTAGTTGTGCATCGGTTGTTCGGTTGGTGTTTTGTTGGAAAAATATTTATTGTACAGTTGATAATGTGTGTGATTGATAGTTGTAGTGTAGGAATTTAGTTGAAACATTGCATTGAAATGTTGTACGTGTACATTTAATTATGTTACAGATTCGTACATTTAAAGTTGCTTTTCATATTTCAAAACATCAAATACATGTAGATCTCACTGTGCACATAATGAGACATGTATACATTTTCTTTTCATATTTCAAAACATCAAATACATGTAGCCTTTAGTGGGCATTTTTAGTTTCAATAAACATGATTACATTTGATACCCCTTGAACGACAATGTCGTTTGGATACAAGAAGTGTTGAGTATAGTAGTATTGGAGGTGCTATCAAAGCAGAGGGTAGTATTTATGACGGGTTGAGTGATAGTAGTCTTGCTTCCTCGTTTTTTCTTGCTCCGAGTGTTGGTACGTGCACCATATTTGAGTATCTCTCGAATGAAAAATTAAATGAAATGCACTGATTTGCAAGCGAGGAACTTGAGAGAAAGTCTGTGAATGTCGACCCTACCTTTCAAAGTGGTTCCAATGTCGACGGCCGGTTGCTGCAAAGTAATTCCTTACGACTTGTGGATAGTTAATCCCCAGGCCATTTTAATCGGCAATTGTCTTTGATTCCCTCTCTAAATAGGGGGTATGGGAATATGTAAAAGGTTGGAGGGATCTCAACATGGGCCATTGTATCTATCAAATTTTACAACAACAAATAAAGGTAATGTTGGTGGTTGCGTGATGATGCGTCATAGACAATTTCAGTGATTGTTTTTGTGGCACCATTCACGAGGCGTGTGTCAACCCATAGATTTGTAATAAGCACGATTTTTTGTTGTTTGCACAGACAGAACTTTGTGTTCCAACTGATCATCATCAGGATTTCCTAGGCCAGTCCACCTGTTACTTTCAGAAATGGATTGGGCAATCGGAAACGTTCAATGCCTTCAATATTTGTAGGTTGTGGGAGTCCACCAGATCATTTTTTGTAAACAAATGTGGTGCGTCCTTAAAAATATTGAGCTCTTGCTGAGTTAGTTGTGTGTCTGTGCGAGACATTAAGAGTTCCCAATCCTCAATTAGAGGGGTTGAATCTCACATGTGGAGCAGTAAATTCCGGAGTGAAACTTTTGCATTGGTTGTTCTTTGTTGCTGAAATATTGTTTGCAATGTAATGGAAGAATGAAATCCCTTCCAAAGGGTTGCTCCATAGGAATTACTTGCATAAAGAGGACTATCCAAAACCGACGGTAATTAGCCGAGGTCACCGAGGAGGATGACTGATTTGTTCCCAAATTCAGATGTTCTTGAGTGTGGGAAAGCTTCGTGGAGCATACTGTCAATTTTTCTTAGCAACTTTGGCCCGATGAAATTCATTTCATCAATAAGAACATATTCTATATGTTTCAGCGACTCTTGAAAAGACGATAATACACTACCTTCAAGGGTTTCAATTCTTTGATTGGAATATGCATGGTTGCATGGATTGTGGATGCGGAGATGTTGAATGTTGAAACACCGGTAGGGTGAGTACAAATAGAAGTGAGGGAAATGTGGTTGGTGTTGTGAATGAATTCATTTTATTTATCAAAAATGATTTTCTGTGCCATCCGTTCCTTGAATTATCAATCTTAGTGGAGGTATAAGGGTTTTGTTTGCTAAATGGTGTAGTATGGTATCAATAGTTATTTGTTGTTCGGAGAGAAAAAGAAGTGTGGAAGATGGTGGTGTGGCATGTATGTTGTTGTTAATTGTGTTTTCCTTCTCTCTCTCAATGAATGATGAACCAGTTATTTGCAAATCATGGGGACGTCATGTATGGTCCAATTATTGTGTATGTCAAAATCTTTTCCCCAACATGTCAAGAAAATATAGACTGTGTTGGTTGCGGGGTGAAGTTGTGTGAAGACCTGCCATTCTTGCAATGGTTCTTGTTGAATACTGCATTGTGCATAGAGTTTGAACTAACATCCAGCAAGTCCCGTATGTCTGCGGTAGTGCGTAAAACATGCCACGGTCTGTAGTTGTGCTTGAACATGTCCCAAGTGTCATTGATGTCATGTGGGGTTTAGCCAAATTTGGACATAATATTTCTAAAAGGCTTGTATAAAAGGAGTTCTTACCAACAGAAAAGGTCATACGATGTTGAATCCGAGCAGGACATCCAGAAATCTCGGGTGGACCTGAACAATTGCTTGTGTTGGTCACTTTTTCCATTTATCACCTTTACGGTTCTTGTTGTAGCTCCAATCTCGAGCAACTTGAATAAGTGGTAGGTGTTCCATGGTTGTTGGATGAAATTTATATGCATTGAAGAAAGCGGTTGTTTGTTGTGCATTGACGTCACTTTCAACGACACGTCTCATAATCTTTTTGCAAACATTTAATGATACAAATGGACGGTGCACATAAAAAGTGGTAATTTTTGTAGCATGTGGCATGTTTCTTGTGTGCTTTTTTCATGTTCAATAATTCTTTCTGTGAGCATTTTACGAATCGCGATATGTCTTTGGAGAATCTGCGTCTGCGTCTCTCGAGAAATTTGGATATAATTTGGTGATATGTTTACGACCGTTTCTCAGCTTTTGAAGCATATTTTACAATATACTTAAGAACGGCATGGTGGAAAGTACCGGTTGGCAATCGACATTTGCTCTCTATATGTATACCATTTTTCGATTGTGGATGTTCAATCTATCATCATTTCTCGGAAGGAGGTTCTTAATTTTTCCATCACTTTGATGTGCAAGGAAGAAGTACGTTGCGTGGCCTAGGGGTGTGTACACTCAGATCGCACTCACAGCTTGTGATTTCTTTCTATGGAGGCATGTTTGCTCACGAATATTTAGTGTGGTGCTGAACTATATTAAGCATTTCTTCAAGGTCTACATGCGGGGAGGTGGATAGAATTTGTGTTGTATCTAGCAAGCAAGGGTCATCTAGGAGTGACACTGGGAACAAAATCGAAGTGGTTGCGAAGCCGGGCGGGGTTCTAATAAGACACGAACTTAACAAAGTATTGTTTTTTCACCTCAATAACTGTTGTATCCTCCCAGTCCATGTGATGCCCACTAAAACAACCCACTTGAGACTCAAGAACAACCTAGGATTAGTTAGGAAAAATTATGGAATAATTTTTTTGTTTAAAAGAGTCTACAACCAAGTTACAAAACAACAGTTGCCACTAACAAGTTCCAGATCAATTCTAATCCACTAGAATATTCTTTCTTTAATTAACAATTATTAGAGGTTACAAGGTCAAAAATCTAGGGTTAGAAGATTTAATTAGGTTAAGAGGGTAATTTCTCACCATACCCACTCTCTAACAGCTTTAAAGATTCAACTTGATTTTACCCAAAATTAATGCATTCAAAATTTCCTAAATCATTCCCATTGGATAGGAAATTTCCTCACTTTTCCAGTTATATAAAGAAGTCCTCCTAACTCCTCATATTTTTCAAGTTATGGGTCGGCGAGGCCTTGGGGTGAAAATTTTCCCCAAGAGTGGGCCTGAGGGCCTAGGGGAAAAATTTTCCCCAAGGGTAGGTCGGTGGGCCACGGGGAGGAAAATTTCCCCATGGACGGGTCTACGGGCCGCGGGGAGAAAAATTTCCTAAGGGGCGGAAAGCCACCTTTGCACCCATGCTCCGCGAGTCTGCGGCAGGCAGACAGTGGCATCTCCTAAGCCAATGCGGGAAAAGTGGGGTAGCGGGGAGAATTTTTTTTTAACGCCCAAGGGAAAAAAGGGTAACATTCACCCGTGCCTCTTCTAATACCTTACGATGCCACATGGTAGCTCCTTATTAGCTGGGGCCGGTGGGGAAAATTTAGAAAATTTTCCCAAAAATTTCTAAAACATAAAAAGGCAAAAGGGACTGCTCCTCCGCCGTTGCCTCACGACGCCACATGGCAGCTCTTGATTGGCTACGGGCTGGTACAAGAGAGAAGGTTAAATCCAAAAAAAAAAAAGAGATAGGATTTTGTAATTTAATGGTGCAAAAGTGTTGAGATTATGATCCACTCCCAAGTGTATTAGATTAGGTGAACAACCTTCAAATACAATGTGTTTTTTGTATTTGAATATTTTTAGTTTTGAGTTAAGAAAATTATTGAAATTAGATGTGTTATTTTAGAAGGGTTATGGTTATTAATTTTAAAATATCACTTTCAATACATTTCAAATATAATACATACATTTAATGTTTGTCCACATTAGATTATTTTCATGTTTTAATATTTGAAAAGGTGGTATTTAAAATTGTCTGTATCAATTGTGTTATAAGTTATTCGTAGATTTTTATTCTTGAATATTGATATGTTTACAATGTTGTGAGGAGTGTTAATAAAACAAGGTGTAGCTTTAAAATGGAAAATATTTAAGATTTGCCTTTTTAAGTACAAAGTTTTTATTTATTTGATAGGTTTATAGTTTTTAGTTCAAGATTTATAATATTTATTTTTCTAGTTCTAATTTCTTTTGTTTTAATACTTTTTATGATATTTATTTTTGAGTCATAAATGATGTTTGTATTATCAAAACCATTTATCATTATTTAGATTGATAAAAGACGTTGATCATAGTTCTGGATTATGGAGATCATTCAATTTATTTAACTTTTAAAAACCCAAGTATAAAGGCTTATATAATTATATACAAAATTTGGAATTCATCAAAAGTATGTTTTGATTAAATATTTGGGTCCTGCTGAAAAATGCACACATTAAAAATATATGGCCCTCGATTTCAAGTTCATGTGCAAGAGTTATGGCTTTCAAAAGATTAAATAGTTTTTAGGGTAGTAAAAGCTCGTTTGTCAATTTTTCAACTTTGTTGGTCGTCAAATAGGACTTCTAAGAAGAGCAACAGTCAGGGGACAAGAAGTCCCTCCTCTTTAATGGGAGAGGTTCCCTTATTCAGAAACGAACCTATTTACAAATATACAAGTCGTGATTTTATGGTTGAACTTGGATATTACAAAAGTGTTTCCTACTGAGGATCATCGATTCTGAAAAGGGTGAGGAAAGGGAATACGAGGATGAGCAGAAAAGCAACATGCGGAATTATAGATATGAATAATTCTTTATGTATACAAAGTTGTGGTAAATTTAAAACAAGATCATTTGCATTGGATGAATAAGATGAAATTTAAAGACACAAAGTTCTGTAAATAACCTTCTTCTAGATTCATTAATCAAAGACACAAAGTTCCTTCTTGGTTATACAAGATCACCATACTCGCAATATTTGGAAATATGCAATCAGTGAGACTAACAAACTAGAGACAAATGATCTTCACAAAATTAAATGAAAACACAGAGATAATGAGAGATTAGATAGACAAATAATGGAAGGCCCTTACGTATTGATTTCTTTGTGATCTATTTACACTTTCCAGAAAATATGCCAAGTTCTTCCTCCTTTGAATGGCGTAAAGAAGGCCATTATATAGCTTACAATTCAGTTACTCTTCGTAACCGTTTCTTTTAACTAAAGAATAGTTAAGGACCGCCAATCGCAGTACCTCAACTTATTACAAAGAAAACGGAAAAAGAAAGGGAAGAAGAGAAAAGAATGGGGAAGAAAACAAGTGGCCGGTCATTGAGAGGGACCCACTTGACTTGATTATTGCTGCTGAATCTCTTCAATGACTCGGCTATATCTCTGCCACGAGGGAGTGATGTGTTGGCTGTAGACTGAGTCCAAAATCCAAGACACTTCTCCATCTCTTTATCAAACTCGACATGAGTATGATAATCTTTATTTCTTCTCAATGGAGCTTTCCTTGAATAAATTATCTTTTACAAAAGCTCAACGCCGAGCTTTGATTTCTTGCGAGGAAAGGGAAACACTGTAATTTTCATCCTGAAGATGACAGTGTATATCTTTGAAAGCAGAGACAACCAGTGTCTTGAAAGCTTCGCCCTTCTGCCAACTGTTCTTTAGTTCTCCCAAAGCCTCCTCCAGGACTTTGATCTTCATATTGATAGTATCAGAGCCACAACCTAAATTGGGGAGGAATTACAGAGAAAAGGGATACACGCGCAGGGAATTAGGTTGCAAGGGTTCGAGCAAGGGTAGCATGGAAACAATGTAAGAATTGCAAAGGTGGCTTGCTCGTTATATAGCCATTGAGGAGAGAGAAGGGTGATCAATGCGCATTAAATTCATATCTATCAGTTTGAAAAACAACATATTCGGGTAGAGCGGGAAAAACTAAGTATGAATGGCATTTGGTTCGCTTGGGACATGTGAGATGCGAATGCGCGAAACACGCGGCTTCGGCCGATTCGGTCGAGTCGGGCGAACAGGAGAAGGCGCACAAATGCATTTTGGGACATTTGGTACGAAAACACGTGAAGGACACGGTTCGGGTGTTTCACGGGTGAAAATGGAACAAAAAGGCCCATTTGAACTTTGGGACATTCGGGACGAAAAGTTTGAAGCACGCGGTTGGGTGTTTCAACCGAAAATGGAACAACTTGCATAACCGAGTTGGGACATTTGGGACGGAAAGTTCCGACGGGCCCGAAATTGGGACAACTTCGGGGAAATCGGCCGATCGGGGAACAGAACGCACTTCGGAACTTGGGACACGCGGGACAAAAATGTCCGACAGGCCCGAAATACATACAAAATGACCCAAAACTGCAGACTTTTCTCAATTTCACGACCTTTAACAATTTCAGCATAACAGATAAGACACTAAAACTCAAAATTTCGAAAGTTCACTTTCTTCAAGAGTAGGGAATTTTGAGTAGACAACAGCTGGCTCCTTCTGGGGATGACTTGGCATAAATTCAAGGAATGAGACAAGGCAAGAACTTAGACAAACTCAGGGAAGCAGACCAGTACCTTATCCATTGGGCAACGGAGTCAAAAAGCAGAGATCAAAATAGAGGGCAACACACCAAAACAAAAAGAAAGAAAAGAAAAACACTGTACAGAATATACAAGGACTTCCTAATCACCTAGGACTTGAACAACTTGAGATACTGCCCACTATAAGGAAGTGGGAGAGGAGAACCATCCATGTAATCAAGGTAGAAAGAATTCTTACCAGCAAAGTGTCTGATCTTGAAAGGTCCGAGCCAAAGGGAATCAAACTTTCCATGGCTGCCACGAGGTTCATGCCTTTTATCCCATAACAGCACGGTATCTCCAACTTGGAAATCCCTGAACCTGGCTTTCTTATCAAACAGGACCTTTACCTTCTGCTGGTGAACAGATATCCTATCAGCAACCACCAATCTGTCCTCATTCAGTTTGTGTAGGTACATAATTCTCTTATCCAAAGCATCTCTGAAACTAGTATCTTCAATGGCCTTCATTAGATGCAAGGCCGGTAGTTCCTTATTCTTGGCGGTTGAGCTTCTACTCCATATATCACTTGAAAAGGAGACATTCCAATAGCTCTCTTTGGTGTAATCCTGTCTGCCCAAAGAGCATCGTAGAGCTTCTTGTGCCAGTTTCGTTGAGACTCATTTACTAACTTCCTTATAATAGTCACCAGATTTTTGTTAGTGGATTCTGCTTGCCCATTTCCCTGGGGGTAATAATCTGAAGAATGAGCCAGGGAGATGCCATACCCGTAGCAAAAATCCATTATCTCAGTTGAAGAGAAATTCGAAGCATTATCTGTTACAATCTTATTAGGTACACCATACCTTACCAAGATGTTTTCTTTTATGAAACTGCACACCACTTCAGAAGTAGTACTCTTGACTGGAATAGCTTCTACCCATTTGGTGAAATAGTCAGTGGCAGTTAGCACATGAGTGTGACCAGCACTAGAAGCAGGATTAAGTGTTCCAATGAAGTCCAAACCCCACTGCTGAAAAGGTTCTTCAATTACAACTGGCTTAAGAGGCAAAGAGGCCAGTTTGGGTCTTCCCACGAAAGTCTGGCAAGCCTCACATTTATCAACCCACTTGGATGCATCTTTAAACAAGGAAGGCCAGTAATATCCTCCACGGAGTATCTTATGAGCTGTAACCATTGATGAATAGTGCCCTCCACATGCCTGATCATGAAAAGCTGAGAGTAACTTTCTCTGTTGTTCCTTGTCCACACACTTCAAAAATCTCCCATCTAACCCACGCTTGAACAAGGCGTTTTCCCACAATACATATTGCGCGACCTCAATTTGGTCCTCTCTTTTCTTTGGCAGTTAAATGAGAGGGGCATTCCCCATAGGTGAGAAAATGGGCGATGTCAGCATACCATTCATCAACTGAGCTAAGGAACAGAACGGTAGGAAGGTCAACTTTCTCCTCCAGCAACTCATGTTTGGCTCCTTCAGCAATGAGCTCACAAAGGCCTTTTCCACGAACCAGCTTGGTCGGTTTGATGTCAATGTCATACTCTTGGACCTTAGCAACCCAGTTCCCTCTCTTGGATCCAAATTCTTGCTGTGTGAGAATTGACTTGACAGTTGTATCTGGGACCAATACCATGGAATGAGAGTTGAGGATGTAAAAGCGAAACTGCTTGACAGCTTTAACCACTGCAAAAGCATGTTTCTCCATCATGGTGTATTTCAACTCGTGATCCTTCAGAATATAGCTCATGAACGCAATTGGGAGCTCATGCTCGTTAGAGTCTTCTTGAGTCAAAACAGCAGCTAAGGTATTATCTGTGGCATAGCAATAGATAATAAAATCTTTGCTGAAATCAGGACAGGCTAAAACAGGAGTTTTAGCGATAGCTCTCTTGATACCTTCAAAGGATTCCTTTCCTTCAGAAGACCAACCGAATGTTTGCTTCCCTTTCATCATCTGAGAAATATTCAAAGTTAACTCTGCAAAATCAGGGATGAACCTTCTTAAAAAATTGATCTTACCAAAGAAAGAGTGCACGCCCTTTTTACTTGTTGGGAGAGGAATTTGCTGGATAGCTTGTACTCGTTCAGGATCAATCTTAATACCATCTTTGGAAACGATGTGCCCTAATAACTTTCCCTCTGTGACACAAAAGATAGATTTTTTAGGGTTCAGAGAGATCCCATGCTCTCTGCATCTCAGCAGAACTTTTTCCAAGTGGTCAAAATGATCTGCCCTTGTTTTAGAAAACACAGTCAAGTCATCAAGGTATATGACAATACACTTCCCTTTCAAACTTCCAAAAGCCAGGTCCATAGCTCTTTGAAAAGTGGCGCCAGCATTAATGAGCCCAAAAGGCATCCTCTTGTAAGCAAAGGTACCCCAAGGAGTAGTGAAAGTTGTCTTGTGTTGATCTGCAGTATCAACTTCTATCTGATTATATCCCGAGAATCCATCAAGCATGGATAACATCTCAGACCCTGTTACTACTTGCAAGACCTGGTCCATCATGGGTAAAGGGTAATTATCCTTCAAAGAAGCCTGATTCAAATTCACGAAATCTACAGATGCGGATCTCACCATTTTTCTTCCTATGAGCACAATATTTGCAATCCATGTTGAATGGTGAATGGGAAAAATGATTTTAGCCTTCAAAAAAAAATTTGAATTTCTGAAAGATGGTGTCAGCTATTTTGGGATTATACTGCCTCTGTTTCTGCTTAAAAGGTTTAATTCCTGGTTTGAGAGGAATAGAATGCTGCATATCTTTTGGCTTGAAGGCTTTTAGATCCTCATAAGAATAAGCAAGAACATCCTTATACCTCCTTAGAAGATCAATTACTTTTCTTCTTTCATCTGTTGTGCAACATCTTCCAATATTCACTAGCCTAGGATCAGTAGAACTCCCAATATTGATTTTGTCATGCTCAGCTGATTGTTGAGGTCCAGTAGAAGCCCTAGACTTCACATACCTGTCATGTTTATCAAATAGTTCCTCTAAGCTTACCAATCCTTTAGGAATCTTATTCCCCTTGAGTTTAATGCACCCTTCCTGATCTGTTTCTTCTCCTTGGGCGACTGCTTTGTCAAAGAGCACACTCTCACGAGGTAGGTTGTCACTTCCCTCAAAATACAGTTGTTCAAAATTACCCTTGAGTTCCAGGAAGGAAAGCAAATGTTGATCATCATTGAAAACCTGCCAGTTATTGGTATTATCAGGTACACTGGGTCGATGGATCATCTCAATGGTGAACTTGTCTTGAGAGAAATCAGGATGAGGAATCAGTAGTGACCCTGAGACAGCTAGTGAATCAGCCCTGTTGTTCTTTTCCCTAGGTACTGCTTCGATAGAGAAAGCATCAAGGAATTCAATGGAATCCCAAACCTGATTCCGGTAATGTTTCAGCCTTCCATTTTTTACTTGAAAAAGGTTTCGACTGCTTTACAATCAACTCGCATCACCATGAGCGAGAAGATTCTTCACACCTTGTTCTTTGGCCACTTGCAATCCGAGAATGAGAGCCTCGTACTCTGCTGTGTTATTAGTATTCTCGAACTGCAACTTAAATGAAAAGGGGTGTAGGCTTCCTTCAGGTGACACCAGTAGGACACCAGCTCCGGAACCAGCTGAGGAACAACTTCCGTCAAACTCTAAAATCCACACCCCATTAGGATCTTTAGGAGACACTTCGGGGAGTCGAATTTCATCAGGGGACATAATCATGTAGTTACCATGTCCCATATCCTCATAAAGTATTTGTGCTTTAGGGTCATCCGTTTTCTGCACAATATACTCAGACTGCTTCTCGGGCAGCAACTTCTTCATGTGTCCATTGACAGGTATGAGTGCATGTGACCAGTCCATTTGGATTTCCCCACCCACGTCCTTACAAAAGTTCCTACTTAACAACATCCCGTATGAAGGAGGAATATCTGCTACTAAGATGGTAGCCAACACTTTCTTCTCAGGCAAAGCAGCAAAAGCCACTTGTGCATCTTTAATTCTTCCAACCAGAGGCACTTCCTTACTCTCCATAGAGTAGCAAGATCCATAAGTACGAGTGAGGGTCAAGCCTAAGGCATGAGCTACTTTAGCTGGCATGACATTGTCTGAGGCTCCTGAATCTATGACACAATTACTGAGCCTATGGCCAGCTATAAGAAGTGTTACATAAAATGGTTTAATCTTGTCATTAGGTGAGGTGACAGTGGCTACCAGGCTAGGCTGTGGTGTAGAAGGAGGAGTGGGCAAAAGGCCTTTAGAGGTGGTCTTAGAGTGGGAATTGACAAAGTGGATCATTTTAGCAAAAGCTTTGGGATGGGTTTGATAATACTCAGCTTCTGAGATTTGGACCTTGGTCTTTTTCAGGTGATCGACAATATCAAAGGATCCAGAAGTGGACGGGCCATCATCATTCGGTACTCTAGGCTTATCAACTTTAGGAGAGAAAGAAGAAGCAATTTTAGTAGTAGGATTAATAGGACTCACCTTTGGTGTAGATGAGGTAGGGATAGGAGATCCTCTTTTTGCAATCACGGGAATAGTTGTCGACTGCTCCTTAGATTTCTTGATGGGCTGTGTCACTTTCTCCCTTTGACTTGTCTGCTCTCGAGTCATGACAGTGAATGATTCGCTATTCATGTCTGCTACTACTTCATCATAGTCATCTCCATCATCGATGCCCTCCGTGGTGAAGAAATTTACTCGAGATCCCTCAAGTTCATCTGCTTCATCATCAACTTCTTCCGCAAACTCCTCGCAAGCTTCATTATCTCCATCATCATCTGGTTCTTCCACTTCGCAGGTCGCATTGACAGGGACTTTAACAGGAGGTCCTTCAAGTGCTAATCTCGTTTGAGAAGCAGGCAAACGATTTCTGGGCTGAAAATTCCTCCTTGGAACGTCTGCATAAGGAGCGTGCTGAGCCAATTGTTTCTTTATAGCAATAAGATCATTCGCAAGTTTCTGAACTAATGGATCAGTATTAGGTCCAGGGGTGGAAGAGGAAGAAGCAGCAGACTTAGATTTGGAAGGGTCTCTTCTCAACTTCCCGACATGATCAAGTCATCCTCGATACTAACAGCGAGGGTTTGATCCTCGACCAATGTTGCGAGATTAGCCCTTCTTAGTGCATAACTAACTTTGGGTGATTGAGCATTTAGGAAGAAACATTTTTGAATTTGATCAACAGGTCGGGTAAGCTGCGGAATTTTATTGATCAATTTGTTGAATCGGGCCACAAATTCTCTCATGGGCTCTTGTGAATCTTTCTTTATCTGAGAGATTTGGGCTAGCAAGGCATGTACATCTTCTGCCGGCTTGAAATGGTTTTCGAACTGAGTTCTCATTGTGTCCCAATCGGTGATAGCGCCAGCCGGAAGGTGGTAGAACCAATCAGCAGCATTATCTTGTAACGTCTCAACGAACAGCCTTACGGAGACGTCTTCATGTTCGACTCCCAGAACTCCACATGCAACAATGAAGGCTGCAATGTGTTCATCAGGATGCACTTTGCCATCACCTTTGAATTTAGGGAAGTTCTTCCGGTTACCTCTGGGTAACTCATGCAAAGGCTGAGTAAGGGCCAGGGGCCCGACACGATGACCCCATGGTAATGGCACCGCCATTCTTGGAAAAACGGCTTGGAGAGGGACTGCAACACCAGCAAGAATCAAAGCTTGAAGATTAGGGCTAGCTAGCTCTGAAGAAAAACCACCCGTGGGAATTTGTCTTCAAAGCAAGTGTTGTCCACTCAAAATTCCCTGCTCTGATGAAAGTTAAAAATTTCAAAATTTTGAGTTTAAGTGTTTTCTCTAATGTACCAAGTCGTGAAATTGAGAAAAGTCTGCAGTTTTGGGTCATTTTGTATGTATTTCGGGCCTGTCGGACATTTTTGTCCCACCTGTCCCAAGTTCCGAAGTGCGTTCTGTTCCCCGATCGGCCGATTTCCCCGAAATTGTCCCGATTTCGGGCCCGTCGGAACTTTTCGTCCCAAGTGTCCCAAACTTTTCGTGCGAGTTGTTCAATGTTCGGCCGAAGCACCCAATCCACGTACTTCACTCTTTCATGTCCCAAATGTCCCAAGTCAAAAGTGCAAGCTGTTCCATTTTCGGCCGAACCGCCCGAGTCGCGTACTTCAGAGCTTTTTGTCCCAATTTCAAAAGTGCGCTCTGTTCCCCGATCGGCCGAAGCACCCGAACCGCGTACTTGAACTTTTCGTCCCAAATGTCCCAAATTCAAACGGGCCTTTTGTTCCATTTTCGGCCGAAACACCCGAACCGCGTACTTCGCGCGTTTTCATCCCAAATGTCCCAAAATGCATTTGTGCGTCTTCTCCTTGTTTCGCCTGAATCGGCCGAGCCGCGTGTTTCGCGCATTCGCGTCTCACATGTCCCAAACGAACCAAATGCCATCCATACTTAGTTTTTCCCGCTCTACCCGAATATGTTGTTTTTCAAACTAAATATGAATTTAAGTTGCGGCTCTGATACTATCAATCTGAAGACCAAATTCCAAGGACAGCGGGCAGAAGGATGAAGTTTTCAAGACACTGGTCATCTCTGTTTTCAAAGACATACGCTGTCATCTTTAGAATGAGACTTCTGAGACATAGTTGAGGCGTCAAAAGAATTTCAGGCAGCGGATTCTGAAGTCAGTGGGTCCCTCCAGTGATTGGAAACTCCTGTCTTCTTCTCCTCATTCTTTTCTCTTCTTCCATTTCTTTTGCCGTTTTCTTTGTAACGGGTTGAGGTACTGTGATAGGTGGTCTTTAACTGTTCTTGGTTAAAGAAACGGTTACGAAGAGTAACTGATTTGTAAGTTATATAATGGCCTTCTTCACGCCATTCAAAAAAAAAAGGAGGAAGAACTTGGCATATTTTCTGAAAGTGTAAATAGATTACAAAGAAATCAATACAGAAGGAATTTTCCATTCTTTGTCTATCTGATCTCTGTTATTCCTAAGCTTTCGTTTATTTTCTTTGTGAAGATCATTTGTCTCAAGTTCGTTAGTCTTACCGATTGCATACTCTTTAAACTGCAAGCTCGGTGATCTTGTATAACCAAGAAGGAACTTTGTGTCCTTGATTAATGAATCTATGTTATGTTAAGAAACTTTGTGTTCTAAGCAGATGTTATTTACAGAACTTTGTGTCTTTAAATTCCATCTTATTTATTCAATACAAATGATCTTGTTTCAATTCACTGTGACTTTCGCATACATAAAGAATTACTCTGATATCTATAATTCTGCATGTTGCCTTTCTGCTCTTTCCCGTACTCTCATTTCCTCAGTCCTTTTGTAATTGATGATCTTCATAGAAAACACTTTCGTGATATCCAAGTTTAACCAACAAATCATGCCTTGTACATTTGTAAATAAGTTCATTTCTGAATAAGGGAACCTCTCCCATTAAAGAGGAGGGACTTCTTGTCCCCTGACTGTTGCTCTTCTTAAAAGTCCTATCTGACGACCAACAAATAGGTGGAGTGCTTTTGAACGAGTCCTTCTATTTGTTGAAGGGAAAGGAAAACCATGCTTTGCTCAAAAGCTGAAACCGAGAATCTTCAACACCGAGGGCACTCCTCCCTCGAGTAAAACGCTGAGTCGCTTGAGATCAAAGGATGATCAAAAATTACTAAAGCTGGAATGTGATTTTCCCTAATGAGTCGCCAAAACCGTTGGTTGTCAAATAGGACTTCTAAGAAGAGCAACAGTCAGGGGACAAGAAGTCCCTCCTCTTTAATGGGAGAGGTTCCCTTATTCAGAAACGAACCTATTTACAAATATACAAGACGTGATTTTATGGTTGAACTTGGATATTACGAAAGTGTTTCCTACAAGGATCATCAATTACAAAAGGACTGAGGAAAGGGAATACGAGGATGAGCAGAAAAGCAACATGCAAAATTATAGATAACTGAATAATTCTTTATGCATACGAGTTCATGGTAAATTTAAAACAAGATCATTTGCATTGGATGAATAAGATGAAATTTAAAGACACAAAGTTCTGTAAATAACCTTCTTCAGATTCATTAATCAAAGACACAAAGTTCCTTCTTGGTTATACAAGATCACCATACTCGCAATATTTGAAAATATGCAATCAGTGAGACTAACAAACTAGAGACAAATGATCTTCACAAAATTAAATGAAAACACAGAGATAACAGAGATTAGATAGACAAAGAATGGAAGGCCCTTCTGTATTGATTTCTTTGTGATCTATTTACACTTTCAGAAAATATGCCAAGTTCTTCCTCCTTAGAATGGCGTAAAGAAGGCCATTATATAGCTTACAATTCAGTTACTCTTCGTAACCGTTTCTTTTAACTAAAGAATAGTTAAGGACCGCCAATCGCAGTACCTCAACTTATTACAAAGAAAACGGAAAAGAAAGGGAAGAAGAGAAAAGAATGGGGAAGAAGACAGGTGGCCAGTCACTGAGAGGGACCCACTGACTTCAGAATTCGCTGCCTGAATCTCTTCAATGACTCGGCTATATCTCTGCCACGAGGGACTGATGTGTTGGCTGTAGACTGAGTCCAAAAACCAAGGCACTTCTCCATCTCTTTATCAAACTCGACATGAGTATGATAATCTTTATTTGCTTCTCAATGGAGCTTTCCTTGAATAAATTATCTTTTACAAAAGCTCTGAACTGAGCTTTGATTTCTTGCAAGGAAAGGGAAACACCAGAATTTTCATCCTGAAGATGACAGTGTATATCTTTGAAAGCAGAGACAACCAGTGTCTTGAAAGCTTCGCCCTTCTGCCAACTGTTCTTTAGTTCTCCCAAAGCCTCCTCCAGGACTTTGATCTTCATATTGATAGTATCAGAGCCGCAACCTAAATTCGGGGAGGAATTACAGAGAAAAGGGATACACGCGCAGGGAATTAGGTTGCAAGGGTTCGAGCAAGGGTAGCATGGAAACAATGTAAGAATTGCAAAGGTGGCTTGCTCGTTATATAGCCGTTGAGGAGAGAGAAGGGTGATCAACATGCATTAAATTCATATCTATCAGTTTGAAAAACAACATATTCGGGTAGAGTGGGAAAAACTAAGTATGAATGGCATTTGGTTCGCTTGGGACATGTGAGACGCAAATGCACGAAACGCTGTGGCTCGGCGATTTGGGCGAAACAGGAGAAGACGCACAAATGTATTTTGGGACATTTGGGATGAAAACGTCATGCGAAGGGCGCGGTTGGTGTTTCGGCGAAAATGAAACAAAAAGGCCCGTTTGAACTTTGGGACATTCGGGACGAAAAGTTCGAAAGTGCGCGGTTTGGGTGTTCGGCCGAAAATGGAACAACTTACTGCACAAACTGACTTGGGACATTTGGGGACGAAAAGTTCCGATGGGCCCGAAATCGGGACAACTTTGGGGAAATCGGCCGATTGGGGAACAGAATGCACTTCAGAACTTGGGACACACGGGACAAAAATGTCCGACCAGTCCGAAATACATACAAAATGACCCAAAAGCATGAGACTTTTCTCAATTTCACGACCTTTAACAATTTCAGCATAATGAGATAAGACACTAAAACTCAAAATTTCAAAATTTCACTTTCTTCAAGAGTAGGGAATTTTGAGTAGACAATACAACCTTAAGAAGTGGCTTTCACAATGGATAGTATGTAAATAGGACTAGTTTCATAAATGACACCGTGATTACAAAATCATCGAATTCTCTAAAGTGGTGATTTTACTAGATTATAATGTACATGAAGATTAAAGGCAAAGGAACTTCATCTTTTCAACTTTTGAGCTTCCTAGGCATGCTTAGCGAGTGTTATAGTTGTATAAATGAACCCATGAAACTTTAGATAAGGAAGAGAAAGTGCATACGATCAGTTGTGTTCATTTGAGTGTAGTCGAGTCTAGTTGAAGACTACAATGTGATAATGGATGAGTGTAGTACTCTTGTTATGTAGAGCAACAAGTTCCTATCTATTGTAATCCTTAAGATAACATAGTACTTATAAAACTACAACAAGACAACAGAGATGAACAACCTTGGTTTTCTGACATTGGGATTTTTTAATGTAAGATCTTGTGTATTTTTTCTTGCAAATTTTTAATTATTCTATCTCAAATAATTAAGGGAATTCGAAGGATTTGAATATATAAACGCAAATACTCTTAATAGAAATAAGCATGAACTGATTTTTTCTCTAATAAAGATAAACACATGTCATATTCTTGGTGCACTATGGTTATGAGGTCCAATTGAATTGTAATCCTACATTGGGTAGTAGCATGGCTAGAGTATGAAGAGTTTTATGCAATGTGTAATGTCCCCAAATGGAAATATTTTGACCTCAAACAACATAGAGGAAAATCCCATTCCCAAACACAGATTATACAAGATATATAATAAATTTTGAATGCATATTTAAATTTTATACAGAAATAACGAATGACATGGAAGATGAAAATCACTAATTAAATTAAGTCATTCATTCATTACTTGACACAATCATCTGAATTTATTATTGCAAAATCACAAGAAAGATACCATATTTTCCCTCAAAAGTAGCCTAATTTATTTTATAAAAAACTGCAGACTACCCCTTCAAATACACAACTGAAAATACCAATTTTTTGACCCAAAATTTGCACAAATTTGCTGATTTAATTTCCAAAAACCATTAGATGTAACAACAACATAAATCAGCTCGAAAAAATCAAAAACACCCAAAATTAGCTCCCTAGATAGGTCGCTCCACCCTGAAATAGATGGGAATGAAGAAGAATCAACAATAACCTTTATTTTTCTCCAAACCCTTGGTAGATTTGCAAAGTAGAGCCCTTAAAAACTGTTGGAAAATATAAGAAAACATAAATAACTCCTTGACCTTCAATGGGAATCCCTAAATGGAGAATCCTCTCAAATGGAAGGAGTTTTCGTTCTTCTCCTAGACCTTAAGAGGGCTTTCATCCTTTGAAGTATTTTGCAAAGCTTTCAAGCTCAGACAAAAAATAGAATATTTTATTAAATTAAAGAGATGCTTTACAAATCCAAGCCCACTTACTTTTATGATAAATCTTAGCTTAGTAGCCACCCACAAGCACCGATCACCTCCTTTGGCCCGCATTTAATTCTTTTTTGTCCTTGTATCATCCCTAACATGGGTCGCATTTTCTCCTCGGGAGAAATAATAATTATAAAGTGGCTTTCCTTTTTCTAATTTTACTTTATCTTTTCTTTCCTTTTCTCTTTTATTTTTATTAATTCATTAATAAATTGATATAAGTGCTTTTTATAAAGTTTCTTTTTATTCACTTTATAATAATTTATTAAGACTATAGTTTCAATTTTTATCACACCTTATCCATTAGGAAACGAGATTGGGCTAAGGGTCTTCTAGTGTTTATTTTAGGAAGTAGGAAATTTCAGTCCTCCCTTCCCCAATTGTTTATTTTAGGAAGTAGGAAATTTTAGTCCTTGTAGAGATTGAGGACTAAAGGCATAAACTAGGCCTCTTAGTGGCTCTTTAAGACCTTCAATAAACAAAAACACAAGTCTTATTTCATCGATATCTAGCACCATCACTGTAAACCTTTGAAAACCATAAATATATTTATCTAAAGATTCTCTTGCTTGAGTTGGGTTAAATTTCTAAAATACATATCTAGGTCCATCCTGTCAAATCTCTCTATCAAAGATAGAATGAATTCCCCAAGAGTGTTCCTACTTCTTGGAAGGTGTATGCAGAAGGTCAGAATAATGTCAAGACTGGGAAATGCAATAAGAACTTTCTATCAAATGATATGGAGAATGTTAAGACTATGTATGGTTGCTTGAAGGTCTACATTGGTGTCCCAGACAAGATGTATGAAATGTATTGATGGTTGATAATCTATACAGGCCTAAAGTGAAGAAGTAAACCTTGATAAAAACATATGAAGGATCTACAGATGCTCTATTACTTAGACATGTGTTGTTTGGACTGTGACTTGAGATATTCTAAGCCCTGAGTGGCATAAAAAGGGTAATATAAATACATTATGGTATAAGACAAAACTTTTTGAGCTAGAAAACAATTCAAGGCACTATCTTGGGTATGTTCTTGATGATGAAGTATGCCCCTACTCTAGGAATTCATGAAACAAGTCAGTCATATAGTGTGAATATAATCTAAATAAGAGTATAACAGTACACTATAGGTTTATTTAGATGCTTTTCTAAGGTTACCATATTATGTCATATTCCTTTATTCATGTTTAATGCATAACAAGTATGTTCATACTCTTGGAAGATTGCATGGAGAAGATAAGAGTTATATCAAGCCTGTGAATTACAAAAGTGAGTTTCTTCGTTAACAATGAATATGTATAAGTATGAGAATGGGTCTTGAAGTCTATTGGTGCATATTTCACAAGATTATGAAGAAACAAAGAAGGTTGTGTTGGTGCTCAGATCTGTCTTGCCCCATTTGCCATTATTTTCCTCTCGTCTGCGTATTGTGAAATTTTCTGCCTCTCGATGTGGGTTTTCTGAAAGTTTTTATTTCCATTTGAGATGCTTCGAGTTGTTTGCAAAATCCATGGTCATGTCCCTCCTTGAAGAAGTCCCCGAGTCTACCCTGTTTTTGCCCCAATTTCTTCAAAGTCTACGGGCTCTGCCATTTTTCCTATTTGAAAAATTGGAAAAAAATTCGAAAGGTGGGCTCATTCTGGTGTTTTGTAGAAAAATCAGACATTTTTCTCCGGATAGTGATGGTCATAGGATGTTGGGATGCAAGTGCAGCGCGGGACGACTGACAAAGGCAAAAAAGCCGCAAAAGGAACCATATGTTGTGGGGAATGTAGAGGTCAACGGCCCTCACGGCCCGGCCAGTGGCAGATGCGTAAGAACAAGGAAACCCAAATCGGGAGATGTAGAAGAATGTATCTAGGACAGCCAGACACGTGGACCTGATTTTTCCGAAATAGCTGCAAAGTGAAGAGAAAAAGTCAATGTTTGACCTCCCGAACTTCAAACGACCATAACTTTTGACTCTGAGCTCGATTTTCATAAAATTGGACTTTCTGAACGAGCGTGACATCCTCTGCATCATTGGATTTTCTTAATTTTGATGAGGGTAGATATATTAAAATAAAAGAAACATATTCAGCTCTAGTCAATTAATGCTCATTCCCATCAAATGACAGAAGATGCCTGGCAGACCCAAAATAGCTGCTCGCACTTAGAAGGCCATAAATTTTGCATTTCTCAACGAAATCGTACAAAATTGGTACCGTTGGAATCGTGGCTCTGATCTTGATGCACAAAAATTAAGAAACTCTAGATTTTATGAAGGATAGATAGAGATTTTGTAGAATAACGTGACCAGGTTCATAACTATGTTTTATTTGGTGGTTGGGAGTGCAATTAAGAGGCATGGTTATCATTCTTTCACTTGGTTGCAAGTCATGGGATAGTATGGGGAGCCTTTTGCAAGCAACAGAACATCATTTCACTCCATTTAATACCTCTTACTAGTGGTTGAAGGATAGATTTTAGGAATTCCATTTTCCCTCTCTCTCTCTCTCTTCTTATTTTTTCTATAAGTTGGAGTGTAGGAGGTCAAAAAAAGAGGAGGATGAGGAAAATTTTGACAAATCTTATCTTTTGAGAAGCCGTCTGAGAAGCCTATATATCTATTTTGTATTAAGTTCGATCATGTCAAGGTGGTTGCAAGTGTATAGCCATTGACAAGCTCTGAGATTGTTCTAGAAACTTTCCTGTTGAAAAACTTAATCAAACTCGAGTTATTCTGTGTGGATCTTATGCAAAATGTGTCTGTTTCATTTCTGAATGTCTGCAAATAGTTTTTCTTGTTCCTGTTGCAATCTTGTATCAAAATCTATCTTAATCACATAGGTCTCAATCCTTGTGATAGTTTAGTGGTATCTACAATCTCATTTCTCAGAAGAGATTTCATCTGGGAGTGAAATAAATGATTTAAAATCACTTTTCTTTCATTTGTTGATAGAGATTATTTGTAAGCCTTTGGGTGTACCTCAGGTGTGATTGATATTAGATCTTGATGTTTTATTGAGTCTTCTAACTTGAGCCTTCGTGTTAAAATCTCATAGATTGTGTGAAAAAGTGAAAACTGGGCTTCCATTTGAGTACATATTCTAGTTAAAGGAACATTTTATCTATTCTGAAGTATTTTGTTGTCTAGACTTTCCATTTTGTAAGAGTTCTCAGAGATTTGGAAAATCAAGTTCATTCTCCTACCAAAAGTTATTTAAAAACAACTAATCCTACCCATACTACCCCTGTTTGTCATGTGTGTATACAAATGCATAAATTTTACTACCAAAACATGCATAAACAATCAAGATTCCAAATGTCTTTAGTAGCCTAAACCTTTCCTAGAGAATATCTCCACTATCTAGAGTGACAACTCGTGAGAGTTAGATTTTGTTGCATTGATCATATTTTCTTCAAGGTCTCCTTAACAACTTTATTAGGAAGGATATCTCCATCTCCTCCATAAATAACAAAGGTTACAAAAAGGTTCTCTCACCTTGGTTGAAAGGCACAACCATAAAGTAGTGAGGATAGGTCAAATCCTCTTGAAGATGCTACCCACTCCTTTTCAAATCCTAAGTGCTAAGAAGTCAGATAGACTGCTTCCCGACTACAAAATGACACACATAACTATCTATCTTCCTATGAGCATCCTGATCAGATCCATGATGTTGCTTGGCCTTTAAAGGAGATTAAATTTGGGTACCAACAGGTTGAGCGGCTTCTTAGAGCTAAAATTCAAATTTTATAAGGATGATCTCTTGCATCATATAAAGATAGTGAAAAAATATGAAATGGTGAGAAATGATAAGCTACAGGTCTGAGTGTGATCATTAAGGACTGTAATGGTATTTCCCAACTATTGGAGACTATAACATGGTTTCTAGAAAATGTTGGGTGATCTAGATAGACTACAGAGTTATAAAAATCCTATAATGAAGGATCAATACTTGACTGAAGGATTTTTGAAACACTACAAGTGCATCATAAGTTAAGGTATGTATGTTTGAGTTCATAACAATGTTGTAGGACTATACGTGTGCTATGTGGGACCAATTATTGGGTTATCATTTCATGAGTTATGAATGAGGATTTTTGCATCTTGAAATGAGTATGAAGGATCACAAACATGAATAGGTATATAAATATGGAAGAGTTAGTTATTCCTAATTGAGAAGTAGGGTTACAAATCTGTGTATGGTTCCTTGAGGTTTATAGTGTGTCTAAGGTAGGGAGAATTGGTTATGAACTACAAATAGGAGTAATAGATAACATAAAGACTTGTAAGACAAGTGGTATTAGCATGAGAAATTATAAGTGATAAGGCTTGTGAAAAGATAAGGTTGACCATTCAGTTGCTATAGTGTTTAAAGTTAAACATATGACTATGTATGAAGGTTTCATGATGGACTCCATAATGGCATTTGCTGAAAGGAAGCTTGAAATAGTCTTGAGACTTGAAGTATGAAGACAAGTATACATGCAAGGAAAGTTAGTAATGTCTTGCACCTTGAATGGATAAGTGTATCATGTCAAGTTTCTGTAGGTTATTATTGTGCACAAAAATGTGATGCTACAAGTCTTTGAAGGTATTCTAAGGAAGGGTTGTTTGTTTTAATGATGAATCAAGTGTATAAAATGTTAAAAAGGTTTACATGGTTTTGGATTAGATGACAAATGCATCATGATAGGTGCCACAGTACTATTTTAGGGCTCTAGAGCATGTTGAAACCCTATCATAGCATGTTATAGGTATGTAGGAGGCTCTTGAGGCAAGGAGATTCAGTTTGATCATGAAGCAAGTAATCTAGGTGAACTAAGGTGTTTAGAAGTGCTAGACTAGATGGGTTAGTCATGATTGCAGGTAAAATTCAAGGGAAAGTGATTTTGTGACTCAAACAAGTATAATAGCAACTAAAGAAGACCAAATCACTAAAAGTGTTGATTCAGGATGAGGCAACGAAGTTTAGTCATCTCTATGACATCCAAGCAAGGTAAGTACTCATTTTTTCTTTTCAGCTAGAGAAGGATGGTACAAACCTAGGGGGAGATATAGTGAGTTGAGTTATGATGAATACGTGTTTCTAGAGAAAAGATAAGTTGGGAAAAAGTGGTCTAAAATGTTACTTCTGGGCTTTAGGTCCAAATTATTCCATACAAGATGTTAATGCAAGATACAAGTTTGTATAAGAGTGTTTTCAATTGAGACAAGGAAAGAATGTTTTACGATGATGTTTCAACATCAAAATCAGAATTTTTGGCATGATTATGAGTGTTATACATCTGATCAAGGACTGTTACAATGCTCCCATGAAGTAAAGAGGTCAAAATCATAGTTTAGTAAGGTATAACATGCATGTATGCTTGGTTGATGAGTTTGATTAAAATTTCCAACCAAAATTGATCATAACAGGTTGAAGAAGATTAAGATCATGCTTGTATAAGTATTATTTTTCATTAATGTAAAAAGGGGGAGAAGAACTAGGTGTTTTCCATAAATGACAAAGGAGGAGATTGTTGGCATGTGTGATTATAGGTGTTATCATGGATGTAAAATATAATTAATGATAAAGAGGATGATGGAGGAGTGATAGGAGATGACAATAATGATGTTGACATGGTAAATTAGGTAATGACATGATGGCATGAATGGAAAAGGTGAGAATGGCTTGGTCTAGGAAGCCTAATCAAGTGATCTAGCTAGCATTAGTGATGGAGGATGGTGAGTAGAGTTGCATGGTGGCTTTAGGAACGTGGTAGTGGGATAGAGAATATGATAGGATTATGTTGATACACTCACATGATTTTAAAGGTGCAACTAAATACTAAAGGATTAGTTTCAGGTGCTCATCTAGACCTATTCTAGGTGCTTAGAGGCCAAATGAAGCATGATGATGAGTTACAAAGCCATGTGAGATCATGAAGTAATTTAAGTGAGAGATACATGATGTATCAAGTTTTTAAGGGCATTTAGAGTGATTTCATATGTAGGTATGAGGTTATTCTGCTACAAATTAACTTAAACCATACAAAACCCTAAGAGCTAGTCATGCAAATGAGATGGTATATGAAGATGGAGACCTATTTGAGATAAGTTGATGATTGTAGATGATGAAAAAGGGTGTCTTAGAAGTTTGAGATATATTTAAAGTCATTATGAAGAGAAATTTGTAAGTTATGATGTTCTAGGAATAATAGGGTGCTTGTGAATGTAAATCTAGCTCGAATTGTGAATTTCTGATGCTCGTTGTGAATTATATGTTTTGAATGGGACCTTGTGGCTTTCAGGCATGTTTTTAAATTGATCCAAGAGTATTTTAAAAAATAAGGGATTGGTTTCATCGTTAGTTTTTTATGAACAATTGTTAAGAAGGTCACCTTCTTTTTATTAGTTTGAAACCCTAGCTCAAAAGTGGTAGGAGAGATCTTCTCTGTAAATGCCTAGAATGGATTCATTTTTATAGTATTATGGTTCGATCTTATATAGTAATCCTTAATATTTCCATAAAGGTATGATAGAGCATGTGATAGTTTATGGACCCCACTCAAACATGAAAGTTTCTAAAGATGTTCAATTTGTGGAAAAGTATCCCATTGAAGGTGTTGACTAAATTGACATCGATTGGAGATTGATATTTTTAATAAATTTCTATGATATTTTCAAGTCATGGTTAAGGTCCTAGAGGGAAAAGTGTGTCCTATTTATGATGACTGGTCTTTGGGCCCAAAAAGAGTAGTTCTGAGCAGTTGCAGAGATTGACCTAGTTGGATGCCTTCCACTTGTATTTGGAAGGAAATGTAAGATGTTTTGGAAATTAGATTCAGATATATTTCCAATTATGTATGGTTTATTTCTTAATGAGGTGATATGATAGGTGAACCATCTCAGTTTGTGAAGAATAAGTTTGATTGTTTCAGGATAAGAATTCCCTAAGATTGATGTAGATGTATCATGTTTTGGATTATTTGATGCTTTCCATCTATTATAGAGTGACTAGGGATTATTTTTTCTATATTTAAGGAAATTAGAGGTCTTTAAAGTGGCATAAAGTTTGAAAAAAATTGTGTCTCCAAAACTGCTTTTTGGGGAGCTCAGTTTGGTGAAGAGGAAAGTAGGTGTGGTTTGTATTGATGGATGTTTCATGAGGTATATAAAGAATGGATGTTATATAGGTTAGTGAATTTCCAATGAGTGGTTATATGGAACATTTGAGGCACTATGGTGTGATGTTGAATTCCATAGGTGAAGACAGTTCCTAGATGCAATTGTTTTATGAAGGAAATGGTCCTTCTTGATAGAGTTAGGACTAATTTTATTAGTGAAAGTTAATGTGTGAGAATGTATAGTTTTGTTATGATATATTTGAAATTTTTATGCCTTTGGAGGAATTAAAATTTATGGTGACAAGTTTTGATGTCTTTGATGAGCCAGGTGATGGGGTTTTGAGCCATTTTTGGCTTGTTTGGATGTCTTGGTGTATGACCGACCTACATGGTCCCATATTAGAAATTTGAACAGATGTATTTTTATGTTTTTTATTTTTCTTGGTATATATCATTTGTATGAATGGATTGTGTCATGTTTTTGATTTGAGAAGGATATAAAGCAAGTGTTTTGGTTTAAATTTTAACTAGTGAAAATTGACGTAAAAGTGTGAGCTACTTGAGAGAGTGAACTAGATTCAAATGCATTAAATAAGAGATGAGAGAGTGTGAAATAGTGTGTGGAGTGTTAGAGAGATTTTTTGCAAGGGATTACAGTCAAATCATATCTTGCAATTCCAAGTTTGAGTGATCTAGGAGAAATAGGTTTTTAAGAGGGTTTAAATGTGTGTGATATGAATTAGTGATATCCATCAGTTTTGGTGCCAAAAATACATTACATATCTTCATCTACAAGTGGTTGATTTTTTTTTTGATCATCTGAGGGGATTATAGCCTCCTTGTGGAGTTGGTGCTTCACTAAACTAGGGGTTTATGCTCCTTTTACGGTTGGTGCTCTATGTAGACAATAAATCATGTACTTTAGATGTTATTTAGTCATAGTATTATGTTACTATTCATATGGTTTTTGAGTGAAGAATGTCCTAATTAACCCCCATCTTTTGGTGATTTTACTTTTATTTTTCTCATCATTACAGACTTCTCACACATAATTTCTGTTTTTTTCTATCGTTCCATGCTATTTTATATTTGACTGGGGTGCCCAGGATAGTACTAGTGCACCAACATGCACACTGGTCATAATCAGGGTGCCCTGATACTTTTTACACTTTCTCGCCATTTTTTGGGCACTTTCTAACCTTTTGAATATTCTATCTTTTTGGTGGTCGGCCTCTTTGGGGTTAATTACAAATTTAGATCAAGATAACCACATAAATATAAATTTTTGAGACAATGAGGGACCAAATACTAGTTAATAATATCATCATCTAAGGTTGTATCCATCTAGAGATCATTTGCATCCTTCTAGCTCTATAAAAAAGGACAAGGCTGGTTCATGTGCATCAAACAAGCATAGGAGGGAAGTTTATTCTATTCCATCCACCATTCTATTAAATTTTATACACATAGTTATTGCTTGTTACTTTCACAAAGTGTGACTGCAACAAGAGTAACCTAGGGTATTATCACACAAGAACACACATAGAACTACATAGGGTATGAGATGTAGTGTAACACTCAATAAGTAAGTCCACCATTTTGGCCACTGAGGACAGTCTGACCCCTTCATTTAAATTTGTATTTTTAGGGTTTGATGCTTGATTTGGGGTCTTACAAGTCTATTCTTCATCACTGATCATTTGCGACATTCAACACAGAACAACGAGTTACATGCGAGAGGAAGCGAGGGCTTTGCATCATCATCTAACCCTGCAAATCTTGTTTCTAGACCTCTTACTCGACCAAGGCACTTAGAGCATAGAATAGGGTGCCCATAGGGACCCTAATCCTCTCCCAGGTGCATCACTCTAGCCAAATAACTTAGATCGTTCCCATTTGGGACCTCTACATGTCCGTTCATGCTTCTAGAATGTTTAGTTTATTTTACGACACATTCCATATCAGCCTACGAATTAGCTAAGATCCTTCCAAACCTATTTGTTAATTAGGGTTTCACATTTTCATTATTTTAAGTTTTTGGGTCACTTTATATGCTTATTCATTACATTTATTTACTATTATTTATTGTTGTTCCTAGTTAGATTTACTTAATAAAATTCACATTTTAGTTCATCACTCCACAAAACTAGGGGTTAATGCTCCTTGTGAAGTTGGTTCTTCACTAAATGATTTTTGTTTGAGTAATATAGTAATAATTTTAGTGTGTTTTCTTCCCCTTTAGGTTTTCCCACTTATATCTTGTGTTCTTTTGTCTCTTTTTTGGTTATGTTCATTTCAATGAATGTTAAGGACACATTAATGTATAGTTGAAGGATTTATGGTTTAAGTAAGTAAATATAAATTGGTTAAAACTTTTAAAGGACTTATTCATACCCCATCTCAGTCCATTGTGCTTCTAACATGAAGTGACAAGGTGTAGTTCCCATCTAAGGAATTATGCTTTATATGTGCGGTAAAGATAGAGGAAACTACTCCATGAAGGGATGGTGAATCAGCAATGACAAAGAAGGAAATTTGAGTGTCTTGTAAATAATAGAAGAGTTATTGATTTCCAATTAGTCCCAAATAAAAGTATTGAAAAAATGGACCAAAATTAGATCAAGAAAAAAAGATTATAAATCGTGGAGGTGGGTCCCCATCATTATGGAAATCAACTATACTATAAGATTTCATCACATAAGTAATGTCCAAATATCATCATGTGCACATGAGTCAGATGAAGAATCTAAAGTAGGAACAAAGTGAGAAAAGGAGTAAAGCTGAGTGTGATGACCAAATGTACCAACTACAATGATTAAGTCACTATATAGCTCTCTAACATAAACATAATATGGAGTGAACTCAACATGCATGCCTCGACTAAGGTAAGTAATATGATAAACTGGGAGGATATTGTTTGAAAGTGAAGGAACACTAAGCACATTGTTGAAATTTCCACCATTCACTTCAACAGACCCTCTCCCGAAAATTGGTGTAGAAGTGTTGTCACCAAGCTCAATAGAAGACATGTCACATGGCTCTAATGAAGAAAAACAATGTCTGATGAGTCCATATGATGATATACACCCAAATCAATAACCCAATTAGGAGTAGGTGACATAACTGCAACTAAACTTACCTTATAAAATGAGTTGATGACAAAATTATATTGAGAGAATCAATAACTCCTACATTGTTCTTCTCAATAATACTCATGAAGAGGTCAATCTTCTTCTTTAAACATTTTTCTTCATCATGCCTACTAGTACAATATCCATATTTGATCCATTCTTTAGGAGATTTAGAAATAGAAGAGGAAGTAGAAAAGTTTGATTGATCTGTGGTGGATTGGTCCTTTATTCTTGTGATCCTTGTTGTTTTGGATTTTTTGGATTTTAGAGTACACATTTGAATTAGCTTATCATGTTCCCTAATCAAATCAACAACAAACTCATCAAAAGAGAGCATAGTATAACTTTCACCAAGTGATCTTTTTGTAGCATGGAAGGTAGAGACAAAAACATAATACTCGGGACCAAGTTTGGAAAGGATGAAAATTATGAGTTGTGAGTCCTTTTTTTCAATTCCACAATTTTTCAATTACAATCTTAGAGATTTGAGTTTGGTGAAAATTCCTAAAGTGTCAAAACTATTAGGGTTGAGAATAATCAACTCATTTTCCAGTTCAATCCCTTTCATTTCATCTTGTTCCCAAAAAAAATTCTAAGGCATCCCAAAATTCCTTGGCTGATGTGGCTATAAAATTTTTATTTCTAGTCATATGTAAAGACACAAAATCCCAAAAGCTTCATCACATTTATCAAACTACTTTTCTCTCTCTACAACATATGTTGGTTCAACTTACAATCCCATAGCTAACTGGTAAAAAAATTATCAAAGAGAGAGATACAACATCTTTCCATTTGTGATAGTTAAATGGGGTAAGAAAGGAATAATAATGAGATCCATGGCAGATAAAAGTGAGAAAAGAAAATAGCAGAAAGAAAATAACCACACAAAATGAACACCCCCTTAATTGCATCACTTTATAAGTAGTGTGTTCATTACACCCATGTGTTTGTGTGACGTGAGGAACTTGGTTACTCACCTTGTAATTAGATAAATATCACATAAGCATGGAGACCACAATAAGCTCCATCTTGCATAACAAAACAAGGAAATGATCACAAAAGAAATCGAGAAGGGAAGGAGGCTCTCTTGAAGGTTGTGGCTGGCGCACTCACTAACCTACAAGAGATGAAGATAAATTACAATGAGGAAAGAAATGGCTCACAAATGAGTCCAAGGGACCTCCAGGACTCAGTATGGGCTCCAAGAATGCGTAAAAATGCTAAGAATGGTGATACAAACTCTAGAAAATAGTTAGTAGTAAAAAGTGTCCAATAACGCTATAAATTGTACTTTGAATTTTCCCTATTAGTCTTATTTAGAAATCAAAAGAGAAAAAAATTATAATAACATTTAATTCAAACGATAAATTTAAACTAATTAAATTTAAATTAAGGACTAATTAACGAACACTAATTAGTTTAACCTTATTTTTATTAAAATCTAAATAATTAGCCTTAACCTTAATTAAACACCCTTATAAAAAAGCACACCACTTTATCAATACATTACCCACTTTTCAATATTAGACCACTATGCATTTAATAAAAAAACACCGCTCAAAATCACTCAAAACTTACCTTTAATAATATAGCCACCGCTTTCATTTTTTTATATAAATAAACTGGGTTGAAGAGACCCGTACCCTTTACATTTCAGAGAGGCTTAAACCTCGGATGAACCTAGATAAAAACCAGGGAAAAAAAACATAAAAAAATATACAACTGGTATAAACAAACAAAATCTAGTAGGAAGGGTAAACATTCACCATAGAAACAACTATATACTATACTTCTATAGTTATGCAGGCTAGACTAGCTACTCTATGTCTTTAAATCTGAGGAGATAGAGATGAGAAACTTGTGTGTCCCCTGTTCTTCAGAGTTTATTTCAGCCAAGGATTCCATGGCAGCAGGTGAGTTTTCCCAACCATTCCAAAGATATTCATACGCCTCCCCTACAGACGCTTTGGTCTCATTCCACCATTCTGGCACTGGGTCGATGGGGATTTCACTATGGTGAGATTAGGGTACTTTAACCGAGTACAACTAACTTGCTTATTTTTACTGAAATCCACCAAATTCTCTGTGAAAACAAGGACTTCATCATGACATTTTTCCAGCTCCTTAAATATCCTCATCTCCACCCATTCATTCTGAACCAAGATCTCTGCGGATATAGAAGCCAAAAAAGATAATTTTTTCCTCCCCATAACCAATATCAGATTAACTCGATGCAGAGGCTTAATCCAGAGGAGGGCTAGGTTGATGGCATCTGGATTAGAAGGCCGAACGATGAGAAAATTTTCAACAAAATTTGTTACCACCTCACTGTTGACTCTGGGCATCCCCTGTGTGAGAAAATACCTCTCACCAATCACAAATTTCACCACCACCAAGTCCTCCTCCATTTCAATTTTTAAAATGAGTTTCAGATGCTTATCAAAATGGCCATTTTAGAGACTTTTCCCGATTCTTGTCCAGCAAGGAGCAGGAAAGGATCTTGGTTGGAATCCATAACAGCACAAGCAGAGGAAAAGGATGAACAAGACATGGACAAAAACAAATAAATAACCAAACCCTTACCCCTCGCATGCTCCAAGCCAATAGAAACCATCATATTTTCATAGCATATCATTTCTTAAAAGGGAATCGAGACCCAACCATTCCATGCAATTATTACTAACCCTTTTTTCAGATTTATCAATTTCTAAATTTGCTAATAGATCTACACATTTATTTCTTTCCCAGTACATGTGCGTGATGCTCCAAAATTGGAGGGATAAACTATATATTATTTTTTTGATTCCTAAATCAATCCTCCATGAGTTATCTTTTTATTAATGATGGCATTCACAATTAATTGAGAGTCCCCTTCGATTTCCAATTCCTTGATATTTTGATAGATGGCCAGTTCCATATCCTTATCCAAAGCTTGAAACTCAGGAAAATTACATGTCCCATATTTTAGCTTAAATGAAGCAACCCAAACTAACTCACCTAGATCATTTCTGATGATGCATCCTACACCCAAAACATCAGGATTGCCCCTAGCCACTCCATCAAAGTTTAATTTGAAGACACCTGAATTAGGTGGAGACCATTCTAAATTATTTCTAAAATTGGGTTCAGAAGAGATAGATTTAAGGTCCCCATCTCTTGGTTTGATGATATTAGGCTAAAGGTTTTGAATCTCCCTGTCTCTTTTAGAAAAGGGACAACCTCTTTTCTAGAAAAAGGAAACCACTTTTGAAATTTCCTAATCCAATCTTAAGATAACCTCTTCAGTTGAGTGAATTTCCTCCCTGAAAATCCTTTTTTATCTCCAACCAGAGATGCCAAATGAGAAGGACAGGACTATAAATCCAAATTGAAGAAAGAGCATCAGAAACATTAACTTTAGGCCAAACCAGAAAAACCTCTGACAACAAGCATGGTTGGACTCATGGAATATTAAACCGAGCACACAAGTAATTACAACATTTCACTACAAAGGGGAAATTCCCAAGAAGGTGATCCTTGTCTTCTTCAACATCCTTACAAAGAATAAATCTAGTAAGACCACACATTCCTAGCTTTCTTCGCCTATCTTGATTAAGGATTTTCCCTTTGAACACAACCCTATAAAATGACCCTGCTCTCGGAGGGTAATAAATAGACCAGTAGTTCTTCCAAATCACCCCATATTCTCTCTCTTAGGACATAATATTTTTATATCCACAGCCGAGAGAGTAAATGCTAGAAGTTTTCACAGTGTAGATGATTTCATCAACATGTGCAGAAATAAAACCATGTCTATTATCTTATTCCTACTTGTATAAAATTTAGAGGCCTCAAATACATTGAGATGATTTATATCTTTCCAAGACATAGGGGTAGGGGATTTGATTTCCCCTAATGCCATAGTTAATAACTTTGGAACCTCATTCTTCAACTAGGATACTTTTTATATCCAACAGGTTAGGGATCTCATCTAAAGTAGGAAGACCATTCCATGAATATTCCCAAAACCTAGCTCCTTCCCCATTTCCAATTTTTCAAGAGGAAGAGTTCATGAAAATTACCAGATGTGCAAACTAGGGGGAGTATTGTCTATCCAAAAAATAGAATCCGGCAAAAGGGCTCCCAAATATTTTTTTCCACAATCCTGCTCATGAGGCTGCTATGATTAGATAAGATATTCCAAACCAATTCAACCCCAAGGGAAATAATATACTTACCAATATTAAGGATTCCATCCCCACCTAGATATTTGGGCTTGGAAAGAGAATCCCATGTGATAAGTGGGATTTTATTATCATTTGAATTACCTTACCAAAGGAATTTTCTCATTACATTAACAAAATTATCTAGGAATCCTTTGGGAATTTTCAAAATTGAAAGCATGTAGATGGGAGTGGGACACATAAATTTTTTAATAAGAAACATTATACCAGCAAAGAAATCCACCTACCTTTCCATGATTGCAATCTAAACTCTAAAGCAAAAATAAGGTCTTTCCAAATAGAGGATCTCCCAGACCCACTAAATAGGGGGACCCCAAATACTTCAAGGGGATATTTCCTCTTTTAAAGTGAATAATATTGAGATTTCGAGCTTCTAGTCTAGGGAAAATATTGAAGAAGAAGATAACAAATTTTGGAACACTAACTACCCGACCAGCTACCAAAGAATAAGCATGTAGGGAGGATTTCAATTCTTTTTCCTCTTGAATACTATCTTTTCTGAACAAGAAAGTGTCATTAGAAAATTGTTGATGAGACACAAGATCTATCCCCTCTGTAACTCTTAAATGCTACAATCTTCCTGCAAGAACTTTACTTTTGATGGATCTACTAAGAGATTCAATAAACAGGATGTAGAGGAAGGAAGAGAGGGGATCCCCTATCCTATTCCCCTATTTATTTCAAAAAAACCTACAACATAGCCACTGATTAGCACTGAAAAATAGGGATGGTAATGCAGCTGAATATCCATTTACAAAGAAGGGGGAGAACCCAAATTTCTTTAAAAATCTTATCAAGAAAGTTCAGTTGATCTTATCATATGCCTAGATGATGTCCAACTTCAAAAGCATACCAGGAGTTTTGTTATTAGACAAGGAATGAATAAGATCATGAGAGAGAAAAATACCTTCATAAATGGACCTTCCTAGCATGAAATCAATTTTCTCCTGAGAAATTAGGGGATTAAGAAGAACCTTCAAGTGGGAGGTAATTTCTTCAGAGATTATATTATACGAGGTAGTACAAAATGACACTGGTCTGAAATAAGAAAAAGTCTCAGGGTGATCCTTTTTAGGAAACAAGCACATGAAAGTGCAGTTCAGGGATTTAAGAATTTATTTGGATTTTGGATTTTTTCTCTAGAGAGAAGACAATATTTTCCACTTCCTCCATTGAAAATGGTCTTAGAAGCTACTCATTTTGATCGTCAGAAATAAAGGTCTGGATAAAATCTAAAAGAGCATTCTGACTACTTTCATGGGAGACTACACCCCCCCAAGTAGAGAAGAGAAGTATGTAATTCCTTCTTCAATTATATCTTTTTTATATGATAGCACATCACCATTATCCATTTTGATGAAAGAGATGAAGTTGAAACTTCTTTTGGCTTTAACAGAAGCATGGAAGAATTTTGTATTTCTATCCCCCTCCTTAAGCCAATTATCCTTGGAATTTTTCTTTCAGTATATTTCTTTTCTACGGAGATGCTCACCAAGTTCATCTAACAATATTTTTTCTTTTTGGTATTCTTCCTAACCCATACCATTAGAGAAAATGAGAAAATTCAAATCCTGAAGTTCTTTTTCTACTCTGATTTTTTCTTGAAAATGTTCTTGAAATGCTTCTCATTCCATTCCAGTAGGTTACCTTTGATTAGCTTGATCTTTTGAGCTAAGATATACATTTTTGAGCCTTTGAAATTGTAGGAATCCCACAAAACCTTGATATTGTCCTCCAGGGATGGATCTCTTAGGTCCATATAAGTTCAAATTTGAAGGGGGATTTCTTTGGGGATAATTCTAGGTTATTGGAGAGGACCACAAGATAGTGATCAGAACCAGACCAAGGCAGGACGTCACACTCAAGAATGATATTTCTATGAGCCCACAGAGGACTGGCCAAGAATCATCCAAACTTTCAAATATATTGTTGAAGCCTCTTCTGCTATTGCTCCAAGTGAACTAACCTTGCTAAGGATGAATATCCATCAAGTATACATTCCTAATAAAAGAGAAAAATTCCACTTGAGACTGATAGTTTCTTATGATTCCACCACTTTTATCCATATCTGAATAAATAGCATTAAAATCACCTCCAAGAATGAAGAGATGGTCATTCTTATCTTGTAGAGCCGAGGACAACTCCTGCCGAAGGAATATCTTCCCAGTTATACTATTCATAAAGCATAAATATTGAGAAATAAGAAATCATCTTGATTATACTTGGGACAAATATTGCACATCTCCCAGCTAGGATTTTGGGAAATCAAATCCACTTCTACTCGACTCGATTTCTAGAGAATACCCAAATCACCCGACTCACCATTTGAGTCCACAAAAATTCCTTTCCAACCTTTACAAGATGTATCCCATCATTTCCCAATATCTACAAACAACATTTATGTTTCTTGTAGAAGAACTAAATAGTCATCTGAGGAGAAAAGATAACGCTTGAGAAAACATTATTTTCTAGGGGTATTTCAACCCTTGACATTCTAGGAAAGAATTTTCATTGATGACTAGGAAGGAGTTTCACCTTCCCAATTTCATATTTATCAAAGTTAATTGTGCTCTATTTCCATGATTCCACTTCTTTTTGTGCTATCTCCTGCTTGGAATTCTTACCACTCTTCCCAGAGGATCCACATATAGTTTATTTTAAACCCTCTTGACCAACAACTAAATTAGTAGTAGGAGGCTCCATCTCTAGACCATTAGGCTCAATGTATCCATCATCTAGGGAAATATGGGGAATCTTAAACACCCAGGAGCTCTAACTCTTTCCTTTGAGCATACCAGTCATTCAATTCTTTAGTTGAGTTGGATTTTCCAAGCCTCATACCTTCCTTGATTACTGAAACCAACCTTTTTGTTTCCTTTTGAAACTCCTCTATATCCTTCAAAAGGGAGCGAGTGGACAAGGAGTCCATTGGAGCTATCTTCAACAATGGTCCACCTAAATTTTCAATATCCTTTTCTTTTTCTTTCCAGACCAAAGATATGGAAATACATATTGGTGCATATTTACTACTCTCCATGATAAGAGTTTGAACATTATCTGGAGGGATCTCAGACTTCAACCCGAGATTATTTTCCATTCTGGTCCTAGAGGGAAAATCCTTCCTCATATGCCCTAATATTTTACATGAGAAGCATTTGACTTGAAGACCCTCATATTCAATAGATTGAATCAAAGAACCATTATGGGACTTTAGGAAAACCACCTAATAGAGGGGATTCCTCAGGTCCATTTCCACACAAATTCTAGCAACTTAGTTCTTTCAAGATCTTAGCAAGGGATTTTTAATTTGCACAAAGGAATCCAACTTTTCCGTAGTGGATCTAAGAGAGGAGGCTCTCCAAAATTTAGTAGGAAGCTTAGGGAGACTAATCCAAAGAGGGTCTTTCTTGATTTTTTCTTCAAAGGGATTAAAAAGAGTAGTCCATGGCCGAAAGTAAAGACTGGAAGAGTTTAAAAACTAGGGCCCACCCCTATACACTTTGTTTAAGGAATCTGAAGAGGGAAAGAGAACTTAAAAGAAACCATTAGACTGAAAATTTACATTTGGTTTTTCATCCTTGCCCCAGAACCAAAAATTCCAATCTAGGATTCTCCATCTTGAATAGTTCACACCAATGAATTTACAGTATAGAGCGTTCCAGTTCAAGTCCTCGCATACCTCTTTCCCTAGGGCATGGGATAAATCAACATTAAGAATCTTAATTGAAATCTTGAAATCAATTCCCCGATCTTTATTTATGCTTCTTCAACTTGAATCAAATAATCTACCCCATTTGGAATTGAAGGGACCTCTTAGGAAGACTCCATAGAAGCCGAAGCAAACTTCTCTAAAACTGCATGGGCCCTGGATAATGCATCCTCTCTAACGATATCGGCTACCAAATTTTTAAATGCATCATTTCCAAGCATCGAAAAGAGGGTTTTCAACAACGCTCCTGGACTGACTCTTTGGATAAAACACTCTTCTTCCTGAATAGGAAAGGGAGAATTGACAGCTCCCTGAGATCCCCAACTTGATGATTACCAACAGGAATGACATTGTCACTAGTAATAATTCCTTTTCCATGATCTCCTGAATAGACAGTCCCGAGATCATAGAATTTGAAGAGGGCGTGAACTGGGAAGGGGCGAATTTGTCTCTAGATTCACTATTTTGGTGAGCCATTACCACCACTTTAAATTAAACACAAATAAGTTTCAAAAAGGGGGGAAGATTTAAACAATTTTTTTTTAATGCGGTAAAAAGGTATAAAACAAGGTTAGATAAGTGGGATGTGCCATCTAGGCCAACACACCGAGATGGAGGATTGCCTGATCAAGGGGTTATGTTAGGCAAGCTGGTGGATAGCTCAATGGGACATGGTGACATGAAGCTCGAGGGTGACTCGGTCTTCCAAGAAGGTGAGCGAGCATGTGGGGGTGTTGGCTAGCATGTCGTTGAATGGATCGAGGAGAATAAGGATCAAGAAGGGATAGATTAGGAAGAACGATCGAGTGATTCACTGGGAAGAGAGATAAGCGCAAAATGGCTCGAAGGTGGTTCACACAAAAACCATGTTGAGTGAGTCTGTAGAGCTTCAATGGTTAGGAGGAAGGGTTTAGGCATAGGCCAGGTCACAGGAAGGTTGTCCAGAATGGATAAGCACACTAAGTAGGCTTAACACATCGAGCCCAATGTAGAGTTGCAGGGTAAAGTGGAGCTAACTAGAAAGGACAGAAATTAGGTTCGACAGGGTAGAGCACCAAGGAAAAACACGCACATCCAAAGCATAAACAAAAAATAACTCATTGGCATGTAATTCACAATGAATCAAAACCCAATGCATGGCAAGAGGACTCAACAAAGTCAAAAACAATGCAAAAATGAAAAGGAGATAACTCGTTCGACCAAGAGCATAATGCAGACAAAACAAAAACCTGACACAATAATGGAGAATAAATAACTCACCGATAGAGATAATAAATCGACTAGGAAAAATGAGTTCTATGAAAAAGAAAGAAACTTTCCTATCAGGGTCAACTTACCCAGAATAGAGCATCTCTAGTCAGGTATCTTGCCGAGATCTGTAAGAGCTTGACCGAGTTGATAGGGTTTAGGGAGTAGCAAGGATGCTAAAAACATGATGCAAGCTAGCAAGGAAGAATGTAGGGAGCTCCAACCAGAGATATTTTTCAAAAGAAATCATTTTTAATTTAAAACCTAATAAAACCAAATGCAAAACCTACCTCCAAATTTATCTATTCCCTCCAAATTTAGTACAACTAGCTAGATTTGGTTGAAAACACCTGAAACTTGCACATGCACAACCATAAAACCATCAAAAACTCCAAAAAAAGAGATTTTTAAACATGTTAACAAGATTCCAAAGGATGATAAAAAACTTACACAAATACCAAAAGAAAAGTAATTAGCAACTGAAATAAAACAAGTACATATTTACCAAACCATAACTATGATACCATATCATATTTTTCTGTAAGGATCAATACGGAACCTCATGTACATCAAAAAGGTTACACTTCTAATTGTGATGTGAATGCTTCAAGAAATCAGTAAGAGATCAAATCACAAAGGAAAATAAGTATGCAATAATAGGTCTACTCATTCTCATAAATCAAAAATAAATGTACATATAGGAGTGTTGTGTAACTCCCAGGCATGCAAGTGTACACATGAAACCCTAACTAACTCTAATGACCTATGATCTTGCTAAGTGAGATGAAAACCATATATGGTGGAAAGGACGTCGAATGAGAATGAGACAAGTCATATACCCGAACAATAATCACATCATCAATAGAAATCAGTGGAAATTTTGGAAATAATTTTCCATTGACTATCTCTACTATGATTGAAGTTATAGCTTTAAAGTTTTATAACCTCTTGTTTCAGGTTTTTTATATTTTTCTTCACTATTTTTTCCTTTTCTATAATGTTAGAAATATCTTTAAAGTTAACAAATAAATCAATTAAGGCATGATTAATGTTACACCTAAGAATCGTGGTCAAAGTACTATGTAACTGTGAAGCAATTGCATCTTGTTTATCTTCCTCCAAGGATCCTATAGCCATATTTAGTGACTTCCAACACATTTAATGGATTAAAGGATGGTTCTCTCTCTCTCTCTCTTCATCTTTTCCTCGACATGATCATAACATCCTCCTTTGTCTTTACCAAGATATCTTTTCTATGTCTCTTTATTTGACTAATTTTTACCTTATGTAGTTTCTTTTCCTTCTTGTTGCAGACTACCAACACATTAAGAAGCTTATATTGTAAGGAAATCATTGTTTAATGTTCACATGAGAGGCCTATTTGATATTTACTGTAGAGTAAATAATACTTACGGTTATATTGTTATTTGGGTTGTTTTTAGTACTCTTGTGGTTTCAACAATACTACGTACATTGGTTACGGGAATATTTTGAGGGGTGATTTATTATAGAATCCTCCTTAATTATAGGATTTGCATCCATATATAATTGTATAGTGTCCCTTATGAAATAATATAGAAGATAGATTATTACTATGTTACATTTATGTAAGTCTGGTCCAAATATTTCATCGGGTATCAGAGTTGTGTCTAATCCTATCTAATGGAAGATTAATTAATTTTTAGGGGCATACATGTTTCTATTCACCCCTATCGATTATAACTCTATGAATAGTTTGTCCTTTTTAGGAAGATTTATTTGTGAGACTAGTTTATATAATTGTAACTCATGTGTTTTGCAAGGATATATATTATTTTTGTGTTTATCAATTCACATACAAATATTTGGGCCTACTTAGTCCTATTACCATGCATAGGTGATCTCAATCAACATTGTGGATTGTCAAGTGTTGGTGGTCAAAACTACTCACTTTTTTGAGATCCAAGATTGATTTGGTGACAAGCCTGTCTATGTCGTGTTGATTCAGTTGTGCAAAGAACAAAGAGTACAAACTGTAGCCATCTTCTAGATCCATGACAGTCATTAGTTCTATCCTAGGATGTAACAGATCATAATAAAGTGTTAAGAGCATGTCATTTCAGTGAATGAAATCTTCATTAACTGATTGGTATCCATGTATCAACTGTAATCTCTCCTCAAATCCCATGGATGTCGCCAATTCAGAAAAGGTATTTTATTTTACAAAATTTGAGTTTTATGTTGCTACGTGTGAAATTCTATTGACATCTCGCTCTCATCATCAGAAGGTGTCAAATGTGCATTGCAACTATTTTGTGTTTTCTATCAGACATTTCAGTCAGATCTAAGAGATCCTTATAAAAGAATCATATTATTTCCCACCTACGTGCAAGAAAGATCCTCATGTTTTCATGATTTGCACTCAACAGACGTGTTACACCATTTTTGTCAATATATTTCCAAAGAAAACATGTGCAGATCAGAAAGGATAACATTTTATTCAAATAGTGAGATTGAATCTCCATCATTCACAATGATAATATAGAATAGGATTTGGTTTCGTAGATGGGATTCTAATATTGCATTGAACAACATTGAGTCTTTATGCCTTGCAAGTAAAGTGAGTCGATTAACAATTTATTTCTTAAATTTCGGTGTTAATAAAAATACTTTATTAGTCTTTCTAAGTGAAGGATCGACCAGTATGGGAAAATTCACCAGTCACTTTTTCTTTTAAAATTCTAGAAGAATTTATATGTGTCATAGGTATATGTCTTTCATTATTTTTTTAATGTTCAGTGTCATTGATACTATGTCAACATCAATAATAGAGTAGTCAATGTGGTTATTGTCTTCTTAGAGTCAAAAGTATATGTCAAAAAGGTATTTTATGTGTCAATAGTCTTTTTGATGTTATTAGTGCATTAAAAAGTTATAGGTGTTTTGTTAAATGCATAAGCATTGTAAGTTTGTATATCATAATTTTTTTTGAGTCCAAAAATTCAAAATGGTTAAAATTATTCAAATAGTTTGTGTTGTCCATAATGTTATTGTGTCATCGGTCCCATTAGTAGAGTCAAAATATTGTAAAATTAGAAAAAAAAAAATACCTTACGGATGCATTTTTTCAGTGTTACCTGATGTTTGGAAAATAAAATATTTCACTTTGTGCAGGGAATAATAAACAATGTGGAAATAATTTTGAACATCGTGGTTGCATTCCACCGAGTTAGAAACATTACATTAGAGGACGGAGGCATAGGAGGTAAGAGGTTAATAAGTGACCTCTCATTAGTCACCAATGACGTGGACGCACCAAGATGTGGTGACAGTATTTTTGTGAGTTTTCTTTCAATATTTGATTTCCAGTGTGCTTCTTTTTTAGAGTTCTTGTTTTGTGTTGGTGTTGGCGAGGGAATTTGTCGGGTGGAAAAAATATGAATTCCTTCCCAATGCTCTAGGAATCTAAGTCCCTCTACTTAACCAATGCAGCTATCGTATATGCATGCACAACAAAATGTGGATTTCTATGGTGGCCTTTCGGTCGGGGATCCAACAGGGGCACTCCACCGACCTGTGAAAATGCTTTGATTATCTACAAGGGGGAAATTTTATATGAAGGTGGGAAAGGGAGTGATAAAAGAGGTAAGAGAACTACTGTTGCAAGTAGGAAATCATATTCCTGCACACACTAGTTAGAGAATTCATCGCATGCATTCATGGGAAGAAACAACCCTATAAATGGAAACAAGATGAGATAAGATTGTGAACTCAAAGTTTCTAAAATATCCTCATCAAAGAGGCTATAAAATCCTTCTTCTTGTATTGATGCTTAATTAGAAGTTGTACATAGTGGAGAAATGGAGGAAATTGAGAAAAAGGGGGAATGGAAGAAAAATGGCTATCTCCTTTGTTTTCTCTAAGTACAATGCACTCGTGAGTTTACAAGATCAATCGCCAACCCTCAACAATGGCATGAAGAAGCCATTAAATCTCCTCCAAGAAATGGTTACAACTTCTTCTTTGTTAGCAAGAAATGGTTTACAATTTCTTTTCAATCATTTGCGTCCATTCGGATTCTTGATTTGCGAAGAAATGCCAATGGCGGAAAAACCAAACTTTTCATAATGCAACCGTTACATTCATTTTGTAACTTTGAATTTGAACCATTTATCTTGCCTTCAAAACTTTAAACCAGAGCCGTCCACGTGGGAGAAAATTATTGGAGCGGGCATGGAGGATGCCTTTTGCATTTTATGCCTTTGTAGAAAATTGGCATTTTTTGACATTTTGGTCCACCCTTCCACCTCTCCACCATAGGCCTGACACATGGATTTATTTGAGTGGTGAAGGAATCATGGCTCACTTTTTCAATTTTAACCTTTTTTAGAAAAATGCTCAAAACTTCAAAGTTCTCCGCCACTCTGCTCTCCCGCTTTGACTTTTCAACGGTGGGCCCAAGACCTTGGTGGAGCCACAGGCATTCTAGAAATTTTACTTCACTTTTGGAAATTTGGTTAAATTTCCAAAAGTGCCCCGATGGCCCGCTCATCCACTTTGACTTTTCAATGGTGGGCTTCACCTTTGACGTTTTCCTTGCGGGCTTCAACTTTGACTTTTTCCCTGATAGCCTGATTGGGGCTACTGGGTCACTTTTTAAATTTTCACCTTTTTTACAAAGAGGCTATAAATCTCAAATCCTCGATGGTCCACCTCCCTACTTTGACTCCTTTGACTGCAGGCTCAAGATTTGACTTTTTCTTTAAGCTTGATCAGTGCTGTGAGTCACTTTTTAACTTTTCACCTTTTTTACAAAGAGGCTCAAAAACAAAAATTTCTCCACCGAACGACTTCCAATTAGGTATGTCCATGTACCCTGTGGATGATGGGGCCAAAATTTGATAGGGAAGAAAATGCCCATCGTTCGACTGTGGGAAAAAATGCAAAGAAGAAGAAAACTCCACCATTTCGCGCCCGATTTTCAAATTTCTTTTCGCAAGCCGAGGAATTGAAAAAATACAAGGTTAGATGATCCAGGGGCATAGAAATATTGACAATTTCATTCAAATGAGGATAATCAATAAAATTTTCACACATCTAGATAGGAAAATGGAAAATTTATCAAAACAAGTAGACTGGGGATTTGAAACAACTATAGGGCATGGATTTTCTCTCTTTGAACTTTCAACTTGGCTTAAATATTTTAGGAGGGCGAGAGCTTGAAATTTTGAATTTAACTTGGAAAATGAAAAGTGGTTTTTGGGACAACAACTGGCTCTAGCTTAGGGACATGGCATGGACTGAGCATGGCGAAGATGTGGTATGAGGATCCAAAATCTCAATTTTTAAACCATATAACATTGACTAGTGCCTTATCCATTGGGCCTTACAGATTCATGTACAATTCTAAGAAAGAAATATCAAAAGAAGGAAACACACAAGCACACAAAAGGAAGGAACACACAAACACGCAATACAAGGGGAAATAAAACCACACAACGAAAAGGGAAACACACCAAGAAATCACCTATGGTACAAGTCGGGGAAACCCACTTTCACTAATGATATAGTTTCAAGTATTTCCTGCTTTGAGGTAATTATAATGGTGTTCCATCCAAGTATGAGAGGATAAAAACATTCTCACCACAAGCTCCATGAATTTGGAATGGGTCGAGCCATAATGAATCAAACTTTCCATGGCTGCCCTTTGGTTCTCTTCTCTTGTCCCATAGCAGGACAAAGTCTCCAACCTTGAATTCTCTTTCCTTATCTCTCTTGTCAAATATCTTCTTCACTTTCAATTAGTGTTCTTTGATTCCATCCCCCACCTAGAATCTATTTTCTTCCAGCTTCTTAAGAAATAGGATCCTTTTGTCTAAGGAATATTTGTATTGACCATCTTCTATTTCCTGAAGCAACTTAAGAGCTGACATCTCAATTGTGAGGGGAATCTCTACTTCAACTCCATATAGTAGTTGGAATGGAGACATACCTATCACCTTCTTGGGAGTGATCCTATCTACCCACAATGCGTCATACAACCTTTTGTGCCAATTCCTTTGATTCTCGTCTACAAGCTTGCGGACAATGGTCACAATGTTCTTGTTGCTTGATTCAGCTTGTCTATTTCCTTGTGGATAGTAGTCAAAATGAGCTAGGGATATTCCGTAGCTATAGAAAAACTCAGTCAGCTCTCTTAAAGAGAAATAGGTAGCATTATTTGCTACAATCTTCTGTGGCACTCGAAACGGACTATGATATTCTCCTTGATAAAGTTACATATTGTTTCAGTGTTGGCTTGTTTGGCTGGAACGGCTTCCACCCATTTGGTGAAGTAGTCTATTGTTGTGAGTACATAGGTGTGCCCCACACTTGAGTGAGGGTTCAGAACACCAATGAAGTCCAGCCCCACTATTGAAATGGTTCTTCAATAACCACCAACCTGAGTGGTAATGCAGCGAGTCGTGATCTTCCAATGAACTGTTGGCATGCTTTGCATTTAGAAACCCAATCTCGAGTATCTGCAAAGATGGTGGGCCAATAATACCTTCCTCGAAGGATCTTGTGTGTAGTGACCATTGCTGAAAAATTTCCACCACATGCTTGGTCATGGTATGCTATAAGCAACTTTTCTTGTTTCTCTTTATCTACGCACCTGAGGAAACAACCATCCAGGCCTCTTTTGTAAAGTGCATGATTCCAGATCACAAACTGGCTGCCTTCAGCTTGAGTGTTCTTCTTTGTTTGTAATCAAGATGAGGAGGGCATTCTCCATAAGTCAAGTAGTAGGAAATATCAGCGTACCACTCATCGGTAGTGGTGACAAAGAGAACTAGTGGGTTGTCTTCTAAACAAGTTGAGAAAGTACATGTTTCTTCGCCATGTTGAACTTTGAGAGTTTCATCTTCAGAAATCAACTTGCACAAGCCATTTCCCCTTACCAGATTGGAGGGTCAAATCTCCAAGTCATATTCTTGAGTCTTTGCAATCCAATTTCCTCTTTTAGCTCGGGATCCTGCTGTGTCAAAATGGACTTGATTGCACTACCAGGGACCATCGCCACTATATGAGAATTGAGAATGTAAAACCTAAATTTTTTTACAGCCTTGACCACTGCATAGGCATGCTTCTCTAATTGGTTGTACTTTATCTCATGCTTCTTCAAAGGAAAACTCATGAAAGCAATAGGTGCTTCAACATCTTCATCATTCATCCGAAACAAGAATAGCGAGAGAGTGTATGCTCTGATGCATAACAATACATGATGAACTCTTTATTAAAATATGGAGACACGAGGGTTGGAGCCTTGGCAATGGCTTTCTTTATATCTTAAAATGTTTCCTTCCCTTCATTGTTCCATTTGAAACTTCCTTGAGGTTTCATCATGGATGTGATGTGCTTTCTCAATTCAGTAAACTTAGGCACAAAACAACAAAGAAAATGTACCTTTCCAAAGAATGAATGAACTCCCTTCTTACTTGTGGGTAGGGCTAATGCTTGAATGGATATAATTCTCTTAGGATCAATGTGTGCTCCATGTTTGTTCACAATGTGCCCCAATAACTTGCCTTTTGTGACTCCAAAAATGCACTTTTTTGGATTTAGTGATATGGCATGTTTCCTACACCTTGCAAGTACCTGTTCCAAGTGATAGATATGATATCCCCTCTTCTTGAAAATACTATGAGACCATCAAGATATATGACAATGCAATGCTTCAAATCTTTAAAGGCCAAATCCATTGTCCTTTGGAATGTAGCTCTGCATTGATTAGGCCAAAAGGCATTCTACTGTAAGCAAAAGTGCCCCAAGGTGTTGTAAAGGTTGCCTTGGTGTGGTCTTCCTCTGCCACTTTGGTTTGATTGTGTCTTGAGAATCCATCAAATAATGAAAGAATTTCAGATCTGGTGATTGCTTACAGGATATGGTCCATGATAGGAAGAGGATAATTGTCCTTGAGTGATGCCTTGTTCAGGTTATGAAAATCTACACATATCCTTATTTCACCATTCTTCTTTCACACTGGCACAATGTTAGCCACCCACATTGAATGGTTGATGGGAAAGATGATCCTTGCATTAAGCATTTTCATTACCTCCTCTTTGATGGTATCATAAATATTTGGGTTGTACGGCCTTTGTATCTACCTGAAGGGCTTAACACCCTACTTCAAAGGAATTGAGTGATGCATTTCTTTTGGATGGAAGGATTTGAGTTCATCATAAGAGTAGGCCAAGACATCTGAGTATTTCTTGAGTAATGCAACAAACCTTCTTTTTTCTTCAGGAAAGCAACATTTTCCAATATTGACCATCCTTGGCTCCTCCGAGGTACCAATGTTTTCTTTATCAAAATTAGTTGGGCACCGAGAAGATTTCTTTTCTTTCTCTTGAATGAATCTATCATGTTTGTCGAAGAGGTCTTCTAAAGAGACTAGGCCTTTGGGAATTTTGTTCCCTTTCAATTTGATTACTCCCTCATCATCAATCCCTTCAATTCCTTCTTTCTCTTCTTCGGGGACTGCTTCTTGGTGTGTATTTTCACCTCCTTCAAAGAAGAGATTATTGAAATTATCCCTTTGCTCCAAAAAGGATAGAATTTGGTTATCATCATTGAAGACTTGCCAATGATTTACATTGTTTGGTACACTAGGCCAGAATACCATTTCAATGGTCACTTTTTCTTTACCAAAAGAAGGATGAGGTGTCACTAGGGAAGCTGACACTACAAGAGAATCAGCCTTTTCATTCTGTTCCTTGGAATAGCTTCAATGGAAAATGCATCAAAAGATTCAATGCAATCCCACACTCTATTTCTGTAATGCCCGAGCCTTGGATTTTTCACCTGATATCATTGGTAGACCTACTTTACCACAATCTCTACATCACCTTTGCATCTCATCTTCTTGATTCCCATGTCCTCTGCTACATTCATGCCTAAGAGCAATGCTTCATACTCTGCAGTATTGTTTGTATTATCAAATTGCAGCTTGTAGGCAAAAGGGTACACCTCATTGGAAGGAGAGTACAATACTACACCAGCTCCTGAACCTGCTCTAGAATGACTACCATCAAATTCCATTTTCCAAATTTTATCTTCCTCTTCCTCCATGAGAAGTGGCAAGTTCTCCTCTTTTTCTAATGTGAGGAAGTAGTTTCCTAGCCCACAATCTTGAAAGAGAATGTTTGCTTTTGGATCATCAGACTTTCGTACTGTGAACTTCATCTTTCTTACTGGTAGAAAATTCTTCATCTCACCTTTTACTAGGATAGTTGTAGATGACCAATCCATTTTTATTTCTCCACCTAGGTCTCTGCAAAAACTTCTGCTCAAAAGCATACCAAAAGATGCTGGGATGTCTGCTACCAGTATGGTCAAGAGCACCTTCTTTTCTGGAAAATCAGCTAGTGCTACTGTGCATCTTTGATTCTTCCTACCAATGGCACTTGTTTGGATTCCATTGAGTAGAAGGTGCCATTTACTTGGGTCAAGGTGAGGCCTAGAGAATTTACAACTTTGGCTGGCATCACATTGTCTAAGGCTCTGGAATATATGATACAATTATTTAGCTAGAAGCCTTTAATGAGGAGTGACAGGTAGAAAGGTTCAACCCTATTGGTTTTGGAGGCACTGAGGGCTAGCATGTTTTGGGAAGGTGGTGTGGATGGTGTGGGAAGTAATCCTTTAGAATTAGGACTTGAGGATATAAGGCTACTGCCACAAATTGTATTAATGAACCTGTCAAATTGGGCAGGGTGTGTTTGTAGGTATTCTATTTCTGAGAGTTGGACTTTGGTTTTCTTGCATGTTCCACAAAGTCGAATTGGGCAATGGTGGGTGAGAAAGAGGATCCTGAAATGGAGGAAGATCTACATAGTAGAGACTTTTCTACTTTTGGTGTTGGGTTCTCTTTTTCAGATGTAAAATTTGGCTTGGAAGGGGGTGAGGGTGTAGCCTTTGACTGAACTTAGATGTTTTTGTAGGACCAACATTTAGAAGAGAATTATTTTTAGTAAATTTTGAGCTGGAAGAAGAATCAAAATGACTTATTTGGTATAGTAGCATGCTCTTTGGAAACTAGTGAGTCTGGTTTTCTTTGGCTGATTCCATGGAAGGTGGTAATGGTGATCCTTAATTGATGATTTTATTCTATGTAACCTCTGGAGGATAATCTTCTTTATTCTTCTTCTTATCCTTTGTTGCAACTATTGGGGCTGAAATTCCTTTCTTAGATTGAGTGTGAGTGAAAACAACACATGAGAAAATTGGAACTTCTTCATCACCTTCATCTTCATCATCAACATATTCAATCAGGCCATTGTGCATGTTAACTTCCTCAATCTCAATATAGTTTTCATAATATTCCATGTTTTCTTCCCCAGTTTCATCAATTTTTGCTTCCTCCTCTAGCTCTTTGGTGTCACAGATGGCATTGATTGCGATGCTTCAAGAGCAAGCCAATGAGGAGGTGGAGCAATCCTTGGCCTATCTGGAGGGTTTGGTCTCCTTGAAGCATTCTGCATTTTGATCTGAGATAGCTATTTCTTCAAGGCAATAAAGTCATTTTCCATTTTTTGGAACATCGGATCTGTGGTGATGAGTTTGAATTTTGACTCTTTTGTTTCCCATTAGGGCCTTTCACCTTTCCAGAAAGGATTAGATCATCATCGGTTTCTATTGCAAAGTCTTGGGCTTGCCTCAATGTTCTTGGTTGGGATCTTTTGAGGAAGAAACCTACTTATGATGGTAGAGCACTAATGAAAAACCTCTTCAAATTATTTTTGGGAGGCACCACATCTTCATGGATCCTTCTTATCACTCTATCATATCTTGCTACAAAGTCCCTCATTGACTCAGAGGTTTCTTTCTTCATTTGTACCAATTAGACAAAAAGATCTTGGCAATCTTCCATGGTCTTGAACTTGTGTTCAAATGCACTTCTTATATCTTCCCAATAGGTGACAGACCTCGGGGGAGCATGTAAAACCATTCGGAAACCTTTTCTTGAAGCGAATCCACAAAGAGTTAGACTGACACATCTTCATCCTCAACACCCAACACACCGCAAGTAGTGATAAATGCTACTACATGCTCTTCAGGGAGTTGAGAACCATCTCCTTTGAATTTTGGGAAGTTTTTTCTCGAGCCTCTCGGTAGCTCATGGAGTGGTTGAGTAAGAGCCAGTGGACCGGTGTTTCCTCCCCATGGTACATTAGGCCTATGGGCTTCATGATCCTGTTCACACTCATGATCTTGATCCCCCATTCTATTTCTATTTCTATCTTCCAACCTTGTTAAGGTTGCGGCTTCTACTATTGTTCTTTCATCTGCCTCATCTTGAAGTCTCTCGATTTCTTCAAGTTGAGCTCTTATTTCTTCATCGGCTCTTACCTCTCTTTCTCTAGCTTCTTCTTCGGTCTTCACATTAGTGAAGTCTACAAGGTTCTCATTTATGTATGAAAATTCACCGTCCAAAGGATTGGCAACACTCAAGTTCCCAACGTGACCGGTTGCTTGAAAAGGAAGCCTCTAGATTCCGAGTAGCTCTTGTCTCCTTTGAAGTTCCTCAAAAATGGGATCAGTTTGTCCTCCTTGTCTCTGTTGCGGGTGAATCTTCTATCCGCCAACTTGAAAATATATGCTCTTCTTTGTGGTGTTGGGATTTGTCTTTGCCTCTCCAATTCAAAGCAACACGTTCTTCTTCAAGGTCCAAAATTCTCGTGGCAATGAAGTAGTGATTGGCACTTTGTCTATTATGCCAGATAGCTTCCCTCAAATATGAAGCAACGTCTTCTTGGATGTGGAAGAGAAATTTGGGTATTTTAATAGGAGGGCTTCCAGAATAGCCATGATTTGAATCCATGTGGCTCATATAGCCATTCAAATTCTAGAAATTTTCTCTTTTTTGAATTTTGAATTTTTGACCTTGCGGTCGCATTCAAGTGCGAATCTGCTAAATCTACCCCATGGTGGGCACCAAAACTATTGGCAAGGGAATTTTTCAGGTGGAAAAATTTGTGAATTCCTTGCCAACGCTCTAGGAATCTAAGTCCCTCTACTTAACCAGTACAACTATTGTATATGCATGCACAAGAAAATGTGGATTTTTATGGTCACCTTTTGGCCGAGGATCTAACAGGGGCACTCCATTGACCCTATGGCAAATGCTTGTAGTTATCTGCAAGGGGGGAATTTTCTATGAAGGTGGGAAAGGGAGTGAGAAAAGAGGTAGGAGAACTAATGTTGTAGGTAGGAAATCAGATTCCTGCACACACTAGTTAGAGAATTCATCACATGCATTCATGGGAAGAAACAACCCTGCAAATGGCAACAAGACGAGATAATATTGTGAACTCAAAGTTTCTAAAATCTCCTCATCAAAGAGGCTACAAAATCCTTCTTCTTGTATTGATGCTTAATCAGAAGTTGTACATAGTGGAGAAATGGAGGAAATTGAGAAAAGGGGGGGAATGGAAGAAAAATGGCTATCTCCTTTGTTTTCTCTAAGTACAATGCACTCGTGAGTTTACAAGATCAATCGCCAACCCTTGACAATGGTGTGAAGAAGCCATTAAATCTCCTCTAAGAAACAGTTACAACTTCTTCTTTGTTAGCAAGAAACGGTTTACAATTTCTTTTCAATCATTTGTGTCTGTTCGATTCTTGATTCACAAAGAAACACCAATGGCGGAAAAACCAGACTTTTCATAATGCAGCCATTACATTCATTTTGTAACTTTGAATTTGAACCATTTATCTTGCCTTCAAAACTTTAAACTAGAGCCATCCACGTGGGAGAAAATTATTGGAGCGGGCGTGGAGGATGCCTTTTGCATTTTATGCCTTTGTAGAAAATTGGCATTTTTTGACATTTTGGTCCGCCTTTCCGCCTCTCCACCATAGGCCTGACATGTGGCTTTATTTGAGTGGTGAAGGAATCACACTCACTTTTTCAATTTTAACCTTTTTAGAAAAATTCTCAAAACTTCAAAGTTCTCCACCGCTCTGCTCTCCCGCTTTGATTTTTCAATGGTAGGCCCGAGACCTTGGTGGAGCTGCGGAGCATTCTAGAACTTTTACTTCACTTTTGGAAATTTGGTTAAATTTCCAAAAGTTCCCGATGGCCCACTCATCTGCTTTGACTTTTCAATGGCAAGCTTCACCTTTGACGTTTTCCCTGCGGCCTTCACCTTTGACTTTTTCCTTAATAGCTTGATCGGGGCTGCAGGGTCACTTTTTAAATTTTTACCTTTTTACAAAGAGGCTCAAAATCTCAAATCCCCCGATGGTTCGCCTCCTTGCTTTGACTCCTTTGACTATGGGCTCAAGATTTGACTTTTTCTTTAAGCCTGATCGGGGCTGCGGGTCACTTTTTAACTTTTCGCCTTTTTTCAAAAAAGGCTCAAAAACACAAATTTCTCCACCGACCTACTTCCAATTAGGTATGTCCATGTACCCGTGGATGATGGGGCCAAAATTTGATGGGGAAGAAAATGCCCATCGTTCCGACTATGGGAAAAAATGCAGAGAAGAAGAAAACTCCACCATTTTGCACGATTTTCAAATTTCTTTCGTGAGCCAAGGAATTGAAAACAATACAAGGTTCGACGATCCAAGGGCATAGAAAGATTGAAAATTTCATTCAAATGAGGAAAATCAATAAAATTTTCATGCGTCCAGACAGGAAAATAGAAAATTTATCAAAACAAGCAAATTGGGATTTGAAACAACTCTAGGGCATGGATTTTTCTATCTCTTCGAACTTTCAACTTGGCTTAAATACTTTAGGAGGGCGAGAGATCAAAATTTCAAATTTAACTTGGAAAACAAAAAGTGATTTTCGGGGACAACGGTTGGATAAGTGAAAACTTCACGTTGAGGGGGGAACGTGGTCTCAATGTTCCATTTCCTTTTCTTTAATTTTCAAGTTTGTATTCAGTGAGAAGTATTTCCTGCATAATTTCATGAAGAAAAAACATAGAGGATAGATGAAAGCACAAGAAAAAGCAACATCATGATATTTGGGTTGTTGATTGTCTTGTAAAACCATTTGTATGTTTTGGGTTGTTGGTTGTCCTATAAAACCATTTGTATGTTTTGGGATGTTGGGTTTCTTGTAAAACCATCCTTGTGGGTTGTTACCTATCCTTGGAAAACCATCCTTGTCAAGGTTGTTGGTTGTCCTACAAAAACCATCAAAATCATAAGGATGCACAGGTGATAAGCTACAAAATAAGTGGGATTGTTTTTATCCCATGTTCATAGTAAGGGGGGAATGTTAGGAAATCATTCTTTAGAGTTCACATTTGAGGCGTATTTGATATTTACAGTAGAGTAAATTATACTTACAGTTATATTTTTACTTGGGTTATTTGTAATCTTTGTTGTGGTTATAAACAATATTATGTACACTTGTTCAAACAATATTTTGAGGGGTGATTTGTTATAACAACCTCCTTAATTATAGGAGTTCCATCCCTATATATTTTTATTATGTCCCGTATGAAATAATATAGAAGATAGATTATCACTATGCTAAATTTTTGTAAGTCTGGTCCAAATATTTCATATATGAAGAGATTTTTGATTTAGTGACCAACAATTGTTATTTCCACTACTACTTTATTAATTCAGCCTCCTCTTTTGTTGATTATTACACTGTAATAAATGTGCATAACATCAACGCTACCGACTCCACAATTTCCAAAACAACAATTATAATGTATTTATGGCCCACCCCAACTATTAGTTCACATGTTACTTAATAACATGCACGCTTAAAAACATCAGAAAAATAAAAAAACTACTCTAAGAATTTTTTTATTAAAGATAAAAGGTTTTGGAGGGACCTTTACCCAAAAGTACATCAAAAGGCTCAACAACCAAAATATTCAAATTTTAGCAATATGGTTTTTTGATCTGTGGGGCCATATACCAACTAGAAGACAAAAACCTAAGGCAGGGGCCAACTTCCTACAAGCAACCCTACTACAAACCAACAACAACAATACTACAACCAAAAAAATCAACAAAACAGCTCCACAAGAAACAAAGATACAAAGGAACTAACTAATAGATTTTTTGTACACCTTTAAGGCAATTCTGAGTGCCTTGTAAAGATTCAGTGTAGTAGCGATAGTGGGGTCCCAGTTAGAAGCCTTAAACATCTTTGTGATCTTTTCGTTCTTCCATGTAGAGGGTAGAATGTCGTTGATGTCACAGATTTGGCGGATATGAACTTGCATGAGGTCGAGAATAGCTCTGTGAATGGTAAGGTAATTGTTGTGTTTTTCCTCGAGGTCTATGAGCTTGGTGACAAAAGTGGTGATTTCCTCTCTCAGGTTGGGGATAGGGTCAGGAAGAGGGTCCTTAACAATAGACTTAAGAAGAAGAAAATCTACATTTTTCTCCATAGTTTTCATCGTCTCATCTTGAAAATTAAATTTTTCTCCATAACAAAGGAGGTTTCTTGAACAAGATCATTAACAAGAATGGAAGTGGGAGGGCTATCCTCAACCATGATTTCTTTTTCTTTCTTACTGCTGTGAATAATCCTTTTAGGAGGTGGTTTAGAGACATAGTCAAGGTACAAGGGATTCTTAGAGAAGATTCGGGGACTCTTTGGGGAGGAGGAGGGGCTAAAGGGGGAGAGAGGTCAATGGCTACAACATCCATAATGTACTGATTAATGATAAATATGACCCCTTGATGAAGAGGAATTGTCCTCTTACGAGCCTTTACCTCTAGAATTGATTTTTCCATTAAATGTAGAATATAGTATGAGAGACTCACCTTAATCTCGTGCCTGAATTGGTTTAGCAAGTAATAGGTGGTGCAAAGGAATGGTGGAAAATATTCCTTCAAGTGTGACATAACGAACCATCATTTGGTGACTCCATGAAATGGTTGCAGGATAGAGGCACAAATTATGCCTTCCTTCTTAATTTTGATGTTCTCGCCTTCATCTAGGAAAACCCTTTCCTCAACTTCTCTGTCAAACTTGTTCCCATCCATGCTCAGGCCAGTGATAAATGCAATGACCCCCTCAAAGATAGTGAAATTTCTTCCTCTAACATTAATAGTCATATCTTTCCAGTTCTCTACAAATTATAGAGAAATATGTTGGTCGTGCCCTTTAATCCTTTATATAAACTCTGTAAAACCATCAAGTATTGATGGTTTCCCACGATTCAATTTTTTCCCTACTCATGCGGATCAAATATGGTCTTAACTTTGTATGGGGATACTCCCATTGTTGTTAATTGAAATGGGTTGAGCTGAAAACAATAGCCCGTAGTCCCACCAACATCGCTCTGACAAACTGTATACACGTAAGTTGTAGAGATGGAACTCGAGACCTTGCAAAAATCTTGCTTCAAATGGAAAATTATCTCGAATTTTGGAGTAATGAGGGAATAAATTCAAATGAGAGCAATCTGCCTCACAAATCTAGAGAGGGGATTCAACATGTGTAGGATTGGATGACTTAGAAGTAAGGATGGGTGAATTTTCTTCATTGGTGATGATGTTTCTAACTTCATGGGGAGTGTCTTAGAAATCATACCATTCTTTATAATTATCAATGTAGACCCCCACATGTGCTAATAAATCCAGGTAAGTGCAGCAAGTTGGGGGACAAAAAGGGGGTCATAAGTGGACGTCATATTGTAAATAACAACATAATATCAACTTGTAGGGATTATTAGCAATACATACACTCAAAATTAGAAAAACTTATATTAATATGAATCGTAGCATCTGGAATCTAGTTTCTAAAATACTATTTTTTTAAAAATGGACAAGATTAGCTATATTAAACACTCAAAATTCAATGACTTGGTTTTTTTTTTTTTAAACGCCTATAAAATTATAGTCCGTTTGCCCACGATTTGGATGACCAAAAATTGATATATATTTTTCTCCTTTGGTGAGAAGTTAGATGCCACTATCTATCTTGGGATGGATTTTATTTTTTATGATTTTTTCCATGAAAGTGGTATGAAAACATAAAGAAAACAGAGCACTTTCCGTTTGCCCGCCATAACTTCATCAAAAAATATTGAAATCAAATAATTTTTTTAACATGTATATAATTTCACCATGGTTGGGATGGTATAATTTTTATCACATTCTGATAAGTGAAACAAAATTTTTAGTCTTAAACCTAGACATAAACATTCACGGGAACAAGTGTCTTAAAGACCTACTATTAGTAAAAAATTATAAAATGATATTTATCCTATTCTATTCACTTTAAAACAAGTATTTCTACAAAGCTAATAGTCTCCCTACACAATGGTACCATTTTTATGACATATTTTTACTTTTCGGCATGGTTCAAGTCCGTGGAAGACTAAATTTGATGTTTTGTTGTTTTTAATGTAAAATTCAGGATTTGATGTCCACTTAATTGTCCCCCAACTTGGTGCACTTACCCATCCATGGATATATTCCCCTCTCTAAACACATGTTTGAAAATGATGTTTAATCCATTGCATAAGGTTTTGGCTTCAATTATGAACTCTCTAATGGTCCAACTCAGAGCTTGGGACTTAGAAATAATGTTGATAATGTTCATTGAGTCACCTTCCATGATGATATTTCCCCAGAGAGTAGTTAGGGCCTCAGAGTAGTGATTAGTTTGTTTACCCATGGGACCAGTATGCTGTAATTAGATGACCCTTATGATTTCGATGAGTGAGCCACCACCTGTTGTTGTACTAGGGTTATCCTTAGAGGCACCATCGAAGTTCAACTTAAACTAACCTTAAGAAGGGGAATCCAATGCTCAAGTGACCTGTCAATGTTGGGGATGGGTGTATATAGTTGTTGAATATCAATGTTCCAGGCCTTGAGGTATCTTTCTTCCTCCTGAGGATATAAAAAAAAATTGAGTGGGTTTAAATTTCTAAATGTTTTCTTTGGCAACCACCGTGATTACATTTAGAATACTTTTGATGGTCCTATTAGAGCCTCTAAAGATGATTGAGTTTGAGATTTCCAAATTATCCAGATGGTGTGTGGGAAGCTTATTCTCCAAAGTTTGTAAAGGGGTACATGTTTAAAAGGAGGCTTCTATTACTATCAGGATTGAATAATATCCTCTGGGAAAGACCAACTAACATCAAAATTGTTGAAAATGAGCTTCCAGAGAGAGTTAGCAACATGACAATACAAAAGAAGATGTTGAATGGTCTCATTGTCCTTTTTACAGTGATAACATCTATTAGGCATGGTAGAACCTCTTTTAATAATATTATCAATGGTGAGAATGGCTTTTTAAAGGAACGATAACTAGATTATACCAATCCAAGAACACAGATGCTAATCAAATACCACGATCTATAAGATGAAAGCAATTCGCGAATAACTTTACATAAAACCTTTGCAAATAAATGAGAAGCAATATCATATATTATAATGGAACTCAATGAAATAAAATGAGAATGGGCCTTGCTTAAATATGAAAGGAATAACAATCTAAGAACCAGTCAAGGTCGTAGATCAAGCCATAAATCAAGGAAATAACTAGTCATCAAAGAACTAGTCAAGACCATAGATTTAGGATATAACTAGACATCAAGGATCTAGTCAATACCATATATCAAGGAAAGAACTATACCTAACAACTAGATAATATTTCCTAATATCTAAATAAGATAAAATAAATATCCACACACATAAGTGGGTGAGCATAAATATAATAAAGGTAAATAAAGTACCTAGGTGAACATGAGCTAAGGTAAATACCTACTCTAACACCCCCTCAAGTGAAGCTAGGGGCCAAAATAGAAGTTGCATGTCCACATAATGAGTCCCGAAAACTAGGCCTGATGAGGTACTCATGTACAATAACTGGGAAAAAAGGGACACCACAAGGTACCCAAAACCAGTAACAAAAAAGTAAAGAGAGTAAAACCCACTCCAAGGCATCCCAAGAATCTCAGCTAAAAAAACTCGTACAATGCTAAAGAATTTTGGTGTGCATTGTGGTCTGAATCCAATGCTTGATCACAAAACTCAAAAACAACTAACACTAGGTTTCACCAGAATAGCTCCATACAAGGAGACTATCAACGGAGTGATGTCAAAAGTGCAAAAAAGAAACACCAAACATAATTTGATCAAGTGTTGTAAATAGGTGTGCCACGATCCAAGAACAATAACCAAAGCAATAAGGCAAGGACAAAAAATCCATAGTGTCATGATCCAAGAAAAGCCAAGGTAATAAGGCAAGGACACAAAACCTAAAAGAATCGGGATCAACACCACACCCTCCCATACTTTGTTGAATGGGTGGGTGGCGCTACAATATGTATGAGTTGTCAAAATAACTACTCGAACACTAAAAACTAACATTGGACTCACCGAATAGCTCCCCCACAAGGAGACTGTCAACAAGCCAAAAGTTTTGAAAATACGATACAAAATCTCTCAACAAACAAGAGAGATACACTACACTCGCTTAAAGAAAAATGCTCAAAACAAGAAGCATCACAATGGAGAAGGTATAAAAAGTGGAGTAAGAGGCCGAATGGTGGAGGATCCATTCTGTAGAGTCCTCTCAATGAATGTCTATGTCACCTCCATGAGTGATCAGATATCCACCCCAAATCAACACAGATGGATGAAGAAGATGCTGCATATGACTTGGTGTAAAATGCACAATGGGTGCATGCAAAAGAACATCAAGAATGTGTGTCAGGTTGATCATGTCTGACAACTGAAATCTCAGGTTTCTCAAGCCTGAGTGAAGATGTAGAACTCATGTGTTTCTCAGGATCCTCAGAAAGATTCGAGCGAACAAAAAAAGGAGCTCTGTCAATGTGTGATCCCAATGAAGTATCTGCTCAAAAACCAATGTCATGACAAGAATTCCACTTAACATGTGGAATAGAGGAAACAATACCCTGTGAATGTCTGTCAATGACTCTGCTAGTGAGACCCATAGAATGGAGCATGTGAGAACTGAATGCAGTAGTATGCTTCTCAAAAAATCCATGCAGCTGAGTAGAAATAGGATACACAACATGTGGTATTGTAATAGGCACATATGTGGAAGAGCATGTAGTAACAAGCTTCATAGGTGTATGAGCATCAAGAGCAGGAACAAACTCAAAGAATGACAGATCAATGTCAGTGGGTTCAGGAGAAATAGCTGCAAGTGGACTAGGAGCATGGTTGTGGTTGTCCACAATATGATGGTGATGTTGTAGGCTAGCAAGTTTGTTCTGCAGGAGTGTATTATTGTATCCTTATCGTGAATGAGTGATTGTAGAAGAGAATTTCACTTCTTGAGCAATCTATTTTCTTCCAAAAATTTTACAATATCCTCTTGAAGTCCACATACTTCGAGAAAATCATATCATTCTCAGAATCCATGATAGGTACAAACTACAACTCCCAAAAATTTAGGACGTCGGGCTCAGCCGAAATTGCATCCACAATTGATTACAACACTCCTCCATATTTGGCACTTTATAATTATAGTGCAAGTCTAAAAATAAATAACTCTAATGGAAAGATCATGAAAAAAAGTACTTTTGCAAAAAACGGCACTCAAAACCGAGTTACCGATCAAAAGTTACAAGTTTTTTACTATTTTGCTCTGTTATTTATTGTAGTTGCCACTAAAACAAAATAAATTGTTGTTGCCTTCACCACACAAATAAAATTAAAGGGGGCTGAAGCTAAGCACCTACTAGTAGGAATCACAAGCTTTAAGCCCTCATATGACCATACCATATGACCAAGGGCTAAGGATTTTAATGGGTGTTTGCACAACTTACTATTCGGGGTGTGTCGCGTGTTTTCAAGAAAGTCACATCCAACTGCTTTGTCTTCTGGTAAAAATTACTATTTCTAGACTATGTAGACAAGTGACCTTTATTTCTGAAAATAGCAACCTATGAATTTTCTGAAATAGTAAAAAACGTGCATAGCATCCGTGGACCCCTGCCAAAAAGGAAAGATCTGAAAACCTTCCTGCACGCAAGCCGAGATAGATACAAAGCAGTGAGAAAAAACCCAGTACAGATCTCAAGAAATCCAACAAACCCAAATAAATAAAATCACATTTTTTTCCTTTGGCTTGAATCCTGAGGCGCACTGTGTGCTTCTCTACAAAAATAAAAAAACCACAAAAAACAACTGCCTCCAGAATTGGCCAAGTTTACAGTCGATCTTAGGGTTTTCACGCCTTCAGATCAATGAAAGCCTCTGTTTTGCATAAAAATGCATGCAACAACAAAATACGACCAAATCCCAAATATATGAATACACAAATAATTTATTTGCAAAATAAAACTTACAGATGGATGTCAATAGCAATCTCTAGCTCTGATACCATGAAAGGAACGATAACTAGATCGTACCAAGCCAAGAACACAGATGCTAATCAAACACCACGATCTATAAGATGAAAGCAATTCACTAGAATAAATTTACATAAAACCTTTGCAAATAAATGAGAAGCAATATCATATATTATAATGAAACTCAATGAAATACAATGAGAATGGGCCTTGCTTAAATAGGCAAGGAATAACAATCTAAGAACCAATCAAGGTCGTAGATCAAGCCATAAATCAAGGAAATAACTAGTCATCAAAGAACTAGTCAAGACCATAGATTTAGGATATAACTAGACATCAAGGATCTAGTCAATACCATAGATCAAGGAAAGAACTAGTCAATACCATAGATCAAGGAAAGAACTATACCTAACAACTAGATAATATCTCCTAATATCTAAATATGATAAAAAATATATCCACACACATAAGTGGGTGAGGATAAATACAATAAAGGTAAATAAAGTACCTAGGTGAACATGAGCTAAGGTAAATACCTACTCTAACAGCTTTATGTAGCACAAACTAGAGAAATTGGTTTATTTTAGGGGTAATCTCTTTGAACGAGATTTTTCCCCAAGGGAAATTGCTAGCAGGTTCATTAAGATAGAGTTGGTACCCCAATTTCACCGAATAGTTGCCATCAAAGGAAAGAACCCAGGTGAATTCATCTTGAGACTGGATTTGGCTAATGGGAATATGACTCAGTGTGTTTTGGAGGTCTTCAAAAAGCTCCATGTTGTTAGGTGAAATAGCCTCCAAATTTTTCCAATGTAGTTTACCTTCAATGTTTTGGATGTAATTGTTGACCTGTTGTCCTACAGTTGCAATGAGGTTGTTTTTAAGTTGCTCCCAATGTGCATTATTTGTAAGAGTGCTAAATTAATCACGGTTTTCCTTCAAAATTTGATGTTCTCTCCCATGCCTAGGGTCCATTTACATCCTGAAGAAAGTTTTTTTCTTATCTTAACCAGGTTGTTCCAGAAAATTGATCCCAAGGGATGGTTGATATAATTGAAATATTCCATTACACTTCCTTGGTTTAAATACTTTTCTTTAATGATATTGTCCCATGGGTTTTTCTCTTTAACATTTCTCCATCCTATTTTAGAAATAAGTGCAACATTCATAGTGCGGATTTTTTTAATGCCAATACCTCCTGCCATCTTGTTGTCACAAGCCTCATCCCATGCAACCAAGTGCATCCTATTCTTCTCTTTTGTTCCTGTCCAAAGAATGTTTTTCGTATTTTCTCTATTTTATCAATGATAGCTGTTGGAAAAAAGAATAGGGACATAATGTAGATCGGAAAATTTTTAAAGAGTGTTTTTAATGAGGCATTTCCCTGTGCTAGAGAGGATATAACCCTTCCAGCCAACAAGATTTCTTTGGAATCTTTCTAAAAAAGTATTCCAAACACTCATATGCACCTTATTTGTTCCTAGAGGAAGCCCAAATGTATGTGGTAGGCAAAGAGTTGATCTCATAACCAAGAATCTACACAATTTTACATTGCCTTACTGGAGGAGTGTTGAATAAGTACAAAGAAATTTTATCAAAGTTAATTTGTTGTCCAAATGCCTCTACATAGAGTGAAGAATATGCTTCATATTTTTGGCTTCCAGAATAGAGGTAAGAAGAAGGAGGATAGTGTCATCAGAAAACTATTGGTGTGAGACCATGATATCAAAGGTTGAGGGCTTAAACCTTGAAGATAACCCAGGAAACATCATAGTTGATGATACGACTAAGAGTGTCTGCCATGATGATAAAAAGAATGGGAGAGATTGGGTCTCCTTGATGGATACCCTATCTTGCATGGAAATAATCCCACCAGACTTCCATTGATGATCACTTAGAATCTAGGAGAATAAATACAGGTCCAAATTAGCCTTCTAAAATGACCATCAAATCCAAATTTCTCCAAAACTTTATCGAGGAAGTACCAAGACACTCTATCAAAGTCTTTGTTCATGTCCAACTTTAAGACCATGCTTTCCTTTTTAATTTTCTCCATTTAGTGTATGGTTTCGTGTACCATGACAACCACATATTGGATAAGTCTTCCTTTTACAAAGCCCCCTATTGACTAGAAATGATGTGAGGGAGAAAAGGATGAATCTTGGATATTTTTTTGGGATCATGACTATAAAGGTGTTATTGATTTATTTAAGAATCCTACCTGTCTTGAAGAACTCATTAACTTCTTTGAGCAAATCATCTACACAAATATCCCAACATCTTTGATAGAAAAAGGCAGAAAATCCATCTGGCCCTGGGGATTTGTCTCCCTCCATAGTAAAAACTACTTTTGAAGCTCCTCCAAGGTGGCTGGTTTAGAGAGAGTACGAAAATCTTCTAGATTTACTAGATTGTTTGGTATGGATTCCAACAGAATGTTAGTAGCTTCATGAGACAAATAAGGAGTGCCATTTAGTAAATTCTTGTAGAAATTAACATCTTCCTCTTTGATATAGTTTGGATTTGACGTAGTCTCACCATTTTGTTTAGTTACTTGAGTGAATTTACTATGAGCCCTATGCTATAAAGCTATCATGTGTAAGTATTTTGTGTCTCTATCACCTTCTTTAAGCCATATTGCTCTAGACTTAAGCCTCCAGAAATATTATTCCCTTGCACAAATCATATGGTATTCAACTAAAAGGGTTTTTTTCCAGACATAATCTTCTTGACTCATCCCAAAGGCAACAACTTTCTTTTCCAATTCTTCAATATCTTCTTTGATCTATTTTTTCTGGATAAAGATGTTACCGAAGACTTCTTTATTCCAAGCCCTCATTTTCCTTTTAATATTTTTGATTTTCTAAAAAAATCTATATTGAGTTGTTTCCTCAACTTGAACCCCCACCATTCTTTAATTATGTCTAGCAAATACGGATGGTTGAACCACATTTTTCAAATTTAAATGAGGACTGTGTCGGTCTCTCAATATTCAATATATTCAGGATAATGGGGTTATGGTCCGAGATGATTCTGGGAAGAAAGGAGAGATGAAAATATTGACTTATGAGCCACTCAGCTGAGATGAGAGCTCTATCCAAATGGACTTATATGAGATTATTTCCAAGTCTCTTATTTGACAAAGTTATAGGGTTACCATGGATTTCAAGATCCATCAGGTTAGTTTTAACTATGAAGTCAGCTAAGTCATCCATCCCAGCTATGTGGTCAGAAGCTCCACCTTTTTTCACCAGTGGAAAGAGGAGAATTAAAATCCCCATGAGAAGCTAATTCCATCTAGGGCATGTGCTTTGAAAGTTTTGCAAATCTTTCCAAATCTTCCTTCTACCATGTAAAGTATTTCGAGCATAAATGACCGAGAAGATCCAACAAAATTTTTATCCAGGGTATGGAAGGAGAGAGAAAGGTGGGAATGAGAAGAAAGAATAGTCTTACCAATTAGCTTGTTAGGGTCCTAGAAGACAACCATACCTCATCAGGCTCCTCTTGAATCAACCGCAGCCCACTCTACCTTTTTCCATACATTCTTGCAACAATATTTCAAAATATCATAACCCATTTTAGTTTCTTGAATGGCCATAATGGAAAAATTGCAATTCCTTCTTAGATCTTTAAGATTGTGTTGCTTTCCACTACCATTAAGGCCTCTTATGTTCCAAGAAACAATCTTCATTACAAAAATACATGGAGAAGAGTGGATCACATGGTCTAGTGAAGACTTAGTGCCATCCACCATCACTTTATTGATCTCCCTTTTTCTTTGATCATTTTCATAGGGTCTCCCTTTTTTTGTGTTAGAGCTTGCATTTTCTTGTCACCATTGAAGTGGAGGATGCCCACTACAGAGACTTTTCTTGACAAAAACAAGGTGCCACGGTATATTTTCATAGCCTTTGGGTTTTTTCTTTTTTCTGCAAACCAGAGTACACTCAAGGGAGTTTTTAGATTCCTTAAAAATAGGACTCCTCACTAAAGTGATCTCCCCTTCCTCCTTATCTTGACTGGGGGACTTTTGCAGTCCTTCAATAATATTCTTTAAGGGTGGAGAAGGTGAAGTTGTGAAGCTTTGAGGCTTCCTTGTTGAGAAGAATCTTCAACATGAAAGTTGAAAATACTTTCTCCTCCTTCATGCAAAGCAGTCTCATGAGCAATGTTGCATGGGAAATTGGATTTATCGGTGTCAAGGCCAGGAATAGGTTGTTCAAGAGTTGCAGAAGGGGTGCCTTTAGGAGTCAAAGGCTCAACTTCAATATGGATCATAGGAAAAATTGTTTCATCTTGAGCAGGTTTTTTTAGAGCTGCAGAAGGGGTACCTTTCGAAGTCAACTGCTCGCCTTCAATATGGTTCTTAGGAAATTTTGTTTCATCTCGAATAGGCTATTATAAATCTTCAAAAGGGGTTCCTTTCGGATTCAACGACTCGACATCAAGAGGGGTCTTTAATAATTGTTTCTTCTTGAATATGATTTAGACCCAACTCTGTATTTTTTCCTCCAACACAAGGTTAAAGCAACACCTTAAGCTGTTTGAATTTCTTCCTCAAGAGAAGACTAAGGTCAACCAAATTTTCTCCTGGTCCTTTAAATATGAAGATTCCAAAGGTAGATCCTCTTTCTTGGCCAGAGTCTTGGGAACCCGAGTGTTCTTCAAACCGGTTGCATTTTAATGGGAGTTTTAAAGACATTTTTTTATTAGTGCAAAATAGTTTTTGAAAGGGACTATATCCTTGTACAACAAGGCTCAACAACAAGATAAAAAAAGTATCATAAGAAAAAAAGATGATCAAAATCAGGATATAAAAATAAAGTCCAAAAACATAAAAACATTCTACGCAAAAAAATAACAACAGAACAACAAACAAATAGAAATAAATCAACATCTTAACTTCCGATTTCTGAATAGTTTTCTTCTTGTTACGAACCGTAATCCATTCATCAGAGGATTTCTGTAAAGGAATACAAACTTCAAGATCTATGATCAAGCTGATATGTATTATTTGAGCATTTAGGAGGAACATTCTCTTTAGCCTCTACAGACTCTTTTGGTTCAGTGTTTCCAGTATTTTGTGCCTTACCCCGAGATGACTCCTTATTTGCATGATCTGTGATCTCTCTCAAAGGGGTTTTGGGGACCATTTCCATTGTGTCTTCCTCCTCAACATCAGAAGAAAGAATATCCTTAGGGTCAAATACCATATGTTCTGGGAGGGCATTTTTCCACCAGTTAGCATTCTCATTTTTACATTTTATCACCTCACAATTAGCAATAGAGTGTCCCAGAGAGAAACATCTCCTACATCTAAAAGGTAGGCCCTCATAGTCCAGAGGTTGAGTCCAAGTTCGATTTTGCACCTTCAGCTCAATGTGAGCTGGAAGATCCTTTGAAGTATCAACCTCAACAAGTATTCTTGCATAGGTTGTATGTGTGAAATCAGAGGTTTGGGAATCAATGTTGATGATGTTGCCCAAGGTATTGCCTATGGCTATCAGACAATTTTGATCCCAAAATTGGAGAGGTAGTGGGGTAATCTGATCCAGATCAGTTTTAAAGACTTTTTCATGTGGCTTATTTCCTTTTTTGTTTGATTCACATCCTTTTTAGTATTCTTGTTACTTTTAGTGGGAAATTTTGTATTGGGACATTTTCTATTGAAATTTCCTAACTTGTGGCATTTGGTACAACTCACCTGAAAGGATTCATAGATCATGGCTTGAGTCCAAGGGCCAAGTTTTATTTGAAGCATGATCTGATCAGGAAGCTCTTGTTCCATGTCTAAAGAGACATAGAAGTGGGCATACGATAATATTGATTCGTTTCTTGTTGAACTATTAGGACCAATGGGGGATCTAATTAATCTAGCAATTTTTATTAGAATCTTATCATCCAAGAACTATAGAGGGAGTCATGGGAGCCGACACCAAAGGGGGATAGTGTTGATATTTTATTTGAATGGATCAAATCCTGGGTACCTAGTACTTTATGAATAGGCCCATGCTTCCAAGGCACCAATGTCCCCCCAACAAAACAACATCCATGTCTTCTTGAGTAGTAAATTTAAAAAAGAAAAATCCATTTGACATAGAAGAGACAGTTACATCCTCAAGAGGACACCATTTTCTTAAAACCCATCTCTAACCACATCAATATTGGGTCTAGATCCCAAAAAATTACCCGTCAGTGCCATTTGATTCTTTTGGATTGCTCTATTCAGGTAGATCTCTGGAATATTGATGTGATGTATGCCTTTCACATCCTTTGAGCTTAGAAAAATGGAAGGGGCCAGGGGTCATTAGCTGTTTTGGGGTCCACATTCAGTCCCAAGTCCTTTTTGAAAATCCCCAACCACATGCCTAGTCTGGTCAGTATAGGGACAAAATTTCTAGAAATATTCACGTTATTTGTCCCCACTTCTGTGTGACCCACAATTTTCAGTGATGAAGCCTCCGACCTTGTTTTGGATATCCCGACAGATTCATGTTCTTCCTTGTTAGTTGCTTTAGGTCCCTTGAGTAAAGGTACTGTAAGAATCTCGATGCCATAGGTATTTCAGGAGGCCTTGCAACAAGTCGGTGATTATCAAGTTTCTTCAGAGTGTCATCATGGTAGCTAAAATTCAATTTTTCATCCATTAGAAGAGCAAACACCTCACACTCTAATAAGTTATCACCAACACCAAAAAATACTACTTTAGAAACACCTTTTCTAAAAGCTCAAAAATTTTCACTAAAGAAGACATTTTTTAAAGAACTAGAAGTGTTTCTTACTGCAAAACACTTATAGTTTTGGGATAGATAGTTGTCTCTATAAATAATAGAAATCCAAATACATGAAAACCAAAAAACCCACCTATATATTTTTTCCCAAAACTAATAGTTCTGGAACATGCTAAAAACACCCCCTTGAAAATTCATGTCAATTAATGAATTGAAAATATATAAATTGTGAAGGTGCAAGGGATATTATTTGATGTATTCCCTACAATAAATACTCAAAAACAATTTCATAAGATTTGAAATAAATTTGTTTCGAGTTCAAGTGATGAAAGTTCTAACAACTGTATATATTAACAAACCAAAAAAATCATATCCTTCTAAAATGCTAACATAGGAACAAAAAGAACTATATTTTTCACTATTGGATAACAGTTGCAACTCAACATACATTGCGAGAAAATATTAGAGTTTCTAGATCTCTAATGAAAAATTAATGCACGAGAAATTGTAGAAATTGAAATAACTAACAATAAGATGCAATATGATCAAGAACTCACAAGGAAAGAATGGATCCAAATCAACTCAATGCTCCATATGCTCCATATTCCATGAGATATATTGATGCAAGTCATGTACATATAGGAGGTGAATGTGTAACCTCCTCCTAGATTAGTGGGGAATAACTCTCACTAACTGATACTAGAAGTAGATTTGACTCCACACAACTAGTAGGCTAACTCAACCGAAATGGTAAGTTAACTCAACACAATTGCTACAACTAAGCAAGCATATCCCATGAGTGTAGGAAAGATCCAAGTAAATAAACAAATACAAAGAAAATAAATATCCTACACTAACATCCCTCATAAGCACAACTTAGGTGGGAAGTGAAAAGGAAAGTGGGTCCGACAACAAGGCTTGATGAGGTACCCATGTCAAATGCAAATATCTCATAAAGTGGAGAAAGGGAGAAAACCCAGTGGGAAAAAAATCCCCCAAAAGATAGAAATGAAGAAGTCAAGAAGGCTAGAAGCCCCTCCTAAAGATGATGAAGTTGTTGATGTGAATAGAAGAATCAAGTCCTGGCAACAAGGCCATGTTAGGTACCCAAGTACATAAAAAGATGAAATGGGAATAAATAAGACAACCCAATAGGAATCCAAAATTGGATGAGGAACTAATAAATAATCTCCAACAAGTAGAACTTTCTCCAAATATTTCCCTCAATAAGAAGAACTTTCATGAACAAATATGTGCAGTATTGTTTTAAAGCCATCGGTTGGCCAAACAAGCACAAAATAATAGAGGACAAAGTCGACACTGCAGAGGAATGGAGAAGTTGTGTGAACATGCCACGCTCAAATAGTACTACAGGAATTCACAACTACTACAAGAAAGACACAATGATCCTCAATATGGGTTCGGTAACATGTGCCTTTTAGATACCCATTTACAATGCATATACAAAATTATTCTCAAGAGAAACACATGCACTAAATGTGCTTATTACAGAAAGAAGAAATGAAAAAATAAGTCATACTAGGGATTTTATTCTCCTACCATATCGGGCCCCATCCTCCGGTCTTCAAAATAGATTTCTAGAAAATGAACCAAGTGATCATCGTCTTCTTCATCATCCATTACAAGAACCCCCAAAAAGTGACACTTTATAAAGTAGCATGTTTACAAAAATAAATATAACCACCATAAAGAGTGTAAGAAAACATGCACTTTTGACCAAAGCCATGCTCAAATCCGAGCTATTGGTCAAAAGTTATAGCAAAAAATATTTCCTGTAACTAATGGTTTATTTAAATAAAATTTACAAATTGATTAAAAAATGTGAGAAAAGAAGGGAAAGGGGGTCATGTGTATACTCGTTGGAACCAGAAAATAATGAAGAACATAATGGTTTAGCTTGTGAGGGGTAATTGGTCTCCTCCCAACTGGCCCTCACCCTTCATCTTCATCAGGCGAAGATACAAGTTTAATTAAACACTTTATTTTTTTTCATGCAAATGACATTATTTTCCAAAAAAGAAAATAATGCTAGGTTTTGAAATAACTTTAGAGTCAAAATTGGAGATAATTACAATAAAATAAAATGCTAGATTAGCTAGGGCACGTTGGAGTTGAAGACAACATACCATATCATACCAAGGGGAAAAACCATGTCAAAACTGAATGTTTACGCTGCTAGGGAAGGGAAAACGCCTCTCCAATGGTCTGTAGAGCTCCTAAACTAGTATAAAACGTGCCTAAACAACAAAAACGCCCTCCAAATTGCAAAACATGGCTCCAAACAATAGAATTCCCTTCACACAACAAAAATTCCCATCCAGATTTGCTTAAAACGTGGCTCTGAATGACAAAATGTCGTTTACACAAAGCAAAAACTCCCCTCCATTGTAAAAACATGGCTCCAAACAGGAAAAATCCCTTCGCATAGCTAAAATGTGGTGTAATGACCTATCGCGATAAAAATCAAGAAAGGGGTAACTGCATTCACAAGACCCTCTCTCATCTTCATGTTATCAACTGCGTTCATGGGAACTCGAGCTTGAATTTCATTTGATGACAAGATTATACTTATGATCGCAATCATTCCTTGATACCAGAATAATCGTGATATTAAGTGAATAGTTATATATATATATATAAAGGGGGGATAGAAAGGTTGTTTTAAAGCGTTGGTTGGTGAATAGAGTAGATAGCTCCACGTGAAAGCACGTAGGCTAGATTTCTCGGGGAGGTGTGCAAGCATGGTGTTGTAGGTGTGTGAGTTGGGATGTCAGTTGATAGAGCATGGAAGTGATGCATCCTAAATGCCTTTTAGACTATCAATTTCCTTGCATAATAATACAAGCACTTTATTTTGAGATCCCGAGGTGTTAACCATGGCAAAACCCGAGTTAACGTTGTAGATTTAGCAATATTTGAATAGTTGCAGCGAGTGTAAAAGTGGAGCGTTGTTTTACTAACAATGATAAATCAGGGGTTCTAGTGCTCCCATAGTTAAATAAATAGAATGTTAAAAGAAATGGTGCTACACAACACTCTTGTTAATGGCCATCCTAAAATCGTTCCATTGTGGGTTGAACCAGCCATACACTCAAAGATAAATTTGTAACCCGAGTATCTTCTCATATTTATGTATACAAACTGATTGAGTGTGATCTCTACCTATATCTGAGGTGGGTTTGAAGTCTCTGGGAAGATCTACTACCTGTCATTGGCTTGTTTGACGTATACAAAAGAAGAAGAAGACGATTGAGTAATAGGAGGAGTTGTATTTGGGAGTTTTGTCTAGTTGTATTGATTTTGCTTCTTCTTCTTCTTCTATGTACTTGTGTTGTGTGCACTATAACTTTTGTAGCACCATCCTCAGGGTAGATAACTACCACTTATTGTTCTGCTCCTTATCTTTATTGCGAGTAGTTTTTGTATTGATTAATACATTGGAAGTGCCCTCCCTATTATTCCACGTATGTCTTGCAAGACTTGTCTCTATCACTCTACCTCTACGTGAAACAATTTTTTTATCCTTTCCATTCCTCCTACCAATGCTATATAGGAGTTTTAAAAAATGGATTCTTTTTTTTGTTATGGTGGCTGGGGCATCCTCTTAAATGATGAGGTTTGAAAATTGTAGATGTAACAGAAGGAAGATGGATTCTTTAGAAAAGGCAAGAAGATTGTTTTGTTATTATTTGTTGTTTTCAAGGGGATGCCTTAGGGAGAGATTAGCATGCCCTTGCGCCAAGTTTGCAAATAGTTTGATAAAAAAATCTAGGAAGAAATCAATTCCATGGAGTGTAAGGATTGCATGGTGTTCACCCATCAAATTGTAATGGAAAGTGAGATTTTCAAATGTATGGAAAAGTTGTATGAAAAAGGGATAGGAGCATATAAAATGAAAATGCTTGTGTTTTTTTAAGGCTTAAGAAAATTCCAAGTAAATGTTATGGCAGATGCCCCGAATAAATCAATTTCATTTTCCTAGTACCTCTTTGGTTGTGTCTAAATAAAACATTGGTGCAGTTGAAAGGACCATGTGTATGCATTGGTGTCGGGTTTGGTTGTTTGGAGGAAATGCTAATTTTGTATTATATCTCATATCGTGACTTCAGTGACACTATGGCCAGCTGTCAGTTTTGTGGAGCTCATCATGCTTGGTCTCATGGTTTTCACTTCCTGAATGTGGCAAGATGATGCAATCTCGTTGAATGCGGGGATTGCGAGTTTTGCATAAAAAGGTATGGTTTTCCCTTTTCACTTGCACTAAATTTTGTTTCATCATTTCTATCTTTTTAAAATTAAATGTTGAATGATAGAGAATGTAATTCCAACAATTGACAAAATCTTACCTTGACGCGAACTATTAAAACATAAAAAAAAGATCTTGAAAGTCATGCGCATGGAGCGCCACACCCAAACATACCATAAAACCGAAACTCTTTTCATGACCCTTGGTAACATGGAACACCTTAAGGAACCTTAACCAAGTTTTTTGAAATTATTTAACACACTTAGCAAGTCATATTCATAAACCCCTTAGCTTATCGGTCACTTAACTTATAGTGACATGGTTGTTTTATTAAAACTCGATTAGTTTCAGCTACTATTATCGCTTAGGTTGAGTGAAACTAAAAACCACTATCTCTTACCTCTAGAATACCAACAAGATAATCATAACCCACAATTTTTCCATTGAAAAAACCTTCATAAAATAATTTTCCAAGTGGGTTTTGGGGCCCACTATTCGTTGTGTGATAAGAGTTGTTGACACAATTATAATAACCAGCCCCGGAGTTACCCTTGTAACTTGAGATCTTCTCATCGTAATCAATTTCCGTCAGAAATGATGAATTATCTATATATGGAGGAGTAAGTAGGGACATTAAAACTTTGTGATTGAACTTAAAATGATAGTATTTAAGACCTAGCTTGTAAGCACTTTTGTTGTTTTGGTCAATTTTCTCAACTTGCTACTTTAGCTAGAATCTCCTTCTGAGAGTCTTGTTTGACTTCTAGCCACATGTGTGACCTCGTAATACCGTCATAATGCTATGTAGAATATTATTCAATATTTTATCTTGTATGAATGGATTTTAAATGTATGGTGTTTTTTCTCTCTCCACCCTCTTCTCTCTAAAAATGACTATGATACTTTAGTTGATTTGAAAACGTAAATGGATTGGGAAATGTAAATTGGTTTGAAATGAAATGAAAATGGACATGAAATACAAATGGTTATGACATTATGAATGGAAAATAAAATGTCTCTTAACTTTCTCTCTCATTCTTACTCCCTCTCTCTCTAGTACCAAAACGTTAAGTGTAAATGAATGTGAAAGTGTGAATGCATGAGAAACGAACTATGTCTTCTCTCTCTCTCTCTCCTATTTAATTGAAAATGTTCAAAATGATGAATGTGTGGAATTATGCTTGAGTATAGGGGATTTCCATAGCTGTCCTAGGACTAACGTAACGTTGGTAGCAAGTACCGAACAAAAAGAGTAGTAAAATGACACTTGTGTCTTTTATTAACATGTTATTTGAAGGAAATGTAATTGTTTAGAATATTTCAGTGATATTTTTATGAATAGAATGTATTATTTTCATTATTTCCATGATGAAAATGATAGTGTTGCATATTGGGAAAATGTACTATTTCGTATATAGTTGTACTTTTTCCTATTTAATGAATGTTACTCTTAGTTGTAATTGTGTATATTTTGTTAAGTAAATGAAGTTGATTGTATCATGTTGATTTGGAAAATGATGTCAAAGAATCCTTCTTTTAGTGTCAAAATAAATATAGGAGGATGAAACTAGAACCTTGTCATTTAAAATGTTTAGTGTCGTTGTAATTGTGGATATGTTTGTGCCACTAAAATTGTTGGAAAATAATTTAAAATGACATGATTTTACCTATATTCTAGTGTTGCATTGACCAAGGAAATCACTTAATATTCAAAGACAAATATCAACTTACGTTTGTGTGTTTTCTTTTTGAGCAAGAAGCGACAAAACAAACATATAGCTTGAAACATCTACTTTTGTTGAATGTAATGTTCCTCTTTAGTAAGCCTTGAGTTATGTTAGCTCCAAACACCTTTCGTAGTCCTATAGACTTAGAGATAACGTATATGTTGTGTGTTCCTCCCTAGGAACCTGGTTGAGAACTTTCACGTGGGTATGAACATATGTAAAAATCCTTAGTGTGAGGCATAACTTCGCTTTAGTGGCATACAAGATGACATGTTGATCTCAAAATCTCTTAGTATTTTTAGAGACTAAACAACATTATAAGTGGAATATAATGAATAGTGATTGGGACCATAAGGATAGTTAGGTTATGCATTAATGTAATATTAAATTTTAATTTGTAAAGTAAATGTGCATTTTGGTCTTATTTGAGAACTAACCCTTGTGATGTCGGCCTAATAATTTTAAGTTTCGTGGAGATTACTTGCAACATAATAATATTTCTTATGATGTGAAAGTGGATGTGAATTGATCCATGTGAGAACAAGTGATTGAGATAATATAGTTTCCCATTTAAGAATCAAACCTAAAATGTGTACATGTTAAGATAATTCAACTTAACAATTGAGTGATATATTTTTATTGGCATTCAAATAAATTAACCAAACCTAATGGAACCCTTTATAAGCTAAGTGTTAAACAAAATTGATAAATTTTAGTCTTGGAATACCTCAAGTGACACAAAGGCTTTTGCACAACAGGGACATTTGCTTACTCTAATTTTGTCTTGTGGTAGGGTGTAGAAACCCTCGAGTAAAAATGAATGTAATACATCGAGTGAACTCTCATGATATTAATGAACAAAGGAGCTATGATGTATTGTTACCAATGATTGTAAATATTACCTTAGAAGGATTTTGAACGCATAAAATTTTATAACTTTTACATTTGAACCCCTTTTCCCCTCTTAGATAAATGTGTCTCTTAGTACGTAGTAGTGGATTACCATGTGCTTCTCATATGGTGTAATTTTTCCCCATCCATGAATTATTTTGAAGTTAATATATCGTGGAGCCTCTCTTAAGGTTATTGGTGAAGGAAACACTAATGCATATTCACCCAACAATTTAAATTGTTCCTTGGAAGGCATTTGAGAAGCATATAGTTGTTGGGTTGTCTTGTTATATGCATTTAATACTTATCTAAGAGAAATGCAATTTTTAGTTAGGTGCAAGGTCACCACTCCTTAAGTGTAAACTATGTGTCATTTAAATTACAATTGTTCTAAAACAATGCCAATAGTGAGACCAAAGTATGACGTAAGTGTAAAGAGTACAAGAGTTAACAATATTTTGGGTTAGGAATAATGTCATACTTGAAGTCCTTATAACTTAACTAGAAATTTTCATGTTGTTAAAAATAAATAAGAATTTTTCTTGGTGAGATCAAAATTTTGAGCAAACATAAGCTCTTAAATACACACACACACACACACACACACACACACACACACACACACATATATATATATATATATATATATATATATATATATATATATATATATATATATATATATATATATATATATAATTTCATGAAGTGAAAATGTTGTATTAACTCAAACAAGTTATTGAAATATAACAAATATAACAAGAAAATAAAGATATTGTGATGGAAGAATGTTAATGGGAAGAGGTGTTGGTATCCAAATTTGTTCTCCTTTTCAAGCCAAACAGCAACACATATTCAAAAGGGGGCTTAGAGGTAGTTAGATCACAAATATATGTCATTTTGTAGTCAGGAGAAATCTAACTGTCCCTTTGTTACTTGGATTTGTGGAGAGATGGATAACACCTTCAAGAGGATTTGATCTATCCTCACTATTTTAGGTTGTGCCTTTCAACCAAGGTAAGAGAACCTATTTTGTAACCTTTGTTATATGAAAGGAGATACAGGCACCTTTCTTTTTGCATGAATTTTATAGAGAAGACCTTGAGAAAATATGATCAACACACCAGATTTGACTCTCACGAGTTGTCACTTCCAGATCATGGAGATATTTCACAACAAGGCAAAGGTTACTAAAGACATTTGAGACCCTACTTGCTTCTGCATGTTTAGGTGATGAGAATTATGCATTGGTATACACACATGAAAAATAGGGGTAGGATGGGTAAGATTAGTTATTTTGAATGAATTTTTGGTGGGAGGTGGGGCAGGGTGAAACTAGATTCACTAGATCCTTGAGGAACCTTACAAAATGGAAAGTCAGACCAATAGAATGCCACAAAATAGCTAAAATGTTTCTTCAACTAGAATATGTGCTTCAATGGAGGCCCAGATTATCACTCTTTCACACAATCTCTGAGATTCTATCATGAAGGCTCGAGTTAGAAAACCCAACAAAGCATCAAGGTCTAAGCCAAATCATGCCTAAGGTACACCCAAAGGCTTACAGACAATATTTGTCAACAGATGAGAGAAAAGTGATTTTAAATTGTTTATTCCAATCCCAAATGAAATCTCTTCGAGAAATGGAATTGCAGATGCCACTAAACTATCACAAGGATTGAGGCCTATGTGATTGAATCAAATTTTAATACAAGATTGCAACAGAAACAAGAAAAACTATTTGCATACATTCAAAAGTAAAATCAACACATTTTGCTCAAGAAAACACAAAAATAACTCGAATTTGATTAAATCTATCAACAAGGGAAAGTTTCTAGAATCAGTCTCAGAGCTTGTCAATGGTTGTACACTTGCAACCACCTTGACATGATCAGATTTTAATACAAAAGAGATATACAAGCTTCTTGAATGGTTTCTCAAAAGGGATGGGCTCTATCAAGCTTTGATTAGAAAAATCAGTCCAAACCCCTCACACTCCAACAACTCCCAACCATTTACACAAATTTTTTTGCCATTTATAGCATTTACAATAGAGTCCCCTCTCCCCAAAAGACAAAACATTAATGCACCAGTGCTCACCATGATTCTTTCATGATTCACGTAATCAGATCTCGTAAAAGTCTCAGTGCTCAAGAGGGTAGATTTCATCGAATGCCTCCCACATTCAACTCCCTACTCTATTAGATCACTCTTCCTTCAATTTTCCAACCACTTCCACCCTTAATCTATCAAATCTAGCCCCTTACGTGCTCGAGAGAAGAAAATGGAAAATTGATCGGGCACGAAAGTCAGACCATTTTAATGGCGAAAGACGTCCTCTAGATCTTCCCACCAAACTTCGGATATCAACATTAACTTCCTTCTCTACTTGGCATGTAGAAAAGACCAATAAATCATGGAGACTTGCACTTCCAGATGTGTTTCAGAGAAAAGGGGGAAAATCATATTTAAATTCATAATTTTCATTGATCTTTACTTTGAATTTGGGTCATCCATGTGGTAGATTTCAAACTTTAGAAAAGACCCAGGGGCTTCCCTTGACTTTTTACAACTTTTTAAAAAATGGAAAAATTTCACATTTTTCTCCGCACCTCCTTCCTGGGAAATGAGCCTAACATGTGTCAAAATATGATCGAGTGGAACCACGCTTAAATTTTGCCATTTTACCCTCTTTTTGGAAATGGAATTTTTTTCCAAATTTTCCCGCATCTCCACCCTGAACAAGTCCGACACGTGTCCAAATGTGATTGGAATGGGGCCACACTTTCATTTTTACTTTTAACCCTTTTTTCACAAAAGGAAATTTTTCCAAACTTCCCTAAGAGCCCATACCTCCATCATTGACTAGGGAAAAACATTGACCTTTTTCCTTCATCGAGCTTGCGGGCCATTTTGAAATTTTAATCCTTAAGGAGGAAAAAAATCCAAGTTTCCTCCGATGGTCCACCTCCCTGCCTCTTTGACTTTTCAAAATGCCACGTGCTACCACGGCATACCTTCGAGGCGATTGAAAAATTTGACACTGAACTAGTGTGCGGGCTCGCCACGTGTCCTGTTCCGACAAGGTTTACTTGAATGCTTGAAGCTTAATGGAAGGCGCCACATGTCATGCTCTGAGGCAGTCTCCTTTTGGCTATTGAAAAGTCTAAGTAAAATGCAAAGTGAGCGGAGGCCTCCACGTGTCAGCCTGGTGCTTCTTTAGAATGAAACTCAAGGGCCGGTCCCCGAACATGCATGGTTCCTCCATGTGTCTCCATGGCACAACTTCAAGATGGTGTCCAAAGCAGAGACCCTAAATGAGTGCAAGCTCACCACGTGTCACATCCGCCAAACTACTCCAACTGCTTAAAAAAATTTCTAAGTTTGGGCCAAGCAGTGGAAGCCTGCATGTGTCCTCCCAACACTACTCTAAGGCAAAACCCAAAAGTAGATCTTCAAATGAGCATCGTGCCTCCACATGGACACATTTTGAGTTGAGGATTTTTATGAATTTTTCTAAGTATCCAACTGAGCCGCGTCCAACCAAAAGATGCCATGTCCCCTGCCGATGCTAGGATGTAAATTTGACCAGGAGAAATGCCCGTCAAACCGTAAAAAATAGAAAAATGATTATTTGAGCCAGGGAATGAAATTTTCTTCGAGGGAAAAAAAGTTTAGGAATGTTACAAGGCTCAAATATGTTCCTCAAGGACACATCAATTCATTCTTCTTCAAATACTTAGGGCAGAAACGATAAGGAAGACAAATCCCGATCGTGGAGAATAGAAAACATGGGGGAACCTGAGTTTTTGAAGGAACAGAGCATGGGAGACTCAAAATACGACTCTTAAGTGATTTACAACCCAGGAACAAATTAAAAATGGCCATAAAGATTAACCAGGCACAACACGAGGAAGGGGAAAATGACAGAGGTCAGAATCAGTAAATTTTCAAAGGCACAAATGGGGCGAGACTATTTTGAGCACCAACAAGAGGTATCTTGAATCTAAATCTCCCTTAAATCTTAAGATTCATTCCTTGACTTCACGTTATTTCCCTGTGTAACAAGGGTAAAATTTAAGCATCGAAAAAATGTTTTTAGAAGCAGAACCTTAACATAAGAACGAGAGCATTAGGAATTTTACATGCGTTTGAAATATGATGAATAATTATTTAGTTATGGAGATTATTGTATGGGAGAAAGAGCCAAATTAAATGATTGTATTGTAAGTTGAATGTTAAATGAAATTAAGAATATGTAGGTGGAAAAGGATAATATATCCTTGCACGATAAATGCTCTTGGAAATTTTAAACATAACTAAGATGTAACCATGGTAATGATGTGTTGGCGGTTTTTCAATCCTTGGGTCGCTTTTGTGGTTGGTTAATTTCTAGTATTTGTTCATTAGGTAAAGTGTGGCATCGATGTGTATATGGTGTTATCATGTTATCTATGTGGGTCGATGTTTTGTGTAAGTGTCTTATGTGATGTTAATTTTATCTATTGGAGCCCATGTGGTGTTTTTGTAGTAGGCATTCAAAGTCAAAAAATATTTGGATAATTTTATTGTTGTATTTTGTGTGTCAAATTGTGGGCATTACACATGGCTTTGATGGTCAAAACAACAACCTAGATCTAATGACACCCCAGGTGATTTCTGAGTGAAAAAAAATAGAAATCACGCCAAAAATGCCTTTGGAAGATTCTATTTAACAAGAAATGGCCCAAACATATTTCCATAAGCAAGTGGTCCTTTCTGATTGGATGTGGCTCGGTGGATCACATTTGGGCCTTATATCATTTCCAAATTCTCTTTCCTTAAAGAAAGATTCATTTCCAGGTGCAAATGGTGATTTCCCTACATTTTATGGTTTGATGGGTGTGTTTTCCCCATCAAATTTATATCTCAACATCTATGGAAATGTGGCCCTTTCTGATTGGATGATGCTTCTTTGGTGGGGCACTTTTTGGCTTGGGAAACTTTGAAACTCTAAGGCCCACTTCAACTCAAGTTTTGTCCATGTGGAGGGCTTGCGCTCATCTAAAAATTCACCTCTTGGTTTGACCTTTGGAGTTGCAGGGAGACACGTGGAGGTTTCCGCTGCCTTGCCAAGACTTAGACATTTTTTCATCATGGTCGGTGTAGCTTTGTCAGACCATGGACACGTGGAGGGCCAACACTCATTTGAGGATCCACCTCAGGGTCCCACCTTAGCAGTTGCACCAAGGGGACACATGTGGTGAGCCCGCGCTTGTTTGGGGTCTCCACTTTTGGGGACCATCTCAAAGTTGTGCCAGGGAGACATGTGGAGGCTTCCGCTGGCTCCTCTCTATACTTAAACTTTTCAAGAAACTTTCTAAAGGCCTGGGACACATGTGGAGGGCCCCATGCCTATTTGGGGACCCCCCCTAAATTTTTTTTTTGAAAAGAAGTGCCAGAGGACACTTGGAGGTTTCCACTCACTCTGCCCTTGCTTGGACTTTTTTCAATGTAGGAAAACTATCTCGGACCCTACACACATGGCACCTTCCATTGGTCCTTAAAATTTTTCAACAACTCTACCAGATTGAGACACGTGGTGAGCCCATGCTTGTTTGGGGTCTCCACTTTTGGGCACCATACCAAAGTGTGCACCAAGGAGACACATGTGGAGGCTTCCACTGGCTCCTTTTATACTGAGACTTTTCAAAGGCCAAAAGGCATTTTTCTTGGGCCCAAGGCACGTGGAAGGCCCGCGCTTGTTTGGAAACTTGCCTCTATACTTCACCTTTTTAGTTTAGTTGCACCAAGGAAACATGTGGATGGACTCTAATCTAAAGTTGAGAAGGGGAAGAATCAATGGTTGTTGTGCATTGCATCTATTTTTTTTACCACCATTTTTTTCTCCAAGACTCTTGGAGATGTGAATACGCATTATTTTTTCATCATTTTTGATGAAATTCCTTGTCATTTTTGTCTACAAAGTGCCATTGAATGGATTTAGAACTTAATTTGTGAGTCCAGGATTGTTAAGGTTGATATTTTGAAGTTGGAATTGCTCAGGGCACTTGCAAAAATGTGAATTACTAGAGAAGCTGGATGTGGGACAGAGTTAGCAGAGGAAAGAGAATGGGAAAAGGATGAAATGATGGAGGTCAGAGTGCAAAAGGATGAAAAAGGTGTTTCCTCGAGGGTGAAAAAAGGATTACCTGTCAGATCCAACTATACAAGAGCCCAGAAAATGATTAAAATGGGGATTTCTCACATGAAATAATAAAGAATGATTAAAAGGACTCAAAAAGTTGTGGCATGGCATCCTAGTCATTAGTCGAGGGTCTGAGAAATGTGATCAGTTCATGATTTGTCCACCTAAAGCTTTGGGTATGAATTTGTTAAACGTCACTTTCTGAGGAAAATTGGTAACAAGAAAAGGTTCCTCGAATATTATTCTTTTTTGGGGGAAAATTTGGGATGAGTGAGCAAGTGAAATGTATAAATGCAATGAGAATACTCTTGCAAAGGTGGGGGTTGAATTCTTAAGAGAAAATTTGAGAGAGCCCATCTTCCTGAGAGACCAATCTGAGAAACCTGTTAATTTCCTATGTTTTAGATTTCAATCATGTCAAGTTGGTTGTGAGTGTACAACCATTGACAAGCTCTGAGACTGTTCAAAGAAAACTTTCCCCCTATGATGAATCTAATCAATTTTGAATTAATCTATGTCAATCTTGGACCAATTTGTGTCTGCTTTATTTTAGAATGTCTGCAAGTAGTTTTTCTTATTCCTATTGCAATCTTGTGTTAAAGTCCCTCCGAATCACACAGATCTCATCCTGTATGATAGTTTAGTGGCATTTGCAATTTCATTTCAAGAAGAGCCTTCATCTGTAATGAGATAAACAATTTAAAATCACTTTACTATCATTTGTTGATAAAGATTGTCTGTAAGCCTTTGAGTGTATCTTAGGCATGAGGAACCAGGGGTTTTAATGTTTAATTGAGTCTTTAGCTTGAGCCTTCATGTTAAATTCTTGGAGATTGTGTGAAACCGTGCAAATATGGGCCTCCATTGATGCACACCTTCTAGTTGAAGGAATATTTTAGCTATTCTAAAGCTTTTGTCATTTAGTATTCCAATTGTTGTGAAGGTTCTCAAAGATCTGGCATAATCAATTTTATCCTGCTTAATCTCCCACCAAAATTATTCAAAAAAACAATGAATCCATCCGAACTACCCCTGTTTTCCCTGTGTGTCCACAAATGTATAAATTCTACTGCCAAAATATGTAGAAGCAATCAAGATTCCATAATGTCTTTAGTAACCTTTAACCTTGTTTAGGAAATATCACCATTCTTTAGAAGTGACAACTCGTGAGAGTTAAATTGTGGTGCATTGATCATATTTTCTCAAGGTCCCTTTCAAATTTGTGCAAAGAAGGATATCTTCATTCTCCTTCACCGAAAGAGGTTACAAAATGGGTCCTCTCACCCTGGTCGAAAGGCATGACCTAAAGCAATGAGGATAGATCAAATCCTTAATGAAGGTGCTATCCATTTCTCGATGCCCGAGTGACAAAGAGTCAAAAAAATCCCCTCCCGCTACAAAATGACTCATAATAAAAATGATCATAATATGATCTCTGTCTCTCAGTGTCTTGCTAAATCTTTGATGATTCTCGGTTTCAAGGGAGAATCAATTTGGATACCAACACTAGAATGGTGGCAACAACAATGGGATTGCGGGATTTTTTAGGATTATTTGCTCGGGATTTAATTTGTTTGAACAACAAATTTTAACACATTTCAACAACACATAACAACAAGACCTTGTAAATGCTTTTATAATTTTAAAGTGCAAATATGTTGTTGAAATGTCATCCTGTGTCCGATTTGTAAGAATCAAGAAAAGTTACAAGTTTTGCGTGTAATATTTCTAGTTTTTGTTGGTTTTTTGCACTAATTTTACATCATCAATGTTAAATATGGGTAAAGGAAGGTCAGATCTATGAAGCTTTGCATGAATTTAGTGTTGACAAGACATTTGATAGATCAATTTTAGTGCATTTACACAACTAAGGTGAAAATCCTTAGTGGTGACTCCGTATTGAATGAATTTTTGATAAATGCCAGTGTCTTAACCTCTGTCAATTGAAATTTATCACTAATATTTGCAAATATGGAAGGAAGAAGATATTTCTTCACTAGAGACCCTACTAGAAAGTTGTTTCTAGAGCTGGGAAAGATAAATTCAGAAGGAAGAAGAATCTGGAAAGTTGTTGGAGATCAGAAATCAAGAAAAGAGTTATCAATTGTGGAAACTGATCAGCCTATCATTGAAGATTGCCATACTTCCTCAAGTGCTTCTGAATCAGGTAGTCTTTTGTAAATCTGAATTCTCCAACTAGAGAGGGTCCTTCTTTTGTATTTGAAAAATTTACATCTCATTTTGTCCCTGTGTTCTCCAAAGCTGATAGGATCTTCCAAGAAACAAAGTTTTTAGAGAACATTCATTCTGAGAATTGCATTCATGTGCCCCATGACCCCTCACTCCTCATCATTTTGTTTCTCCTGTAAGATCACCTCCCCAAAACAATATGGCCCAGCCCCCACCTAGACCTCCATTTTTTGTGAACACTTTTGGTCCTATAGATTTAGAGGTATGGTTGGATATCCAAATGTTGTGCCCCAAGATGTTAGAAATAGATTGCCTAAATTTCAAGGAAATAATGCTATTATTGGGGATCAACACTTAAATATTTTTGTCAATATGATGGAAGAATTTGAGATTGAATTTGAGGATGTGTACATAAATTTGTTTATTCATACTCTAGAGGAGGATGCATGGGACTGGTATAAATATTTTCTAGACAACTCCATTGATTCATGGACAGAAATGAAGAATGCTTTTAGATTAGTATATGGAGATAAAACAGACCCTAGGTTTCTTTTATCAGAATTTGAAAATATAAAAAAGAATCCTAATGAGTCTATTCATGACTTCAATACAAGGTTCAATAAGACCCTAAATAGGCTACCTGTGATCCTGAGGCCAAGTGATGTTTCTTGTTTAATAAAATACTCTGATGCTTTTGATAAGAAGGTTGCCTATTATTTGAGGGATAAGAACCCAACAACATTGAGGTAGGCCTTCACCATGGCTTTGTAGATTGAAAATAATATCAAAGAAATTGGTAAACCTCCTAAGAGAGAAGGCATCAAGCTGATCAATCCAGAGAAGCCTCAGTCAAGTAAAGTTGTGGATCTGGAGGAGGTTGTGAAAACTTTGGCCTGGAGTTGTTAAGGAAATATCCTATAAACTGGCTAGAGATAGAGAAGGGGATTGGACAAGGTTCCCAAGGTCATCATAAAGCACAAGGTCAAGAAATATTTTCCAAATCATCCTAGGGGTGATCAGAGATCTGATGACAGAGGAAAAGGACTCGTGGGATCAAGGAAATAGACAGACCCCAAGCCCATGAGAATAGAATTGTGCCTGATCCTTTGACTGCCAGAGTTGTTGTTGTGGAAGAAGCCAATGAAATTGAGTGGTGTGATAGATGTTTCTTTGCCACATGCCCCATGTGATGAAGAAAAAGAAGTTGAGGAAGCTGATGATGACACTGATGATGATGTGTGCATGGTGGGGTGCTCTACAAGCTCACAACAAGGAGCAACTTTTCAATGAATTAATAAGTGCTAGAACTGCTGCAGATTTTGGGATTGCATCCACCGGGTATTACCCCTTCCTCCCTCTCATACTTTTGAAATAGATATGGTACAAGATTTTGAATTCCTAGTAATGATTTTGAATACTTAAGGGCATTAATGATTAAAAAGTATGATGGAGGAATCCCTTCTGAGGAGGATAGGTAGTTGTTAATGAATGTTGTAGTTGGCCATGAAAAGGAATATAACACTAGGAGTAAAGTTTTCAAAGGGGCAGGGCCTCAAGCCAAACCAAAAACTCTAGTTCTCACCAATATCTCAAAAGAAACTCCTAAGAAAGATACATCTGGAAAAAGCCTTGTGTCCCCAAAAGAACTGGTATCCCTGCCCATGCTCAGACCATGAAAAATCCTTTTTCGATGATGAGTTTCTTAGTCTTCCTCCAAATGTTGCCTTGCCCAAATATGTTCCTTATGACATTGCCCAAGTCTTGAGTCAGATCAAGATTTTTGTTCCAATTGTTGAGCTGCTTAGGATTCCTGAGCACAAGAAAAGGGCCTTTGAGTATTTGGGATTAAAAGAAGAAAATATTACCCAAGGTAGAAATGTAAACAATGTTGAGACTCCTCCTACCATTTCAGAGTTGAAAAAACCCCAAGTGCTGGAAGAACTAGATGAGCCACCTGAAGTATATTTGGGAACATCCTTGGTTGAGTCCCAGCTGAATGTAGATCCATTTTTCACTACTCTGATTATTAAGGACATGTTGTTACACAATTGTATGTTTGATTCTAGAGCATCATGCAATGTTATGCCTCTTGAGGTCATGAATGAATTAGATATCAAAGTGACAACAACTTATGGGAAGTGCACTGCCATGGATTCTAGAGAGGTGCCAGTGGTTGGATGTGTCAAGGGTTTGATAGTGCAACTTGCAGCTTACCCAGGAAAGAACTTAAAACTAGATGTTGTTATTGTTGATTGCCCTACCAAATGGGGAATGTTGTTATCAAGAAAATGGGCTGCTAGTGTGGGTGGTAGTGTGCAAATGGATATGTATTTTTCCACTATACCTATTGAGGGAAGCCTTGTAAAGTTGTATGGTGAAAAGAAGATGCTACATCTCATTGAGGATCCCAATAATGCTTCCTATGAAGTGTTATACACTGACACTGATGTAGATAACTTTGTTGGATTTTTGATGGTAAAGAGCACAAAATTGATCAATGCAAGTCTCTTAATCAAGTAGGTTCTCCTTGGACTTTTTTGTTTGATGGGGCTTGCTCTAAATTTGGAAATGGTGTTGGTATTTTTTTGATATCTCTAGGCCAGAAGAGTTTGTTTTCTCTTTTAAACTCAACTTTGAGTGCACTAACAATATTGTTGAATATGAAGCACTACTATTGGGTCTAAGAATTGCTTGGAAATATGGTATTAGAGACATCATTGTTAAAGGAGATTCAGAGCTAATTGTCAAGTAGGTTAGAAAAACTATATGCAACAAAAAAAATAGAGAATGAAGTAGTATAAGCATGCAGTCTGGGATTTCATTGAGATGTTTGACTCCTTCAACATAATACATCATGATAGGAAGTACAATACTCTAGCAGAAAATTGGCCGTATTGGGGTCAGATTTGAAAATTATACTATATCCCCCTATTGTGAGTATAATATTGAGGTATTGACTAGGCCATCTATTCCTGACAATGTTAAACACTGGAAAGTGTTGAAGATGATGCCCAGGTGCAAAGGTTTTTGTAGAACCAAGGAGAATTTTTTGATCAATGTATAGATTGGGAGCCAATGGTTTGTGTGGCTGATGGAAAGGAGACTTTATTTGGAAAAGACATCATTCAGTTGAAGACTAATACTATTCCCAGAGGTTTGGTAGCACTTGAATCAAACTTTGATAATGTTGATTGCATTGTCAACAGACACATGTCAGCCTCGAGGGATGTTGAAGAGCATGACCTGGGCACAAAGGATAAACCACATAAGATCTGGCTAGGTAGCAATCTGAGCAAGGAAGAAAAGTAGTCATATGTCCAATTGTTGAAGAAATACCAGAGACTACTTAGCATGGTCTTATTTTGAACTGAAAGCATATAGAGAGGATATTTTCCAACATGAAATTCCCTTAGAAGCTTCTACCAAGCCATTTAGGTAGAAACAGAGGCCAATCAATCCACTCCTTTCCCTGAAGATGCAAGAAGAATTGAAAAAATTGAGGGATGGAGGAATCATACAACCCACAAGGTACTCATCATGGGTTGCAAACTTGGTACCTGTCAGAAAGAAGAATGGAGATATAAGGTTGTGTGTGGACTTTAGAAACTTGAATAGAGCATCAATGAAGGATAACTACCCTCTGCCAAATATGGACAATATGTTACAATTGGTTACTGGTTTGGAATTGTTATCCACCTTGGATGGTTTTTTTGGATATAACCAGGTAGTTGTGAAGGAATCAGAGTGAATCAAGACTACCTTTACCACTCCTTGGGGAACATATGTATATGTCAGAATGCCTTTTGGTCTAATGAATGTTGGAGCCACTTTCCAAAGAGAAATGGATGTAGCTTTCTCTAGCTATATTAATGATTTCATTGTTGTATATCAAGATGATGTGACTTTTTTCTCCAAAAAAAGGAGTGACCACCTGCAACACTTAGAAAAAATGTTGTTAAGATGTAGGGAGTATGGTATTTCACTAAATCCCAAGAAGTGCCATTTTGGAGTTTAAGAAAGAAAAGCTGCTTGGACACATTGTGTCAAAGGAAGGGGTCATGATTGATCCTGAAAGGGTAGAAGCCATCAACAAAGTCCCTATTCTAAGAACCAAGAAGGGAATTCAATCCTTTTTTGGGAAGATTAATTTTATTAGGAGATTTATCTCCAACTTTGCTGAACTAACTATCCCAATCACTAGCATGCTAAAGAAAGACCAAAGTATCAAATGGGAAGAAGCAACTATTCAAGATTTTGTTGGGATCAAAGAAGCATTAAAGAATGCCCCTATTTTAGCAGCTCCTAGATTATAAGAAGCTTCCAAAAATTTTTTTTTTTTTAAAAAGAAAGTACTATTGCATCTGTGTTGCAGAAGGATGATGAGGGAGCTGAAAGACCAATTGCCTTTTTCAAGTAAGGCATTACAAGGAGCTGAGCTAAAGTATACTATCATGGAGAAGCAGGCATTTTCTTTGGTAAAAGCAACAAAGGTCTTAGGCCATATATTTTGAGTTCCAAAATCATTGCTTATGTTCCCCACACCATGGTGAAAGATATCCTATCAGAAATGGAGGTTTCAAGAAAAAGATGTCGATGGGTAAAAAAATTACAAGAGTATGATATGGATATCCAAACAAAAAAATTGGTCAGAGGTTTGGGCCTGGAAAAACTTATGGTAGAGAGAAATCTACAGACAATTGAGGTAAATGAAGTTGAAGAAGAAAGGTTGAATGTCCTTGAAAAACTGATAAATTTTGAATGGTACAAGGACATCATTTTTTATCTCAAACATCTACAATGCCCTGAACATTTGAGCAAGAATAAGAAAAGAGCACTTAAGTTAGCTTCCCAAAAATATGTCATTACTGATTTTGGGTTAGCTTGGAAGAACCCTGAGGGAGTTCTCTTAAGATGCATTATGAAGATGAAGCCCCTAAGATAATTGTTGATCTCCATGGAGGAGTTTGTGGGGGAAATTTTGCTGGAAGAGTCACAACTCATAAAATCTTAAGGGCTGGTTATTGGTGGCCAACTCTTTTCAAGGATACAACTCTGTTGGTAAGAAAATGTGAAAGTTGCCAATGCTTTTCTGGAAGACTAAAAGCTTCAGGCTCCCTTCCTTTGCATCCATATATCAATTGAAGCCCCATTTAGGCAATGGGGAATGGATTTCATTGGGGAAATTTTTGATCCTTCAAGTGTAGGCCATAAGTGGATACTAGTGGCCACAGATTACTTCACCAAGTGGGTGGAGGCAATCCCCACCAAGAAGGAAACTCACCAAATTGTCATGGATTTTATCCTGAATTATATCATTTGCAGATTTGGGGTACCTACCAAAATAGTTGTTGATAATGCCATGAGATTTTAGAGCTAAACCTTTGGTGGCCATGTGCCATGAATATGGGATCAATTTGACATATGCTTCTAATTATAATCCCCAAGGAAATGGACAAGTAGAGTCCAACAATAAAAATATGTTGAAGATAATTAGAAGAACTTTGGAGTTGAACAAAAGGAAGTGGGGTGAGCAGTTGAAATTTTTGTTTGGGCTGATCGAATCATTGTTAAATGAGCTACTGGAAAAATCCCATTTGAGTTGGTGTATGGAACTCAAGCTCTGCTGCCCCTATGCATATGCAATTGTCTTCATTTCAATTTCTTCAACAACTGGAAGATCAAGAGGTTAGTCCCTATGATGCTCACATAAATCAGATTGTTGAGTTAGATGAAGAAAGAAGGGCATCCCATCAGAGGCATGTAAAATTTAGAGAGAAATTGAAGAAGTTGTTTGATAAGAAAGTGACTCCAAGAGCTTTTAGTGTGGGAGATCTTGTGCTATTATGGGATAGCAGGCATGAGGATAAGGGAAAACATGGAAAGTTTGATGCATTGTGGATGGGCCCTTATTCAATTGACATTCGAATTGGTGAACATACCTTCTTCTTAAAAGACTTAGATGGGGAATTGCTTGATTTCCTATTAATGGTAGGCATTTGAAACATTTCCTTGATTGATTTCTCATAATCAAGGTATACACCATTATACAGTGTATAGTATTTTGGTTTCTTTTCTACTTTCATGTTTTTCTATTTTGTTTCATCTTGGTCCTTGGTGGCCATTTTGTTGGTTTTTTTGGTTCATCCTGGGGGGAGTTATTATTATTTTCGCTTCGCAAGCTTGTTCTTTGACTCCATTGCCCAATGGTTTATTTTTGGCACTTGGTCTACTATTTGTTCTTGTGGCACTCACAGGAGTGCCCATCCCCGAGTCGGAGCGATGTTGGTGCTCAATTTGATCTCACCCCATTTGTCCTTGAAATTCTTTAGTTTGTGGGCTCTATCATATTTTCTATCTCCCCATGTTGATGCATGAAAGCTCTATCCTTCATTTGGTTGCCATGATTAGTCCTTTCCTTTGGTCGAGGATCACTTTAAGTCTAGAATTTTTTTCCATTTCTCTCTATCCATGTGAAAGAATTTGTAACTTGGGCGTAAATTCAGGTTTTTTCCCTTCCTTCCATTTTTCCAGTCACGTTTTGTTTTCCCTATCAATTTTTGTCCCAATATCTATGGAAACGTGGTCCTTTTTGATTGGATGTGGCTCGGTGGATCACATTTGGGCCTTATATCATTTCCAAATTCTTTTCCTTAAAGAAAGATTCATTTTCAAGTGCAAATGGTGATTTTCCTACATTTTATGGTTTGATGGTGTGTTTTCCCCATCAAATTTATATCTCATCTGTGGAAATGTGGCCCTTTCTGATTGGATGTGGCTCTGGTGGGGCACTTTGAAACTCTAAGGCCACTTCAACTCAAGTCTTGTCCATGTGGAGGGCTCTGTGCTCATCTAAAAATTCACCTTTTGGTTTGACCTTGGAGTTATGCCAGGAGACACGTGGAGGTTTCACTTGCCTGCCCAAGACTTAGAATTTTTTTTTTTCATGTGGTCAGTGTAGCTTTGTGGACCATGGACACGTGGAGGGCCGATGGTGCTCATTTGAGGATCCACCTCTGGGTCCCACCTTAGTAGTTTTGCACCAAGGGAGACATGTGGTGAGCCCGCACTTGTTTGGGGTCTCCACTTTTGGGGACCATCTCAAAAAGTTTGCCAGGGAGACACGTGGAGGCTTCACTGGCTCCTCTCTATACTTAAACTTTTCAAGAAACTTTCTAAAGGCCTGGGACATGTGGAGGGACCACGCCTATTTGGGGACCTACCCCTAAATTTTATTTTGAAGAAGTGCCAGGAGGACACTTGGAGGTTTCCACTCACTCTGCCCTTGCTTGGACTTTTCAATGGCCAAGGAAAACTTCTCAGACCCTAGACACACATGGCCTTCCACTGGTCCTTAAATTTTTTTCAACAACTTCCAGATGAGACATGTGGTGAGCCCATGCTTGTTTGGGGTCTCCACTTTTGGGGACCATACCAAAGTGTGCCAAGGAGACACGTGGAGGCTTCCACTGGCTCCTTTTATACTGAGACTTTTCAAAGGCCAAAAGGCATTTTTCTTGGGCCCAAGGCATGTGGAAGGCCCGCGCTTGTTTGGAAACTTGCCTCTGTACTCACCTTTGTAGTTGTGCCAAGGAAACATGTGGATGACTCTAATCTAAAGTTGAGAAGGGGAAGAATCAATGGTTGTTGTGCATTGCATCTATTTTTCCACCATTTTTTCTCCAAGACTCCTGGAGATGTGAATACGCACTATTTTTCATCATTTTTGATGAAATTCCTTGTCATTTTTTCTACAAAGTGCCATTGAATGGATTTAGAACTTAATTTGTGAGTCCAAGGATTGTTAAGGTTGATATTTTGAAGTTGGAATTTGCTCTGGGCACTTGCAAAAAAATGTGAATTACTAGAGAAGTTGGATGTGGGTAGAGTTGCAGAGGAAAGAAGGGAAAAGGATGAAATGATGGAGGTTAGCAGGTGCAAAGGATGAAAAAGGTGTTGCCTCGAGGGTGAAAAGGATTACCTGTCAGATCCAACTATACAGAGCCACTAAAAAATGATTAAAATGGGGATTTCTCACATGAAAGAATAAGAATGATTAAAAGGACTATCAAAAAGTTGTGGCATGGCATCCTAGTCATTAGTCGAGGGTCTGAGAAATGTGATCATTCATGATTTTTGTCCACCTAGAAAGCTTTTTGGGGTGTGAATTTGTTAAACGTCACTTTTCGAGAAAATTGGTAACAAGCAAAGGTTCCTCGAATATTCTTTTTTTTTGGGGGAAAAATTTGGGATGAGTGAGTGAGTGAAATGTATAAATGCAAATGAGAATACTCTTGCAAAGGGTCGGGGTTGAATTCTTAAGAGAAAATTTGAGAGAGCCCATCTTCCTGAGAGACCAATATGAGAAACCTGTTAATTTCTATGTTTTAGATTTCAATCATGTCAAGTTGGTTGTGAGTGTACAACCATTGACAAGCTCTGAGACTATTCAAAGAAACTTTCCCCTGCTGATGAATCTAATCAATTTCATTAATTAATTTGTGTCAATCTTGGACCAATTTGTGTCTACTTTATTTCAGAATGTCTGCAAGTAGTTTTTCTTATTCCTATTGCAATCTTGTGTTAAAGTCCCTCCGAATCACACAAGATCTCATCCCTATGATAGTTTAGTGGCATTTAATTTCATTTCAAGAAGAGCCTTCATCTGTGCAATGAGATAAACAATTTAAAATCACTTTTCACTATCATTTGTTGATAAAGATTGTCTGTAAGCCTTTGAGTGTATCTTAGGCATGAGGAACTAGGGGTCTTTGATGTTTAATTGAGTCTTTAGCTCGAGCCTTCATGTTAAATTCTTGGAGATTGTGTGAAACCATGCAAATATGGGCCTCCATTGATGCACACCTTCTAGTTGAAGGAATATTTTAGCTATTTCAAGCTTTCTATCATTTAGTTTTCCAATTGTTGTGAAGGTTCTCAAAGATCTGGTATAATCAATTTTATCCTGCTTAATCTCCCACCAAAATTATTCAAAAACAATGAATCCATCCTGAACTACCCCTGTTTTCCCGTGTGTCCACAAATGTATAAATTCTACTACCAAAATATGTAGAAGCAATCAGGATTCCATAATGTCTTTAGTAACCTTTAACCCTGTTTAGGAAATATCACCATTCTTTAGAAGTGACAACTCGTGAGAGTTAAATTGTGGTGCATTGATCATATTTTCTCAGGGTCCCCTTTCAAATTTGTGCAAAGAAGGATATCTTCATTCTCCTTCACTGAAAGAGGTTACAAAATGGGTCCTCTCATAATTTTTTAAAGAAAAATATTCTTTTCAATAAAGCTATAGAACAATGCATTTATGGTAGAATTTATAAACTATTGTTCATCACAATAAAATAAAAATGTTGCATTTCTATTGACTAGGAAATTTGATTTCCACCAATCACATATCAAAAGATACTTTAAAAAAAGAAAAAATAATTTATTAATGAAAACTATAATTGAAACCATACAATAAAATATGGTTGGTTGTTGAAAACCCGTGCGATGATTTGTATGCCGTTTTATAACTTTCCTTCAACAGAATAATAAAATTGTAAATTTGTAGTCAATTAATTTTTCTTGTATTTATATTACAATATAATAGTTTATTTTACAACAATTTTATATGGTTCAATATAAGATATCCTCTTTTTTAATGGGTAAACCTAGGGTTCTATTGAGGCCATCACCTCTATTGTACATATGTATTTTTTATCCATTAGAAGAGAGTGAAGATATGCCATATCCAACATTATAGAAGGAGGAGAGGAATTATATGCCATTAGGAGCAGATAGTATTCATCCAAGGTTTCTATGCAAAATAAAGTACAATAGAAGAGCACTAGATTCAATTATCAATCACTAGCCTTGGTCCATTTTTGGATGTGATTTTTTGATTAGTTGAGAGAAACCTTTCCTTGCAAATAATGAATTATCATACATGTACAACATAAAAAAAAACTAAATAGTGACATTTTGGAGGAAGAAAAATAGGAAGGGTAAACACAATTGAGGAAGGGGAGGAAAAGAAGAAGGCCTTATCAAATTCATGAAAATTAACAAAATTGTTGTGTTTTACCTACAACTCTTTTAAGGTCTTCTCTGGTATTTGGTCTTAATTTTTGTATAATTCTACTCTCACACACTTGATAGAAAGAAATTAATGGCATGATTTTCTTGTAAATGCTTCATGCAAAACATCACCATCTCATATTCTATAGAGATGATTAAAAATCACAATTTACTTAAAGAGCGGTGATATTATTTACACATTTAGTTAGATATTCCAAATTTGGATGTGAGTTAGGAATGTGGCACTTGTAATAGCCACATGTGTAGGAGTTAATTTATTGTATTTTCCAACATGTCACCTTCGTCATATACTCATCATATATTTCTAAGGTCATCCCCTTCACTAATTAAAATCATGTAAGATGGAAGTGAATTGGTCCCTCAAAGTAATGAGATGTCCAAATTTAAAATCCTAGATGATATTGTCTAATCACTCATGTCCATACTCATAATTTTGGTAAATGTACCCAAATTGTCTCTTGCAATGGAAAGGAATTTTTCATCCTTGTTAGATAATATTGGAAAATGGATTATTTCAACATCCTAAAGTGAGGAAAGAATTTACAAATCTTATGAAAGAATATAATCAAGTCTCCAATTTAATTTTCTTTTAGTTTTCTATTGCTTCAATAACAAGGTGAGAATCCCTTTTAATTAACACTCTCTAAATTCGTTTTTCCTTTATTATCTAGAGGTCTTCCAAAAGTGTTGTCATTTTAGCCTCGTTATGTAAAGTATAAATCATCAATCTAAAGGTTGTCATTACGATTATGAATGAGTTCGTAAGAATAACCGTAAATATTTCTCTCCTTAGGTTACCTTTTCTTGACCCATCAAAATTAATATTCAAGAACTATAGGTGGAGGATTTCATGAGGGAGATTAAAAAATTGTGGAGATATTTTCTTCCTACCCAATTCCTAGGTAATCAGTGACCAATTTTCTTGAATGAGAATATTTTGTTTCTCATTTATAACTTTTACTTATTTTAATATTACGTTTATCTATTCCAAGATTTTTAATTTTATTTTCTAGTCAATTTTTGAAATGAGAATCATTCATTTATGAAGATTTTCCTATTTCTCTCAATGCACAAGTTCCACATGACTAAGGTGGGGGATGTTTTCCATAAAGGAGAGAGGATATATTTTCATGTGTAAAATGATTGTCTGATTAGATCAATGAAAATTCTAGGGAGTGCATATATGAAAGAAAATTATGAGCAATCCAATTCCAAACTTGAGTTGCATATGGGCATTGTAACATGATTTGGTTTATTGTTTCTTCACAAGGTTCATATAGGGCACATCTACCTAGTCAATGCAATCCTCTTTTGATGAGGTTTTCATATGTTAAAGTTTAGTTGAGATATATTAGCTAAAAAGGATTCTACTTTAGGTAGGTTCCATTTATCCGAGATCTTGTTGTGTGGCTAATGGAGTCTTCTATTGTGAAATACTTTATTTATTTTTATGACTTGAATTTTTAGATCTCCCAAGTGAGACTAATCCTTCCATTGAAGATTTAGAATCCCATAAGTAGATGAGGATTCAATATATTCCACTAATTTATAACCCGGTGTACAAAGGATACCTGTTTGATCTGCTTCAAATTTTCAATCTTGTCAAGTGGTGGTTGCCCCATCCACGAGTTTTACCAGAAATTAATTTTCAATCTTGTTCCAACTTCCTAAGTAATTTTATAATAAATGGATTTCCCACACAAGATAATGAAGTTTCATATTTGAGATTCTTGAGGAATATGGTGATTTGTAAAAAGATATGCTTCCATAGATATAATGTACTCAAATATGAGTATTTGGCTCCATAATAGGTATGGATTTGAGTAAAATTTCCATCATTATTTATCTTCTAGAGTTGTGATCTATTTCTTAATATATGTGACATTCGCACTTCCCTTTTTTTTAAAAGGAAAACCTTATTCTAATTCAAAACATGGAATTTATAATCATTTGATGTAACTTCATATTTTTTTCATGATTATGTTTAAATTATCTCTAAGATTGAATTGAACTTGTAGTATTGATACCATTTAGGTGGGAGTCACTTATATGAATATCTTACGTACTAATAGTTTCCCGACCAGACTTACCCATTTGCACTTATGGGAAGGGATTTTGGATTATACCAGGGAGAAACATATCTCCTCATTCCTCTTCATTGCACCATTGACTAGTGGTATGCACAAATATATTATTGGGAGCGATCCAGCCTTGGTCTCGAGAATTTAAATTAGATGTATTTGAAGAGAAGGTGGTGTGTTGAAGAAAAAAAACCTTTGATTTTATAAAATTAGTTTCATTCCCAAATGATTTAGTGTATTTACCGGGTGCCTTTTATGAATCTTCTTTCAGAGTATATTTCTTTTCCCAGGAGTAGTGTGTCATAAAAAAAAGTAAGTGTGATTGGTGGAGTTTTAAGTGCTAATTTGATTCCTACTAGGTTTCCTTCTTAGATGACCTTTTTAAAATATCTGTTGAGATTTTTAACCATGATAATGAAGAGGAATGAGGGGAGTAGGTAACCTTTTCTCAACCCCCTTAACAAGGAAAATAGACCAATTAGGCCCCCATTTATAAATATTTAGAAGTGGATGATCAAAATACATGCCACAATCAAACTACACAAGTCCTCCCTAAATCTAAACTTCTTCAACACACCTTGCTGGAATTTCCACCTTACATTGGCCTAGAATTTATTGATATCCCATTTTATGATCATAGAATTTGATTTAGATTTTGATAGAGAATGCAACATCTCATGAAAAGGGATAACATCATCTAGGATTTATGACCCTTCAACGAAGCCTCCTTGTTCTTCTAAAATCAATCTTGGTAGTAACGATTTCACATTGTTTACTATGTAGTGATGATTTTATAGATTGTGTTACAAAGAGAAATTTGTGAGAAATATGAGAAAGTAATAAATTCCTCCTATTTTAGAATTAAATTTATAAATGTGTAATTAAGGTCTTTCAGTATTTTCTTTGAATTTATGGATATGTTTACAATCGCTATGACTTTGTGCATTGAAGAATATGTCAAACTTATGATAGAATACAATTGGGAAGCCATTTAGGCAGGAGGCTTGGTTTCATCCATCTCAAATAGCACACTTCAGAATTCCTCCTCAAAAGGGGCCATCAATTGGTCATTTTAGTCCTATGAAATTATCTTGAGAATATTCTAGAGAAATTCCTATATTTTGTTAATTTGTCCGGAGACTGGTTGAGTCAAGAGGATTTGAAAGAATTTTGATGCCTCATCCTTAATTCCTAACATGAATTAGATATCTCCCCATTCTCAAGGAAATTTTTTTTGATCTTATTTACTTACCCCTGACAATTGTTGATGAGTAGAAGGCATTTGTTTATCTCCTTCCGATAGCTATGTCTCTCTAGATATAAGATGAGTAACAACTTTTAACCTTGGAGTAGCATGTAAATGCCCTACTCCACACTACAAATAAACCAAAGAATCCATGATAAAAGTCATGCGAACAACGTGTGAGAGAGATTCAACTTAAATTGAAGTGGGCCAAAAGTGCAATCTCCATGGCCCCATGCGTAGAATATCATATTTTAGAGTGTTTTTGACTAATCATATTTGTTCCTACCCAATTCCTAGGTAATCAGTGACCAATTTTAATGAATGAAAAGATTTTGTTTCTCATTTATAACTTTTACTTCCTTTAATATTATGTTTATCCATTCCAATATTTTCTATTTTACTTTTTTGAATCACGTTTTGAATTGATAATCATTCATTTATGAAGATTATCCAATTTCTCTCAATCCACAAGTTTCACATGACTAAGGTAGGGGATTGTTTCCATAAAGGAGAGAGGATATATTTCTCTAGGTAAAACCATTTTGTGATTAGATCAATGAAAATTCTAGGGAGTGACAATATGAAAGAAAATTTATGATCATTCCCATTCCAAACTTGAGTTGCATCTAGGCATGGTAACATGATCTAGTCTATTGTTTCTTCAAAATATTCACATAGGGGACATCTACCTAGTCAATGAAATCCTCTTTTGATGAGATTGTCATATGTTAAATTTTTTTTGAGAGAGGTTATCCAAAAAATGATTCTACTTTAGGTAGGTTCTATTTATCCCAGATCTAGTTATGTGGCAAATGATATGGAATTATTGTAATTTCCAAAGAGGATATTAGATTATAGCCATAAAAGATGATGTATTATCCTCTTGTAGATCCAATCCATCTTAAACAGCCATCCCTCCTCAAATGTGGGAGTCTTCAATCATGAAATACTTTATTTATTTCTATGAATTGATCTCCGGAGCTCCCAAATGAGACTAATCCTTCCATTCAAGATTTAGAATCCCAAGAGTAGATGAGGATTCAATATATTCCGCTAATTTACAACCCCATGTGCAAAGGATAATTGTTTGATCTGCTTCAAAAAATTTATTCTAGCAAGTGGTGGTTTCCACATCCATGAGTCTTCCCAGAAATAAATTTTCAATCATGTTCTAACTTCCTAAGTAATTTTTACTAAATGGATCCCTCACACATGATAATGAAGTTTCATATTTGGTATTCTTGAGGAATATGGTCATTTGTAATTTAAAATTATTCTTTCATAGATATAATGTACTCAACTATGAGTATTTGGCTTCATAGTAGGTCTGGATTTGAGTAAATTTTCCATCATAGTTTATCTCCTAGAGTTGTGATCTATTTCTTAAGATTTGTGATGTTGACACTTCCAGTTGTTTTTGAAAGGAAAACCTTCTTCTAGATAAAAAGGTGGAATTTATGATCATTTGATGTATCTTGCGAGGTATTTTTTCATGATTATGTTTAAATGATCTATAACATTGACTAGATTTTGTAATATTGGTAACATTTATGTGGTAATCACTTATATGTAAATCTTAAGTACTAATACTCCTAGCCATACTTAAGCATTTTCCCTTATGAGAAGAGAGTTTGGCCTATTCCCGGAGCAAGATATTCTCCCGTAAGTGTCTCCTCATTGCACTACTGAATAGTGGTATGCCCAAATATATTATTGGAAGAAACCTAGCCTTGATTATGTACTTGAAGAGAAGGTGGTGTGCTGAAGAAAAAAACCTTTGATTTTATAAAATTGATTTTGTTCCCTAATGATTTGGTGTCTTTACTAAGGGTTCCCCTTATGAATCTTGCTTCAAAACATCTTTATTTTCCTAGAAGTAATACTATGTCATTAAAAAATTAAGCGCATGATTGGTGGAGTTCTAAGTGCCAATTTGATTCATGCTATATTTCCTTCTTGGATGACCTTCTTAAAATATCTGTTGAGAAATTCAACTATGGCAATGAAGAGGAATGAGGAGACTACGTCACCTTGTATAAACCCCCTTAACAAACGAAAGAGATCAACTAGGCCCCATTTATCAATAATGAGAAGTGGACAATTGAAATACATGCCATTATCAAACTACACAAGTCCTCTCTAAATCCAAACTTCTTCAACAAACCTTGGAGGAATTCCAACCTTACCTTGGTATAGGCTTTACCGATATCCCATTTTATGATCACAACATTTGATTTATATTTTAATAGAGAATGCAACATCACATGAACAATGATAACATCATTTAGGGTTTATGTTCCTTTAATAAATTCTACTTGTTATTCTAAAATAAAGCCTGGTAATAAGGGTTGCACATTGTTTGCTATGTAGTGATGATTTTATAGATTGTGTTACAAAGAGAAATTGGTTAGAAATATGAGAAAGTACGACATTCCTACTATTTTGGAATTAAATTTATTACTATACAAGTAAGGCCCTTCAATATTTTCTTTGACTTTATGGATGCGTTTGCAATCGCTATGACTCTAGATGAAGAATATGCCAAACTTATGGTGGAAGACACTTGGGAAGCCATATAGGCAAGGGGGTTGGTTTCATCCATCTCAAATAACGCACTTCTGACTTCCTCCTTGTCAAAAGGGGCCATCAATTGGTCATTTTAGTCCTATGAAATTATCTTGAGAATATTCTGGAGAAAGTCCTACATTTCATTCATTTTTCGGGCACGGGTTCTAGTCAAGAGGTTTTGAAATAATTTGGATGCTTCATCCTTTATTTCTAACATGAATTAAATATCTTCCCATTCTCAAGGTAGATGTTTTTGATCTTATTCACTTGCCCATTGATAATTGTTGATGAGTAGAAGACATCTATTTTTATCTCCCTCTTGTATCCATCTTTCTTTCGATACAAGATGAACAACATCTCTTAACCTTTGGAGTAGCGTGTAAATACCCTACTCCGCACTACGAAAAAACTAAGGAATCCATACCCACTTCAGTGACTCATGGTAAAATCCAGGTGAACAACGTGTGGGAGAGTTTTAACTGAAATTGAAGTGGGCAAAAAGTGCAATCTCCATGGGCCCATGAGTTAGACGGGTCTACAAATAGGTGTGGGATATGTAGGGAATTAATTTCCATCTTTCCATTCATGTCTACAAAAATAATAGTGTTGCAAGATTAATTGACAGATAAAATCTACCTCTCACTGATATGACCAACTTGAGGGCCTCAATTATCAATGGTTTTTCGCAAACCATCTATTTTCCTAACATTTTTTGAGCTTACAATTGGAAAGGAAGGCTACGAAATATTATTAAATAGATGCATTCCAACTTGGGTTTCCAAAATTCCATTAATGTTTGTTTATTTCCTATTAAATTAAACATCATCTGAATCAAAATCCTCGATGCCATGAAATAAAAAGATAGCAAATCTTGAATGGAGGATAAAATCTACATGTCAGTTTGAGGGGCTCAATTATTAATGATTTTTCATGCAACCCATATTTTCCAACAATTACTTGAGGTTAAAACCAAAAGGGTGGTTACAAATTGCTATATGAACCAAGCATATCTTTACCAAATTTTCCATCTCTCAATTTTTTAGTAAAAATAAATTGATCTTTCATATTTATTATATTAAATTTGATATTAAAAAGCGTATGGTGTTAACTAAAAAGTGGTGGATATGAAATGCTACATGAAACAAACATTGTGGTTGGTTTTGACTATGAAACCTATTCAATTTTTGGCATTTTTAATTTTTTCACTTTAAACATAAATTGCACTCATCTGAATAATGTGAGTGATATCAAGATGATGTAGTGGAGAACATATAGTAGATGATATCTGGGTCGGAAAAATCTGAGTCATGGAATAGGTGTGGGACACGTAGGGTTTTAGTTCCAACCTTTTATTTACAATTTCCATTCATGTATTTTCCTTATCTAACAAATTAAACATTGTCTAACATAAAATTTTGACACCATAAAAAAGTAAAATAATTTGTAGACACCTAAATTCCACTTTTGCAATCTTATTGCCAAAATGCATGCAAATCACTCTTATTCTTCCCAATTCCGTTATAATTAGTGTTCTTTAAAATAATTAACTAACATTTCTTGCCACTTTGGTGGGTTAACAAGCACTTCATTAATCACCAAACCTCTTTCACATTTAGGATGCCACTTTACGATGAATCGTAAGTCAAAATATTCTTCAAAAAAGATAATTAGCGTTTAAAAGCTAATTAAGCCTATTAATCCCTTGTTTTGTCAATATACCCTAGTATTGACTCAAACCCCTCTTCCAACCATTTAAAATCACCACATTCACCTCCAAAACGTCACAACAAGCTTCAAAATATTATCCTAGCCTCCTAGTTAACCCTAAGTGGTTGATTAAGGTTCTATACCTCTTAATCACTTGGTAATTCACTAATTGTGATTAGTAAAGCTTAATCATGATTAACACTTCTAATCTAATTTGGGGCTTTTAGTCCCACATGCACCAAAATACAAGTTTATCCCAAAAGTAAAACTATAAAAAGAGTGCACCTCATTCCTTTATATTTTACACACCATGCTTTGATTTGCATCTCATATAATACATATGATTTCTAAGCCAAGTCCAATCCTTGCTTAAAACCTTCAACAAGGTTAGTAGATGAATATGAAAAGGGACATAACAAACCATTTGGAGAGGTCCTTTCCCAATTGTTTGAGTAGAAACCATAACCATTTGATTTCCCATTAGGTCTATTTAGGCCCATGTTAGTTAATTGATCATATTAGTAGGCATGTTTAGTTAGTTTTTTTTATTGTTTTCATACTAATTAGGCATTCTTTTAAGCTTATATCTTAATGTTACATTCCTAGACTTAGAGCCCTAGCTAAGTAGGTGGAAATGGTGTTAACATTCCTTGTTTAGCTTTTTTATTTGCTTTTAGAGTTTGGGGTGCATTCATTTGGCACGCCCAGTGGGAGAAACCCCATTTGCATTCATTTTTCAAGTTTTTAAACTTAGTTTCAAAGTTTTTCATTTCAATTTTTCTAGATTAGTTTCAAGTTTTCTAGTCTAAATAAAATATTTTTAGATTACTTTCTATATTTCTAGATTACTTTCAATCTTTCTAGATTACTTTCAAGCTTTTATAGATTAGTTTCTCAAGCTTTTTAGAGTAATTTCAAAATTTTAGAGTAATTTTCAAAGTTTTATAGATCAATTTCCATTTTAAAAATTTGTTTCAACTGGATTAATGGTAGATGTTGTGTTTTCATGATTTTTTTAGGATATATGAAGGTGAAGCCTGTCAAAATTCTCTCAAAATACAAAATATTGAACCTTTTTCAAGAAATCTTCTCAAAACAACATTCATTAAAGCATTTAGATATGTTAGAAAAGGACTAGTTTTCTAAAAATGAATACCCTAAATTATTGGTAAATTTTTCTCCAATTTTATGTTGGCATTGTTTATTTCACTTCAATACCTTTCCAATGCAAAAAAAATGGATTCATTTCGAGGTCGGGAGGAAGCATTATGGCCTCCGAAAGATAGGTTTAACATCTATAGGAAAATGCGCTTATGCATTACTGTGAGTGCCCATGCATCATTGATTGTGTGAAAAATGATAGAGGGGAACTTTTTCATGAGTGTGAGTACCTATGCATTACTGTGAGGGCATGTGCATGACTGTGAGCGCATGTGCACTAAGAGGGGCGCCCATGCATCACGGTAAAATTTTCTCAATTTCTAGAATTTCAATTTTATGATTCCTTTCAGTTTTTAAGAGTTTTTAGATGCTTCTTTCATCAAATTATTGATTTTTAGAGCAATATTACTAACAAAATTTTCATAGGGTTTGATAAAGGAGTTTTTAGTAAATTGGGTTAGGTTTTGAGGAGTGATTGTGTTTTCATACTTTGATTGAGTTTGGAATAGAGTTATTGTATAATATTCTCTTGCACCTAGTGTGATCTTTAGAACCAAAAGCACCTTTTAATCATTATTTTTGATTCTTGGGAGTAATTAGAAATAATCATCCTTCATTTTTTCTTAAGGGAACAAACTTGCATGTTTTGACATATACTTGATCTTTTAGTTTAAGAGCTTTTTCATTTGATAAAGAACCAAGGCTAAAATTAGTGTATGCTCTTCCCTTACACCTAGTGTGATATTTAGAATCAAAACAAATTTTAGTCTTTCATTAATAAGCACTTGGATTAATTGGGAATAAACCTTGTTTTTGTAAAATTTTATAGTAGTTAGTTGATTTGCAAGCATTTTTCATTGCTATATTTCTATGATATTGTGAATCTTTTTGAACTACTAACCATTTGTGTGAAGGACCTAAAACACTTGTCAAAGAAAGAAGGGATCTCTTTAAACCAAAATTCTAACATTCACGTGTATTATAGGTTTCCATTGGTGGTCTAAACCAAATTACTTAATCCAAAAGATAAAAATACACCAACACAACATTCAAAACACTATATTGTAGGTTTCGATTAAGAGCTACGGCTCATCCACTTAACTAGGACATAACCCCTTTGGCATAATCCTTAAGCTAAAAAATGGGGGTGGTCCTAGGAACCCTAAAGTATTTCATGCAATATCAGGAACCTTATGAATGAAATAGAAAAGTACTCAAGACTATGACTTGGATTAGTACACCTTGGTGAGATTAGAGTCAAATATATATGTATTGTGACCCCAGTGAAAGTATAATTGAAAGAACTTTGGTGCTCATTAAAGTAAAGGGGGTAAATTACAACCGAGATACTCCTAAATTATTCAGTGCAAATTTTTGGGTAAATTGAGCTCGTCATAGATATCTTGTGACACCTAGAGAGAAAACCACCTAGGAAGCTTTCCAGCTTAGAGCCATTATTTTTGTCTTAGTTGTTATACTTGAGAGATATCACAAAGTGATAACTCTGTTAGATTCAAAATCTTGTTTTTTGAACAAGGGAAAGAATCTATTAAATTTTAAACCATGTGACATTTCATCACGAAATCTACTTAGTGTGATTTTATCCTAGTTTTTCACTTGTCCGAAGACAAGGGAAACTCTTCCAAAATAACCCCAAGTTTATTTCAACACCATTTGGTCTACACCTTTGTTTTCTTGTTGCCTATTTTTGGATGAAATGAACCAACATATACTAGATATCACTAGATATCACATGTCCACTACTTTTGTATTCTACTTGTGTGACTAGGTTGCAATGCTGGAGCGCAAGTGTTGAAAGTGTGTATGGTACGTACTCACGATCTAGTAGGCCCCCTTGTCTCAAAGACCCATATTTGAGACTTATTATCATCGTATTTAGGTAATTTAATTCTTTTCTTCTTTTGAGTTGTTATGTTTCCCACATTGTAGCCATACAATTGAGATATTTACTTCTTGTTTCCATTGTGAAACTAGGCCTAAATCTTTATATTGTAGAGTTACGTTGTCTACACGCTTAGCAAATTATTGTTATACTTAGACATAGTTTTTGCATCCTAACTTTTCTTGAGTTTTGTGAGTGTTGAGGATACATTCTTAGCATCGTAATAACATCATTTTGACACTAAAAATATTGCTTTTCTGAAATCTTGGTTCACATGTCCAAATAGTGGCGTTACGTTGTTCACATTGCTATCATCTATTATACAAGACTTAGACTTTGTTAGTATTTAGAAATTGGTTTTTAGTATACCTTGTTAGAAGACCACATTAACATTATCTTATCATTTAGGTCTTGTTTGTTGTGAACTTGACCTAACTGGTGATATCGTGTTGTCACACCTATCTAGATAAAATTTAGGGAGTAAACTATTTGTTGTGACCAAAATTTTGAGCATTGTACATCATTGTATTATTCAAGATAAGCTTGTGTCATATATTACCTTACTAGGTTGAATTATTGTTTATTCTTTGGTTCTTAGATCACATTGACCTAGTGGGTTTTTGGCTATTCTTTAGTCACCATTCTTTAAGACAACAATAGTGTGTCATATCAAAATTTGACTAAGGTCCTTTTTTAGTAAACCTTAGTGGAAGTCTGTCACATTGTACCTCCTATTTCAAGTAATTCTTACTACAAGAATGAGGTCATGAAAGTTAGGGTCCAATCCCTTTTTTTTGGTCTAAGTTCATTGTAGTACTTATACACATTTGTTAAACCTTAGAAAAAAAATCCCTTATCAATAAAATCTTACATCGAATCAAACATAAGAAAAGAGTTTTCCCTTGTGTCATTTTTGTTTCCCAATTTTGATCAAACATCTTGACATTTACATCTACAACTTGTTGTCTAAACCTTGTTGATTTGTCAAAATAGTGTCATTGCGACACCTATTTTCCTTAGATTCTCTTTGGAAAAATTGTGTTATCTCGGTCTAGACATTTGTATCCTCTGAACGCCAACAATTACCAACTATCGTGAGGTTCCTTATACATATGATAATAGGGAACCTAGGTTTCTACATTCCCATCAAAATATTCCTATTATGATTAAGCCTCATTTGGTTCTTTGCGCTAGAGAACCCATTCGGGTACCCTGTTCCCCACCTTCATCTCATAGTCGTTAGTATGGTTTGGACACTTTTGACCCAAATTATTATTTGGGTTCCTCCCAATCTTCTTCAGAATCTGATCCAAACTATTATTATGATTCTCTAGATCCACCTCGATCTACTAAAAAATCACATCGAGCTATTAACTTCATTCGAATCTTAAGTCACAGTCCTCCCTTTCTTCACAGGACTCCCCTTATCAGTCACCTAAATGACATATTCCTCCTTTGAAGATCCGTGTGGCCCCAAGTCTCACTACTCAAACATCTAATTTGGTTCTTGAGCCGCAATCCATCCCCTTACTTTCTTTGCAACATGCTCCCTTTATTCACCACCTCGACAACATCTTCCTTCGTTGAAGATCTTGATGACTCCAAATTCATCTAAGTCAACACTCACGCTTCAATCTCCTAAATTGACTCTTATATCATAATAATATAATATGACACCCATGTCACAATCATCTAATTTGGCACATACGTAGAAAACACCTCAGAGGACTCCTATATCATAGGCATATGCTTATTTTCAAAGTGATCCTCGTTGTTTCCTGGCAATATGTTGTCTTCTAGGAAATCCAATACCAATCAGATATCTCAAATCCATGTCTTCTTCTACTTGTGATACATCTAGATCCAAATCTACTTCATCTCTTGAGTCATCATCTTCTCAATCTTCCACACTAGTTGGACCCATTTCTTCTAGTCAACCTCCTATGATCAAAGAACAAATACCCCTACTAATAGATTCATCTCGAGATGAAGAGATGATCAAAAAATTCCCTGGGATCACACGATGACATTCCCCTAGAGGATTACAATCAAGGATTTAATCTTGAATTTTATACACTTGTGTATTGGGAAGAATAAATTGATTCCCTTTGTCAGAATATTAAAGAATGTCCTAGGACCATTGAGGAAGATCTTATCTTTTCTTCACATCCTTCTTTACATATCATGATTCCTCAATTGTAATCTCACCTTGGGTCACCACCTAATAGCCCATCGTCTTCTTCTATATGTGGGCCACCTCCAAGTATCCCCACATCATCTATATGTGGCTCACCTCCTGTTAACCCATCTTCGTCTATATACCGGGGAATGTCCTGGAAGTCCCTTATCTTTGATTCCTAGGCCAGTCCTAGTAGGCCCATCTTCTTCTATATATGGGACACCTCCGGGTAGTCCTTCATCTTTAATCTTAGGGACACATCCTTGTATTCATTTATCTTCATTCTATGGGACACCTCCTAGTAGCCCATCCTTTTCAATTCTTGGACCATATCCTTTACGTCCATCATTTTTATTCTATCAATGATTGTGAAAAACCCACCATCATTCCTCACATCAATTCTATTTGTCCACTTTCTTCTCCCACTTCTTGGGATTAGAAAATTCATGTAGTAGCTTATAAGAAACCAAAACATTTCTTTCATAAGGCTCAGATAAAAACTCTCAAGAGCTCCAAAGCTCCCAACAATCTAAATAATCTTAAATTTCAGAATCTAATGCGATTCAAAAATGCATATCAATGCACTAATAAAGTATGGCGTAAATTGTAGAAACCTCTGGAAATGGACCTCAAGCTCCCACACACAAAATACACATTTCATAATAAAACATAGTCATCTATTGAGTATGAGCTCACCATGATCATTGAGATCGGGATAATATGACTCTTGATAAGAAAACACACCTAGTCTTCCTTATCAAGGAAATCGCTAACATTTTTGTTGGATCTTATCATGCCAAGTGACCTTGTCAGTCCCACCTTTCAAAAAAATCAAAAATACAAAAAAATGAGAAAACATTTCAAAATATCAAAATAAATGAACACACATTACAATCAGGTATTGTATACATGGATGTTCTTTCTTCCCTTCTTGCTATTCTTTTGCAAGTCTTCCTACCATTTTCATCCCTTCGGTGATATTTTGGTTAGCCAATTCACACGTATTTTGTGACATTTATCTCTATGGTATCCATTTGACTTGGTCTTTTATCAACTTGGTAAATTAAAGAAACGACTTACCTTATAGAGATCCTTTCAAAATCAACATCTAAGAAAATTTTTGTGAATAAATTTTGGACATATTTGTTGACACTATCCAATGTCATCATCACATTCACTTATGCCTCCTTCCATCAAGCCATCAGCTGGTTCTTAACCCCTTGTAAAACAAGAGAACTAAAATAATTTTTGAAGGAAATAATCAATCAAATTAAAAAACACAAAGATGAAAGAAAAGAGTCAATCAAATCAAAAAAACACAAAGCTAAAGCAAACGCTAAAAGAAAAAGCAAAATAAAATTGATATATAACTCTCTCTTAAGGCATTTCTAATTATCTCTACCATGGATATGGATGCTGAATGGAAGTAGAGTAATGTCACGATTAGAATCAAATGCATCTTCATCGAGGCTATGGACACTGGATGGAAGTAAGAGAAATGTAATGAGATCTCCTTCCGCAATCAATTCATAAAAATCAAATTTGAAAAATAAGTCATTCCTACACATTGGCTCATGTGTCTTCACTTGTTTTCTATCAAATATTCCCTCCAAGAGGTAATTAATTTCCACATACACACACTAGATCTCGATGAACAAACAAGATTAGGATGTTACCAAGTGTCTTTTGTTTTACCTTGTTCAAACTCTTACTCTAGTTTGTAGCTTGTCTCACGATTCGTGCCTTTGGCTAATCACTTCTTCATCACGAGGCTTATAAGATACATTCACAAAATTCATGTTGTTCTTCTACTTAATTCATAAGATCCATGTGCATCATATTTCATTTTTCCTTGTTTGCGGACACCTTTGTCCCCCTTCACAAAAATAATATTCCACTTTTTTCAATCATATGATTCTTGGCCAGCTTATGTTGGGGGCATCCTTGCTCCTTCCTAGCATGTCATTTGGTTACATTCATCATCGTGTTCAAACTATCCATATTGGCCTTGATCCATCTTCTACATGCGTGAAGAGTTTTCATTTTAATATTCCCATATAAGGCTGGGAAATTTCACATCTTCACTTTCTTGTGCATGCGAGTGGCGTTCTACCCTTGTACATCATGTCTGTTGTTTAGGCATCCATGTTTCTTCGTTTCCTATACATAGCTTTAGGAAAAGTTCTCAAAAATAAAAACATTCATGTATGTTTCAAAAACTCCCAAAGGATTCAAATATGTTAGTCAAAAATTCAAAACATCCAAATAACATAAAAACCAAACCAAATTGTGGCATAGAAAATTAAAAACCAAAAAAATAATTCAAAATTTAAACCCCAAATTTCTTCTTACCATTGTATAGGTAACTAAATACCTTTCTAATGTAAAAAATGGGGGAACATTTGAGAGGCTCATGGTAATGGCCCCTCGCGCTCTGATTATAGAGTAGTGCACTGAAGCTATTGCACCTGGATTCTGTGAAGTTACACACAAAGTGCCTCAAGCGCCCATGCTTTAGTAAGAAAATCTCAAAAATTCAAAAATTATGCCAACACGGTACCCAAAGCACTAATGCACACTCCACAAAAAATACAAAAAAATCACTGAAATAGGACCAAGATACTGGCAGCCTAGGTGCACTCATGCTGCACTCACAAAATGTAAAAAATCATAAATAGGACTAAGATAGCATCGAGGCACCCATGTTTCTCAAAAACCTAAAATACAAAATGAGGATAGAATAAGCACCTAAGCTCCTATGTCACTCACAAAAGTAAAAACCTAAAAAGGAGGCCAACAAAAACGCCAAAGCTCCATGCGTCTC